>CM056606.1:10327279-10742836 GCA_029721355.1 Tegillarca granosa | reverse complement strand
AAAACTATGACCTTGAATCATGTACTTACAATACCTACAATATTCTTATATACATGCAAAAAGTTTACAGTTTTGAAGCTAATCCACAATTTTAGTATTTATAAGCACAAAAAAAAAAAATATATATATATTTCAGGGGCAACAACCCCTACATGGATTATCATAAAGTTACAAAACTTGTTGCCTTTTACAAATTTGTCATGCTGAACATTTTTGCAATGTATTGTTTTTTCTCTATCTCATATTTTCAAGAAAATAGTCTAAATCTGCAAAAAACACAAACTAGGTCATAACCTTGAATTTTGGCATTGGACAAATTTGAAGGTCATTTCAAGAAAAAGTAAAAACTGAAAATCCCATGCCATTATCTGTTCAAATAGAAAGTTATAATAATTTTAAGCCATTTAACAATTTTTTAAAACAAAACGCGTAACGCGTAACCAGAATTCGACCTTATTTCACGAAATAAACAAACTTTAGGATTAAGAATGCTTCTGACCAAGTACTATTGAAATCTATCCAGCAGTTTCGCTGTTCTACGTCATAAACTCACTTGACCTATAGCCAGGTGAAGTTAATAATATTCCAGCCCTTGATATAAAAAATCATGTTCCGAGGTGCTAAGGAATGATTAAGGGAAAACTATAATACATGTAGAAGTTTTTGTCATTGTTCGAAAATAAAAAGTGTTGGCACAGAGGTGACATGAAATATATTTTTCATATAACGTGCGCACATATTACCTTTTACGTGCACAAGTAGTAACCAATACGTGCTCACGTATTACATTTTACGTTCGCACGTATTACTCTATTGTAGTACGTGGGCATGTATTGGTTACTGCGTGCGAACGTAATAGGTAATACGTGCGCACGTAATAGGTTAATATGTGCGCACATATTGGTTACTACGTGCGCACGTAATAGGTAATATGTGCGCACGTAATATGAAAAATATATTTCATGTCAACTCTGTGCCACCGTAGATATGCCTTGGAAAGACTACACAAACAAATTGGCTATTTTCAAAATATTGCACTGTTGATCATTTTATTGGTCGGAATGTGCCTTATCAAATGGTCAGTATGTCCTTATTTTAACTTGACCACTTGGTCATCAGAATATGACGACCGTATAATAGGTCATTTGGTAGAAGGATATTAGCAACTCATGATTAATCGTAATTGTACAGTATTATCATCTTCTTTGTATTAAAGCGATTTTAGAGTGTGAGTACACTCGAACCACAATGCCGGAGATAAAATCACATACCACTCAGTCTATTATATTGGTACTGAGCCAAACAGTTAAGGCCTACGACAAGGAAAAACCTTTTTTCTTGCGGTCATACGAGATCGAACTCATAGCATAAAGGTTTGAAGATTAACGTCTCAACTAGTAAGCCACATGAAAAAGAAGACTGGTCTTCAGATTTCTCTCTTTTCTCCATTAGAAAAATAAATGCAGAATAGCTGCGATTATATTTATAATGAAACAAACTTGTTTTCTTTATTTATTTTTAAAATAAAAAAATAAACAAACAAAAAAAAAATAAAAAAAATAAAAAATAAATAAATAAATAAATAAAAAATAAATACGTTCGCAATCGCTGGATGTTTGAGACCTATAGCATGACGTAAATCGCCCGCTAGATAGCTCTGTAACGTATAAATATTACAATAACAACAAGAACAAAACATCACAAGTTATACAAATAACCTTACAATGGAAATGCTCTATAAAACATGAAACAGCATAAATAATGTTGACGGAACCCTGACAAAACAAACTTAGTGAATTAAACAAAGTACAAAAACTCAGTAAATAAAGAATCAACATGATAAAAACGAGCTAATTTTATTTTTAACCATACATCATTCTTACGTTATATTTTCTGAAATTCCGTTCAGAACAAAATGTTAAAGAGCTGACACGAATGTGTCACATACTAATAAACCGCCCTTCTTAAAAATTCGTTTTGAAAGGAATAACAAGAAGCTGAGTATTAGAAATTAAAATGACATTGTAATGACAGTGTAATGACAGTGAAATGACAGTGCCTAGATAACACAGAATCTTTAAAACCAAATACCCTTTTTCACACACATACACATGTCATGTGAAGAATATTGAATATTTCTTTTTGTAAAAATTCAAATTTCTGCAAATGACACACAGATTATAGTTTTTACTTACTCTTCACTGCATACCGAAACAAATGAATATAAAATAAAACGAGAGAGGATTTTTAAAAAAAAATAGTTAGGCAGAACTTGACACTAAAATGTCGATTAATACTTTTACCATCTCCGGTTTGATTGGAAATATTAGTCAGTCAGTCCTAATTAAGTAGTCAAATTGGCACAAAGGCATTGAAACAAACATCTGCAATGTTGACAAGCACTTCCGGGCTTGAAATCTACAACCTTTGACATCGTACAAGTCTAAATGTTATTTCTAAGATCGCTCTTTGCAGTTCATTGAATGATAATCTTAGAGAGTCTACCATTTTTATAAGATATTTTTAATTCTACTTCTATAATTCAAAATATAGGGGACAGTTAATACATTAACACATCGTATAAAGTTACGTCCCTGACAAGATTTTTAATCTTGTGTTGCTCAGTTATGGTTGAAGAAAACGGAGTACTCATGGAAATCCACCGACCTTCAGCAAGTTTACTGATAAACTTTTCCACATTTGAGTCTGCCCTTACCAAGTCAAGGGATTTTAACATTTGTTTGCATATTTTTTAAGTGTTTAAATTTTTTTCATGTTTTGCTAAAATATAATACCCAAAACGCATGAAACTAGTCTTGAAATTCAAAGACAGAATTATTGAATAAAATTTGCACATTACATAAATCACTTTGCTTTTAATCAATATGGACAAAGAAAACACTAACAATCGTTAATAATTAAACTTTAATTGACCATTCTGGTGTTGACCATACATTTATAGCCTTAAAAGTTTCGTCCATCAAGCTTTTAAGATACTGAATATATAATCATTAGATTTTATAAGCCTCTGTATTGAAAGTCTGTGATTTTGTTTACATAATCAAAAAAACTGATATTGTTAACATAAATATTGTCAAAAGCGTATCGAATATAAATGTGTAATGTACTCTAGTTTGGTGTCAATTAATATAATTAGTAAACATATTTAGCCTTTGCTTTCTCTCATTAGTAACAAACTTAGGCCAAAAAAATTAACAAATAGTTTCAATTTCTTTGCTGAACCATAACATGGCCTTTTTGTCCTTACAGAGACAAAATTTAGACTTTGAACTTGAGATTAAAAATATCGCTTTAGCAATTTTTTTGAAATAGCCACTTCTACTTTCGAAGCAACTGCCGTTAAATAAGTGCCTTTGAAACAGCTTTTCCTGTCCCGTTTATGATTTTCGTTTATTTTGTTTTATCTTTGTATTTTTTTTTTTTTTTTGTTGCGATTATTTAAAAAGTCGAAGTCGAAGGTGATAATATGAAGAAAAAGTATGCCTTGTGGCACAGAGCGATAGAGGCCTTGTTAATAATTAATAATTGCTCTACTTCGCTTTATTTATTTTTCTCTATCAAATATGGTCTCCAAATTTTTACGTATTCGTCTTCCTGTTCAAAGTGGACCAAAGTTACTATAAATTAAATATGATCTTCAAAGAATACGATAGTGAACAGAAAAATAATCACCTCTTTGAAATTTGAAAATAATGGACTATAAACACATAATTAATTTTGCTTACCCTCAACCAAATACTTTAAATTGTACAGTATTGTTATAAGAACTTAGAAACCATTTTGACAATGGATTCTTCTTCGAAAACGTCTAACTTTTTCAGCATTTATGATCCACCAAAAAGTGAAAATTTTTCGTTACAAGTACAAGACGAGTAAGATTTTATGTTTTTATTCAGTAATTATTATACATGTCATAATATTGTTTTTATTCAGTAATTATTATACATGTCATAATTTTGTTTTTATTCAGTAATTCTTATACCTGTCATAATTTTGTTTTTATTCAGTAATTATTATACATGTCATAATTCTGTTTTTATTCAGTAATTATTATACCTGTCATAATTTTGTTTTTATTCAGTAATTATTATACATGTCATAATTCTGTTTTTATTCAGTAATTATTATACCTGTCATAATTTTGTTTTTATTCAGTAATTATTATACATGTCATAATTTTGTTTTTATTCAGTAATTATTATACATGTCATAATTCTGTTTTTATTCAGTAATTATTATACCTGTCATAATTTTGTTTTTATTCAGTAATTATTATACATGTCATAATTCTGTTTTTATTCAGTAATTATTATACCTGTCATAATTTTGTTTTTATTCAGTAATTATTATACATGTCATAATTTTGTTTTTATTCATGTCATAATATTGTTTTTATTCAGCAATTATTATACATGTCATAATTATGTTTTTATTCATGTCATAATATTGTTTTTATTCAGTAATTATTATACATGTCATAATATTGTTTTTATTCAGTAATTATTATACATGTCATAATATTGTTTTTATTCAGTAATTATTATACCTGTCATAATTTTGTTTTTATTCAGTAATTATTATTCCTGTCATAATTCTGTTTTTATTCAGTAATTATTATACATGTCATAATATTGTTTTTATTCAGTAATTATTATACCTGTCATAATTTTGTTTTTATTCATGTCATAATATTGTTTTTATTCAGTAATTATTATACCTGTCATAATTTTGTTTTTATTCAGTAATTATTATACGTGTCATAATATTGTTTTTATTCAGTAATTATTATACATGTCATAATTTTGTTTTTATTCAGTAATTATTATACATGTCATAATTTTGTTTTTATTCATGTCATAATATTGTTTTTATTCAGTAATTATTATACATGTCATAATTATGTTTTTATTCATGTCATAATATTGTTTTTATTCAGTAATTATTATACCTGTCATAATTTTGTTTTTATTCAGTAATTATTATACATGTCATAATATTGTTTTTATTCAGTAATTATTATACATGTCATAATTTTGTTTTTATTTAGTAATTATTATACATGTCATAATATTGTTTTTATTCAGTAATTATTATACATGTCATAATTTTGTTTTTATTCAGTAATTATTATACATGTCATAATATTGTTTTTATTCAGTAATTATTATACATGTCATAATATTGTTTTTATTCAGTAATTATTATACATGTCATAATTTTGTTTTTATTCAGTAATTATTATACATGTCATAATATTTTATAAAGACAGTAGTCTTAAAACTAACAGATTAATTTTATTTGCCGGAGTCAGTCTCCTAAACCAGCGGCGTTAATTTAAAATTAACCATTTTATAATTTGATAATCCCAACTTCTACTGGATATATTTGACTTACCATAGTTCTTTGTTCCTTTCATTCTCAAAATTGACTTGCACGTGACGGGTGTAGCTAGCTAGACAGGAGGTGCTTACCCTTCCGGAGCACCCGGCCTCACTTCCTTGGTGGAAGTTCACGTGTATAACATATTTTGCCAGTTTGCAAAGTTTTTACTTTGTTTTTGGGATTGTGATATGGACAAGGACTGGTATGTTTGTTTTATTGATAATGTGTTTTTCATTTGTTTTTTTTTCTGTTGTTAGAAAAGACTTTGATAGCATGGACAATAAATTACAAGAAACAAAGAAACAGGATGAAACAGGAGACAACGGGCATGAGCAATCTCTTGGAAATATTTGTGAGAATTTTTTACAAGAAAGTGGAATGCACGGTGTCAACAAACTTCAGAAATCTTCAAGAAATTTAGTACGGAGGTAAGATGTAATATATTTTTCTTCCGTGATTAAGATTTAAATCGACTGGTTACTACTGATGTTAATCGCTGCTATATTCTCCTTCAAAAAAGGCGTGAAGGCAGTAGAATAATTGATTATTATGAAAACAACTTTTCCACACTTCCCATCATTTTTGTCGAGAAAACATCGAAACAGATTTTCAAAATAAAGTAATCTGTAATATGAACAACTTCAATAAAAAAACTAACTGTTTATAAAAACAAGTGTTTAAATCAGCCTATATCTTATATTACAACAAAAAGCTCCCTATGTAATAAGACTGCCTGTCTCAAAAATTCCATATCATTCATTTTCATGCGTGGCGTTTACTGGATACATAAGTTTTTAGTTGTTTTACAATTAACTTTTACTTTCTTGATGAAGAAGAGACAATAATGCCATTAATTAATTAATCACGTCCTTGTTTGTGTTTTACAAGCTTTTATTTATTTTTTAATTGTTTTTACAACCAACAGTTAGCACAGCACAATGCTAAGTAGTCAACGCAACAAAATTCGAATCAAACACTGCTACAACACAACGCACTACAGACAACACTACATAATACACAACAGATAATGCTACTAAATGCAGAGCAGTCAAGGCAACACAATGCACAACAGTCAGTGCAAAGCAATGTTAATCAGACAGCAGTGCTTATAAGCCAACGCAAAAGAATTAGCATCATACAATGATACACAATGACAACAAACAACGCTAGACAATGCACTACAGACAACACTAAACAGTGAAAAAAACGCTAAACAGTGCACTTCAAACAACGCTTAACAATCAGAACGTTGTGTACAAAGATGTTCATTAAGTCAGTCATGATGAAATCTTCACACAAGTGACTGCGCTCCTTAGATCAAATTAACGAACAGATCCTGTGACTACACAATGCGCAACAGACAATGCTACACAATGCGCAACAGAAAAATCTACATAATGCACCACGGACAACACTACATAATGCACCACGGACAACGCTAGACAATGCGTAATAGACAACGCTACACAATGCACAACAGACAACGCTACACAATGTACAACAGACAACGCTACACATTGCGAAACAGGCAACGCTCCTAATGCACAACAGAGAACAACAAACAATGATCAACAAACAACGCTTCACAATGCAGAACAGACAAACTACATAATGAGCGGAAGACAACGCTAAACAATGCACAACAGACAACGCTACACAGTGGGCAACAGACAACGCTACACAATGGACAACAGAAAACTTTACCAAATGCGCAACAGACAACGCTTTACAAATTACCAATACAATTAAAATAGCAACTTTAATCTTCTCGAGTTTAATTAAAGATGTTCATTTAGTCAGTCATGATGAAATCTTCACACAAGTGACTGCGCGCCCTAGATCAAATTTACGAATAGATCCTGAGGCTACACTATGCGCAATAGACACCGCTACACAATGACCACAAACAACGCTAAACAATGCAATACAGACAACGCTACACATTGACAACAAACAACGCTAAACAGTGCACTTCAACCAATACACAACACGCTACATAATGACAACAAACTAACGCTTAACAATGCACTACAGACAACGCTACACAGTGGGCAACAGACAACGCTACAAAATGGACAACAGACAACTTTATCCAATGCGCAACAGACAACGCTAAACCAATTATCAATACAATTAAAATACCGACTTTAATCTTCCCGAGTTTTTTTTAAAGATGTTCATTAAGTCAGTCATGATGAAATCTTCACACAAGGACTGCGCGTCCTAGATCAAATTTACGAACAGATCCTTTAGTTTTTTTCATTTGTTTGGAACCCATACGCTTTCAATTAATTAAAACCGCTAATTTTCTCTTCTTAAATTGAAGGATAATCTGGGGAATGACATTGATTGGATGCTTAGTATACCTTGTAATCACCATACATAGTGAAATAATAAATTATTTAAATCATCCAACGACAACTTCCATAGATATAGATGTAGTGGAGACATTAAACTTCCCTGCCGTTACAATTTGTAACCTTAGTCCGTCAAACAGAAGTAAAATGAAATTAGACAATGAAAAGGCGCTTAACTATTACACAGCTATGTTCAACATACACTACAGGAGTGAGGGTGTAAACTGGTCAGATCCCTATTATGAAGAAAATGGTTATTTCGAACCTGAATCAGTGGAATATATGATGAATAATATAAGCATGGAACTTGATGAATTTATACAATTCTGTATGTTCAATAACCTTTTTCAAAGATGCAGCGATATATTCAAGCCGAGATTTACTTCATTTGGCTCATGTTATGTGTTTAACCATGATGGACAAATGAAAACGGGAATGAAAGGTGAACGTTATAATTTGATTTTGGAAATCATTATTGATCAGAAAAACTACTTTTACGGATTGTCACATGGAAGCGGAATCAAGGTTTGTTATATTCTTACAATACTTAATACAAAAACAAAACAATTTCCATGGATACCAGTTGGGGATTGCTTTTCTTTTTTCTATGCACATAAGATAATTGTAAAAATTTCTAAAACCTTCGTTCGTTTTTACAGAATAAATTTCAAAAGGGAAAAAATGCTTTAAAAACATAAATATTGATAAATAAATTACTGAATAAAAGGGATTCAATAATGATTTTCGGAAACATTCAGTTTTTTGATTGATAAATTGATTGAATAAGATTTTACGTCCAAGCCAAGAATATTTTACTTAAATCGAAACGACACCAGCTATAGGTTAAATGACAGAAATCTAAATTTTGATTTTTGCAGTGCACTACAGGCAATATGCAGACGTGTCACGCCTGCCGTGGCACGAGGCATCCGTGTTCAGGAACTCTTTCGAAGGACCCCGTGACTTTAATTTCTAAATGCCGAGAGCTTGGCGAAAGAACAGTCACTACCCATAAACAAGTCTTGGTTTGAACCGCGATCTCTCACATAAGAAGTTAAGTTTTTCAAGTTTATTTTGTCGTTTCAGATCGCAATTCATGACCCAAAAGAAAAACCGGACATGAGTAATGAAGGCATACTTATTTCACCAGGGACTTTAACATCCGTGGCTATTACTAAGGAAAGGGTAAGTCTTAGAAATTCTGTGTATGTTGAACAATAATGTCATTAACAAGGGAAAGGAATGCTGGATATTTAAAGCAATAAGGCCATTAACGAGGGAAAGGTTACTATGGTCTCATAAATCCTGGATATTTTGAGGTCCAAATATAATGTGCTTTATGAATCAGACCAAGTTATTTCACAAGAGCCTTAAACATCCGTGATTATCCTTAAAGAAGAGGTAAGTATAGATGTTTTGAGGTCTAAAGTCGTGCCTAATAAAGGTGTATGTACTTATTTTACCAGAAACTTTTGCATCAGAATCTTTTAGACAGTTAGAGATAAATCTGGTCTCAGTATCCTTGATTTCAGGAATTAGCTTAAGAAAATAATAAGACAATATGGTAGTAATACAGATATAAAAATTAAAATTGCAAACTGTATGTAAATCAACAACTTACTGTATTTGATTTTAGTTGAAAATTTTTTTTTGATATCGATTGGCGCTGGCAGCTCTTTGTTTTGCTTTTGACTAGTGCAGTTTATTTTTTCCTTTGTTTTAGCACAAATATTTACCATACCCTTACAAAGCTTTTAGAAACGGCTACTGCCTCGATACGAAGGACAAGTCCTTTATAAATCCTCTGAAATATTCCCAGAATTACAGTGTCAATCAATGTATAGAAGAATGTCATGCTGAACTAATAGAAGGCATGGTCAACTGTAGGTTAATCACCCATCCAGGTAAATATGATCGCTATTTGGTTGTTGACGAAATATATACATGCCGTTTAAATAAGAAAAATATTGAAAAAAGAAGAAATGATTTAAGATAATTTGAAACAAACAGGAAAGATCTGAACCCATGACTCATATTTCCTTACTTCTTACCAAAGAGCCAGCGAAGACGATTTCACAATCACATGCTAGCTAATACCAAATACGTATACAGGCGATTGAGGGATAGTGCGGTTTATTTTTAAACCAAGATTTTAATGTCAGCGCAGCCCTCTCTTTGGACCAAAATTCACAAAATAGCAGAAATAAATATAAAAGTGTTGATTGAGATGAATGCATTTATCAAATTTTCCATCAAATTTTCGTATTTAATAGTTTTAATATACCAAACTGTTTCATTTTGATGCTTTTTGGGATTTTACAAGTACATAAATACTATTGTAACAAAATTCAAAGTTTAAACCTATAGGAGGGTGCCTCGGCGTATTGAGAATCATTCTTTCTGCATAAAAATCGGGCTTGGAAATGAACCATAAAATTAAATTGTATAGTAGTTGTTACAAGATGTTGCTTTTTTAAAAAACATAAATAAATAAATAAATAAATAAATAAATAAATAAATCTAAAGTTGGAGGAAATATATTTCGGTTCAAAGTTCCAAACTAAGCAAATGAATTATCATTTATTTCAGGTACCAGTCGTGTCTGTTCCAAGTTTGAATATAATAAATATAAATGGAAATTTTGTAAGTATTTTATAACTAAATAAGACCTGTAATGTTTAACAATTTTTTTTTTAAATTTCCTTCGTCCGTTGATTTAAGCAACTTCCTCGATCAACAAAAGAAGTCGAATGTATTCTAAATCAGTGGTTTATGTTAATAAAACGGTATAATGTTACCTAAAACACATATGACACGGTATAATGTAATACCTTAAACACATATGACACGGTATAATGTTACCTAAAGCACATATGACACGGTATAATGTTACCAAAAGCACATATGACACGGTATAATGCTCTCTAGAACATATGACACGGTATAATAAAATACCTTAAACACATATGACACGGTATAATGTTACCTAAAACATATGACACGGTATAATGTTACATGTACCTAAAACACATATGACACGGCATAATGTAATACCTTAAACACACATGACACGGTATAATGTTACCGAAAACATATGACACGGTATGATGTTACATGTACCTAAAACACATATGACACGGCATAATGTAATACCTTAAACACACATGACACGGTATAATGTTACCTAAAACATATGAGACGGTATAATGTTACCTAAAAGACATATGACACGGTATAATGTAATACCTAAAAACATATGACACGGTTAATACTTAAAACACATATGACACGGTATAATGTAATATCTTAAACACATATGACACGGTATAATTTAATACCTTAAACATATGACACGGTATAATGTAATACCTTAAACAAATATGACACGGTATAATGAAATACTTAAAACACATATGACACGGTAAAATGTAATACCTTAAACGCATGACACGGTATATTGTAATACCTAAAACATATGGCTCGGTATAATGTTACCTAAACACATATGACACGGTATAATGTTACCTAAAACACATATGACACGGTATTATGTTACCGAAAACACATATGACACGATATAATGTTACCCAAAACACATATGACTCGGTATAATGATACCTAAAACACATATGACACGGTATAATGTTACCTAAAACACATATGACACGGTATAATGTTATCTAAATCACATATGACACGGTATAATGTTACCCAAAACACATATGACACGGTAAAATGTAATATCTTAAACACATATGACACGGTGTTGCCTTATCTGTCCTTTTTGAAATGACCAGAACTGTCAAATTCCATCAAAACAAGCACCTAGCAGTTGTTTTTACTGCGTATATAATGCACGTGCAAACAGATAGATAGATAGATAGATAGATAGATAGATGATTTGACTGATGCAATAGTTCATATGATATTAAATTGTAATTTTACAGTTAAGTTGTTTTATGGGACCAAAACTGCTAGAGAATGTAAAGACAAGTGTCCATCACCATGTAAATACACCACGTATACCTCACAAATCAGTTCTGCTCAATATCCATCAGATTTTATAGTGTCGGAAATGAGACGTCTGAAAATATTGTCAAATTTTGATCTGGCATATTTCAGGTAAGACCTATCTTAACACAATACCTCCTGTAACAATGTACACGCCTTTATGATACCTCCTGTATTAATGTACACGTTTTTACAATACCTCCTGTAACAATGTACACTTCTTTATAAAACTTCCTGTAACAATGTACACGTTTTTATAATACCTCTTGTGACAATGTAAACGTCTTTATAATACCTCCTGTAACAATGTACACGTCTTTATAATACCTCCTGTAACAATGTACACCTCTTTTTAATACTTCCTGTAACAATGTACACGTCTTTATAATACCCCCCTGTAACAATGTACACGTCTTTATAATACCTCTTGTAATAATGTACACGTCTTTATTATACCCCCTGTAACAATGTATTGGTCTTTACAATACCTCCTGTAACAATGAACTGGTCTTTATACTACCTCCTGGTCTTTATACTACCTCCTGTAACAATGTACACGTCTTTATAATACCTCTTGTAACAATGTACACGTCTTTAAAATACCTTCTGTTACATTGTACGCGTCTTTATACTATATTTTAGAATTAATTATTAATTGAGAAAATTTTCAAATGTAAGGTCTCGAGATTTTCCCTTTATTTTATAGATGATTAAGTGTTTTTAATATCACTGGTAAAGATGGTGTTAGATAATAAATACATCATTAAAACCATCTTTATTTTGTTTCAGAAACAACTATCTGCGCCTTCAAATCTTTTATGAAAAGATGATTACGAAAACCATTCGACAAGTTCCGGTGTATAGCTCATGGGTACAAATATTTGGTATGTAATGCAAATACACTCCGTACACAATTTTTAATTTAGGGAAAAAATACTTTTACCTTTTTAATAAAAAAGATTGAAGTGTATCGAGTGGATTCAATTAAAGAAAGCTTTGTTACCACTTATTCTATGTTAAAACCCATAAAAAATACAGGCCGTTTATTATAAATGGTGTTGTTTTTAACAGAGCTAGAGGTCATGAGGTCGACTTTTAATTTCCATCGGACAGTTTTTCACTGGTAATTTTGAATTTTGCTTCGTAGACTAAGGATAATTAAAAGCATGTAATACTCTCGTTTATTGAATTTTAATTTTAAGTTTCGTTTTTATTTCAGCTAATTTAGGAGGTCAGATGGGGTTATTTTTAGGAGCCAGCATAATTACTGTTACCGAGTTTTTGGAGTTTATTGTTAATCTCTTTGTGTTTTTATGTGCAAAAGTGAGGAAACGTTACGTTCTATAAATCATTATCACTATCACTGACAGAGACAGTGACTTTAGGAGATCATTATCACTATCACTGACAGAGACAGTGACTTTAGGAGATCATTAACACTATCACTTGACAGAGTCAGTGACTTTAGGAGATCATTAACACTATCACTTGACAGAGACAGTGACTTTAGGAGAACATTAACACTATCACTGACAGAGACAGTGACTTTAGGAGATCATTAACACTATCACTTGACTGAGCCATTGACTTTAGGAGATCATTAACACTATCACTTGACTGAGCCATTGACTTTAGGAGATCATTAACACTATCACTGACAGAGACAGTGACTTTAGGAGATCATTAACACTATCACTTGACTGAGCCATTGACTTTAGGAGATCATTAACACTATCACTTGACTGAGCCATTGACTTTAGGAGATCATTAACACTATCACTTGACTTAGCCATTGACTTTAGGAGATCATTAACACTATCACTGACAGAGACAGTGACTTTAGGAGATCATTAACACTATCACTTGACTGAGCCATTGACTTTAGGAGATCATTAACACTATCACTTGACTGAGCCATTGACTTTAGGAGATCATTAACACTATCACTTGACTGCGCCAGTGACTTTAGGAGATCATTAACACTATCACTGACAGAGACAGTGACTTTAGGAGATCATTAACACTATCACTTGACAGAGACAGTGACTTTAGGAGATCATTAACACTATCACTTGACTGAGCCATTGACTTTAGGAGATAATTAACACTATCACTGACTAAGCAAGTGACTTTAGGAGATCATTAACACTATCACTTGACTGAGCCATTGACTTTAGGAGATCATTAACACTATCACTTGACTGAGCCATTGACTTTAGGAGATCATGAACACTATCACTTGACTGAGCCAGTGACTTTAGGAGATCATTAACACTATCACTTGACAGAGACAGTGACTTTAGGAGAACATTAACACTATCACTTGACTGAGCCATTGACTTTAGGAGATCATTAACACTATCACTGACTACGCAAGTGACTTTAGGAGATCATTTACACTATCACTTGACTGAGCCATTGACTTTAGGAGATCATTAACAATATCACTTGACTGAGCCAGTGACTTTAGGAGATCATTAACACTACCACTGACTAAGCAAGTGACTTTAGGAGATCATTAACACTATCACTTGACTGAGCCAGTGACTTTAGGAGATCATTAACACTATCACCTGACTGAGCCAGTGACTTTAGGAGATCATTAACACTATCACTTGACTGAGCCAGTGACTTTAGGGTATCAACTTAACAATCAATGTTAAAATTAAATTATTTTACATAATTGTTCTAAATCTTTATTGTTATGTATTAATCTTAATAAAAAATCAGAATTTTGTGATTTTGTGTTCTAAAATTGTCATGACAATAGTGATACCAAAATCAAATGGCAAGAAACAATTTTAAATTTGTTCTGCCCTTTCTTTCGGTTGAGGATATTGATTATATAATTTTCGGTAATACTGGACAAATAACATCTATGTAAGACAAGCTGATATTGATTACAATGGAAACACTGGACAAATAACATCCATGTCTGACAAGCTGATATTGATTACAATGTAACACTGGACAAATAACATCCATGTCAGACATGTTGATATGGATTACAATGGAAACACTGGACAAATAACATCTATGTAAGACATGCTGATATTGATTACAATGGAAACAATGGACAAATAACATCCATGTCTGACATGTTGATATGGATAATAATGGAAATACTGGAAAATTAACACCCATGTCTGACAAGCTGATATTGATTACAATGGAAAAACAATATCCATGTCAGAAAAGATGTTATTGATTACAATGGAAACACTGGAGAAATAACATCCATGTCTGACAAGCTGATATTGATTACAATGTAAACACTGGACAAATAACATCCATGTCTGACAAGCTGATATTGATTACAATGGAAACACTGGACAAATAACATCCATGTCTGACAAGCTGATATTGATTACAATGGAAACACTGGACAAATGACATCTATGTCAGACATATGTTCTTTCTACATGGATGTCTCCACTGCCGAAAATTTACATTATTTATCGTAACTTAAAAAAAATTCTGTTCCATAAAAACATTTTATTACACAAAATGACAAAATGAATATGACACAGGCATAACATACAATCATATAACACTTACATCACAACAACCTACCATCTTTTTTTTTTACTATGCAAAAGATATTAAGTATACAAATGTACATGTAGGTATACCGACTAACGACATGGCTTTAAAGATTTTTCATGACATTTTCGTGATCATATTGAGCACAGTGATAAATAGTGGGTTTTACATCCCAGTTAAGATTCTGTCACATATATTGACCATATAAGTTCACTGATAGAGGAGGATTTGTGATAACATGTAATGAAGTAACAGTGTTTTTAACCCCAGTCAAGATTCTTTCACTCTTATTAAGGTGGTCAGTTCTTGGAAGGTAGAGAAGTGCAGAGTGCCTAAGGAAAACCACTTACTTTAAGAAAGTGAACAAAAAAATTCTCACACTAAAGTTTGCTTAAATGGAAGTCATATTAAGGTGTTTAGAGGCACTAAGATCTATTTGCATGCACTTTAACATGGATGTGACACCTACCACCACACCTGACCTGCCTCACCCCAAGTGATCAATATTAAAGGATCTATTCCTATTCATCAGACACAATTGACAAGACCAATCAAAATGCAATATGTTAACTAATGAAACTTAAATTTTGTAAAACTTTATGCTTAAATAATAAGCACACTAAACAAGGTTCTTAACAACCTGATGTCATTTACAGTAAATATCACTGGATTGCCAGTCCCCACCCCCCCAAAAAAAAAAAAAATAAAAAACTTCAACTATGAATTTTGCACAATGTTCACTAACAGACCAAAAAAAAAAAAATAAATAAATAAATAAAATAAAATAAATAAAAATAGTAATAAAATAATAATAATAAGTATTTATCAATTTTAGAGTCTATCAGGTATTTACAAGAAACATTTCACCTGAATGTAATGTCATATGTTGGTTCAAGAAAGACAACTCAGAAAATTTTTCCCCACATACAATGCAATGATGTTCAGTTTCCTCTGTATGGGTCAATAAATGTGATGACAAATTTTTGTGCACTGCAAAGCATTTACCACAAACATGACATTTATACTGTTTTTCTCTATCATGCGTTAACTGATGATATTTAAGGTGACTCTCTACAGAAAACTTTTCACCACACTTGTCACATTTAAATAGTTTACGGCCTGTATGTGTCATAATGTGTAATTTAAGATGATTTTCAGATGTAAAGACCTTATCACAAATTTTACATTGAAAAGACTCACTACCTATTTTTCCATTGGTCACTGCTGAGATGTCTGATGTCACTGATTTGCCATCATCTTTGTTTCTATTTTGACCAATTCCTGTGTGTGTCAACAAGTGAGAACATAGGGAGTCAACTGATAAACATTTTTCATCACAAATCTCACATTTATAAAATTTAGTCTCTGCATGTGTGAACACATGTGAAGCTAGACCGTTAACAGATGAGAACTTTTCTGCACATATATCACATTTGTACTGTGTGTCTTCAATATGTGTTCTTAAATGTGTCACAAATGCCTCAGTTTTTGAGAACTCTTCCTTACATAGATAACATATGTAAGTTTTATTTTCTGTATGTGTCATTAAATGGGATGCTAGCAAGCCTACAGCTTGGAAACCTTCATTACACATAACACATGTAAACAGATTGTCTCTCATGTGTGTTGACAAGTGTGATGACAATGTCTCTATGGATGGCAATGACTTGGCACATAAAATGCAATTTAACTGTTTTCTAACCTCATGTGACAACACATGTGAAGCTAGTGATGTAATTGACGTAAACTGGAAATCACACATATCACAGTTATAAAGTCTCCCATCAACATCGCTGTGAGTTAACAAATGAGACTGTAACATATTTGTTGTTGAAAATAGATCAGCACATATCACACATTTGTACTGGTTACAGTCTCCACTATGGATCAAAGTGTGTGATGCTAAGTTATCTACTGAATCAAATCTCTCATAACAAATATTGCACTTAAATGACTCAGTATGGGTCAATAAATGGGATGAAAAGCTTTCAACAGTTTCAAAATTCTTTTTACATTGCACACAATTTAATGATGATGTTTCTTCAGCATGTTTCATGACATGTGCTGTGAATGCTTCAAGTGTTGTACTTTCTTCATTACAAATATTGCATTTAATACATGTATCTTCATGATGCATCAATACATGTGGAGAGAGATAATCTGGAGTTGAAACTTCTTTGTTACTAATATCATTATGAACTTGAAGGGGAGCATCCTTTCTAGGTGGTAACAGTTTTGATGCCAAATTATTTTCTTCTGCATGTGTCAACAAGTGTGTTGCTAAACCTTCAACGGAAAAGAGTTCTTCAAGACATATATCACATTTAAAACAGTTTTTTTCTCTATGTGTCAACAAATGTTGTGTTAAAGTGTCAACTGATGGCAATTCTTGTTGACAAACAACACAACTATATGAAGTATTCCCTCTATGTGTCAGCATATGTGGTGCTAATGTATCAACAGAGAGAAATTTCTCACCACAAATATCACATTTAAGCAACAGCTCTCCTTTATGTGTCAGCTTATGAGTCTCCAATACGTCAGATGATGAAAATTCTGAGTGACATATCTCACACATGAGTGGTTTCAGTTCTACCTGATGTGTCAATAAATGTATTTCAAGATCATTGTTAGTCTTAAACCAACGTTTACACTGATGACACTGATACTTGTAGTCCTCTGCCAACAGGTGTCGTCCAGCAAGCGACTTGGTTCTTCTTCTGTCTATCTTTTCTCCTGTGTGTATCTTCATGTGGGATGCTAGACTTGTTGATTTGGAATACTGTTTATCACACAGTTCACATTTATAACGTTTAATCCCTGCATGTGTTAACTTGTGCGATGCCAGATTTCCTGACGTGGTAAATCTTTTATCACAGATGTCACAATGATGTCGTCTTTCTCCAGTATGTGTCAGTCGATGTGTTGAAAGACTACCAGTTGTTGTAAAACACTTTTCACAAAACTCACATTTATATGGTCTTATTCCTGTATGTGTCAACATATGTTTTCCTAAACTACTAGCTGTGGAGAAACCTTTGCCACATTCAGAACAAGTATGTGGATTGACTTCAGAGTGTAAGCGGGAGTGAGCAGTACAACTTCCAGCTGTAGTAAAACATTTACCACAAACATGACATTTATATGGCTTTTGTCCTGTGTGAGTCTGTAAGTGTAACTTGAGATGATTTGACAGTGTAAACTGCTTCCCACACTCCTGACATTTATACTGTTTATACCCTGTATGAGATAATGAATGGCGAGACAGTTTACTGGAAGTCACAAATTCTTTGCCACATTCTCCGCACACATATGGGCGTTCTCCGGTATGACTGAACAAATGAGCTTTAAGGGTACTTGACTGTGTGTATCTTTTTCCACACTGAGGACAAACATGTGGTTTTAGCCCAGAGTGGATTAATGCATGTTTTCTAAGAGAGCTTGACTGTGTAAATGTCTTTTTACATACCTCACAAACATGAGGTTTATCTCCAGTGTGAATCAGTAAGTGTGATTTTAAACTGCTTGGTTGTGTGAAGGTTTTATCACATATGTCACATTTATGTGGTTTCTGTCCTGTATGGGTCAATTTATGAGATGCCAAGTTACCTGCTGTTCGACATTTTTTATCACACAAATCACACTGAAATGGTTTTTCTCCTGTGTGAATAAACAAATGTTTCTTCAGATACCCTGCTTCTGTAAATGCTCGGTCACATTTATCACACTTATATGGTCTGTCCACATCAGATTTTGATTTTCCAAGTTTTAATTTTACTGGCATTACAATCTTTTCTGTGTTTGACAACTCATCTTCAACAGCTTCTTGGATATGATCATAAATATTTGATGGAGACACTTGTTCCTCTGTCATGTCACCTTCCTCCCCATCATCTATACATGTATTAGACTTAGACAATATGTCTTCACAGCTTTCTTGTTTTTTGTCAGATTTAATTGCCCCATTACGCTCATTATCTAAAACACATGGTGTTTTTTTACTTGTCAGCAACCCTTCTTTATTCCCATGACTTCTATCATCATTGTCATTAATCTTTGGTCTCTTACAAGATGACAGTAATCTTTCCTCTGTTTTGTAATTTTTTTCCTCCATATTAACTGCCAGTGGTGTTTTTTCTGTACCAAAACTTTGCCTTTTCATAACTGAAGTGAAAATTCTCTCAGAAGTGCCTTCTGAGACATCCATTTCTAAAATCTGAAGTTTTCTTTCTAGTAAATGTTTATATCTGCAATCATGTCTTAAAAGTTAGGTAAGCAATGTTTTTATCTATATCAAAATTCAATACACAGTAAAAATTTCAAGAGTTGGGGGTAAGAAGTACTCAGTTATCCCTTACATTTTTTTAAACCTTAATTAATCCATCATGCACAAATATTCTGTAATTTTATTTAACTTCATCCATGATATTTGAAATAATCACCAAGTCATTCTCCTGTAAAACATAATGTAGGTTCTTGTCTTTTTTTTTAAATTCCTGTGCTTATTTTGAAGTTTTTAATTTATTATTTTTGGTCCTTAATGTTTTTTATTTTACAACACAAGTTATCTCCATCTGAAATAAATAAAAGTATAAAAATTGTATAAAAACAGTATAAAAACAATCAAACCTGCTATAAATGGCTAACATTTTACAAATGAGACAATACCATATAAACAGATACTTTTCTGAAATTATCTGACTGAAAGCATGTTGTAGTGTGACAGAATTCAGATCCAAGGGTCAGGTGTTTAAATAAAATTAAAGACACATGTTAACTAAGGCAAGGCACTTTATTTTACACTGCTGTTTACTGGTACCTACCATGTGCCATCCTCTGCCAATGTTGTCTTGCTCAGCTAGCCTGACACCTGAAAGCCAGTCACTGGGATGAAGCAGACATTTGCATTACTCTAATAACAGACGAATTAGGTAAGCCTAATGCACATGGGCTTGTATTCAACAAAAATGTGAAATGACCGGTCTATATAAGAATTAGATTATGAGCAAGTATCCATCCATCCAGATTACCAACTCCCAAGCCCACACACGCACTGAAATACTTCTTGATATTTCATTTTATGAAATGATAGTTTATAAGCTACATATCAAAATCTTTCTGCAACTTAAGATATGGTTATAAATTCACCCGCCGAAAATTTAACATTCATGTAATTAAAATTCATCAATAAGCAATTCGCTGTAAGATCGGTTTAACTATTAATCAATAACTTACTACCGCTATTAAATAAAATACAAATTAAATAAAATTTAAAATAAAAATTACCCATTTATCAATCTTATACAAAACATCAACCACAACATGAGTTTTATCAATGGCCGGAAGTAAAGAACATAAACTAACTCTTGAAGTAAAAAAGATCCTACCGGATCTACGAAAAAGACATGATGAGTAATTTATCATCAACCAAGAAACAGATTATTGGTATGATAAAAAATGTTACTTTAAAACAAAACAAAAACCATCATTCAACTAAAAAATACAAAATTCAATGCATTTTTTTTTAAAATTTTTAATTATTTTCATTCGAATTAAAGTACTCAAAGTGTTGTAGATTGTGCTTCCTACCGGATGATGTTGGTACGGGTTTCATATTATCCAAATATATACATCAATCCGTCTTATAAACTTGAAGACGCGTATGTTGTATGAAATAATTTGAGACTACCATAGACATCATAATTTAAGCATCGGGCGTCTAAAAAAAATCCAAGTCCTAGATGGTAAGGTATACATAAAACTTGTACTAACCCTCGGAAACGCTGAATAAGAGGACAAACTCGGGCAGCTAAATTCATACGGCCAGTTTTCAAAGTAATTATGTCTGGATATCTTCAAACAATAAAATTAAACTGTTAGATGTTAAGTTTTGGCCGAATATTCTATGATTTATTAAAGCAGGATATGTTTCTCAACAAAAGTTAAATTGCCGGACAATACACGTCATTGAACGAGGTTTTGTCACCCTCGACTTAAATAGTTGCAAGCCAATCGTTTGAAACAAAGCCAGAATTGTAAGATTGTTTGAGTAGACTTTATATGCAATGATTGGTGGAACTGATTCCACAACCGGAAACAAGGACAGATTAAAAACCATTGGCTCTTAACTATTTGATACTTTAACATTATCTTAGACTCATTAAAAAATCCAAACTAGTGTAGTCAAAATGATAAATTACTGATAACAGGCAAAAGAATATATCACTTTCCAATTGCAGGTCTCAAATTAGTTCTAAAAAATTACCATACACTTAGTAGAACTAGACTTTGCATTATTGGTAACATAGATAGCAAAAGTTAATCAAATTATTTCGCAAACCAACAAACATATTTGGAAATAGCGTAGTGTATAGAAAATATTACGCATATAATTTTTCTTCGAGTTTCGAAAGTGATGAAATCATGTCATGATGAAGACAATGTAAATATAAAACATTATTTCTTCTGACTGTGATCCCCAAACCTGGATACTGTGAAGTGAACATTACATTTATATTATAAATATTATAACTCCACCCGTAGTCACGTGACTACATGTCTAGGTCTGATATGACTGATCAGGTGTTCACTTCTAGGTCTGATATGACTGATCAGCTGTTTCATGTCTAGGTCCAATATGACTGATCAGCTGTTTCATGTCTAGGTCCAAAATGACTGATCACCTGTTTCATGTCTAGGTCGATATCACGGATCAGCTGTTTCATGACTAGGTCCGATATGACTGATCAGCTGTTTCACGTCTAGGTCCAATATGACTGATCACCTGTGTCATGTCTAGGTCCAATATGACTGATCAACTGTTTCATGTCTAGTTCTGATATGAATGATCAGCTGTTTCCTGTCTAGGTCTGATATTACTGATCAGCTGTTTCATGCCTAGGTCTGATATGACTGATCAGCTGTTTCATGTCTAATTCTGATATGACTGATTAGCTGTTTCATGTCTAGGTCTGATATGACTGATCAACTGTTTCATGTCTAGGTCCAATATGCCTGATAACCTGTTTCATGTCTAGGTCTGATATGACTGATCAACTGTTTCATGTCTAATTCTAATATGACTGAGCAGCTGTTTTATGTCTAATTCTGATATGAATGATCAACTGTTTCATGTCTAATTCTGATATGACTGATCAGCTGTTTCATGTCTAGGTCCAAAATGACTGATCAACTGTTTCATGTCTAATTCTGATATGACTGAGCAGCTGTTTCATGTCTAGGTCTGATATTACTGATCAGCTGTTTCATGTCTAGGTCCAATATGACTGATCAACTGTTTCATGTCTAATTCTGATATGACTGATCAGCTGTTTCATGTCTAGGTCTGATATGAATGATCAGCTGTGTCATGTCTAGGTCTGATATGACTGATCAGGTGTTTCATGTCTAGGTCTGATATTACTGATCAACTGTTTCATGTCTAATTCTGATATGACTGATCAGCTGTTTCATGTCTAGGTCTGAAATGACTGATCAACTGTTTCATGTCTAATTCTGATATGACTGATCAACTGTTTCATGCCTAGGTCTGATATGACTGAGCAGCTGTTTCATGTCTCGGTCTGATATGACTGATCAACTGTTTCATGTCTAATTCTGATATGACTGATCACCTGTTCCATGTCTAGGTCCAATATGACTGATCAGCTGTTTCATGTCTAGGTCTGATATGACTGATCACCTGTTTCTTCTCTAGGTCTGATATGACTGATCAGCTGTTCCATGTCTTGGTCTGATATGACTGATCACCTGTTCCATGTCTAGGTCCAATATGACTGATCAGCTGTTTCATGTCTAGGTCTGATATGACTGATCACCTGTTTCATCTCTAGGTTTGATATGACTGATCAGCTGTTCCATGTCTAGGTCTGATATGACTGATCATCTGTTTCATGTCTAGGTCTAATATGACTGATCATCTGTTTCATGTGTAGTTCTGATATGACTGATCACCTGTTCCATGTCTAGGTCCAATATGACTGATCAGCTGTTTCATGCCTAGGTCTTATATGACTGATCATCTGTTTCATGTCTAATTCTGATATGACTGATCAGCTGTTTCATGTCTAGGTCTGATATGACTGATCAACTGTTTCATGTCTAGGTCCAATATGCCTGATAACCTGTTTCATGTCTAGGTCTGATATGACTGATCAACTGTTTCATGTCTAATTCTGATATGACTGATCAGCTGTTTCATGTCTAGGTCCAAAATGACTGAGCAGCTGTTTCATGTCTCGGTCTGATATGACTGATCAACTGTTTCATGTCTAATTCTGATATTACTGATCAGCTGTTTCATGTCTAGGTCCAATATGACTGATCAACTGTTTCATGTCTAATTCTGATATGACTGAGCAGCTGTTTCATGTCTAGGTCTGATATGAATGATCAGCTGTGTCATGTCTAGGTCTGATATGACTGATCACCTGTTTCATGTCTAGGTCTGATATTACTTAATCAACTGTTTCATGTCTAATTCTGATATAACTGATCACCTGTTTCATGTCTAGGTCTGAAATGACTGATCAACTGTTTCATGTCTAATTCTGATATGACTGATCAACTGTTCCATGTCTAGGTCCAATATGCCTGATAACCTGTTTCATGTCTAGGTCTGATATAACTGATCACCTGTTTCATGTCTAGGTCTGAAATGACTGATCAACTGTTTCATGTCTAATTCTGATATGACTGATCAGCTGTTCCATGTCTAGGTCTGATATGACTGATCAACTGTTTCATGTCTAGGTCTGATATGACTGATCATCTGTTTCATGTCTAGGTCTGATATGACTGATCAACTGTTTCATGTCTAGGTCCAATATGCCTGATAACCTGTTTCATGTCTAGGTCTGATATGACTGATCAACTGTTTCATGTCTCGGTCTGATATTACTGATCAACTGTTTCATGTCTAATTCTGATATGACTGATCACCTGTTCCATGTCTAGGTCCAATATGACTGATCAGCTGTTTCATGTCTAGGTCTGATATGACTGATCATCTGTTTCATGTCTAGGTCTGATATGACTGATCATCTGTTTCATGTCTAGGTCTGATATGACTGATCATCTGTTTCATGTCTAGGTCTGATATGACTGATCATCTGTTTCATGTCTAGGTCTGATATGACTGATCATCTGTTTCATGTCTAGGTCTGATATGACTGATCAACTGTTTCATCTCTAGGTCTGATATGACTGATCATCTGTTTTATGTCTAGGTCTGATATGACTGATCATCTGTTTCATGTCTAGGTCTGATATGACTGATCATCTGTTTCATGTCTAGGTCTGATATGACTGATCATCTGCTCATCTCTAGGTCTGATATGACTGATCATCTGTTTCATGTTTAGGTCTGATATGACTGATCATCTGTTTCATGTTTAGGTCTGATATGACTGATCATCTGTTTCATGTTTAGGTCTGATATGACTGATCATCTGTTTCATGTTTAGGTCTGATATGACTGATCATCTGTTTCATGTTTAGGTCTGATATGACTGATCAGCCGTTCTATGTCTAGGTCGATTTCGCCGTTAATTTTATTTTTTCGAAACATAGAAATTTAATTCATTCAACGGAATTTGCAATTTAGTTCCGAAAAAGAAAGAATATTTTGTAAATATTTCGCAGTTCATTTCATTTTTTAGTTTAAAGTCTAGTTAATTATAATTAAAATTATAATATGATATACTCATTAACTTTAATGGTATTAAATAACTTACAAAACAATGCAAAGCATCTTTTATTTTAACTTTCATATTTATAATAATCCTTAATTGATAATGAATGTTCTAAAATGGAAAAGCGACTTTATATTTAAAATATATAACATCAATATCCACAAATGAGTTAATGCTATAAATTGGATTATAGATATTCTAAAATAGTATTTAATTAGTAAAACTACGTCTTATACAAAACACAGTACCATAAGCTTGTCAAGTTCCCCGGTTTATGAAATTGGGATTTTTCATTTATATAAACAGGTGGTTAAGGACTGAAAGGTGAAAGAAACCGGAGAACCCTGATAGAACAGCTGATTTTTTTTTTTTTTTTTTTTTTTTTTTTGGCAAACGAACTGAGAAATTGTCGTATGCTATGATTAGCTCGAGTGATTCGGACATAGGCGACGAGAGATACGTGTTTCTACGGGATAAGCTAACGTATTGTATCACTCAGCAAAGAAGCTCACGTCTCCAAATCATAATATGACATCCTGTATCATTAAAGCACTTCGCTACCTTTTGCATGCCAAAACAACACACACCTATCGTTACGCTATTGCATACTTTTTTTATTAACACAATCATTAATCACTTCTTTAACTCTTAAGTTTCTTCAAAAGCTTAGCATGAAAACAAAAATTATTTTTTATTTCCATAATGCATACCAGATTTGATTACACTAGAAAAATTCCTTTGAACGAATGTTTCCACTTACTTTTTAAACAAGCAAAGCAACTGAAGGTGATTTTAATCATATTTACACGCGATCACGTGATACTGGAGCATAGTAGAAATGATATCGTAATACGGGAGTTTGACAACTGACATAAATTTTTAACATTTCATGTAACTAAAATTGATTGCTTAAAAACCCAATTATATGCTAAATAAAGAATTGTCTTGTTAGAGGGAAGAGTCGGGTACTATCAAGGATGTTTTCTAAATTAGATCCTTGGAGATCCAAAATTACTTTAATTGATATACGAACTGGAGCGCCATTATCAATGGCTATATCGTTTCGACTGATTCGAACTCACAAGTCTGGAATTGGAGTAGCTGGTGCACGCTGGTAAATATAACTATACATTTGTATAATACATAATGCTAAAACAATGTTTACTTGGTAGTAGCAAGTGTAACAAACAACAAAACCGGGTGAAATAAGAAACAAAACATGAATTTATAATCCCCGGTTTTGGTCAACCACTAGACATAAAGACAAATCATTCAGTGAAGATAATTGCATTAAGTCTGAACCTTGCAGGAATGCTTAAAAAAATTAAGACTACAAAAAAGAAACACTATATTTAACAATTGAACTGTTTTTTAATGAAATTCCTTGTCAGTATGAAGGCAATAACTTTGCAAGCAAACGGAATAATGCGCATAAGCGCGTTATGATAAGTTTTATTGCAAGGTTGTTGCCTTCATACTGACAATGAACATCATTTTAAAACAGTTCAATTTGTATATTTTTGTGAAATATTTTAAAAAAAATTATTCAATGATTTTAAGAATAAAAAATTACCATCTATAACACATGCACATCGGGGGAGTCCAGTAGACGTAACAGCTGAATTTTAGACCGAGAACGACACTTTATTAATCCGCACTTTTTTGATGTGGGATAACAACGGAGGCTTTTAGTTTGTTATCAGGTATTTTGATGGTATTTCTCGATTTTTTATTAACATATGTATTCTTGAGAAAATTGGATATAAAATAATATAAATAAAAAATTGAATATCAACAATAAATGTGTTGTTATTTGTGGACTTATTTCGGTTGAAAATCAGGTGCACGTGTGTGGCCCCATTTCATTATAGAAGAATTTGCAAAGAAGTTTGGAGTAAAAGATTGCTGGCTATATGTCGGGAGTTAAATTTGTGAATCTGAAACGGAAGAAACTGTAGCAGAGGGATGACTTTCAATTGCCAAAGATGTGGGTTTCGAATCTGCGCCGGGATATGTGAGCGTAGACAGGGATTTACCGAGAGATTTTTTCGGGAATGTCGACATTGTTAGGTTGAGTTTCACTCGAACATTATGTGCCGAGCTTCATACTCGGTATCGATAAAATGTTTAGACAGCAAAGCAGCGAGAAGTATTCTTATTCTCTACGCCTGATGCGGTGCAAATATCTCTCAAAGTTTAGCAAGGAGTTTTGTAGTACTTAACCCATGTATTATAGTTCTGAGGAGTTGCTATTGTATCCCTAGTACATGCATATTGATTAAAAAGCTTGTAGCTGATTTTTCAATTTTTCCACCTTGTGATTTTTCTGCTGCGTTTCGTGAATCTAATTTCAATTTACATCTCTTGAAATTTACATCCCGCGAGAAACAAAATTGACAGGATTTACCGTTACACATTGTCTTAAAATAATAGGGAATGTAGCAGCTTTGCCAAGGTAGGAAGAAATTTTTATAAGATCTGATTGTTCAAAATTTTTTTCATGGTTTGTTTGTTTTGACAGACCAGTTCTTGTGTTATGTTATGTTCTTATACAATTACATTTTACTAATCGCTTTAAGTGATAATAACAAAACTGACACAACAAATTATCATAAAAACATCAGTAAAACAAATAGAGTGACAAAGGCAGTCTGAGTGTAAAATACCAAAGTTACAATTTAAGTTTTTGTATACATGTAATTATAAAATAGCTTTTGTCGTATTTGTGACATCTGCACTTTTTGATAGTTGGTTTGATATCAATAAGTAAACATAACAGATGTCGACGTTAAAACTTCATACGACTTACTTAATTATTCACTTGGGTACTTTTGATACAAATTGGACAATTTTATGCGCTAAGATTCTACACAATTCTATCGACTAAACTCCATAATTTACGTGAAATACAATGCATTATTCATAAAACTTAGAACTGGCCGATAATTAACTAATCCGAATAATTCCAGGTTAGCTCTATAATGATACAGTTGTACATGCACCAACGAATAAAAATATAAAGAAAAAGTCGGATAATTGCTTTTCTAACTGTATATTGCAGTGACTTGAAGAAAAGAAAATTCCTGAAAACTACAGTTTATTTGCAATTGCCACCGCTAGAAAACAAAAGGTGAGTGGGTACATTAATCGTATAATTTAAACAATTAGACGACACTATATTTTAAGTCTATAACAGATTAATGCATTTATTTATTTATTTTTGAATTGTACATGTAAGTGCGAATTATTGGTGCCACTAACTATTGGTGCAGCAGTACTGTTTGCTGTTAACTCTTGTGAAATAAACAATTGCTGAATTGGTGCTGAACTGGTGCTAAACTGGTGCTAAACTGGCTAATTTTGTTAACAATTTGAAAATCTTCGATAAGAACTTTCATGAACTCTCTGCTAGAAGTTCATTTTGTTGTAACTTAAGCAGAACTGTCATGTCCATCTGTTTTTATTTTGTTTAAAATAATGCATTCAATGACTTCCATAATCTTCAAATGACATACTGATGTTCAATAAAAAATGTAATGAGTGTAAATCTTACTTTTAAATATAAAAACATATAACACCTTGCATTCTAAAATACATGTATAAACTTATATAAAGGAATAGTAAAAGAAGAAAATGTGACCTCTGATATTGGTATATAAGATAAACTAATAAGTATAAATTATTCAATGTAATGGCATGTAAGATACTTAGTTATGTATTTCACATTTTTAGGTATTTCACACAATTTCGCGTCCTTTGAGATTTACTTAAATGATTTAAATGACTTAAATGTTTACTGTTTTTCTTTCCTGAAGCGCATCGATCATTCCTGTTGAATTTGAAGCGCGTCTGTATATCTGTAGCTTCTGTCTTTCCTGTAGCACATTTGCTTTTTCTAGTGCTTTTGTTTTTTTCTGAAGTTTGATTTTTTAAGAGGGTCTGTATTTTTTAAGCGCGTCTATTTTGTCTGTAGTTACTTAAAGCGCGTCTGTCTTTGCTGTTGTTTTTAAGCGAGTCTATTTATCCTGTAGTTTATTGAAGCAGAACCACCATATAAAGATGTTTTGTGATCATACATATAATGATGTTTTTAATCATATAATGATGTTTGCAAACATATAATTGTGTTTGTATATATTATAATGATGATGAAATATATCCATATAATGACAAAAGCAAATCATAAAATGGTAAAACTAAATCATGTAATGATGAAGTGAAAACATATAATGGCGAAACTCAATCATATAATGATCAGACGAAATTATATAATGGTAAAACCCTAAAATATAATGATAAAATGAAATATATAATAGTGAAAGCAAAATTTATAACGATGAAAGCAAACAATATGATAAAATGAACTCATATTACATTGCTATACTTTGCCCGTCTACACTCTGGGTAAATTAATCCTTTAGTGAAAGAAGCTTTAGATGTTAATAAATCCTTACATATAAATGTCATATATTAATGGTATTTCTTCATTAATAAAATCATTGATAATATTGAAGATGTCATACCTGCAATAAACAGTTTACTATTTTATAAACATACTTAAAATTTACAATGACAATATTTTATTTATTTCACTGAAAACACTGGAGGTAGTATATGAGGATATAAACAAATACATAAATTATTGAGGTACAATGTAGACATAATAGTGAACAAAACATTATATAATTAATTCAAGTACAAACACACATACACATATACATTCTTTCAAAAAGATACTGAAATACTATTAAATAACAATAAATTTAGCTATAAGATTTCAACCCTTCCCTGATAAACAAACACAAATTTTTCAACTTATCATAATTCTTCGTATTTGACAGTTTTAGCATTTTAAATATATTTGGATGCATATATAAATTATTGTCAATAATTTTTTTTAGGTGAGCAAAACATTCTAACAAAAATGAAATTCATCCCAATCCCAATAGAACTGCTATTACATAAGTTGCATATTCTATCATTTCTGTCAATATTTTCCCATCTCCCTTTTTCTATTGGCAATCTATGATTACATGTTCGAAATTTTGCTGATATAATACGCAAGTTCTCAGGTAAAACATCAAGATATTGTTCAAATTCAAAATTTACTTTAAATATTCTGTAATTTATAGATTAAGAAGACGAGTAAACTTGTGAATACTAATTTTGTATATAATTATCTTTTAATCTCCTCTCTTTAAGCCAATTTCGGTTAACGTTCCAACCCTGTAAAATCCAGACATTACAAAACCCCAAGTTATTCAATAAATTTTTGATATGATGAATCCAACAAATTTCTACTTCACCATTAGGTTCCAACATAAGTCTACAAAATATATTAGACAGCTTACAATCACTGTCAGTTAGTTTTAGCTAAAGTGAAATCATTCTTTTAAAGGCACACACACACACACACACACACACACACACACACACACATATGGAATCTTTCTAATTCACCGTAATAATAAAATTCGGGGTTGAAGATTTTAATTTAAGAATTCGCTTACAAAACTGCAAATGTGTTTTTTCAAACATATCTAGCTTATCAAACCGCCATATTTCACATCCATATAACATAGAAGGCAAAACTAATTCGTCAAACAATTTAAGCTGACATGATACTGATAGGTGTAAACGGTTAATTTTGTGTATAAACAATACGTGGCTTTTTACCATGTTTTAGTAAATTTTGTTTTCCTTTTATTTATTTTTTCAATGGAAAAATTTATTTCCCATTGAAATGGCAAGTGTAAGAAAGTATTGATATTAAGGGAAATTTATTGATTTGGTTTAAAAGCTACTTAACTAATAGAAAACAAAGGGTTGTTATTCGTGATACCGCTTCATCATGGGTTAATATTACTGCTGGTGTACCACAGGGTTCTATCTTGGGGCCATTACTTTTTATCATATATATAAATGACATAGTTCAAGAAATAAATTGTAAGATAAAACTTTTTGCCGATGATACTTCTTTATATATAATTGTTGAAAATCCGATGCAAGCTTCAGTAATGCTTAATTCCGATTTATCTAAAATAAATAATTGGGCAAGTAATCGGTTAGTCACTTTTAATCCCAATAAAACAGAACACATGATAATATCCCGTAAAATAATCCAACCATTTCACCCAAGTTTATATATGAATGATGTTTTAATACAAGAAGTTGAGACACATAAACATCTCGGTGTAACATTTTCTTCCGATTTTTCGTGGAAGCAACATATTGATAATATAACAAAAAAGGCAAATCAGCGACTATCAATTTTAAGAACTTTAAAATATAGATTAGATAGAAAATCATTAGAATTAATGTATTTAACTTTTATTAGGCCCATTTTAGAATATGCTGACATTGTTTGGGGAAATATTACTGCTGATCTAGCGAATAAAATTGAAAAAATAAATTTGGAAGCAGCTAGAATAGTTACTGGGGCCACCAAACTAACCAGTATATCATTGCTTTGTAGGAAGACTGGCTGGGATACTATGCAGTCAAGACGGAATATTCATCAGTTAAAAACTTTCTATAAAATGTATCACGGAATAAGTCCAGAATATCTTTGTCGTCTGGTACCCAATAACCAACACGAAATGCACCCTTATAACACCAGACAACAATCATATATAGAAACTATTCTTTGTAGAACAAATTACTATTACAATTCATTTCTCCCATCAGTTTTACGTCTTTGGAATGAAATACCAACTGAAATAAGGAACTCGTCTTTAAATGCCTTTTGTAAATATATAGAAACTAAAAAGAAAGTCCCGAATTGGTTTTACTTAGGCTCAAGATCAGATCAAATTATTCTTACAAAACTTAGACTTGAAGATAGTCCTCTAAAACAACATCTCTTTAGGAAAAATCTTGCAGAAAACCCCTTTTGTTTGTGTGGTCATAGAAAGTACACACCACTACCTTTTACAATGTCCACTGTATCATGATATTCGGCAAGCTACATTTTGAATACTCTACCCTACAACATTATTGTTAATTTATTGTTATATGGAGATTTTGAATTAAGTATGGAACAGAATTGTCAAATTGTATCACAAGTGTATAACTTCATCAGCCGATCTAAACGTTTTACGTTTTAATGTTCATGTTATGATTTTGCCATCATTTTTTTTTTTTTTTTTTTTCATTTTTTTTTTCATCATTTTCTTTTCTTATGCCTTTTTCTTTTTTTCCCCATGTTTTTGTTCAATATCATTTATTTATTATTTTTGTTGCTCTAAAATAGATACTATAATCCTTATTATATCATTGGTCATTGATGATTGTAATTATAGATAGGGAGACTGATTTACATAAGAGAATACTTCTCTTGTTTCAGAATCCCGTATTATTGTGATGTAAAATAATTGTATGTAATGAAGAGATAATAAAATATTGTTTAAACTAACTAAATGGCAAGTGTAACGAATTGACTATGTAAATAATCTCTAGCTTAACTAATAATAATTATAAGTAAGCCTTCCACAGTAAATTAAAATACAATAGCCATCATAATCCACTATTTGAAATTAAAGAATTTTCAACATAGGCTACCGTTTTCAAAAGTTAGAATAAGTAATCACTGCTTAGAAACCGAAAAAGGATGTTACAAAAACATACAGAGAACTTAGAGACTTTACAAAACTTGTTCTAAAATTGAAGACGACTATCATTTCTTTCTTAAATGTTCTGTCAGTAATAGCCAACGTCTGAACTAATTTAGCACTATTTGTCAAGAGATTTCAAATTTAATGAAGAAATCTGGCTTTAGATACTTTTTGACGAGCATTCGCAAATACTACAGAAGGTCCAGAGTTCGAGGTGCAGTCCGGTCTGCTTCTGTAACAACTCCTAAATATAGCTAAAAATAGTCAAATCATAAAATAGCATCATAGTGACGTCATCGGGATGCAATAAAACAACAAAACTGGTCTGTTTTAAAGCAATAGTTTATACTTAGCAATAAAGAAGAATTTAATTACCGCTCTGATTGTGTTAAATTTTTCATTGTTGTATTCTGCTGATACATAAATAATAATATTTACATTTGGTATTAGATTGGTATTATTTGATGGTACTTGGACCAAAGATTCTCATGCGATTCTTTTAAAACATAATCAATATATACATACTGTAGTCATAACTTTCTATATATTAGTAGGTATAACATGCAAGAATTGTTCAATTATTTATCACTTGGGATGGTTGGTGTGTAAATTTTGACTTTGTGGAAGAAAGTAAAAAGGTTGATGTTTATGAGGCTCTGAAAGGAAAACAAGTACATAATGTGTTATCAAAATTTTTTTTAGATTTTTTAAGGGCTATCTTAAATATATTTACGATTTCGTCATGATATAGTTTGTTCGGTATGTGTTGTTATAAACGTTATGGACACTACTTATCAATTTGTACTAGATTGTCACCGTTATATTTACCAAATGTGTTCGACATTCCATGATAAAAGATACCGTTTACATTTAAAACATTACATTTAGTCTACTTGTTTGGAGTAAGTTCATAATTATAAATGAAAGGCGTCTCCAGAAAGTTATAATATTGAATTTGTATTGAAATAGTATCATTCAAAATTACATTCCTGGTTAACAGACAGAAAGTAATTGGGGAAAAACAAAAAAGATATTTCTGTACAGCCAGAACAAAAAAGTCAAAATATGGCCTTTCTCGTAGTCAATGGGGAACAAATGCCATGGCAAATAAATAGAAATCTACAACATTACATACATCATTAGAGGAGAAATTTGTGCGATCAATTTGGTAATCAATACAATGTTTGTTGTGCATTCAAAGAGGGCGATGTTTATCTAAATTTTGATTAGCTTCCGCGATAATCAAATGTGACGTTAATTCAACAAGAATTTTAAATTTTGAGGATATATTACTTTTTGACATGAAATCTTTACTGGAACAGAACGCTTCTTCTCGAATTGAATCATGCTTGTGTGGATCGGAACATGAACTAGAACGTTTCTTTTCTCAAACGGAAAAATACCTTAGTTATATATGCAGATTGTCGAAAGGATCCTGTTAAGAAAATGCTAAAATAGGTTAAAAAGGACATTTCTATCCTAGCAAATAAAAGAAAAGAAATTTCATCCGACAAAATTTTTTGGCATCAATGATGGAACCATAGAGCTGCTATGCCGGTTCAGAACCATAATACATGTATATACTTATAACGCTTTCAAGCGTAATGGAATTCTATTATACTCCTCAAGAGAGAAATTGGAAAATTGCCATTAATTCAATATTGCTTTTAGAATACGTGATTAAGTGAAGCCCTACAGACGTACAGGTAATACACAAGTTATGGTGATTTAATATTAATTGTTTCAGGTAATTTGACGCGTCATCCTACTCTAGCATTCAGACATAAAATACATCATCAGACGTAAATGGAACACGAAGAACACTTTATAATACAGAATAGCTGTTTTATAACTATTTAACAGGATTTAGAACTTTTATTGCAGTTTAAACAATTTCAGAGAAAACGATTTTATTACAATAAGGTAATTGTGAATAATGGAATATTTTGTCGTTTTTCCAACTGGCAAAATCAGATAATTGAAAAACAATTTGAATTGAAATGTCTGAACGATCTAACCATTAACAAGAAAGAAGTCGAGTAAATGGCAGAGAAACGAAAACGTTTTTTCCGGATTTTTGCAGAAATACTTAGTATTTAAATTTTTTTTATCGAATGAATACCCTAAATTAAGGATCGATCTGTACCATTACGAGATACTGTATACATTTGTAAAAAAACAAAAACAAAAACAAAAAGTAACAAAAATATAGAGTTATGGAATATATTATTCTGAAAAAGTAAAAAGTTAGCATAAAGTAGGAAAAGGAATATAGAAAATTGTAGTTGTGAGAAAAATTTGGCTTGATAGACCATTGTTTGAAAGTTATAGGTTAAAAAGAAATGTCAACAGCAAGGAAAAATTATCATTACACATCTTTACCTGAAATATCCCAGAAAGTGGCGAAATTAAAAGTAATGGAAATGTATAGCCATCCAAGACAATTTATTCTAACCAATCAAATAGACTCGGAGTATGAATACGGTGAATACATAGATATTGAGGAATTCAACAAGAACGAGGAGGAGAATGATGAAGAAACCAACATACTGGAGTTACCGTTTATAGGTATGGATAGAAGTTATACAGTCACACCTGATCTGGATTATATGTTACCTGTGGAAGTTAGAGAAACATTAATATCGGAGGGGTTATCCAGGCAGGTGGTTGAGAGATCGCTCAGAACGGCCGAGAAGAGGCACAGACAAGCGTTATATCTAACCATACAGCAACAAAAGTAACCAATGTTTATATATTTATTTATTTATTTATTTATTTATTTGATATATACTTGCTGTTTGTCTTAAAGATATAGTAAGCACGTGTCTTTATCAACTTTCTAGACTGTGTAATACAAATGTGATACAATAATAAATAAAATGAGTTGAGTTGAGAAATGGTGTTTGACGTCCAAGTCAAAAATATGTCATTTATATCGCCAGTTATAGGCGAAAGTGCACAGATTTTGCCTGTGCACTGCGCTCATGGCATTATACAACAGGGTTCTTTATCGTGCCATGCTTACCGTGACACGAGACCTCGTTTATTTTAAGTTCCCATACAAAAGAACCGTGACTTTAATCAAGGTCATAATGTCGAGTGCTTGACTAAAGAACAGTCACTAACAGCTTTCAAGTCTTGGGTCAGACCCGGTCGAGGTACGAACCCACGACCTTTTACTTACGGAGCGAGCACTCTACCAACTGAGCTACTGCAGTGGTAATAACAAACAAAATAAAACTTTTTAGACGAGGCCTGTGATCTCTTGTTTATCTTAACAATTCCGTTTTAGGTATTTTATTTGTATGGTATCATTAAGTAGGGTTAAGGTAAGGTACCATTCAAAATAAGTGGATGACGTTGGTTCGACTCTACTGAAGGTCACTGCATCCTCAACTTATAATTATAATTCTTTGGGTACAATAGTTGGAATCGCGTATGAATATCATCATCGATAAAAAAACTGTAAAAGCTTTATAAAATAAATCGAGGTGCAGTTATACAAACTACCATGCGCATTTGCTAATTTTTATATAAAAACATATTTAAAGTATCTGTTTTTCAATTAATGAGGACGTCATTAATCAGGGATCCATAATTCCAAAAACTGCATTTTAAGCACAAGGTAGTAGATTAATTCATTTATTTTTATTGAAAATAAACATAAAACTAACTCCTAATCTTAAAAACAAATAAGATACAAATTAATCTTCTTTTTTTTTTTTTTTTTTTTTTTTTTTTTTTTTTTTTAAAAAGTACCGCTTCATATACGATCCCAGTACCTATGCTTTATTGATCAATCACTATTCCTACTTGATTTTCTTAATTAAAAATTGATTTTGTCTTTTCCGAGTACTACAATTTCAAGTTTAAATATCCAGAATCATCAACAATACAGCAATAATACAAACAAGAATGAATTAAAGTAACTGTGTTTTAAGCCCAAGCTCAGAATATTTCATTTCATCGAGCGGGGGAGGGACATTTATTTGATAGTGTAGGAAGTCAGATGACCTGGAGAAAGTCACCGACCTTCGTCAATTGACAAATTTTCTCGCATTAAAATACGTTCCGAGCGAAATTCGAATTTAGGGGTTGATCGCCTCTGTGGTTCGTAAGCGCGCGATGTAGACCTCTCGGTCATCGATGTCATTCGAGGTAGTTTAGCTTGTGTGATTTACGTTTTGTAATATATTGCCCATTATTACATTGCTGTCTGGCGAACAATAGCGATAATTATTAAATGTTGTATAATACTACATGTATGTGTTTTATTGTCAATTTGTTATATTAAAAGTTAGTTTACAACGAAACTACCCTGTCCATATTTAAAAGTCATGAGAGTTAAACAAACTAGATGCTAAATCTAAAGATAAACATTGTAATGTATAAAATGGTTATGATTTTACTACTTTCTTTATTTTTGTTATTTTACAGTGTTACAGCAGTATCAATTTACAATGTTTATAAAGGACATAATCGCCGAAAACATCATTACTCAATAACCATTACAAATCCCCCCTAAACCGTTCGTAATCACTCTCTACGACTATTAGTTGCTACTCTTTGACCATCACCCTTGACTTTTAAATATTACTTTTGAACCATAAGGTATCTTTCTTTGACTATTTGGCAACATTTTCTGGCCATTATGTCTTAAACCTTGACCATTGACCATTTGGTATCACTCCTTGACCATTAGGTATCACTCAATGACCATTAGGTATCACTACTTGAACATTAGGTATCACTCAATAACCATAAGGTATCACTCAATGCCCATTCAGTAATATCCCTTGGTTATAAGTATCACTCCTTGACCATTAAGCCAGTCTCCTACATCTTCTTAGATTTGAACTATTTGAGGGATTTATCCAATTATACTGATCCACAAAAGAAACAAATAAATACCAGCTATACAAGATCTTTCGGCTATTATAAATAATGTAAAAAAAACCCCATTTTCCAATACTCTATCTTTCTTTTTTCTATCTAATCCTTCATTTATCATGAAAACAAAATCAAAAGGAAAATCTAATGCATGTACATACAAGGAGTCTTTTACTTTCTATTGTTGGGAAATCTTGGCACTTTGGATGTTTTTGCTTGATTATAATTACTGACATGCAGTTATATTCACATTGATTTTTCTCGGAGAACATATTTTCAATACTTACTTTTGAAAAACTACCGAGCCAATCAAAATGCAAAATATTTCTTTCGGGAACAGAATGAGCCAATTAGCATGAAAAATTAGCTTTTTGAAACAGATTGAGCCAATGAGATTGCTATGTGCTACATTGCTTGTTTAACCATACTAAGCAAGCACAAATACATGTTAACAATTATTTATTTATTTATTTATTTATTTTTTATTTATTTTAATTCATATATTTTTGAATAAATGCACATGACAATTTTAACGAAAAGTAACCTATACGGAAACGCAACACATAAAGACACAAACAAGGGTTTGTCATAAACTCGGACTGTTTTGTCCTACAAATGTTTGTCAAAAATAAATAAACCATTAATTTTTTATCTTAGTTTGAATAGGGAATGTATTTTTTACTGCTTTATCATCCGCCTGCTTTAAGACAGTTGTTTCCCGGGGATACTAGAGACTGTAATCCTAATTTTTTTGGATATTCGCATCATGACGTCATCGTCATCTCTAACAAGATTCATTTGTTTAAATACTGTTTAAAAAACTCTTTCAAAAATTCATTGCAAAATTCTATGTGATATGTTGATTCTCAAGGGTCAAAATAAATACTAAATAAATATAAAGATCCGAAACATAAGCTAATTTCGAGCGGCAAATGTTGCTAATTTACGGTCTTTCATTTATTTATTTTAATTATTAATTATTATTATTAACGATTTTAAAAAGTGTTCCCTTTTTTATACTATACAGGTGCTCAAACTATATGGCGGGCGTATACTAGTATTTGGGTGTTAGCGGTAAAAGAATTTTAAGAACCTGCACTCCTCACATGACTGTAACAATGGTCGATTGTTTTAATTGCCGCTTTGTCTCTTGAGTATAACTTTGGAGTTCCAAACGTCTATCCGAATCATTAGATCACAATATTGTCAATTTAAATGGTAAATTATGAATGAGAATCTCTTATCTCTGGTGACATCATTTTATGTAATTGGTATCATCGACCAAGCAAAAACTAATAAAAACAGAGAAGTTCCGCATGACCCAAATCTCAAGTGATATAAACAATTCAGCAATCCAATAAAAAAATAATAATTTCGGAACTTTTCTCTTGATACGATTGTAAACCAATAGGATAGCGTAGATGTAATTTTTCCGCCAATCAGATCAGATTTGACATAGATACTGGATTAATTTATCAATTCATTTCACATTGTAATAGACAATTATGATATGTATTGATTAATGATATAAATCTACTCTAGTTCGCTGTATCGTATTAGATTCAATACAACCAAAATCATCATATTAAAGTGTATTTGTAATCAATTTCCTGGAAAAGAGACAATATTTACATTTTCGATATTTTTTATCATTGGTTGTAACTTTTATAAACACTGTGTTTTCTATAATATATAATGAATTCTAGATGGAGTTGATTAATTAAAAGTGAGAAAATCAATGTTAATTTTAAACTGACTGTTCAGGAATGTAGTTTTGAAAAATTTTCATTCTGAATAATGAAAAGCGGTTGCAAACAGGTAAGAAAAAAATACTAATACTAATAATAATAATAATGATGATAATAATAATAATAATAATAGTGATGATGATGATGACGATGATGATAATAATAATAATAATTATCCATAACAAAGTAGCCTAGATATTTCTATTGGTTCTACACTTTTATTTAATAAATATGTGGTCACAATGTACAATTTTTTAACATTGATAAAAAAGGGCAAAATCAGAAGATGCCAGATTTTTACCCAAAATCTATCTTTATATGGAGCTAACCGAACAAGCAACAATCCAAACCTTCATTGTTTGTTACAGATTATAATATTTCTGTCATGTTTTGACTTTGAATGCATTATTTTAAAAGAAATTCAAAATCACCATATGACATTTCTAAAAATTCTAAGCGAACATATTTATTTTGAAACAAAAATTAAAAACTTAAAAACGTTGCTTTGTACTGGCTCACTGTATGTAAATTCGACAACATGCTGTGAAGTAATTCAAACGTCGAGCAATCCTTTTATATTTATATTCCTGACCCATCAAAAGTCAAAAGTTTATAGTCATGGCCGTTCGTCTGTGTCTAACGTTCCTTTATTTTACATGTTTGTTGTGTGGAACTCTTGATTGTTCTTGTTTTTCGTTTAATTGACTTTCATGTTTGCTGGATATCATAACTGACGTAATTCAGTCAGTACAAAGCATTATACCGTTATTCCGTCAGTACATCAGACTGAATAAAACTGCTTGTATATGAAATGTTGTATATGTAAATCATGTGTAAACCAAGAATGAAAATTATTTATATTTCAGAAATGAATATTCAGTTTTACTTGGTCAATCTTTTACTGTTTAAGTAAAACGATTTTCAGAAAACATTTCTGTACATCATGTCAAATATTTTATGACGTTTTATCAATAATTATTTTCAAATATGGTATATGAAATGATAAAATACATTTTATGACAATAACATATTAAGATTTTTAGTTGAGGATGATCAACAAATTTGTACAATGGTCTTTAATTGACATTAGGGACCTCGACGTCCGATTGGTCTGTAGCGCACTTTAAGGATCACAGTGTCTCTCCAGCCTAGACACGCATGGGCCAATCCTAGTGTGAGAAAGTTTGTCAATTAGCTTGCCTAAGGTCGTTGGCTTTCTCCGGGCACTCCGGTTTTCTCCACTTGATCGCCTTGATATACGTAAAAAAAATCTTGACTCTGGCGTACACTCCGGTTTTCTCCACTTGATCGCCTTGATATACGTGAAAAAATCTTGACTTTGGCGTAAAACACCATTAATCTATTCACCAATCCATCTACTTGGCATTGGTTACCGGAAATTAATTAATTGGCAAATGATTTTATAAGCTGTTTAAGATGCAATACTTTAAACAGAGAAACTGGCATAATCATAAATTTCACCCGATTTCCCAGAAATTAAAAAAAAAAAAAAAAACCGTGTGAAATTTACACATACCTGTATCGGGGTATATTCATTATGTTTCCTTTTACCTATTAATGGTTTGTAGTACAAATTAATTACTGTAAAATACACATAGTCACGCAACGATTAACGCACTACCAGATTTGTTCCCGGGTGTATTAAACATTCTGTGTGACTTGTTATTCAAACATATGTTTTTCATTGTGGTGGCGAATAACATGATACCGTGAAGTTGTGACCAAAACAGAACATGTATTCAAATCATTGTATAGAAAGCTTATTGAAATCTCCACACTTAGATAGTCTTAATCTAAAAAATGAAAACGCATGGGAAATTTATTTACTTCTTGATACGAAAAAAGTAATCTGATGGAGTTTTCTATTCTCCATTAATATTGACATCTATCCTATTATAATGTCAAGTCATATTATTAACTAGAGCTGCACTTTATTGCATGATGACTATTCCCATATCAATGCCCAGGTTGACTTGCTTTGAAATAAAACAGGTTTTTTTTTTTGTTGTTTAAAGAAGTTTAAGTGATGATTTTTTTTTAAAAAAAGCTCGTAGAGGCGTTACTTGCGATTGTGTACCTGTAGGATATATATATATATATATATATATATATATATATAGAGAGAGAGAGAGAGAGAGAGAGAGAGAGAGAGAGAGAGAGAGAGAGAGAGAGAGAGAGAGAGAGAGAGAGAGAGTGTATGTGCCAATTTTTCAATGGTCCAAAATTATAATTGCAGTTTAGAATATAGAATCTCCAATAATTTTATTTTACGTCTTGACCATTGATTTATTTGATGACGCTGTTTGAAGCCATTTATTGCTTAACAAGCATTTATAAGTGTTGTCATAACCATTGCATTTACAAGGTGTTCAGGGGATTTCGATTCATTTGAGCCCCATTGTTTAAACCTTTCTATCCAACCGCAAATCTATTATTATTGCATGCATCACGGTTTGTCATGTTTTTTTTATCATTTAAATCCCGCAGTGAATATTTAGTTTGGTTCTTTTTTGTTATGCCTACTATTTTATTCTATGTATTTATTTATTTTTTTGGGCATGTTTTCGAAACTTCTAAATGACATTTAACCGCAAATCTAATGGTGTAAATGTAAATTAGTGGAATAGAGTATTTGTATTAACGCCTAGGCCAAGATTCTTTAACATGTATCAATGCGGTAAGTTCTGAGATGGTTGAGGAAACCGGAACGCCCATAGAAAACCACCCACCCTCACGTCTGTAGGCGAACTAAAAAAGCTTACTCTAGGATCTGCTTTTAGCGAACATAAAAATACATCTTAACTACAACCCTTAATATTACTATTTACTTCTTTGTTTACAATCACAGAATTTATTTTTAGACTGAGAATGTCAACAGAACAATATTGTATCGAGTTTTAAGAAGTCCATGTTGAAATGCCACAAAAGTTATAAACAAGAGCATATTGTCAATTTAACCATATGTTCATTTATATGTATGACCAATAATACGCATGTATATATACACACAGTAAAAACGGCCATAAACATCACAGGAAAGGCCGACAGGAAATCGATTACAAAACAAAACCTAGTATTAATGACCAAGATTCAAATTAAAGCCTTATCTACTGGAATTGTTCAAATTATAATCTTCAGAGAATTAAACGGGTTTAATTTATTTCGTGTCAGATTAGAAATTCGTGTCCGGTATTGTTAATGGAAAAACACATTAGCCTTGATGTGAGCTGTTATAATGAAACTCTTGTTCTGGCCTTGATTTGAGCTATTATGAGAAAACTATCTCCGTTAGCACTATTGTGAACTATACTTTGAGGATATCTGCACCGAACAACTCGAGTCGAATGGAACAGTTACAGTAATGATAAGTTTTACAACGAAAGAACGATCTTTTAAGTTTTAATTTTATATTGAGACTGTCAATTCTGGGATTTTGAAGCAAGCACGAATGACCGGAGAAAAACCACCTACTTTTGGCAAGCGAACTTAAAAACTTTTTCACACTAGGAATCAAGCCCGGGCTGTGAGACAAGATGTGTAATCTGTGGGACAAGATGTGATCTGTGAGCTGGCTCTTCCGAGCACTCACTCGTTTGACATTTTTTGTTCTAGTTCATATGTAATTTTTGCACACATTAAAGCCAGTCATAGGATTTAAACTAAAACCTGCTATAACGACAACCTGTCCATTAAGTTAACTATTTAAGTCCTTTTGCTTCATGCTTCATGTTTTGGCCAAAAAGAACCTTTATATTAATAAAGATTACCTGTCTATAATGTCCATATTTGTTACGTCCTGAGGGTGTATTTTATTCTTCATGTGCAGAATTTTGAAAGAAATATTTAAAATTCTGCACTTGGCGCTAGTATACAATTTATTATTGACTATTAACGAATTGCTGATTGAAAAAACTACTTTATGAAAATTGAAGTAACAAAGAACACGAAAAGAGCAAAATTTTAAGATCAGACCAACATTATAGGTAATGCAGAGATAATTTTTAGAACTACTTTTATTTAATGTTTTCCAGTACAAATGTCGTTTTAAATATCGCTGCTTGAGAGAATTTCATATGCAAATAGTGAAGTCGATCGCTACTTATTTACACGTACCCTTGGATTTAAATATCAGGCTAGAAATGTTAATTTTACAAAGTTTGGCATTTAATTTGAAAATTTGCTCAAATGGGTTTAAAATCTTTTCTCAAATATCCAATACTTTGTCGCTCAAATGTAATATTTTTTCGCGCTTTGGTCTTAAGAATTCACCCAAATGTCCAACGCGGTGTTAACGCGTGACGATATATATTGGCTGTTGAAAAAACTGGACTTGCATATCTGGACTTAGCACACCTGATAAATTGATAAATTGCCTCTACAGTGTTTTAAATTTCTTTTTGTATTAAAACACCAAAATAAGACATTAAGAAAAATAAACAGATTTTTATAGAATAAAATATTACAAATTGTAAATTATATTTGTTTTAGGTCACAAAAGCGATGTGATGAAAAAAGAAAACAGAGTAATAAATTGACATTACCATCAATATCTCCGGATACAAATAACACAAGTTGTCTCGGCTGTCTGGAAACGACTTCCGGTTGTGATATTTGTCATAACGTTGATGCACGACGTCAAAGTAGACATCTGCGAACACGACCCTGGCAGGAACGACCCCAGTCCCCGATAAACGATACAGATATGACGTCACAGAGAGAGGAAAAAGAAAGTGAGTTGGTTTACTGTTGTATCAGCAGCAGTTCAGATAACGCATATACAAACAGCATTTTCAGAGCTAACAAAGTGTTAAAACTGTATCGCGTATAACCTAAGCGGTCTTTTCGCTTGATTTTTTTTTTATTATTTCGTCCTCGAAGCTGAGTCCTTAATTTTCATCTTTTGCATCACAAAATTTCATATCTTCGCTTGTCATTATTTCCTTATTTTGGCTTTGCAATTCGGTCTTTTCGCAGATCGTTATTTTATGTTTTTATCCTTGAAATTTCTTCTTTTCGCATTTTAATTTTTTATCGTCTCTTCTTCGAAATTAAAGAAAAAGAAAAATTAACAAAATCATCTAAATGATTGTAACATTTGAATCAACGCATAAATTTTAAACAATTAAAACATTTATTTCACATCAGTGCTCTTCCAAGCCCGCATCTTTTTGTTCAATATCTACAGCACGGGGAATGTTAAATAGTACACGGTGAACTATTGTCCTATTTGATTTCAGAAGAAGATAAAGCGCTGAACTAATGAAGAATGACTTTATCAAATAATCTTATTTGCAATTTTACAATGCGTTACAATTTTGCCAGATACTTTTACATGTAAACTTCTAATTGAAACGGTCATAGCAATCTATCACACACCTTCATAATATCCCACAAAGGTTATTAAGATCTGGTTGTTCAAAACTTCATCAATTTATCAAGGGAGATGGATACCATAAAAACTGTTGGATACTTGTTACTTAATTAAGATCAACCTTAAGTTCTTCCTAATCATTTGATTAAAAAGAGACAAAAACATTGTCTACATACAATTATACATGTACACATCAGGCTTAATATAATATAATATATATAATGGCGTCCACTGTTCAACAATAAAGTGTGTTGATAAAACATTGATTGCAAAAAAAAAAAAAAAAAAAAACAATGTATCTATTTTATATTCTTAATACAAATACATGATATCCTAGGTCATAAGTCTACAGACGTCGTTACACTATACCAAACAGAAATAGAGAAGGCAAGATGGCTGTCTGAACAACAATTAGAAAAAGCCTTAGTAGGAACATTCTTTGAACCCCCTCGTCTTGTGGTAAGTAGATCTGCTTGAAGAGAGAGAGAGAGAGAGAGAGAGAGAGAGAGAGAGAGAGAGAGAGAGAGAGAGAGAGAGAGAGAGAGAGAGAGAGAGAGAGAGTATGCGTGTTGAAATTATAATGTTCTCTCTCTCTCTTCTCATTTAATAGAGCAGTTTTTTTAAAGTTTGCTCTGAAGAACTATTGAATACAACAACATGGTGTCATGATCGCAACAATTATTCGAAATTCTTTGACGTTTTTAATTATTTCATCAACTAATTTCATGGTCTGTGATAAATCTCAAGACATCTATTTTCATAAAACACGTCCGTCAAAACGAGCGTCGAGACCCCCCCCCCTACATTCACCGCCAAGTCCAGCTAGTTGGGTAGAATCGTTCACGTAACCTCTGTAAGTCCAGCAAGTTAAGCACCATCGTAAGCTTAATGTTCATTTGCATATGCTGAGTTTTACACTTGTTCTGTGTATTGACATGCTGATGCCATAAATGATTATATATATAACCTTTAACATAAAAAATGCGTGTGTTTTTTTTCAGAGACATAAATTGCATCATCCCCAGATTTTTTTTATCGTCAATTCCATACCTTTTTTGTTATTAAGTTTCTCATCATAAGTAACATACATGTAAATATTATTCTGAAGATAATAATCTATCGAAAGACCTTCCGTCTTCTTATATACTCCGATACTTTTTGGTTAATATTGGTAAAATTTCATTTGCTTACTCAATGTTTCAAATAGTACCAGGTTGCATGTCCAAATAAAGCCCTGTCATTTGTTAAAACATGGTATTCTAGATGTAATGAGGAAACCTTGTTTGGTTTTGCAAATAGACCTTAACTTTTTTACACTTAATCTGCTTTTCATGCTTAAATGATTTTGAGGTTGTTGGGTTTTCCATGTCTGTTTTTGTGCTTATCAGAAATAGTATTCTCATTATTTCATTATTATCAGAGTAATTATTTTATTCATTTGCGAATAACTTTTGTTTTTTTAGCTTGTTTCTTCAAAAATTCCAAAGTGCCAATATATACCCAAAGTTCTGTTAGAAGGGGAGAATGTCCTTTATATTGTTTACGTGAGTATTTGTTAGTGTATTATGGATGTTAATTATCACCCCTGTGATTAATAAAAAAAAAACATCTTAATCGCCACCATTCTCTCTTCATTAAAACTCTAACATGTTTTTTAGATATATCTATGACTAGAATCGACTTACATTTGAATTACTAGTGAATGAAATTATATATAAAAAACAAAATATTACATATATATCATATACGTAAGTTAACTTGAAAATTATCATATCATTATACATTAGAGGATTGTAGTAATTATTATGATTGAGTGACTACTGTCTGATTCACGTCTGCCGTAGCACTAGTTTTTCAATGTTTTAGAAGAGATATCAAAAAAATTTGTAGAATGCCACATACCGTTATGACGTTTGCATTTTGTCGTAATTAACTGACACCAAACTAAATGCCATCTTAGCTGGAGTATAAAATGCAGAGCTTTTTAAAATCCTTACGGGGATTTAATATGGGAAAACGCACAAACACTCATTCCGGAAATACATCGCTGTAATAATCATGCGGGTTAGGGTAGAAAATTCTGGAATAGTTCATTCAGCTGTAGGTAAGATCGCTGTTGTTAGACCTACAGTTATATATTCCTTTTGATGTCAAGTTGCAGACGATATTACCTGGCCAGAGAAAATGGGAAAGTCGGTCATGCGCAATTCTATTTCCTTAACCCGCATGATTTTTCAGCGATGTATTTCCGGAATGAGTGTTTGTGTGTTTTCCCATATTAAATCCCCGTAAGGATTTTAAAAAGCTCTGCATTTTATACTTCAGCTAAGATGGTATTTAGTTTGGTGTCAGTTAATTACGACAAAACGCATACGTCATAACGGTATGTGGCATTCTACAAATTTTTTTGATATCTCTTCTAAAACATTGAAAAACTAGTGCTACGGCAGACGTGAATCAGACAGTAATGTTTTATTTTTGTTGGAGATTGTTGTCATTGTTGATCACGATTGAAAATTTATTGTAAGATGATTTGATATGTTCCATAGAAAACAACTAGACGTTTCTAGCCGTGTGTATGTGTGTGTGTGATAAACTACTTAGCTACTGAAGATACGAAAGAAACGCATCAAAAACACTGGTTGTATAGGTACAAGCGAATATTACAGTAATCAAATATAGTTTTAAAAAATAGGATAGGTCTGGCAGTAGCAAAACAATGTCAGCTGTGGTTTAGACGACCATATCTATTAAACATCCAAACAACACCGGGATGTTTTTAGTCTTGCTTGATCTAATCTCTGTGTATTTTAATTTCAGGATTTCGATACCTGGTCTTTCATAGATATAACAGGTAATATTTATTACTTTTTAAAACAATTTTTGTACGCAGAGTCGAACCTAAGCCAGAATCTAGATATGAAAAAATACATACATTATCGTTGTTTTTGTCAAGCAAGCGGTGTAGCATTATCTATTGCCTAATTGATATAAAGAATTTCGAATTTATTTAAACTTGACTAGTAGTATATGTATATGTGGTATAGGAACATCTTCTGTTTTGTTGAATTCTTTATCTTGCCGGTGATGGTATCCTCTCCAGTGACCTTGTGTAACTTATACGTATATATTGCCAAAATGATCCGGATGTTCAGGAAACATTGTTCATCAAACAAGGCACTTATACGTAAATATTGCCAAAATTATCCGGATGTTCAGGAAACATTGTTCAGCAAACAAGGCACTTATACGTAAATATTGCCAAAATGATCCGGATGTTCAGGAAACATTGTTCATCAAACAAGGCACTTATACGTAAATATTGCCAAAATGATCCGGATGTTCAGGAAACATTGTTCATCAAGCAAGGCACTTATACGTAAATATTGCCAAAATTATCCGGATGTTCAGGAAACATTGTTCAGCAAACAAGGCACTTATACGTAAATATTGCAAAATTGATCCAGATGTTCAGGAAACATTGTTCATCAAACAAGGCACTTATACGTAAATATTGCCAAAGTATCTAAATGTTCATCTCGTTTATTATGGTAACTTTACGTCCTCAGTGACCGTGGGTATTGCCAAAAATATCTGAATGTTAATCTATTGGGTTGTGATAAGGTTTAAAGTGGCTGCGGTACTTATATATATATCACTCGAAATATCCAGATGCTCATCTGGTAAGTTACCGTATTATCTTCAATGGCTGTGCTATTTATGCGGGATATCACAAGCAATATCCACTTTTTTTTTCAATTTGCGGCTATTTCAGTGAGAATTACACCAATAACGAACAAAACAAGAAAATGCCTTTAAAAACACTGTGCAAAAAATATATAACCTTATAATATATTGCAGATGCTATTCAAAAGAAGTTAGAAAGTATTAAATCAGGATGCAAAGCTAAATCTATATGCTTACTATGTCAGGTGAGTAACGCTAGTGCATAATAAATAAACAACAGATATTTAAAAATTAGGAGGGCGAGAGTTATAGTGTTGGGTCCCAGTCCAAATTTATATAAGGCTTCAATAATTATGAACAATAATGTATGGAAAATACTTTTTAAATATTTGTACTAGTAATATTGTTTAAACAAAATAAACTTTTTTAAAAGTTTTCAAGCGGCTAACGTACACGTGATGACCATAAAACTTCTCTGAAATGTATAAAAATGACCAACGTGCCACATCATCAATACGACATTTGTGGAAAAAGTTTCAAGTTTCCCAAACAAAGTCGTTTTACGGGAAAGAAGAAAAAATCCATATCGAATGAAAAATAAAGAATGTTGTATCGATCACGAGAAAGTTTGCTGGTAAACGTAATTTTTTAGTGGCAAAACACCAATGTTTGCGATTCCACTTCTAATCCAAAAAATAGAAAATAAAGTCATTTTTCACCCGTTATTCTGAAGAGCAAAATTCACAATAAATGATTTTTCGCCTGTGAACTGATGCGGTGCAATGATAATACACGTAGTTCAGTGTTACATGCTTTATAATGTTGCTTTGTATACCTTAAACTTGTATAAGAAACGCACGTGTTTTGACCAGTGGCCTGATGATAAATCATACCGTTGTTAGATGTTTTGAAACTATTTTAATAATACGCTCAGATGAACAGTGCATAATTTAATTGGCTTGTTTGTTGATAAAGTACTTACACTGCGTTTTAATGAGAAAAAATATTGTAGAAATGAAAAATAAAATACTATAAAATATATAAAAACAAATAAAAAACAGACCACATATAAGATTCGATCCCATGACTTTGAGGTTATCGTTCCTTAAGTTATACCACACAGCTACCTTAGATAATATGGAAACCGTTTGCTAGCTAATATCAAGTATGTATATTTGGAGCGATTAAGGGGTAATGTGTTTTATCTTTATCCCCAAATATCAATGTCGGCGCATCCCTTTCCATCAACCACACTTTGCAAAACAGAAGATAAAATATAGAAGTTTTAGTAGTCAAAATATCTTTGATGGAGAGGAATGCGCTTTATGTGTATTATTTGAGAAACACGGTTATTTCTATCAAATTTTTCGTATTTGTATGAAAGTATACGGAATACAGTATTCTGAAATGTATGTTTAAACACATAATGTAATGTTTTATCAAACTTTTAATATTCAAAACCGTTCCGTTTTGGTAGTCTCTTTTTTATGTTTACAGTGTAAATATCATTGTAACAAATTTTTAATTATGAATTCTATAGGCGGATGCCTCGGCTTATTGAGAATCATCCTTTTAAAAAAAGTTCCATAGAAACATTATGAGGTAATTGTCAGGTTATACCGTCTCAATCCAATTGCAATTGTTTAACGCAAACGTTATGGGGTATTAATAACAAGGTCCTGGTGAACAATTTTCTCGAAAAATGTTTACTTATGCTATTCCACATAAAAAGGAAATAAAAGTTGGGGAACACGCTTTACATGAGTAAACCTCATTATTTTACGTTTTCTTTAAAATAACGTTTCATAATACAAATGAAACCCGTACATAATTATATTTCAGGGAGGACCTGGTTACTTGTATATACTTCGAAAATATGTGATAACACCACAAAAACTGAGAAAAGATAGCTATAAGTCTGTTAAAGAGTAAGTATAATATAAAACATATACAGGTCATAGCAATCCGATTGAAATTTATCTAGTTTTTAGAAATTCATTGGTTACTTATATCGAAATGACAAAAAGTTTACATATATTTATTTTTACAAATATCAGAGCCACGAATAGATCAATACATAATAACGAAATAGCTATAACTATACACTATAAACTCAATTCTGGGATGGCGAAGAAATCCATAGTAATATGAAAAAATATTGACCGTAAGCGAATCGACAAACACTATGATATGCCCGATTGGGATTCAAACTAAGGCGGTGAGGGGCACTATGATTTTTTAATAGAATAATACCATTATATATAGTTCAATATGTCACACGATCGTTCAACTCGGTATATAGTTTTTTGCATGTAATAATATAGTTTCATTCTTTATATATACACAATCATTTTTCATTTGTTTGAGTTAATAATTTTCTGGTCAGCTTTTGACCTGATATATAAATCATATATCTGTTTATTGGAAACAGAAGTGGTAGTAAATGGATAAAAATAAGCTTAAATTAGTAAAATAAAAAAAACATTATATGGAGAACACCGAGTAATTGAGTTTTCACCAAGTACAGCAATGTTATAGTTTTCCTCAGCTTAACCTTGAAAAAAATCATCATAGACTTTTTTTCATTTTACGGAGTGGATTAGATTAATTGTTTTATGTCGAGTCGAGTCAAAAATATTTATCTCAGCTTGACGGAGGAAATTAGGTTGGTTTTTGTCTCATCATTATAAGTTACATGTATTTATGATAATTTTCCTAAACTATTCTGTTTTTGGTAAATCAAAATAATTATTAAAAGTTATTAGTTAATTCGTTAAAAAAAGAATAAAAAATGTATCAGGTTTAACATTTATACCTTTTATTATGTGTAAACACAACAGAACAAGTGTAAACCTTCAAATGAACTGAAATTAAATAGTACGTTAAATTTTTACAACAAACAAGTCACAAATAAATACATCCCAGTATGTATGTCGGAAATTATAACTACTAAAACCGCCGTCGTTGATTTATCAATATGTAAGCATGTGAATGCAAGTTTTTCCTTGAGATTCTGTGGAGTTTTTTAACTTCCCGATCTATACTGCGTCATATTAAGACATATAACTCGCCATAATTTTAATAATAACTGGCCCCAGTTTTACAATCGTTCCTTAACTTAAATTTTCCTGAAACAATTAATAAAATTATTACGACTTCAAATTTGTCAGATTTAAGTTAAATAAAATCTTAGTTAAGAAATAATTGTGAAATTGGGGCCCTTATTTTCTCTATTGCACTTTTATTTAACCAGCCCCCTCCCCACCCCCTCCCCCACCCCTCAAAATAAAAGAATAATTGTCTTCTCTGGGATTTACACCTTTGTCTCAGTACTCAGTACAGCAGACGTGAAAGTGTTGTCTTCAGATGCTGTAAAATCGGAAATGGTAATTTTACTTATTCATTTATTTCAGTGAATCAAGGCTAGTCAAGGCCAGGAATCTATCCAACACATTTTTCTGGATTTTATTTACTTTGCACCTACAAGGGAAACTGTCAGATTGGGAAATAAATTTGTTCGATTACATATAATTTTATCATATTTTATCCAGTCATATTTATTATTCATATGTGTTATCAGGTGTTTTCAGTTCAGTATTTTTAAAAATCTTCTATTGTATTTAATTTTACACCAATTTGTATATATACTGTTATATTTTAACATTTTCAATTGCTTACTTACGCATTAAAATTTCCGATTATTATTTTTTTATCAGAAGTTGGCAATGAACATCGTACTGACACCTGTCAATCACCGCAGCAATCCCTACTTGTGTCAGTTGTAATTGTAAAATAAACGGATATGTGGCTAATTATTTGAAGTATTTCATTATTTATTTTCTGTTATTGTTGAACTTGAAAAATAGCAAAATTTTTATGGACAGATGCGTTAGTTTTAGGAGAATAAAAATCACAATTATAAATTCTTTTAACCAATAAAACAAGTATATTAAGTCGACTTGTAGAAGTAAGACACACAAATCAATGGAATTGGGCAAATTTGTAATGATAGATGTAAAGATCAGTAGAATTGTCATATGGAAAATTTAGAATTCCATTGGTTTGCTGAGTGGTCTAAAACGTTGGCTACCGAATCACGGAGTCTACAGCAAGTTCGAAACCTATTTGGGCAGATCACAATGTATAAGTAATTTTGTCAGTTTGCTAGCCTAAGGTAGTTGGTTTTTCACGAAGAAACATGTTTCCTCCATCAATTCTGGACTCACCGCTCCATATAAGAAAGTCAGTGATCTTCAAATACTCCACTCAAATGTTGCAATTTTTTGTATGTTTGGGAACATAAAAAAGCGCCTTAATATTTTCGTATTTTATCTAATTTACTGATTTATTTTTTTGCAAATTATCCAGGTGTTTGTCATGTTTTAATTCTAGCTTCTGTTTGTAGGTTTTGGAAAGCTTTAGCGGGTCAGATTAGCAAACTAACCCCCTCTGAGTCCAAGATTCATATACTGGGATGTAGAATGGGTGAGACCAAACAGGGTACAGAGGTAATAATGGAAAAAAAAACTTTAAAAATATCGTTGACAGATGGTATCTATAGGACTATTATCATTTTCATTTATTTATTCCTTCGACCATGACACATTTTTTAAATCAAATTTGTTAATGAGGCGGGGTCTATGACCTAAATATCTAGTTTTGTGAGAAGACCAAGTAAACGGTCTGATTTATCCAGAATTCAATATATCAGAGGATTTGTTTGCTGAATCAAACTTTGCATAATATAAGTTCTATTTTTTGTATATCTGATAAATATATAAATATAAGTTTCATATTTTTTATTCACTTGGCGATCATCTTAAAATTATATTTCTAAAATTTTTATATTTTTATCTGAAAACCTAAGAGACCAGTTTTTTATAATTTGTTTTCAATTCAGAGTTTTCATTTTCTAAAAGGTTAAAGACTATTTTTGTTATTTTATGTTATTTATTTTTTATTTTTATTTTTTTTTTTTTTTTTGTTATTTTGATCAGAATGTCATCTTAACAAAGTCTCTCATTAATTAAAGATTAACATTTTCTGACAGATAATGAATAACACCAGTATATCAGCATGGGAACGTGTTTGTCTTTCTCTGAACCTTAAAATACATTCAAAACCAGGGAATTCAATACATCAGATTTCACAAAAAAAAAAAAAAAAACATGCAGGTTTTTTTTTTTTTTTCTATCTTCATCATTTGATAGAACTCAATCGATCATTCCAAGATGTGTGTTATACTGTTCAAACAATATACTCACTATAAAATATCATGCTCAAAAACATGTCCATTATAAAGAAATTAGTTTCTGTTTTCATGTAATATTTATTGTTAATGTATCAAAGATTCCAGATAATTATATCATTCAGCTGTATTTGCAATGCATTATACCCTGTGGAATTAAAATTTTGATATATACTGTTAATTTTACATCAAAGGACAGACAATCAATAAATATCAACTCTAAAGTATTCTGTATATTTTATGTTTGTTGTTCAGAACATTTATTTTTTTGGCCAATAGATTATGTACTATGTTACAGAAGTTTGGATTGGTTAATGACTTTTCAGATTATTTCTGTTTTTTCAATAGATTATGCATATGTTACCAAAGTCTTGATTGGTTATTGATTGCTCACAACATTCTGTTTTACCAATAGACCATACATCATGTTCCAAAAATTGTGATTGGTTATTTGCTACTCACAACATTCTGTTTTACCAATAGACCATACACCATGTTTCAAAAATCTTGATTGGTTATTGGCGACTAGGAACATTTCTGTTTTAACAATAGATCATGCATAATGTTACAGAAGTCTTGATTGGTTGATTCCAATCAGCTTTTCAGAACCATTCTATTTCATAAATATATCATTTGTTATGTAACAGTAGTTTTGATTGGTAGTTTAAAATCAGCTGTTTAGAACATTTCTGTGTCATCAATAATCATGCTTTGTGTATCTACTCTTTCTATTGGCCAATCAGTCTTGTTGTCTCTGCAGGTAAAGGCCAATCTACAGAAACTTGTCCATCCTAACCTGGTGTATGTTGAGGCCCCCAATGAAGAAACACAACATGGTAAGACTTGGAAATAATGTCATCATATGTTGGTATAAGTAACACCTTAAATCATGTTTTCAATTTTAATTTTAGCTAGCATTAAAGAGTGAAAAAATCTTTAACCACTCAAATAGAGGTTCACTGCTGTGTCCATCCAAAGTCCTGAATTTAATAACCAGTAGTTATAAATAGTCAGAATGCAACTGAGTCATATTATCACCAATAAACTGTTGTAAACTTACTGAAGAGTAAATTAGTTACAACTCACTTGATTGATATATTCATTAGAAGTATCAAACTCAAGAATTTACCTGTACTATATTATTATCTTGTTTCTGTAAGATCAATTCCCTTACACCACCCAGGGGCCTCTGTGTCTGAGTGGTCCAAAGTGCACACCTACGGATCACAGTGCCTCTCACCGCCTGGGTTCGAATCCCACTCAGGACAGATCCTAGTGTGAGAAAGTTTGTCAGTTTGTTTGCCGAAGGTCGGTGGTTTTCTCCAGACACTCCAATTTCCTCCACCATCCCAGAACTCACCGCCTCGAAATAAGTGAATGATTCTTGACTGGGGCGTAAAACACCATTACTCCACTCCACTCCTAACATCACCCACAACCATGATCTCCCTAAAATAATGGTCATGATACAGCTAATGATCCATGGAGTGGAATAAAGAAATGGTGTTTTTAAACATTATTCATTGTCTTTTCACTTAAATCATTGATGCAGTTAGTTTAGAAACTGTGGGGAAAACTCTAGTGTCCACAAAAAAAGCCTGCCATAAGCTGACAAATTAGGAAATGTCCAAGTTAAAATTTAATATAGATACTGAGAAGCAGTGACAGACAAGTTCTTTTTACCCCAGCAAGATGTTTGATGTGTGTATTGGGGAAGGTGGTTTAATACCCTCAGTAATTGTAGCTTGGAACAGAAGCTCTCTACACAACAAGATCATAAATAATTCTATCAGTATTATCATAATTCTAACTGTATTTCAGGTAAATCAGTAGTATCAATATACTTCAATAGCAGACGATATAATGTTTGGCGGTCACATTTTGATGATAGCGATGATGAGGAGATAGACTTTGAAGCAGAAGAACATGCAATGGATGAAACAGAAAGTATTCCTAGGACTTGGTCATCACTGGCCAATGAAGTGGACTCGGACACTGATTGAACAATGACCTAAAATGCCAATCTACTGTATCAAAACTTTCAAGAGTAAATCTCTTTACAAACAAAACTGTTTAACTAAAATCAACAAAAATTGTCCTATTAATAGCAGAGTCTTTCAAAATCTTATCTTTTACAACAAATCAGCCAAATTTTATTATTTGGTGTGAATGATACTTTAGTTGATGCAGATTTAAATATGATTGCATATGAAGGATTTTTGATAGGTACATACCCTGCAAATTGCATATGAAGGATTTTTGATAGGTACATACCCTGCAAATTGCATATGAAGGATTTTTGACTGGTACATACCCTGCAAATTGCAGATAAAATTTTTTTGACTGGTGTAAAAAAGGACATTTTTGAAGAGAAAACACGCCTTTAATCACATATGAAGGATATATGAAGACAATGGTTGATCACACACCTACACAATATTGAATCTTACTGTAGTAAAAAAAAGGAAAGAAATTTCTCTTACAGCTAGTTACAGGACTCAATATGTGTGATATAATTTGCATTGAATATACTACAGCAAAGGATTAATGTTGAAGAGTTTAGAGTTACAAGAACAATCAAGAATTTGATTTGCAAATGTTCTTTATTTAAATTTTGAATGCTGCAACAATACATATCAATTAAAATGTGTATTTTCAGTTTATCGGCAGGCTTAAGATGCAATTATCTGAATATATAAAAAAATTTAGAGGGACATTCATGTGGGGAATTGTAAAATAGTAAAACTACAAGTTTCTTTGTGTCTGATAAGACTCAACTAATTACACAAGTTTAACATGCAAACAAACAAAACTTCATGAGGTACATGATAGTGTTTTTGATGGATATTCACTATTTTTGTACTTAAGGTTTATTTCTTCGGTTATTCAAAGAATCTTGGAGCTGACCTCCAGTGTCCTTCCCAACATCTGACCGGAAATAATGAAGCTGATCATGAATGTCCTAATATGATATGTGCTGAGTGTCCAGTTATAACTGGAGCTGACCAAGAATGTCTTAACACTGTAAACCTGTGATAGGAAAATTTTTGAGCTGACCTTAAATGTCCTTACACAACCTGTTTGTAGTGTCCAGTTATAAGTGGACACAACATGTGAGTTATAAATAGATCATAAATGTTCTACATAACATGAGAAAAGTGTCCAGTTATAAGTGGATACAATATTTAAAAATGCCCATTTATAACTATAGCTGACCATAAACATTCTGTCGGAAGTGTACAGTAATAAGAGTGTGTGTGTGTGTGTGTGTGTGTGTGTTTTTGTGTGTGTGAAGGTCAATTACAATGTGACAGTATTTTTGTAACAATCACTTTAATCACAGCCTTCATAACTAATGTGTAACAATGATAAAATTAATTAGTCATTAATAAATGCAATAAAATAAAATAAATAAATAAATACACATGGTTATATTATTATGATTGTATATAATACAAACAAGAAAATTATGAACACTGTGTATGGAGGATGTTGATGATAGTCTGCTCATTATGACCATCGTTTATGGAGGATGTTGATGATAGTCTGCTCATTATGACCACCGTGTACGGAGGATGTTGATGATAGTCTGCTCATTATGACCATCGTGTACGGAGGATGTTGATAATAGTCTGCTCATTATGACCACTGTGTATGGAGGATGTTGATGATAATCTGCTCATTATGACCATCGTGTATGGAGGATGTTGATGATAGCCTGCTCATTATGACCACCGTGTACGGAGGATGTTGATGATAGTCTGCTCATTATGACCATCGTGTATGGAGGATGTTGATGATAGTCTGCTCATTATGACCACTGTGTATGGAGGATGTTGATGATAGTCTGCTCATTATGACCACTGTGTATGGAGGATGTTGATGATAGACTGCTAATTGACTCCAGCACATTAAAAGTGTCCTTAATAACTTCTAAAATATTATTTTTAAGATAAAACACTTTAAAGACTAACTAGTATGTGAATTGTCTTTAAATTCATTTAATATTTGGTTAGGAATTAAAATAAAATGTTCAAGTAAAAATTTTACTTGCTTCATATTAAAAGCTACTATGCCCATCAATATGTGGGAAATGAAGTATTCAATTGTGCCATAAATCACACTATGGTTACATTATGCCGTCATTAAAGTTGCAATGTAATTGTCAAGTCTAAGGTTATATTTTATCCAAGTCTCCTTGACTATTATTTTTATTTGTCATTTCTTAAGCCAAACTGACCAAATATCAAAAGTGAATATAATATAATTTTTTTACAGTGTCACAAAGTTATCAGGATATGTCTAATTATCTCTGAATATTCCCAAGTCCACAGTGATATTTAAACTACCAGATCTAGACTTATGGATCATTCAACTATATCCATCTACACTGTATGCATTCTGATTTATGATTTACTTTTGAAAACCTTTCAGGATGGGAGAGTAGTCAAGCAGTCAAAAAATATTTGCTTACAAAGAATACCTAGAAAATGCTTTCACTATCTTGTGCTCTGTTAACTCAGTAAATATTGTGTAAATATAACAGCAAGACCATAAAAAAAAAACAATTCAAGTCCATGTTTCCATAGCAACAAATCCACACTTGTTCCGGTATGCTGTCTTCTCTGTTAGTAGTCTTTGTATAAGTATGGTCGAATAACATCAATCTTTAGGTAGAGGAAATTCCTTAACTCTTTGTGCAAATGTCTCAGCAATTAGCAGTGGCAGAATTAATGTGGCTTCACCACAAATCTACAAAGAAATTATAACTACTGATAAAAAAGTAAATAATTCTAAACAACATGATGAAATTGAAATTATTTTTTCAGAACCACTCATCAATTTTATCTAATGGAGGCAATGACAAATCTTACTTATCCTACAACTAAAATGTCTGGACATCGTTAAGCATTTCCCCTAACAGGAAATCATGTTGGTCAGTTTTTTTATCACATACCAATTGTGTATTTATCAAGTAGTATTTTTAAGTTATTCCAAAATACTCTTACTCTTTTATGATGAAACACTGACCTAATATTTGTCTAAAATTCAAGTATTTTAATAATGTAAGACAAATTTAATAAGACTGAGTCTCTATGCACAGTCCTCAATACTACAGTGGGAGAAATTGGAGAACCTAAAACTCAATTTTAGCAAGAAACATGAGCTAATGATTTATGTTATTTAAAAACCCTATGAAAGTAGAGCAATCTGGTGCATGTTTCTACAGGACCCTGTTTTTTTTTATCTAGAAATGTTAACATTTGCAAACATTGGGTAAAACATAAGGAAATTAATTTTGCAGCAATTAGTTCAGTTATTGACTTTTGATATGGTTTATATCAAGTTTTATCAAACTCATGCTGGCCTTCTAGAAGGGTTATACATTTTACCTTTACAGGTGTAGCTGTCTTCTTTATTTTTCCCCAAGATACTGCTTCATCTGGACTTGCTCCAGAATCACTACCATCAAATTCAGATGCTGTGTTAAGATAAACACAAAAGTCTGCTCCATTTCTCTGTAATGAAATACGATGATCTGTATATTTCAGCTTTATGACATGTAACTATGACAATTATTTCAGCTTAGTGACATGTAACTATGGCAACAATTTCAGCTTAATGACATGTAACTATATCAATGATTTCAGCTTAGTGACAGTAACTATGGCAACAGTTGCAGCTGAATAACATGTAACTATGACAATTATTTCAGCTTAGTGACATGTAACTATGGCAACAGTTTCAGCTTAATGACATGTAACTATGTCAATGATTTCAGCTTAGTGACATTAACTATGGCAACAGTTGCAGCTGAATTACATGTACCTTTAAAATATTTCCAGCTTAATGACATGTAACTATGGCAGACTCCACCTGCAATAATAATCAGACACTACCTTTAACAATACCCTGAACCAGGGGTCCAGAAACTGTCATATTTGCCGGACATGTCCAAAAAAAATTATTTTTGTCCGATGTGAAAAATCACTTGTCGGACATTTTTAGTTAATAATAGAATTCAGTTAATTGGACATATAAATAAATATGTTTGTCGGTCATTATTTTACTCGAGTACAGATCTAATAATTAGACCTTTGTTTATTAATCAGTTAGAATCCATGGTCTCAATCCGTTCCTTTTGTGTCATCGTCCAAACCCTCATTAATTTTGTTAAGTTGTCTATTAAGTAATCACATCGCTTGACAGACGGAAGCCATAAAGAGCTGACTACGAGGGTTGATCCTGGAAGGTCATGGTCGTTGGACTATTATCAAAGAGGTTCCATGCAGGATGTCAAATAAGACTACAACGCACATTGTATGGTCTTTGCAAACTGTTTAGTTATAAATAAATAATTTTAAAAAGTCTAAATACAATCAAAGAGGTCTTGAAATGAGGTTCAGTAAAGTTCGTGTAACTTCGGAAAAACGAAAATGCACGATTGTCAATAAACAAAGATGGCCATCAAACCTTGTGTCATCAACACCGACAGTACAAAAATCATCAATATGTGGACACATGAGCCTGACCACATGTACCTAAATAAGCTCTATGTAGTAATTAGTAATTAAATCCTTTTTAAAATCTATTTGATATTAAAAATTAAAATCTTTTTAAAAAACATCGTCAATTACAACTAATGGTATGTTTTTCTTTTGTTTTTTGGTTTGTTTTGTTTTTTTTTTTTTTTTTGCTTTACACAGCATCGGTGGTACGGTTGCTTTGAAAAAAATGTCCGACACCCCAGTCAAAGTTTTCCGGAGCCCTGTCCTGAACCCACCTGAATTACTAATCATAACCAATGTGAAGTTACCTGAGATAATTACCTAAGTCTGCCTCCTGTCACTTACCATCAGATTAGCATTACAAATATGATGTTTGATAACTCCACCACCCACAATAATCATGCCTGTGTTGATGGCATATACAGCCTGACTGTTCATTCTACGTATATCTACAAAAAACATTTTAAAAAGCCATAAAACTAATCTAAATCAACATTTAACATTTGAAGAATTTAAAGAGTTAATTATCATGTCAATCTTTAAAACACTTCATGAGTTGATTAACATATAAACCTATGCTAAATTTACACACAAAACTATGTAGCTAAAAAACATGTACCGTAAATCCCCGCATATAAGACGGGGTTTTTTACCTTAAAATTTATTTTTTGAGAAGGGGGGTCGTCTTATAAGACGGTAAACAACTGAGGGGTTGAAATTCTTGAGAAAATGTCCACACACGATCGTAATGTCCGCCATCTTTGTTTTTGTATATTGCAGTTTCATAATGATTGATATATTTTACATATTCATAACATACAAGAAACGCGAATCACGTGCTTTGAAATTTTTGTAGTTTTGTATATTTAATGATATTTTAATAAAATAAAGTTATAATAAATGATTAAAATAAGAAATAAAAAGAAATCATCAAGGTTTCGGTAAGTACAGTAATCAAGGAGGTGGGAAATATTCTGTACAATATTTTATTCTTTTTGTTTACTTTTAGTAACAATCTAGAAATTACATAAACCACACTTTGTCTGCTTCACACGTAAAGAGCAATATGTTTTGAGTATCAGGGTTCCTGTCTTCAACAGCTGATCGATAATCTAATGAACAATAACGAAATTTTTTAAAATTTATTTAAAAACGGAACAGATATACGTCTTCATGATTACTGATGATGAGATGTTCTGGCATCTGATTTTATTTGTTACGTTTTCTGATTTTTTCAAAATTAAACTAGAATCAAACGGCAAAGAAATTAATTTCACAAGTACGGTATTAAAAATAAAAAATATAAACAATAGGCAAAAATTGTTGGAAAGTTTATGGTCCGATCGGTAGCGTCAAATACCGGTACCAGTATGACCTTGTCTGAAAATCACGGTCGTCTTATAGGTGCAGTATCGCCTGAAATCATAAAAAATGATGGGAAAATCCCACCCCGTCTTATAGGCGAAGTAGGCTTATATCCGGGGATTTACGGTATTTCTTCAATAAGACATTAAACACTTCCAAAATGGCTGTAACATTTCCTTTCAAAGTCAGAATACTGCCAAGAATTATGCCTTTTTATGTCATTATATCCTAAACCCTTTTAGAGCCATGGGTTTTATATCCAGTGGTTTCATTATTAATAAAATCTTTCATTGCGATCGGACCATAAACTTTCCAACAATTTTTGCCTATTGTTTATATTTTTTATTTTTAATACCGTACTTGTGAAATTAATTTCTTTGCCGTTTGATTCTAGTTTAATTTTGAAAAAATCAGAAAACGTAACAAATAAAATCAGATGCCAGAACATCTCATCATCAGTAATCATGAAGACGTATATCTGTTCCGTTTTTAAATAAATTTTAAAAAATTTCGTTATTGTTCATTAGATTATCGATCAGCTGTTGAAGACAGGAACCCTGATACTCAAAACATATTGCTCTTTACGTGTGAAGCAGACAAAGTGTGGTTTATGTAATTTCTAGATTGTTACTAAAAGTAAACAAAAAGAATAAAATATTGTACAGAATATTTCCCACCTCCTTGATTACTGTACTTACCGAAACCTTGATGATTTCTTTTTATTTCTTATTTTAATCATTTATTATAACTTTATTTTATTAAAATATCATTAAATATACAAAACTACAAAAATTTCAAAGCACGTGATTCGCGTTTCTTGTATGTTATGAATATGTAAAATATATCAATCATTATGAAACTGCAATATACAAAAACAAAGATGGCGGACATTACGATCGTGTGTGGACATTTTCTCAAGAATTTCAACCCCTCAGTTGTTTACCGTCTTATAAGACGACCCCCCTTCTCAAAAAATAAATTTTAAGGTAAAAAACCCCGTCTTATATGCGGGGATTTACGGTAACTATTGTGTTTATTAATAAAAGGAAGCTTAGAGCTATCACTGATACAGATGGTTTAAAATGCGAAAGATAAACAATAAACCAACCTTCAACTAAGTCCAAAACTAATCCTGGGTTTTTGTAGGAATGAAAATACAACATGTCTCCAAGAGAACCATCTATAATGGCAGGACAAAATACTGGAATGTTGTTCTGTAAATAAAACATACTAAAATTCAAAACTTATGTCTATTAATGGCTAAAAATTTCTGCAATCTTTAGCTAAACTACCATTTAACATGTGTTTCCAGATTATTCCTTGAGAATAATTTAATAATTTGATATGTTACATTGCATAGAGTGAAATATTGAGCTTTTTTGTGCATCATGATCAAAATTAACTGATTAAACAACAGTGAATACTATGGAAAACTGGAAAATTAGCTCTGCAAAATTACATGTTAATCATTCAGGACATTTTTTTTTACCTTGTATGCCCAATAATAGACAGATTTTGGGTCATTTATTTCTTTGCCTAATCTTGCTATCAACTTGGAAGGTGTCCATAGTGTACCCTATAAAGAGAAAAGCAAGCGTTACCAGTAATTGTAATGGAATGTCATTACTATGTTCACAAACAAAAACAATTATGGTTCTAAATTTGCCCCAAAAAAAATAGACTAAATGTACCCAGTCAAACAAGAATTTCATGGAATTAAATGTCTCGCTTGGTTAGTTTTTGATCAATTAGAAAATACATTTTTAAGATTCAGACTAACTGTAATACATGTATTATTCATCGGTGTTAAAAATAATGTTGGTTTAGTACAAAATGCATTTCATATATAAAATTGTATTTTTCAAACAGATATATTTCTTTTCACATTACACTGGATAGCTGAACTATAATTTTTATTGTACATAACACAAAAACTTAAATCACATCTTATAGAAGAAACTATGTGTATTCATGTCCGTTTGAATAAAAAAAATGTAATTCATCAAGATTTAGATGCACTTTAAGAATTTTCTCAAAATGTGTCCTTTTTAATAAAAAAACCAACAAATGTCAATTTTTTAAAATACCCAAAATTTATATTTATGTTCAATCATTGTACATGCTAAATTCAAAATTTCAAAAAAAAAAAAAAAAAAAAAAAAAAAAAAAAAAAAAAAAAAAAAAAAAAAAAAAGGGAGCATTTTCTGAAAATTCTCTTTTTTCTGTAAAAACTGCAAGTTTTTACCCCAAAAAAAGTTGAAACATCAGCTTGCATCATAACTGAACTGCATGATTAAACTGTGTTGCAAATTTCATTGAAATAACAGTATTAGTTTGAGAGATATGGAGTTTAACATAAACTTTCACATTTTCTCAATTCCCTTTTTTCTGTAAAAAAGCAAGATTTTACCCCAATAATAGTTAAAACATCAGCTTATATACTCATGTAATCATAATGAAACTGCATGATTAAACTGTTTTGCAAATTTCAATGCAATAACAGTATTAGTTTAAGAGATATGGACTTTAACATAAACTTTCACATTTTGACACGCTGCTGCCAACACCAGAAAAGTAACACCTAAGTCTCGCCTTATGGCAATGCCAAGCTTGGCAAAAATGAAAAGCAAAATGCACAACTAAACCCATCACTTTTTATTCATATGAACTTATGAAGTTTTATAAATGTCAAGACAAGCCATCTCTGAGAAATGCTTCGGAAAGGGTTTAAGTGAAAGAAGCTGAACAAGATTAATAATTCAATATGCAGTAGAAGCAAACAAATATGTAAAATATACATTTATTTTATCAATATTACTATTATCAATACTAATTTGTTTGATTATTCTGCAGATATATATGAATTGTGTTATGTTCAGCTGTTATATGATGAATATTAATAAATAATTAAATACATGTACTGTACATAGTGTCATTAACATGTATGAGTTCAGTAGAATTATATGTACTGTACATAGTGCCTTAAACATGAGAAATACATGTACTGTACATAGTGCCTTTAACATGTATGAGTTCAGTATAAATACATGTACATAGTGCTATTAACATGTATGAGTCCAGTAGAAAAACATGTACTGTACATAGTGCCATTTACATGTATAAGTTTAGTAGAAATACATGTACTGTACATAGTGTCTTTAACATGTATGAGTTCAGTAGAAATACATGTACTGTACATAATGCCTTTAACATGTATAAGTTCAGTAGAATAACATGTACCATAGTGTCATTAACATGTATGAGTTTAGTAGAAATACATGTACCCTAGTGTCTTTAACATGTATGAGTTCAGTAGAAATACATGTACTGTATATAGTGCCATTTACATGTATAAGCTCAGTAAAAATACATGTACTGCACATAGTGCCATTTACATGTATAAGTTCAGTAGAAATACATGTACTGCACATAGTGCCATTTACATGTATAAGTTCAGTAGAAATACATGTACTGTACATAATGCCTTTAACATGTGAAAGTTCAGTAGAATTACATGTACCATAGTGTCATTAACATGTATGAGTTCAGTAAAAATACATGTACTGTAGTGTCTTTAACATGTATGAGTTCAGTAGAAAAACCTGTACTGTATATAGTGCCATTTACATGTATAAGTTCAGTAGAAATACATGTACTGCACATAGTGCCATTTACATGTATAAGTTCAGTAGAAATACATGTACTGTACATAGTGTCTTTAACATGTATGAGTTCAGTAGAAATACATGTACTGTATATAGTGCCATTTACATGTAAAAGTTCAGTAGAAATACATGTACTTCACATAGTGCCATTTACATGTATAAGTTCAGTAGAAATACATGTACTGCACATAGTGCCATTTACATGTATAAGTTCAGTAGAAATACATGTACTGTACATAGTGTCTTTAACATGTATGAGTTCAGTAGAAATACATGTACTGTACATAATGCCTTTAACATGTATAAGTTCAGTAGAATTTCATGTACCATAGTGTCATGAACACGGATGAGTTCAGTAGAAATACATGTACAATAGTGCCATTAACATGAATGAGTTCAGTAGAAATACATGGACCATAGTGTCATTAACAGGTATGAGTTCAGTAGAAATACATGGACCGTAGTGTCATTAACATGTATGAGTTCAGTAGAAATACATGTACCGTAGTGTCATTAACATGTATGAGTTCAGTAGAAATACATGTACCATAGTGTCATTAACATATATGTGTTCAGTAGAAATACATGTACTGTACATAATGTCTTCAACATGTAAAAGTTCAGTAGAAATACATGTACCGTAGTGTCATTAACATGTATGAGTTCAGTAGAAATACATGGACCGTAGTGTCATTAACATGTATGAGTTCAGTAGAAATACATGTACTGTATATAGTGCCTTAAAGATGTATGAGTTCAGTAGAAATACATGTACGGTAGTGCCATTAACATGAATGAGCTCAGTAGAAATACATGGACCGTAGTGCCATTAACATGAATGAGTTCAGTAGAAATACATGGACCGTAGTGTCATTAACAGGTATGAGTTTAGTAGAAATACATGGACCGTAGTGTCATTAACATGTATGAGTTCAGTAGAAATACATGTACCGTAGTGTCATTAACATGTATGAGTTCAGTAGAAATATATGTACTGTATATAGTGCTTTAAATATGCATGAGTTCAGTAGAAATACATGTAACATAGTGCCATTAACATCTATGAAGATAAAACTTTTGTGGTCTTGCATTGTGACAAAAAGTCCTATGAGCCTTGGTACATAAAAAATTTGTTGACATTAAATTTTACTATATTCATAAAACCATGAAAATAACAAAATTTTATCCCAGATGAACAACTGTGATTTTACTAGGTTTGCATGATTTTTAATTTTACTTTACTGTTGACATAGATATTCAAATTTTGGTCTATGACATGATACAATGTATATCCAGTAACTGAAAGAGTCAAATGAATGGTGTCACAAGTGTAACTTAATTGATCCATACAGCAATCATAGCTAGTGTAAACATCACATTTTTTTAATGATAGTAAATGTAAACAAATAATAATATCAACTAAATTATTCTGCAAATAGAACAATAAATAATACCTCTTCTTTCTGTTCTTTTAACATTGTATCCAGTATGGGCATCAACCAATCTTCAAATAAACAATAGTTATCATTAGGAACTAGGAGATTTCCAATTCTGTTAATACCTTTTTCACGGAGTACACTCCCCTTGAGTGAAAAATCTCCCAGATATGTCGGAGCTAAACATTTAATAAAGTCCTCCTCTATACCACCAGCTGTGGTACATATACAATCAACCTGTAAATAAAGGTATACATTTCAATTTGTTTCTATCAAATTAAACTTTTATTGGTATGGGGTCTTTATGTACAACTTGCATTAATATGCTCAACACTATCAGTATGACACATCCCAGGTCTTAATGAGCATGTAACTTCTATACAGAGTTGGGCTTTATGGCAGATTCACAGTATAGAAAGGGAAATGTAACTTAAAACCTCTAATAGATGAAAGGAGTAAGTAATTGGACAAAGCCAATGAACACATCTCTTCTACAGGGGCCTTGGTGGCTTAGTGATCTAAAGAACCAGTCTAGGTATCACAGAATTTCTCACTGCCTAGATTCCAATACCACCTGTACCACCTGGGTAGATCCTAAAGGGAGAGATTTTGTCAGTCTCTTCACCACCAAAGATCAATGGTTTTTCTCAAAGCACTCTGAGTTCCCTTAATCTTGTCCTAGTCAATATTCTGGAATCATCTATTTACATGTACCAACAGAGCTGTGATTATAATTTACCTTTGTAACTGATTTACCAGTTTAACATTTTTCTCCTAGTGGTACAAAGTCAGGATTACCAGCTTTTACTGTATTTGGTGAAAAATAAGACATGTTGAAGTGTTTTTGTTCTATCAAACTATTTTTCATACAAATTATCCTTATACTGGTTGGTATGGTGTAAATACAATTTTCTACTGTAATTATTTTATACTTTGATTGTAAGGTCATGAATTTATCAAATTAAAGTTGTTCAAAGACTCATATTAGAGGAAGTCAGAGATAACTAAAGTGCATGGTTTACCATGTGTTAAGCAAAATACTGTGGTATACCAAGGTATGATTTTTGATATGTTTATAGTTGCCATGCCTACCATGTTATGTTCCACAAGATAGCGTAACTGTTCTCTGACACCTGCTGAGATCAAATTTGATGTATAACCAAGAAATATGGAACAGTTAGTTTTTTCTCTCCCACATGGATTGAGGTTAATTTCTTCAAGTTTCTCTATAGGTACAGGTTGTAACTTCTTATCAATCTATCAAATAAAAAACAGAAAGAAAATTGAACTAATAATATGCACTTTTGAAACCAATAATATGTTTGTTCCTTCAGGGCTGTGAAACCTTCATTCATCAGTTTAACTGAGAAACCTCGTTTGTGTGGTTTTGACTTTATAACTGTGACCATGTGGTTTTATTCACAATCATGTGGTTTTGATTGCAAAACTAAGAACATGAGGTCTTGATTGTGTAACTGTGACCATGTAGTTATGATTGTGAAACTGTGATCATGTTGATTTGATTGGGAAACTTTGTTAATCTGGTTTTGATTAAGAAACTGTGATCATGTGATTTTGACTGTGAAACTGTAATTATGTGGTTTTGACTGTGAAACTGTGCTTTTGATCCAAAGTAAATAGTCAAAAATAAATAAAGATTATGTGGCATCATATAACATCAGAAAGTGAAGTATTCTAACCTTAAATACAACAGTATTATTACATATATACAGTAAAACCTCGTTATAATGCCAACATTTATCCATTAATATTTTGGCGTTATAACGAGTTTGGCGATAAAATGAGGGAGACAGAAACCGGAAGTTGACATATGTATTTTTTGTGGTTAGAGTGGGATACGTACATTAAAATCGAAATTGGAGACAGCTCAATTAAATCGTTTTCAGTGGTAGACTCATATGATTTAAAGAATTGTTTTATTTTTAATTCTTTTTTGGATTCTGGGTTCGAGCATTAGTAAACACAACTTCAATGCCTTCTCAAAATGGCACTCCCTTGTCATTTTCTTGGAGTGCCTCCGTCCCCGTAATGGCCTTTTTGCAGGCAAATTATCACCAACAGTTCTTCGTTTTACTCCAATCCCCCATTACTTTGAAAAAATAATCAGCAGTTTCTAGCTGTGTAATTTTAGCAAGTTTTCGTAATATTTCATAATATACTTTTTCTGTTTGATATTCAACGAAATTCCTTTTTCGTTTTGGTGTCGACGTTTTGTTTATACATTAAATATAATCAACAAACAAAAACAAAGATCAGGTGAGTATTTTTTATTTATAAAAGAAACACAATTCAGTAATTGCTATTTTTTCTATTATCGGGAAGCCATACATACATGTAGTTGTATATGCATGAATGAGTCTCTGACTGTCCAACCGTGTGTCTACTTTAAATAAAATCAGTCATGTGTGACCATGTTAATTGGCGATAATACCGAGGTTACAATAATGGTAAAATGATCATTGGTTATAAGGGTGGCGGATGGCGACAGGCAAATTAGGCATTAAAACGGGGGTTTTGACGAGGGAAAAACGGGTCTACATGATACTTTGGCGATAAGCGAGTTTGGCGATAGATCTGGGTTTTACTGTATATATAATAAAAAAAATCTGTCCTTGTCACATTGTCCTCGACATTATGTACAACATAAACAACATTCAACCAGCCACTTTGTTATTAACTTTCTGAAAATCATTTATTATTGTTTATAATAATTTACCTTAACATACCATTTTATTTATCTCTTCTACAGCCTTGCCAAAATTAGTTGCCTGAAAACCTGATTTTCTGTAAGATTTCAGAAGTTCATGGTAATTAATTCCCTGGTTAAAGTCGTATCCCTCTACCTTGTCAACATCTTTAAAATAACTATCTGTGTCTGTCTTAACCAAAACTGCTTGTGTGGCTATTTGAGGTGGCTGATCAGACATTCTGACAATGAAAAATGAAATACCGTACAAACACAATTAATTCAACTGACAATAAAAACCTAATTTTAATTGATGTACTTCCTGATTGACTGTTGGACAAGGAATCTTTCAGGATGTCTGGAAGAGGAATCTTTAGGATATCTGGTAGAGAATCTTGAGAATACATTATCTGGACGAGGAATAGGAATCTTTAAATCTTTAGGATATCTAGAACAGGGAATCTTTAGGATACCAATCGGCGGGAGGGGGGGATTTTGAATAACCGACCGTACGTTATCTAAAGACACAACCTTTGAAAGTGCTTTATCATTGTCAGTTTTTAATTAACAATGTCATGATCTATCATTATTAATTCCATAAAAACAGACAAATTAATTTTATTTCATTAAAAAATAAAGATTTAATACCATTGGGTATGGAACCAAACGCATAGTAATACATATGACACATACGACAGCCAACCAGAGGGAGAACACTTTGTTTTATGATTTAAAAGAATTTTAAACAAAACGAAATGGAACAGGTTCATATTATTTCTAGATAAGGCATAAAACTTTCTCTGTCAACCTTTATTACACAATAATAATTTCTTTTTTATTTCCCAACTAGGCTATAAAAATATTAAATAAATATTCAGATGTCTTTTTTTTTAGTTTGCGATAATATTTCGTGGTCAGCAAGATTCTTTTTATTGTTTACTTGAGTATCACTACACATGTGCAGCTCATTTTCTGTTACACCTGGGATTATAATTACTAATTAATTGAACAATTGCGATTAATTCTTGTGATTAATGATCAGCATGGCTTATGATGGACCATTCATGGCGTACACATGTCTACAAAATGACCGTCAGTTACGCTTTGGTACAAACGGGTAAAAATGAAACCATATTCGTTAGTATTAATTTGTACAGGCGAGAGTAGTTTCTTTTAAGAAATGAATAAAAATGTCAACTTCAAATTTTTTGGGGTATATTTCCACTGAGAGATCTAACACAGGACTCAAATTAGGTTTGAATATTTGTAGGTATTTGAATTAAGAAGTTTGAATAAAAGAAGTTTTTAAATAAGAGGTTATAGTGCAGGGCTGTTGGGACCTACCAATAACTTTGAATAATCTAAGGTATTTGAATAATAGAAGTTCGAATAACTGAATTTTGACTGTATTTAGGATATCTAGACCAATGACAATAGGACTATTAACCTTGAAGGACAATTTTGATGGTTGGTTGATAATCTAATTAAGAATATCAGTGATATAACAGGTAAGTAACCAACTGAAGTATTGCAAATAGCCTTATGCATCAGAATATACTGAGTGAGGTAGAGGTAGAATATATGTATCATTCAATTAAATCCAAAAACATGACACAATGTGCATAACCATTAACCAGTGTTGTTGTGACGGAAACAAAATCTTAATTTTCTAAATTGTCACTTTTAGGATTTTCAAATAAACAGTAATCAACATGGTAATGAAAATCTACAGAATTTTTTCTCCATCAATGTTAACCATGCTCATGACACAGCTTCAGTAAGCTTTTATTGAAAGCTGGCAAATGTGTTATTTAACCATTTTAAACAGCAGTGCTTCAGATTGTCAGTGCGCCCGCATTAATCCTGCATAATTTTTAAAAATGACGAATGAAAATTGTAGGCGCACGCCCCTGTGGGCACACTAAGATATGAACAATATTAGATCTAAAAACATGTTCTTTCAATCATCCTTAAAAAAATCAGACAGCGGAAACAGGAAGTGTCTGTAAAAATTATTGTAACTACATTGTAGGAATACCTCTGATTTTACAGTAGTTGTAAAACGAAAATAAAAATGTCAAAAATGAAGCGAAGTAGCATCCTCTTATAAAGATCCAAGATGAAGAAGGAAGCAGTAAAAAGGAATCAACATATAATTCAAGACATAGTAAAAAGAATTAAAACACCCACTAAAGCCACTGTTTATTGTAAACATTTGTTAGACCTGTCACATGGTCGCTCAGCTTCAGACATGTTCATGTAGTCTGCTGAATGTAACATTACGTTACATTGATGATAGGCAATGTTTGTGCCAACATTTTGTATAAACGGTAAATATAGTTTATGTTTTCACTTCTTCATTTAATAATAATAATTCGAAATGTGGACCTCACTGAAAGGCGTGATTGATCATAGTCGCATGAAAACTGGGATAATTACCCATGCATGGCGATGTTGTAATTTCAAGTCTATTCATTGACTGAAGGAAAACATCTTATATGACATCAACATTAAATTATGTATTTTTGGTAACAAAAAAAATATTGGCCCCCAACTTTAAAAAAGGGCCCCTCATTTCTGCACAGAATGAGCCTCTTGGGCCCCTGGTTTTTCAAAACAATCTGAAGCTCTGAAATAGTAACACATAAATGACCCAATGAACTTTTTGAATAACCAGGTATTATATTTTGAAACAGAGCAGTACAGTACATTTTTATCTGATTTCTAAATTGTATTTTTAAGTTGGTAGTCTGAATATTGGCTATTATAAAAGATAGAACATTCTTTGAGAAACAACAAAGATAGAACATTCTGTTAGAAACACCAATGTCACTAACTAGATGTTACAAAATGGTCTTCAAATCAGATCACACACATGCACACTGGCTGATTTACTGTGACAGTAAGGTCACCTATTTCATTTGGATATGAATAGATGTTAGAATCTAGTTACTTGTTCCTATGTATTAAATGTCAATGCATCCATGATTTCTAGCAACATGATGTGGTTTTAAAATACGAGAATCAAATTGTCAAAATTAAGTCACTTTAACAATAAAAAAACGTTTCAAATTACCTTTTGTTTTTCTTTACCTCAGAAAGCAAAATGAAAGTTGTTTTTCACTTCGCACATGCAACTTCCGGTACATAATCTAGGTGAAACTGTAACTTGAAAATATTGCGAAGTCATATTAATTTCAAACGTTCAGATGATCATGAAGCTACTCTAAAATGTAAATCTTCATAATTTCCCTAATTTTAGAATAGACAATTTTAAGAACTATCAATGCCCAAAAATATCAATAAAATCATTAGTTTATTTTTATTTTTGTAACCAAAAGTTTTTCCTTATCATATTGAGAACGAAGGATGTTGAAAGCTGTGTTAGAGATTATGGTGCAGCACAACCACAAACAAAATGTCGACAGTCGACCTGAGTCTGATCTCTATGGATGAAAATGAGAAGAAAGTGGTGAATGAATTCTGTCATCTGCTCGAAAAATCAAAACAATTATTTAACGGGCTTCGGTAGGAACAAATCTTTAGTTTCAGTGTTCTTTAGTAGCAGTTTTCTTTACCATTTTCCACAGGCATCAAGAATATTCATGAAGATTCATAAATCATATTTTGTCGGTTTGATCACAAATGTTTATTTAATCAATAATAATTGAGAAAAATGTTATTTTATTATCTACTATGCAATTATCTAAATTTGAGTGAATGATCAAATTAATTACAACTCGGATCCTGTTGTAAGTGTCGCAGTGTTTGTGGCGACGATTTAATCGAAAATGTATCTATTGCAAGGAATTTACATTTTGAAAACGCTAAGAAACAAAAATAATTCGTTAATTTATACATTAGTGTGAGATGTCATCAAGGATAAATTCCTTATATATGGTCCATTTTTACTGGTGTTACTAATTGACCCGCTAAACACTAATTCAAAGGGTACCTGTAACGATTTTCGGTTTTTACAAATTACACATTTTATGTGTCATACCTAAATATTGCTTTACCAAAAATTTCTTGAAGATTAATCCTGAAATAAGGAAGATATCATTAAATTTCTAATAGTCATTAGAAATAGAAAAGGTCAACATTGAGGCTTGTCACAATTTCTGTTATCGTTTGATTTGTAAAACGTCTCTAGGTGGCTCAGTCATTAATGTGACTCATTTATCCTACATTTTCAGAGATCTTCCTCAGTATGGACACAAACAGTGGCAGTCATATTTTGGCAGAACATTTGATGTATACACAAAATTATGGAAGTTTCAACAACAACATAGGTATACACACTATTTCATCTTCACTGATGTTAATCTCTACAGTCTAAAGGATCATTCAAGTTTAAATTTAATATTTATTAATTTGTTAGATCACAACTTTCATTTAGTAAATTAGTCATTTAGGGGCATGATTTACCAGTATACTAACATTACTAGACATGTTAATGCAGAGATACTAGATAATGATGGAAAACATGCCATGGTACAATATATATCAGGAAGGTCATCGGTAGAATATAGAACTTTCTTTTCCTTTTTTTTTTTTTAATAAACATGTAAGGTAGACTTTCAAATAGATGTTGCTAAATTTAGTTTATTTAAAACGCTTGCATTTAGGTTAAGTCTTGTCATAGATCAGATTTAAAAAGATTATTATCCAGCTGTTTTTATACAGACAGTAACAGACATCTGACTTGGAGTTTGAAGGTACAATTATGTCTGCTACAACTTGATTAGTGGCCATATTTTACAGTTGTGTTGCTTTTGAATTGGATAATAGTCAAACTGAAAACAAAAGCTTCCAGAATTAAAGGGTCAGAAAAAAAAAGAAGATTTTTTTACAGCTTACACTCATATACATTGTATATCATTATTTTATCTATCCCCAGCTCTTTTTATTTAAAGTGACAATTTAATCCTAATATTTTCTTTTTCTTTTTTTTTTTCCATTATCATGATAAAACTAACAAAACACTGAAGTATGTTAATGAGGAATGTCTGCTTATTATACACCCATCTGTGACAGGACGTATTATGGTATGGTGCAGTCTGTCTGTCCGTCTGTCTGTATATCCACATGTCATATGCTAACTCAAAATGCTTTGTATCTAAGGCAGAAAGCTCCCTTTCGTTTTTGAGATTCAGTATGTTTTCTCGTTGTGGAGTTATTGGCCTTTAATTGTCAATTTTTAGGCATTTTTTTGCATGTTGTACAATAACTAAAACTCTGTTTATTTTTGATGTTACAAGAAATCACGATAAAAAAGACATGCTTGTTTTAGTTTATTTTTAAAGTCTGTTACCATAACTAATTGTCAAAGAGAGAGAAGTAAGATGTATGATTTCCCTTTATGACATAACAGTAATTTAATTGATTCATCTGATTAATTTTAGACAAGTATTGGACAACAAGTATGGCTTAAAACGATGGCAGATTGGAGAGGTGGCTTCAAAAATTGGACAGTTGTATTATCACTATTAGTAAGTATTTCATTGTATTTATTTTATTTGTTTTGATAAATCATTCATAAATTTTACACATGCTATATCTACTGCTGGCAAGCATCTGTTCTCATTGTCTATACATTTATGAAAATGTTATACAGTTGACTCTTGTTAATTCAAAATCGTTTAAATTGAACCTTAACATGCTATTTTGCATGGTAAATTAATTCAGAAAAAAACTCTATAGATATATATCTGGGGAAAATGTCTTTGATAATGTTCATATTACGTTTATTATAAATTTTACACATGCTAGTATTTATGAATCAAATTGAACATCTAAAGTATAAAGTTTTGCCTTCCTTATAATGGGGTTTTGGTACAAGTTTCTTGTTTTAAAGATTAATAATAACCAGAGACACAGTTTTCGCCTTAAACAGAATAATATCTAAATACCTCTTGCAAGAAAAATGCATTTACTGTTGTTTTATTGATTACAAAAAACCCTTCGAATTCCATGGAAAGAATATCTCTGTGGAGTAAGTGAGTTAGATCAGGTGTTTCCGATAAGAATATTATCTGTTATACAGAGCCTTTAACAGAACTTTAAAGCGGCAGTTAATTTGAACGGACAAGTTAGTGACAAATTTAAGGTTTCAACAGGACTTTACAAGGATAACCCTTATCACCCTTAACACCATTCTTATTCAGTATGTACATAAACGACTTTGAAAACTTTTTATTAGCAAATGGTTGCGAAGCATTAGGAATTGGATCACTTCAAATATACCTTTTACTATACACAGATGATACAGTAATTTTTTCAGACTCCATAGAAGGTCTTCAAAAGCAGCTTGACACCTTAGCATTATACTGTAGTGATTGGAATTTAAATGTGAATGTCAACAAAACAAAAGTTATGATATTTAGAAGCAGGGATGGTCGAAGGCTCATTGAAGGCACCTTGGTTTTATCAAGGTGAGGAGATTGAAATAGTTGATAGTTTTAGCTATCTAGGCTCATTGTTTCACTACAATGCAAAGTTTAGTGCCACTGTAAAGCATTTATATTATCAGGGAAACAAAGCTTTATTTTGTTTACGAAAGTCAGCAATATGTATCTTAATGTAGAAACTGAATTATATCTATTTGACTGTTATGTTCTACCTGTTATAACATATTGCTCAGAATTATGGGGATACTTTAAAACAAATACAATAAAACTTCGATCGCTCGAACGTTGTTGCCTCGAATACCCAGAATAACTTGAAGTCATCTGTTGGTCCCGATCAATTTCCTATTATATCCAATGTAAATAAACCTCAATGGCTCGAACTTCATTAATTCGAATACCCCCGCTCGCTCGAACAATTAATATTTTTCAAAAGTATAAAGTTAGTCATAATTCAACTTCTTTCGCTCAAATACAGTTTTTGCAAGAAGGACGTGTGGTCCTGGTCATTGTAAACTAAACACAAGCTAAAGCCATATTACAGATTTCATCAAAAGTAAAAGAGTGGAATGAAATGATTAATCTAGACAGTTACCTAAAATTAATTAATTATTAATTAACCTACTAAGAGAATGTCGATATGCTCAGTTCTTTAATCTCTTAATCTGATTACGACACACGGAAGTGTTTGATCGCTATTGTTAAAACACCTCAGTCGCCGTGCCTTATAATTGCACATCAGGATTCTGTAATTTACATGCCCTTGGAATATGTAATGTGTATTATCGTTATTTCCCGTGATTAAAAGGACCAGTAATGATTGTGTTTTGTATTGTTTTTCTTTAAAGTATTACATGTGCAACAAAGAATAAAGTAAGTTTATTTTGTATCATCACCTGTTGAAATTAAAATAAAGTGCCATATTCCAACCCCGTAGCCATATGACATCATATGGCAGATTGCAGGTCAACATGTAATTTGAAATGAATTTTGTATTTTAATTGGGTCATGTTATTCTTTTTTATTTATTTATTTTAAGTATTTCGTGATTAATAATGGATTTTTAATTCGGACTTTTCATAATTTGACCATTTAGTTTATTTACATGTAAAACAAATTTAAAGATTCTTTAACAGTCAGTAAACATGAGAATGTGAACCTCCAATCATATCTCGATGTTCGATCGCTCGAACCTCCGATGGCTCGAATATTTAGTTGAAGTCTCTTGGACTTTGAGCCATCGAAGTTCTACTGTAGTTTAGAATCCTTACATTTGCGATTCTGTAAACAGATTTTAGGCATACACTGTAAAACAACAAATTTTATGGTATACAGTGAATTGGGGCGTTTACCACTTCAAGTTAAGCTTAAAGTTTCTATTATTAAGTACTGGTTACGTCTGTTAGAAACTGACAATTGTATTCTGAGTGAATTATACAAAGATATGTACAATAATTGTCACAGTCGTGTAAATTGGGTTACACGGGTTGAGAATATTTTAAATTCAGTTGGTTTTTGTTACGTATGGAATAATCAGTATGTGGTACATAAGAATAATTTTATAATGGAGGTTACCAAAAGACTTAAGGACATATTTTTACAAGAAATGTATTCTGTTTTCAGTTTATCTTCAAAGTGTTATAATTATGAGCATCTCACTGATAATTTTTGTGTTCAGTATTATTTATTTAAGGGTATACCAAAAAAGCATAAGCAAATCATTGCCAAGTATAGATGTTCAGCACACAGTTTAAATGTAGAACATGGCCGATATAACAATATACCACATAATAGAAGGTTATGTTCCAAATGTAATTTAGATCAAGTGGAAGATGAGTACCACTTTATCTTAGCATGTCCGTTTTACACAGACTTGAGGGTAGAGTATCTTAAGAGATACTACTGGTTTAAACCAAGCTGCTTCAAGCTAACCCAACTGTTGGGTGCTTCTAACCTGCGTGAAATCAGTAGGTAAGGTATATTTCTTTATAAGGCTACTTATAGAAGGGATCGTAAATAATGTGATCACAGTTTCTCATCCAATAATTAAATACAATTGTCTAATGTCTCCATATTATATAGCATATTATTATTATCTTTGCTATTTAATGTTTATTTTGCAATGTTGTCATACACTGTTATATATTTATGTGCCGTCATATATCTTAAAATTAATGGTAAAATCATATGAGTGTATGCATATGGAATAAAATGAATTGAATTGAATTAATTACATGTAACTGTATACACGGAACATAAAAAGGTTATTGTGCAAGTAAATTATTCCCTTTTTTCAGCTATGTGTGTATTTGTAGACTTTTAATAAATCCCCCCCCCCCTCTCCTGTTTGATTATGTTTTTCTCTCTATTGTTGGGTAAGATAAATTAAAATATCTTCAATGTTGATTTCGTTTTTTGTTATTTGATAGTGAAATGAAAACTATGTAACTACAGATGTGAATCTAGTTCTGATATCTAAATTGAAAAATGGCCTATACAACATGGTAACAACAGCTGTATGTTACAAACAAATATTTGTTCGTGTTTGGTTTTCTGTTGTTTGATATTACAATTGTTACATTTTATAACTGTGTTATATTGATTGGTTTTGAAATGGAACTTTTGCTGTACAGTTTCAGTTAAGTATTCACAACTTTTTCATTTACATATCATAAATCATAAAAATGTTTTGCATCTATATTGTAATATGTATTCTTTGTCACTCACAAAATGACTATCATGTCATATTTTTTCATAAAAATGACCTTCACATTTGAGAAGACAACATTCTTATAATGTTCTTTAAAATGTAATAGGTGTATTTCTTTGGCCTAAAAGTTTTTAATTTTGAAAAGGCTGAAATTACATCTTACAGTTCACAATGCCTCACACTGCTTAGATTCAGATCACACTCAGGACAGATCCTCCTGTCAGAAAATATATCATTTCATTTTCAAGTAGTTCAGTAAATTACTTCAGTTACTCGGGATTCTTCCACCATTTTACAACTGCCTTTTTAGATTAGATTAGCTATTACAATGGTGCAACATCCATTGTCTGTCATGCATCTTTCCACGCCCATCATGCATATGTATCTAGGTATGTATACAACAGTCATTTTGATATGAGATTCAAAGGTCATGGTCAAAGCTGCATTAGAAAACATGTATGAATATAGTAAATTATTTTTAAAACAAACTTTTTGTACAGACATGTAAATTTAAATATTGTAGGTATTGATATCACAATCATTATCATATATGGTTCAGGTCATAGATTCAAGGTCAAAGCTGCTTAAGAAAAAAAAGTTAATTATCTGGAAAACTAAAATCTTTTTGTCTAGTCATACATGTACATTATATTATTTAAGGTCAGAATGGGGTAATCATAATGAGTAATCATAATTTACTATATTCAATTATTTTTTCTAAGATATCATATGTAATCAGTAATCATACAAATTATGATTACATGTAACCATAATTTTATCGGTCAGGATGCAAAAAATGAGTGTAGTCATGATTACTTTCCAAATACTTTTTAATTACTTTCACTTCCAGTCTAAAGAAATTTACCAATCACTGTGACTTGTCAAAATATAACTGTAACTGATTAGGTAGTAGTATAGTTCAATAATTTCTCTTTACTTACCATTAACATCTGATCACTGGAGCATGGAAACTGGTGAAGGGTATTAGTATGGTTTCATTTGTTTTACAAAGGTGTGAACTTTTACTCATTGAAAACTATTCACTACATCAATATTATTAAATAAGTGTTGTCTTAAGAGTGAGGATGTCTGCATTTAAACACTTTGTTTTACCATATGAGAAAATTAAGGGCCCTGTCTTCCAAAATGTAGCAATCTGGCTATGAGGGGAAACTTCTGCAAGAACTGTGTTCAGTCTTTACCCTTTGAGGAAGCAACTGTTATGTGCAAAAAGAAGGTAATGTTTCTACCAGTTTGACGCTTCTTGTGACTATTGGACACAAACTGGCAGAATTGTCAACTATATACAGTAACAAAATGATGTCAACTAACATCCTCTATGAAAAAAGGCAAGCCAACTACATGTACAAATCAGATGATGTTTATATACTGGCAGCTATTCTACACCCAAGATTTAAGCTCAGATGGTGCAGCAATCCATCAGATATGCTATATGCTAGAAAACAGTGTCAGTCCTGATTATGATTCTGATGATTTAACCCAAATAAAATAGCAAAAGACAAATAGCAATGATATGTTCAGTTTTATGACTCTTGAGTCATGCAAGAACTGCACTGATCGCCTGATACTGGAAAGAGCATTCTAAAAAATTCCCAATATTTGCTAAACTGGCCAAAATGTATATAGTCATTCCAACCACGTCAGCATCTACTGATTTACTGATAAAATGTCTTATAATCATACATCATGCTTACTTATAGCAAAGTACCAGTAACTAAATATAATTAATTAATTTTTGGTGTAATTGTACTGTAATTGATTACTTTAAATTTCCAATATAATTGCATTTTAAAGTAATTGACTCCATGCCTGTTGTAGATATTGATATAATGGTCAATTTGATGTATGGTTCAATGTTATACATGTAGGTTATGGGCTTCTTGTTTAATATTATTCTCAATCTCTCATTTATTTGTCTTTGACATAATTTTATTCGCTTGAAAATCTTTTTTCAACATGGGGTAGCAATTAAAAAACATCTAAACCTATACTTTCCTGCATACCAATTGATTTCAGGAAGTGTATGACCACTAAGGTAGCTCAGTTGGTAGAGTAATTGCTTCGTATGTGGGAACCCTTCCTGCACATTGATCTAAGTGCACGGCAAAGAGAAAAATTTGTGCCACTTCACATACAGCTGGTGCCGTCTAGATATAAGTGAAATATTCTTGACTGGGATGTAAACCTAATTAAATCAAATCAGGAAGTATAATTGTTACAATATTTATATCTTCAAAAAGTTAAATCAGTCAGTAATTATATACAAGGGTAATTATATACCGGTAATTTGTATTATTGGTTATTTATCTGTCATTAACATAGAATCCTTGATAATGTATATTAATTGAACAAATGCAAGTGTGCTGCTACAACTCCCGCCCACTCACTGATTAGGGAATTATTTATTGTACATTGAACAGGACAGAAATACCTTACAACCCATTTATTTACAGAAATTATCGCATGTGATTTTGCATTTTCCTAATTCTTTTCAGAACAGTATGGCTACAGAAAACTCATTTCATAAATGAAGGAATAATTAATGGCCAAAATCGTCATTTGGGGGGGGGGGGGGGGATTTAATCGCCAAGATTTCAATTTAATCACCCAATGGCATTTTTGGCAACTGAGATTGTGAACCTGAGCTTAATGAATATAAGCTACTTATTAATTATCTGTTACTGCCTTAGATATTTCCGATTAAGTATTGTGGCAGTGGAGTTCAAGGAAAATTTGGTTAGTTTCTGTAAAAACTGTAATTGTCTTTTGTTTTAAAGAGAAATCCGTATTTGTGGCAAATAATGTTTACAAAATGAAATAACATTATTTAACTCAAACCATTGGAAGTTGCATTTTACCAAGATAACTCATTGAACACCTGTAAATCTATAATGCAAATTGAAAGGATCATGTTGATTACAGGTACATGCTGGTCTCAAACTAAGGAATGTCAAATAAAACAATTGATTACAGTAATTATAATCTGTTAATTATTAGTAGTTTTTAGTCAGATGTAAAATTTGATCAAATAATTTGAGCTTGAAATAATTAAGGAAGGAATGACTTTCAGTGCCTAGGTTCATATCCACTGGGTACATTTTAGTATAAGAAAGATGTGTCAGTTTGCTTTCTGAAGGCTGAATTCCCTGGGTACTCTTGCATACTCTTTCTCATAACTGACAAGATTGATATAAGTGAAATACTGTTTTTTTGTGGCATAAAAAACACCTTTACTAAACTCCACTAAATTCAGAATCAATCTAAGAGCTTTGTCAATTCAATTTAAATTTTATTTTCATATAAAACAAAGTATAACTTGTGACAACATACATACAAAGGATATCAAAAGAAAACACACAATTCTTGGAACTATAATACAAGGAAAATCTAAGAGTCACCTGTCCTCAGTTCCAACGGCTGTTTAATAAAGAATCCTATTGTTTTTACTTGATAAAAATCCTTGGGGTTAAGCAGATATGCTAGTTTTTAGCTCACCTGAGCTGAAAGCTCAGATGAGCGATTGCTATCCATCTTCGTCGTGCATAAACTTTTTACATTTTTATCTTCTCCTCCAAAACCACTGGGCCAAATTTAATGAAACTTTAGGTATTGCGACAACGATCATTTTGATATATGGTTCAAGGTCATATGTTGAAAGGTCAAGGTCACAGCTGCAGAAGAATACTTAAATTGCTAATTATCTTGAAAACTATTAACTTTTTGCATAAGCATGTATATTAGAATATTGTAGGTATTGACATGACAATCATATATGGTTCGAGGTCATATATGTTCAAAGGTCAAGGACATAGCTGCATAAGTATACTGAAATTTATTAATGATTTTGAAATTATTTATTGCACTACAGTAATGTCATGCATATTATATAAGCTACTTATAAATGAAATGTGGATATATTTCTGATTAAGTTTTGTGGGAGTTCTTAACTTGAGAAATATTTTCAAGTTTCTGTACTTAATATATTGTCTATTGCACTTTGCACACTATATTGGACATATCTTCAGGTTTGCGTTAAGGCCCATGGGCCTCTTGTTCTTTATCAGATAGATCAGCAAACTCAGGATTTTTTATTGAGATCTTAAAAATAATTCTTGCCATAAATTATCATTTTTTTTGACAGAATAATAAAAAATGTTTTTCATTTTCTAAAAGTTTACACTTGTTACACCTTCTTTGCTCATGTGGTAATTTTAAATAACGTCTCTTTTCTATAAGCAGATTGTGATCATTAATTCGAAATTGTGTAAAAATTCATCTTATTTTAAATTTTTGATATTTGAAGTAAACTTGAGGTTCATTTTTAAGCTTAATATCTATATAGATATCAAAATACTACCTAAACCTTTTTGAGTAATACTTACGATTAAAATAATACTCAAAAGTACCTGAAAAAATTATTATTTTAATTAAAATAAATGTAATGACCATAATCTTCCTTACGTCTTTACAGAATGTCAATGCCTCTGTTACCAAGTGGTTGTAAGGCTAGCATAGGGTCTGAGTGCCTACCTATGCATAGATTAGAATATTCCTGCAAGTGTGAAAAAGTTTACAGTTTGCTTTCCAGATTCCAGTGGTTTGGTTTCCTTTACAATTATGGAACAAACTGTTTTATTACATGTACAAGTAAACAAATGTTGAATGTAGTGAAAATATCCAGATAAATTACACTACTCCATTCTGTACCACATCTTACCAAACAAAACTAAGTAGGCTGTATAACTGAAACAAAGTGACAGAGAACTTTTAACCAGAAGTTTGGTAAATAAAAAATTATATATGCAAAATCTTATTGAAAAGACTTACAAAAATGGTTTAAAATATTTAGATTGTAAAAGGAGATTTTACAGTTAATGTTTTAAGATACAAAAATCAAATTCCATTTGTTTATGAACCTCTACAGACTAATTTTTCCTTTAAAAATAGATTTATGAAATTTACTGATTAGTTTAAGCAGAGCAAGAATAATATCTATTACACTGAAGGGCATGATGGGTAATCAATATATTGCTGTTATCAGGAGATACTAATTATTGGTTATGTATGCTTTTAAATGAACCAATATCTATCAGCGATATTTGTTATAGGTTTTTATTCATTTATGTATTAATTATTTACAAGAAACCTTTCACCTTCCTAGTGTTACTTACTAACTTCCTACAAATTATGTATCCCATGAGGCTTGCTTCATTTCATAATCAATGGCTAAGACAGGATTGCAGTCAGTGTTTTGCTTTTGTTTAGTTTTATTTATTGTCGACTCTTTTAGATAAGTAAATAGATTTATAAAATTATAATCACTGTATTGTTGATATGTAACCTTGAAATTTTTTAGTAAAAATTTGAATAATAGAATTTATGTCAAATATAGAAGTCAGTTTGTTCAAAGCTTCAATTGGAAACTATAGAATTAGAAAATAAGAGTTGTTTTATGCAATTCAAGGAGAGGAAACACTAATGGGAAAATATGTAGTAAAGTTGTTAAATTATAGTTTTTAATTTTCTTTTAAAGTTTTAAAAATCACAAGAATATTTGGGAAAAATATACATTTTGATCAATAAAAATCAGGGTCAATTTTAACTCCAGATTAAGCAAATTGACAGCCCTGACCTGCCTTAAGTGGACACCTTTGGACTTGTGTTTTTGTTTTAAATTAGACAGACATTTGACTTCAACAAGTAATAGTATCTGGGTTTTATATTGAGTGACAGTAGTTTTGACAGGTTTTCACTATACTCAGGTTTAGGTTTTACAGATTACATGTAAAGTTGGATGAAATTTTAGTCACCTTAAATTTTTTAAAATGAAATTTTAAAAACAAAGTTGATAAAACATGATTAACACATATTGATTTATGACATTGATTAAACTAATCAAACTTTGATTGATAAATAACATCAAAAACTAATCAAGCATTAAAGAATTGCAGTAATTAAACTTATTAAGCTTTGATTGATGAAGAACATTGATAAATTAATAAAGCATTGATTGACAAACCACATTGATTAAAATAATCAAATTTTGATTGACGAATCATAAAGCATGATATTCATCAAAATTATGTTTATAAACTGGATAAAAGTCGAAAGTCTTGCCTCTAAATAATGGCAAATAAAATTTAAAAAAACAAATATATTTATTTGCAGTTTACCCCAGACAAGTATATTTCTTGTTTAGGGAAGTCAACCAACATTGATGTCATTCATTGTATTATTCATCATGTACCATCATTACCTACAAAGACTGATCCTAAATAATAAGCTTGTAATTCCTCAGAAATGATGGCAGATTTATTGGATGTGAAACTTTCTAGTATATACTGGTACTCTTAATTACATCAAAAAAGGTCTTTTGTTAGCTCACCTATACACATTTGTTCTGTAAGGGCAAATTTAAATGGATGATTTTATAGACTGACAGTAAAGAACTATGGTTTTTTACATGACTTGCAAACTAGTTACTGTATAACGAGAAATATTCGCGGGTAGAAACTTTCGCGGTTTTACATTCAGAAACGTGTTCACGTGTATTTACTTTCACGTTCAACGAGCTTGTGCAAGGGAGATAACTATTTCAATTTATTAGTAGCGTATATATAAGTGTAGTAAAGATTTGATCAACTATAAATTCTTACATTGTGTTTATGTTCTCCGAGTAGTAGTGAGTAGTTTAGTTTCTAACGTTGCTCCGTTTAGTTGTAGAAACTACATTTAGATCAACTTCCGTTTCGCCGTTTTATATAGTGACTGCTCGATTTTTTCTACTGTGCGTCTGTTTTTATCAGATATGGATTTGTATATATGTAAATAATGTAATATTTACTATTTTATTCATCAGTTTTAATAATAAAGATTTATTCTAATGCTTAATTTACCATGTTTAGAATGGTCCATGCTTAATTCGCAAGATTTGGTCAAGTATAGGCGACAGACATAATTTCATGGTTTTAGGATTTAAATCGTAGATGAACCCATTACATAAGATCTTTAATATTTTTCTTAACATGTAGAAAAAATTAGCGTTGTATTAACTTTCGCGGTTCAGGACTTCACCGCGAAAATCGCGAATATTATACATCGGGAATGTTTCTTGTTATACAGTATACAATATATGTTAAAATATTGATGACCCAGATTGAACTGCACCTTAAGTCTTTAAATGCAGTAGAAAATCCAGGTGTTAATGTAATTTTCACATATGGTACCTTGTCAGCATTCACAGGTAATAAAAAGGTGTTGTCACTTACATCCTTGAACTAATCACCACTTACAAATAAATTTTTAGTAAAAACGAGTCAATTTTGTCAAAGTTAATGGTTGTGATGAAAAACATTCCACATCATCAAAGAAGTCTTATCATAGGTACACCTTTTTAAGAGGGAGGAAGGGGTTAGCTCTTGGCATTGTCAATGTTGCCACTTGTGATTTAATAAAGGTTGGCAACAAAATTTGACTTCTGGCAATTATTTTGGTGACATTAAAGTTTGTGTTAATCCAAATAAAAGATCCAAATAAGGGGGGTTGTCACCAGAATTGACAAATCGGCAACAAAATTATGCTGTCCATAACTAAAAAAAAATTTTTTTTGTGGTATACCAGACTGAAACACATAGCATTGAAAAACTTCTTGTTTTAATGTTCTTTATTATCAGAAGAAGAAAATTCTTAAAAATGTTTGAGTAAAAAGAATCATGGCTAATAAAGTAAACCAAATAGCTTATCATTTCTGGTTTGTTTGGAGTTAAGTAGTGTTGTTAGCAAAAAATATCATAATGTTTTGAAGCTTTGCCAAACACAAACATATGTCCACTCTGAGAATGGGAGGATGAGGGTTCAAACCCTGGTCAGGTTGTATATAAGACTTTAAGATATTGCTTCCTCACCTGGATGGAGCATCGACTTGTTTACATGGTACCAGGATAAAGTGACCGGGGGAGTGACTGCATACTGACTCTGTAAGCTAGCACATTACTAAAAAGTCACCCTGAGTGCATTCTAATACACAGCAGACCATTATACACATTAACACATCACACTAAAACAGGAACTTGTCCTTAGATTAATCCTTAGAGATTAATAACCTTACTCTAGTTGTGAATAGCTGAAAAATTGCTGATGCCATGTTAAACAACATTACAACAACAACAAATACTATTTAATGCATGTAAAACAAAAAAGCTTCACAAAGAATCCTTATGGTGACACACGTAGGACTGAGAGAAATGTCCACCACTTCTGGTCTTTACAATTATGTCTTGACTTCTTATCTTATATATATAAGTAAGTATAGTAAAACCTGTATGTAAAACCAAATACCAAAATTCAGACAAATAGACAGTTGGTCACAATAAAGAAGTACTTTTTGTTTGAAACATGAATCTAAAGGCACATTAAAAGACTTCATGTACATGTGGTGTTTATAGGTAACTGTATAGACAGGTGGCCTTTATATAGAGATGGTTAATAGGAGGTGTACTGTATACATAGGTATTATTTTTATACAAGTGGCACTTATAGCAAGCATTACTGTAATTGTTAATTATTTTGTATATTGTAGTTTGCGGACCAGTGAGACAAATTATCTGAATGAATCCTACAGTTTTTACTATGCAATAAGAATGAGAGCTTACTACTCCAAGGCCAGTAAAGAAGAAAGGTATTATATACATGTAATAGTAAATAAAAGTTTATAGTACTTAGCTTACCTGTATAAAAGACTTTGTGACTGAGTGGACTAAAGCTTGTAATTACAAATCACACCACACCTTACCGTTTAGGTTTAGATCCCACTGAAACAGGTCCCAGGGTGAGAAAGTTGGCAGTTTGCTTGCTGGAGGTTGGTGGTTTTCTTTGGGTACTAAGATTGTTTTTTAATAAGTGAAAGAATCTTGACTGAGGCAAAAAATGTCACTCCACTCAACTCCACTCACCTGTATGAATTAACATATCAGCAGTTTTGTTTATTTTTTCTTATCTGTCAGCTGATTGATTATTTTTTGTTTGGGAATGTTTATTATAATTGAATTTTGCACAATTTTTTTTTTCTGCTTGGCTAAAATCAGTATACACACAATGTTTAGGTTCATACTAAACTAATTTCCTACAAGATGTCAAAAATCAACAACAATGACATCAAATCAAATAGTGCTTTGTTGATTTTACAGAAAATACTATTTAAATTTATTGTTTTAAAGCATTTTTTTTTTAACCAAACAATAAAATTTTACTCTGTTCTGATTTGAAATTAATGTATTGACTGAAATATTGTTCAATGCACACACACATGTACAATTTTTTTTTAATTTTTGTGTCGGCAGAAAACTTAAAAAAACATTCATAAAAACTTTGACTTAAAATAATATATAAGGAATACATACCTGTCATTGATTTGCTTCACTTTAAACAGTTTTGGTATGTTTTTGTAGCGGAGTTCAAAACCAATCTAGATCTGATAGAAGAGAGAGAGAGAGAGAGAGAGAGAGAGAGAGAATGAATTATTATTTTTTAGGAATTATTTTATGGCCTTTAACACATGATGTATTGTATGATGGTGTTCAGTTTATGTTCTACAATACTGAATAATGTTATGATTATTACATGTATTTTGTTATGCAGACCTGATCTTATGGTGAAGAAGTTACGATATTATGCTAGATTTATTGTTGTTTGTTTATTACTAAAGAAGATGAAGCTAGTCAGAGATCTTGTTAGGGTGAGTACACATGTGGTCTGAAATCTATCTTTGATTGTATACAGAAATATTATTATTTGTTATATTTGATAAATGTTGCAGGCTTGAAGGTAAAGTTTTTCAGCATTTAGAAATTTGCCATATATTTGGATGAATGTCCTTTTGACAATGTGGACAGAACTCTTTGAATTTTCTATTTTCTTTATCAGATCTGCACCTGACCATAAAGCTGAAATTTGTAAATACTCAAATATACGTGAAAATTCAGCATTGTGTACTTATCTGTGATCCTCTGTTGGCTAAGAAAAGAATACAAAATTATTCACACTTATATGTATGTTTGAAAATTCTTGAGATTGAATAAAAAAAACAAATAAAGCAGAAGAGATGATATTGTCCCTTGTTATAATGATTTTATATATATGTATATGTATATTATCAGGAGTTAGCAAAACAGATAGATGATTATACATCTACATATGAACCAGAAGACCAGATGGAATGGAACTTAGTTCTAGGAGAAATCAAAAGTTTTATCGAGGTAAAAACCATACAGATAACATACACACTCCATTGTTTTAGTACCTTTGTGTGTTGTTGTTAATGTTTAAACAATATTTTGTATTTGTAATCAAATGTGAGACACAAAACCATTTGATGGTTCACTAACTAAATGTTAAGAAGAATTCATATGTTAAGTGTATTTTTGTTTTTCCCCTTGTTTAACTTTTCTGTTTAAAGGGCTATTAATTTGTAAACTCAAGTTGTTTCTTCTCTTTGATGTTTTGTCCAGTTTAAAGTATATTTAATGTAAATGATTTTTTGATACAAAATATTAAATTTATTGTAGATTTTTAATTTAAAAAATTAAAATGTCTGGCAATAAAAGCCTACAAACTGGGTTTTGAACATAGTCTTTAAAGGTCTGGGTTTTGAACAAAGTCATTAAAGGCCTGGGTTTTGAACAAAGTCTTTAAAGGCCTGGGTTTTGAACAAAGTCTTTAAAGGCCTGGGTTTTGAACATAGTGGTTAAAGGCCTGGGTTTTGAACAAAGTCTTTAAAGGCCTGGGTTTTGAACAAAGTCTTTAAAGGCCTGGGTTTTGAACATAGTGGTTAAAGGCCTGGGTTTTGAACAAAGTCTTTAAAGGCCTGGGTTTTGAACATAGTGGTTAAAGGCCTGGGTTTTGAACAAAGTCTTTAAAGGCCTGGGTTTTGAACATAGTGGTTAAAGGCCTGGGTTTTGAACAAAGTCTTTAAAGGCCTGGGTTTTGAACATAGTGGTTAAAGGCCTGGGTTTTGAACAAAGTCTTTAAAGGCCTGGGTTTTGAACATAGTGGTTAAAGGCCTGGGTTTTGAACAAAGTCTTTAAAGGCCTGGGTTTTGAACATAGTGGTTAAAGGCCTGGGTTTTGAACAAAGTCTTTAAAGGCCTGGGTTTTGAACAAAGTCTTTAAAGGCCTGGGTTTTGAACAAAGTCTTTAAAGGCCTGTGCTTTGAACAAAGTCGTTAAAGGTCTGGGTTTTGAACAAAGTCTTTAAAGGCCTGGGTTTTGAACAAAGTCATTAAAGGCCTGGGTTTTGAACATAGTTGTTAAAGGTCTGGGTTTTGAACAAAGTCTTTAAAGGCCTGGGTTTTGAACAAAGTCTTTAAAGGCCTGGGTTTTGAACATAGTGGTTAAAGGCCTGGGTTTTGAACAAAGTCTTTAAAGGCCTGGGTTTTGAACAAAGTCTTTAAAGGCCTGTGTTTTGAACATAGTGGTTAAAGGCCTGTGCTTTGAACAAAGTCTTTAAAGGCCTGGGTTTTGAACGAAGTCGTTAAAGGCCTGGGTTTTGAACAAAGTCATTAAAGGCCTGGGTTTTGAACAAAGTTGTTAAAGGCTTGGGTTTTTAACAAAGTTGTTAAAGGTCTTTAGCTTTTAAAATCTGTCCAAATCAAAATCAAAATCAGATGATAACCTTGAACAAATTGTTTTTTAATGATGCTAAAATAATACCAGGAAATTTATGTTTTTAGAAATTCACATTTCTGAGTTGTCTGACGTACTGTAAATGTTTCATTTACTTTTGTTTTAGGCTGATAGTGTGATTAATGTCGTAGATGTAGATTCAACATCTATAGTTCTCTCCCACCGTCTAACACCACTTAATACTCCACCCATTGACAAGGGCACACCACTTTATTTAACACTGCAGGAAATACTCATTGTTGGAAACTCTGCCGAACAGGTATGTTAATATACTATTTTTCATACAAGGTAAGGGTCTTTTGGAATAGACCATAAAAATATAGTAATATTTTCACAGGCTGCTTTAGTGGTTATGACCCGTGGTTTTTCACTTGTGGTAACATTTAGCTCCGTTTCTATAATACCACACTCCAGATTCATGGTTTAAAGATTTAAAACTCATCAAGTGCAAGTTATGACTTAAAGCATTTTATTTCATTCCACATGGCTGCTGCCTTACACAGTATCAGAATATTGTACACCTGTAAACTCTGCTCTGATTATGTCCTAATTTTAATTAATTTGAGTTGAGAGGAGAAAAACATTAAAAAAGACTTTAGGACTTCAAATTACTGTGCTGATGAGTGAGGTGACAAAAGTCAATGATGAGCTATAAGTGTTACTGTACAGGCTTTATATTAAACTAGTGGAAGTTAAAATGTAAATGATATATGCTTTATATTTCAGGTTAAATTTAGTGAATTAACACTTGACATGTTTAGAATGCTACAGACCCTTGAACGAGAACCTCAGGAAGATTTGTCTAATCAGATATATGATGCTTCACCAGCACCAGGAAGACCACCATTTGTAAGTATAAATGGTCTTCTCTTATTCTCTCCTAGCCTAAGTTCAAGTAAGAGAAGGTATGTCAGTCAACTTTTCAAAAGTCTGTGGCTAAGTACTCTGGTTTACTCTACCATTCTACAAACAACTTTAATAGAAAAATAATAATTTGAGATGTATAATTGAGATTGACAAACAACCAATCTTTTAATAATGCCTTCATCACATTATTACAACATATTTTGATCACAGCACTATTTTTAATTAGTCTGTAACTAACTACATTTTTAACAAAAAAGCATGTATATACAGACCACTCCGGGGACTGAAGAATATGGACTTTTTTAGACAGGCAGTGAGGTATAGAGGTTGTATTTGTTTAAAATTTGAAATAGAGAGACCTGAATGCTTTTGATTGCATGTTAACATGTTGTCTTTATGCAGGGGAGGTTACTATATCACAGTTTACTGTAATATAAATTTGACTCTGTTTTAACATGTTCTAAATTGATCCATTTTATAAATCACAGTCTCTGACCACCTTGGTCTCAAATCTAGATCAGTTATGTTCTCCAGTCACTCTGGTTTCCTCCACTATCCATGAACTGATAGCCTTGTTATAAAATAGAATCTTGGATGTAAAACTTCATAACTTTACTATCAATAATTCCATCCTGTGATTGATATAGGTCAGTATCTATTTAATTTTAAGGTTTTTTATTAACACTCACGGAAACAATTCTCTGTCTCTAATTTTTAATTTAAAAAATAATTTTTTAGGAGAATGGAGAGAGAAACAACAAGAGAGATAATCCTCACAAGTATTTGTTGTATAAGCCTACATATAGCCAACTGAACACTTTTCTGGCTTCAGGATTTAAAGAACTTCCACCTAATGGAGCTATGCTGCTGTATATATCTGCTGATGGAAGCCCAGGAAATCTTAAACATAATGATGATGGTAATTATTGTTAACTTTATATCTTGTGTGTCATTTTGTTGTTTATAATAATTTAACTTGTGGCTCTCACAAAATGAAAGAATAAACCAAACCATTTATTATTGATAATGCCTGGCTGTTCCACTGTTTCATTTCACTCCCAGTTTGTTACTGTTTAATCTGTTGGTGATTTTGTTCTATAGTTATTATGTGATTCAGTAGTGTAAGGTTATTTTCATCCAAAAAGATACTCATTTCATTGGGTGTTTAAACAGTTGTAAGAACAGCCTGTGACATGTTTCCAGTGGGTATTAACACAGTTGTAAGAACAGCCTGTCCAGGGTTCGCACAGTCCTGGAAAAGTCTTTGAATTCGCGATTGTCCAGGAAAAGTCCTTGAAAACGAAATGTCCTTAAAAAGTCCTTGAAAAGTCCTGGAATTTGTCAAAAAAGTCCTTGAAATCTTTGAATTCTGTAAAATATCTTAACCTACCCTCTCAACTAATGCAAAGTGAATCGCGGCTTTTTCTTTATTTATTGGCATAAACCAAAAAATTGGTTGTAAACAGTCTATTTACATTCCTATGCAATAGCTGACATCAGGGACGATTATAATTCATTTCCTGTCTGTATAACCCAAGTAACCTTGAATAATGCTCTCAGGCAGTACTATTTATTATTGTAATCTTGGTAAAGAGAGACAACTCTTTGAAGTTAAACATGGCGAGGGCAAAAGGAAAGTGTGTCTTTCACATAAACTGGACCAAAAATGGAAATTATTCCCAATGGATTCAGTCGTTTAAAGGAGATAGACACAATTGTCTTTGTACAATGTTCCACAAAATCATTGACGTTTCTAGCATGGGGAAGCTGCGTTGAAATCACATATGTTAAGTACCAAACACAGAGACAATGAACGTCATCATCGAGTCAATTAACATCTGTGAGTGTGAACATAAAAACCTTTTTTTACAACTTCATCAAATGTTAAAGCTGAAGTAGAAAACCCGGTAGTTCTGGTGAGAATAAAAATAACAGCACAGTGAATGAAAACTATCTTAAAATTCCAGAGCAGCCATCAAACGTAAATGAAACTACAGTAACAACAAAGGGAAAATAGTGTTTCTAAATTTGTTATTAAGGAAAATGTAACCAGAGCAGAAATTATTTGGACTTTAAATTTAGTTAATAACCACCAGTCATACAGGTCGTAAGAAAAATCAGATGTAGTATTTCTAATCACTTATTGAATATTTTCAGTATACGTTTACCAGTTACTCAGTGTGTGTTTTTCAGTGTCAAGTAACATTGAAGTAGTCAGTCAGTATTTGTATTTGTTAATTCTGTTTGTTTGTTTATTAAGATTTGTTCATTAAATTTGTATTCAATTGGATATTATGTCTTCAAAGTGTGAATATTTTGACATTCAATACATTTGTTGGTGTCCTGGAAAAAGTCCTGGAAAAGTCCTTGAATTTTGTCAGCCTAAACCTGTACGAACCCTGCTGTCAATATGTCACAAACAACCTATTTACAAGTTTACAAATTTTTTTAATAAGAGGAAAGAGTTAGGGTAAAGTGAATAAAATCAGATGTTTCAGTTCATGTTTGAATTGAAATTTAGCCACCTCCTGAATAATTCTACAGTGAAACACGAATACAAGGAACACGCTTACAATGAATACATGGATAATACGAAGTCAAATGTTGGGCCGTGACTGCTAAGGTCTCTGCAAGTCTTCATTAAAATCAGAGGTTATAAGGAATTTGTTTATAGCCAATTTTTGTCTTTTCCCTTAGAACAGCTTTTGTCTGTTTAGTGTGAAGTTAATTTTACACATTTTAAAACTCATTCTCGAGAGTGACCCACTGACTTGTAAAAAGGGACATTATACTTGCATACATAATACGTTACGACTGAACTTCTTTTAGAGGCTCACTTGGGGGGGGGGGGGGGGGTAACAAAAACAAAACACCTGTCAGAGGCATTTGTTTAAGATTGATTAAAGTGAATACATCTAGGTAATAATAATTTAGTTGTTTTTCATTATTTACTAATGTACATAATGGCTTCGTTTTCACCAATTTGCCTGCACAGAAGTTCATAAGAACTCATCTTTTACCAGGCTATATCTCTAGCAGAAGGACACTGCTAGAAAGAGATACATAATTATGCATGTATATGTGAAGAAATGGGTCATCTTAAGTTGTTGCAATGTCAGTAGTAAAATAAATCATATGATTTCTTTTTGTAGCTGCATATGATCTTGGAGGTATAGTTACAAATAGCAGAAAGGATGGGGAAATTATAAACAAAAATAAGAGACCTGGTAACTTAAAAGAAATGCATTGGTAAGTGTTACTGACTACTACATTGGGAGAGGGAGAGAGAGAGAGAGAGAGAGAGAGAGAGAGAGAGAGAGAGAGAGAGCACAAAAATTCCAAATTAACTGGATAATAGTGAAACATCACTAATTGTTGATTTTAATTTTGCCCAAGAATTTGTTAGTCCTTTGGTTTAAAAAGATAATATAGAAAACTGTTAAGCCCAAATGACTTCAGATAGACCAATAAGAATATTGTAAACTAAATTATTACTTCTACTAGTCCAGAATGCTATTGTACTATTCCTAATCAGAAGTAATATATTTAATACTGAAACCATTTGATTGGTTAACATATTTACAGTATTTCTATTTCAGTTTACATCCAGGAGATTTGTATCCGTACACAAGAAAGCCCTTGTTTCTTATAGTAGATAGTGACAATAGTTCAGCATTCCAAGTAAGTCATCTTCTATAGATATTTATCTGATGGACTGACCACCAGACAGTAGTCGACCCAAAGGTGGATTTCTAAACCAGTCTCCACCATAATAGAGGAAGTTCAGCCTTATGTTTGGCAGTCAAGCAACTTCAGTATCCTGACATGCACAATTCACTGACTAGACCTTAAGTAAAGTTTGTGCCCACAGTCAACCTGAGTCAATTTTGCAAACCTTTTATAGAAAATGAAGTGTTTGACATACATGTAGTTCACTTATTTGAGCTTGCTTGTAACTCTGATTACTGTAAAATAATCCTGTAGAAAAGAAAATTTTACAGCTATGGTGATTTAAAATTTATGGTTTAAATAAGGTTAACACTTAAAGTGATGTTTTATGACATACTACGCTGTACATAGGAAAGGATCCCTCATTCACTTTGTTTTTACTGCAAAAAATAACATAATCTTTATATTAATTTTAACAAACCTTTGTTCCATTTCATAAAAAGTTCATTTGTATTACACATTAAGTGATCACCATTTTCATCTAATTAATTAATTACCTTATAAATCATAAATTGTTGTGTGTTTTTTTATTTTGATATTTTTATTTCAAATTAGAAATAAATAGCTGTGATAATTAATTGTGGGGATTTTTGTAAACTATTTGAACTATGTTAAAACTAAAAAAATAAAACAAACAAAACAAAAAAACAAGCTAGGGTTATGTTTCACATGAAGAATGTATTTTTAAATATATGTCTTTTTTAAATTCAGAATTTTCCAAATTTGTTTGGTCAGCCAGTGGTTTGTTTGTTGTCTCCAGAGCAGGTTCCAGTTACAATGCAAGGTAAGTATATCTAATAATAGCTCGGATGATATTTAAACTGGTGTCAGTTGAAGGTTTGTAAAAAGTTGGTTAATTAGACAGATAACTTTGACAAAAATAATTATACTAAATAATATTGTAATTATTAAAGTGATTTCAGCAGTTCTTTAATAATCCTGCTAACAACACAGAATTTGATGGTTGTGTTTAATGTGTTTTAGATTAATCTATTTTGAGGTGAAAATTAGACCACCTTCTATTCGTCAGGTGAAAAGGTAGAAACATGTTCCCAATGTTGATTTAATATTTGGTTTGTCAGAGTTTTTTTTTTATCAAAAATATATCAAGAAATTATTTTTTGTAAGTGCAAATTATAAAAAAACATAATAAAAGTTTAGTGTTGGAGATTATTGTTATTGGTCATTATATATTACCAGTGAGGCTTTATTATCTGGCTCTTATTTCATTTATTTTCATTAGAACTCAGTTAACTACAGCAGAAATTTGATATTTGTAATACCTTAGATAACTTAGTTATAATTATGAAGGTTATTTTACAAATAAGCTTTCATGTTCAATCATTAAGTAACCTCCTTCTGAAGTACCATCCTTCCCCTTTTCCCTCTTTCCCAAGTTCTACCCCTTCCCCTTTCCCAGTCCCCTCTCCCAAGTGCCACTCTTACCCTCTTCACACTTCCCAATTCCCACCCTTCCCCTCTTCCCAATTCGCACACTTCACCTTTCCCAAGTCCCACCCTTCCCCTTTTCCCAAGTCCCACCCTTCCCCTCTCCCAAGTCTTTCCCCCATGTAGCACCTTCACCTCCCCATTTCCCACCGTCTCCATTCCCATCCTTCCCCTGTCCCATCCTTCCCCATCCCAGGTACCCCATCCTCAAATCCCATCCTTTTCCCTTTCTCAAGTCCCACCTTTCCCAAGTTCCATCCTTCTCCCTTCCCCAAGTCCCACTTTCCCAAGTCCCATCCTTCTCCCTTCCCCAAGTCCAACCTTTTCCAAATCCCACACTTTCCAATTCCCCCTTCTCCCTTACCACTTCCCTAAGTCCTTCCTTCCCCTTCCAACCCTTCTCTAGTCCCACCCTCCATAAGTGCCCCTTCCCAAACATTCCCAACCCCCCCTTCCCCCCTCCCCCAGTTCCACCCTTCTCCTTTCCCCAAGACCCCCTTCCCCAGTCCCACCCTTTCCTAAGTCCTACTCTTCCCCAAGTCCCACCCTTTCCGAGTCCCACCCTTCCGAAGTCCCACCATTCCCCAGTCCCACCCTTCCCAAAGTCCCCTTCCCCAGTCCCACCCTTCCCCAATTCCCACCCATACTCTTCTTTCCCCAAGTCCCCCTTTCCCCCAAGTCCCCATTTCCAAAGTCCCTACCTTCTCCCCAGTCCCACCCTTCTCCCATTCCACCCTTCCCCAAGACCTCCTACCCTTCTCCCTTCCCAGTCCCAACTTCTCCCACACACCCTTCCCCAAGACCCCCTTCCACAGTCCCACCCTTCCCCAGTCCCACCCTTCCCTAGTCCCACCCTTCCCTAGTCTCACCCTTCCCAAATCCCACCCTTCCCAAGTCCCACCCTTCCCCAAGTCCCACCCTTCCCTAGTCCCTCCCTTCTCCCAGTCCCCCTTCCCACCCTTCCCCAAGTCCCACTTCCACAGTCCCACCCTTCCCCAAGTCAGACTTTTCCCCAAGTCCTCCTTCCACCCTTCCCCAGGTGCCCCTTCCCACCCTTCCCCAGTCCCACCCTTCCCTAATTCCCACACTTCCCCAGTCCCACCCTTCCGAAAGTCCTCTTCCCACCCTTCCCCAGTCCCACCCTTCTCGAAGTCCCCTTCCCCAATTCCCACCCTTCCCAAAGTCCCCCTTACCCAAGTCCCGGCCTTCCCCAGTCCCACTCTTCCCAAATCCCCCTTCCCTCTTCCAGTCCCACCCTTACACCACTTTACAAGTACTTATTGTTACTGTAGAAGTTGGTGGAATCAAAACATGGTCTGTAATAATCTGGTGACATTAGTTGGTGAATCATCTGAACCAGTTGGTGACATCTTAATTGAATTTTACAAGGACATATACTATTAAATCAATGGTTGCTAAAACTGGTCACATCTTGATATAAGTTTTTACAAGAACAAACCATTTTAAAACAATGACTGTTTAAGCTGGTCACATCTCAATATAAATGAATCAATCTTTATTAGGACAAATACAAATCAATCAGTTTACACCTGTTTAAAAATCAGTAATGATCCTCATCGAGTTGATCGAGTCAGTGAAATGTGATTCCATGTCAAGATTATTTTAATAGGTCAAGATATTATTATTAAATCGGTAATTTTAAATCAAAGGTTTAAGAAAATTTATTATCAGTAAAATTTCATTTCAAAATTCAAAGAAAATAAATTTATGTCCCATCAAGGTAACCAATTTAACAAGGTAAACTGTAAATCAGGAAATTTTCACGTGTCAATTTTCAATGACAATATTTATGTCTTAACATCTAAATATTTTTAATTTGCATCATTGGATGATCAGTGCAAACGTCAGAAAATAAATCAATCATTTGATAATATATAGCTTTATTTTTGTGTCTTTTTACTACTGCAAATTGTGAAAATAAAACATGAAAATTTCCAGATTTACATATTATATTGATATGTATAGGTATATTGATGTCCCAACATAAAAACATGGTAATATAAAGACAACTAAAAATAAAATTTGACATGGCCATCAATGCTTTAACCAACTAGAAAACTAATATTTAAGTATATTTGAGATTCGAGTATCTACCAACTGATATGTATCATGTGACTTAATGGTAACATTTTAGATATCTCATGTGACAAATACTGTAGGTTTACTAAGTTCCCTATAGTGGCAGTTCCTTTTGCTGCACCTTTTATTCCAATTTGTGATGACATTTTAATGATCTTGGGAATACCTGTGAATACATTTAATTATCTTGCGAGTTTCAATTTCCGTGGACTTACTAATGCAAATAATAATCCATGTATATGTATTGAAAAATATGTACCATACATCCAGTTTATAATGTTAAATTGTGACAAAACCACAAACTGATTTTGTTATGAAAACAAGATGGCCTTTATCTATTGGCATCTAAATTCTTAAGTTTTTGTTTTATAAAGATGTGTATGAAGACATATACGATGACAATACATAGCCCAAAAACTGGGAAAAAGTGAATTTAAAATAAGACTTTTTTACTGTTTTTAATTTGTGCAGACAACCTAAAAACAGTAGTTAAAAAATTACAATCCTATTAAAATTTATTTTAAGTTAATCCATTGAAATTGGAATTCGCAAATTAAAAAGTATTCACAATAATAGAAACTGGTCCAGCACAGAAAGATTCAATAACTTTTTTTCAGTTCATACGCTCCGGGACTTGGACACAGTTTGTATCTTCGTTATTCCCAATCTTTATTACCATTCATACCTCATACAGGGGCCTTGGTGGCCAAGTGGTTTAAAGCATACACTTACATATCACAGTGCCTTTATCACCTAGGTTTTATTCCTACTTGGGCATATCCTGTGGGAGAAATTTGTTGGTTTCTGTGCTGAAGGTCAGTGGTTTTCTGTGGAATTCTCCACCATCCTTAACTGCCTTAATATAAATGAAAGAATCGAAACTGGGACATAAAACAACATAAATCCAATCTTGGTAAAATAAAATGTTATACTGTTTAGGACTTAGACTATAATTTGTGTCTTTACCAGTCCATATCTTTACTATTATTTATAGACAGTATTCAGAAGGCTACTCACAGACTTATTTAACCTTAACTGATATCTTATAGGGATGATAAAGGCATTCAGTATCTGTTACGGTTAAACTTTGGATATCCCACTTATATGTAATTTTGGTCGAACCTTCTTTGATATACCCAAAAATAAAATTCTGTTAATTTTTTGGAAAAAATTCTTTTAATGTTAAAATTACTTTATTCTATCATTTTAGGTTTTTTTCAGTTGAAACTAAATTTTAGATGAGTGCAAATGAAAAATCTTAATTTGTCTATATATTCCAAACTTGGAATATCTCGAAAAGTCATCATTACAAGTAAAATATTGGCTTGTAAAAAAATTAATACAATCTGAAGTTTCTCTTTGCTAACATAATTAAATGTATGATTAAAGACAGAAGTTTTTTTAACTGATTAATAGCAAGTCTTTTACTCAATGATTTTTCTATAGAATAAAGAGCAATAGTCTAGTCAATCTACGGTTTGACCTCAAACTAATTGCAACAGAACAAATTTTGTTACTAATATGCTCTCAAATACAAGAAATGTTTATAGTAAAAAGTCTACCAAAATCTGACAAGGGGAAACAAGTTTTTGAGAAGTTTTAATTTCTTATGGGGATTTCTATAGACAAGGGAGATAACTCCTGTAAACCAGGTGGAGTTTTAGTCCAATTATCATATGTTTTTTGCTATTTTAACAAAAAGTAAAGCAAAGACCCTGGAATTAATCAATCATAATTGATTCCATATGTATATTCAACATTTCTGATTTCATTTAAAGTGAAATCATTGGCCCATTTTTATTTAGTTGCATTTTATTTTAAGTCTTTCACAATCTAATGTTTCTATAGTGATGAGGAATTAATAAAAAAAATACTCAAAGTAATGAAGTAGAAGTATAGTAAAGTTATGTTTTAACCCGAGATATACTTATTTTATCATTTTTGTGTATAACAAAATATATTTGAGGTGAATAAATCTTTTTTCCATCTCATCAACATGCCCTTAATCAGCGTTTTGCATAAATTCTTTCAACAAAATTATTTAATTTTACATTCCATTTACATATTACATTCTATATTGTCTTAAATTATCAATTTTAAGTCTATGTATCAATTTCCATCTAATTTCTAAGTTGTTCTTCATATAGTATCAGAGAAAACTTGAAGTTTTTGAAAATTTTTGTGTAAAATTTAGGATCACAATAAAGAGTTATCTCCCTTTTCTATAGAAAATGCTATTGGTAACTTAAATTGGCAAAAAACCCAAATTCCACTGGATTGAAATTAGTAGATTTTTTATGGTGAATAAAAACATGATTCCTAAAAACAATCACATAAAATATTTTCTGTTGCAATTACTTTAAGGTTTGACCCTATTTTTTCATATATTGACTAGACTACAAGTCTCTGATTGTTCACTAACATTGGGACTTTCCTAGGTAAAATTCATATTTGCTAGTTTCCTTGTGAATGCTGTCTATTTGTAAAGCTTTCTACTATTGGTCCATAATTGTTTGTCACATGGTTTTTTCTACATATTTCTTTTATTTAAAACTTTCCTCATAAAAATATCAGTAAGATTGAATTAAAAAACACTGACCTAACCAAATTCTATTTTTTAATTATATAATCTTCTCTGAATTCTTCTGTACATAGAGATTTTTGAAAAAAAGCTGAAATTTAATGACTTCAGTGATCTAATTGGGCCTCAGCTTAGATTACATCAGGGTATTTTAAGGTTAATAAAGGTCAAATGAATTATTAATCAAACAATATGGTGTTGAATTTAAAAGAAATAATGTCCAAAGATGCAAAAGATTATAGTTTAAAAAATTTTGATTTATTTTTTTTTTCAATTAGAAAAATGCAAGAAAGAGCCAAAAGTTAATAATTGAGTGTTATTGTTGTTCAGTTTTTTCAAGGGGTGATCATCATGAATATTCAAATCATTACAACATATCTTATATGGTTAACTCCAAAGGTGCATAATGGATATTTTGGACATAGTGAATTTGTTGTCTTGTTAAAAAACATTAAAAAATTGTTATATGCACAGAATTAAAGAAACTTTTTGAATAAGTCTGGTTATTTTTCCCAATTAGGTCAGTAAATTTTACATGGATTTTTTTATATTTTTGGATGATTTTGTTTTAATATGGAATTTTGTTCTCCAAATATGCATATGACAAACAATTATGGACTGAAAGTAGGTCTTGGACACATACTGTGTCTTCGTTATTCCCAATCTTTATTACCATTCATATGTCATACATTCCGGGACTTGGACACATACTGTGTCTTCGTTATTCCCAATCTTTATTACCATTCAGTCCTTATAAAATGTCATACATTCCGGGACTTGGACACATACTGTGTCTTCGTTATTCCCAATCTTTATTACCATTCATATGTCATACATTCCAGGACTTGGACACATACTGTGTCTTAGTTATTCCCAATCTTTATTACCATTCATATGTCATACATTCCGGGACTTGGACACATACTGTGTCTTCATTATTCCCAATCTTTTTTACCATTCATACTAAATGTCATACATTCAGGGACTTGGACACATACTGTGTCTTCGTTATTCCCAATCTTTATTACCATTCATTCCTTATAAAATGTCATACATTCCGGGACTTGGACACATACTGTGTCTTCGTTATTCCCAATCTTTATTACCATTCATATGTCATACATTCCAGGACTTGGACACATACTGTGTCTTCGTTATTCCCAATCTTTATTACCATTCATATGTCATACATTCCGGGACTTGGACACATACTTTGTCTTCATTATTCCCAATCTTTTTTACCATTCATACTAAATGTCATACATTCAGGGACTTGGACACATATTGTGTCTTCGTTATTCCCAATCTTTATTACCATTCATTCCTTATAAAATGTCATACATTCCGGGACTTGGACACATACTGTGTCTTCGTTATTCCCAATCTTTATTACCATTCATATGTCATACATTCCAGGACTTAGACACATACTGTGTCTTCGTTATTCCCAATCTTTATTACCATTCATATGTCATACATTCCGGGACTTGGACACATACCGTGTCTTCATTATTCCCAATCTTTTTTACCATTCATATGTCATACATTCCGGGACTTGGACACATACTGTGTCTTCGTTGTTCCCAATCTTTATTATCATTCATACCTTATATGATGCCATACTTTCTGAGAATTTATATAAACAACACTCAACAGTTTCCATTTGACAATTATGGTTAAGATCTGATTTTTAGAGAGTCAAATCTCTTTGAAAATTTTTTAGCCACTTTGTTACTCAGATAAAAATTTTAAATCACTCAGCACTGTGTACAAAGCTAGAAATTTAAAACAAAAGTTGGCATTGTATGTTATTTATTGGGTGGATCACTGATGGAAATTTTAGAAATAAGTTTGGATTTTTACAAGAAATAAGACATACATATAGGATGTGATGTGTCAAAACTTAAATGTCTGTCAAAATGGTTTTAATAGTTAAATCTGAATACATCATACATGTATTTTCAAACATTTACAAGTCTGAAAATATTTTAAAATAATGTTTACCCAATAAATGACATAAAATTACAATTGTTTTGTTTTTTGCTATCTTTGTTCCAGTTGTGGTTCTCTTTATGTATTTATGTATTTTCATCCAATATTGGGGCTACTTGGGCATTTTTTGTGATTTTTTATTGAGGCTAACATGACAGTTTATCTTTTTAGTTTTTTCATGTGACAATAAAAAGGTTGATATTGTCAAGCATGACCATAGTAATGTGGTAACATTCAGAAGCTTTAGGATACTTTTTCACCAAAGCGGTGTTCTGAATGTGAAACTGTTGGAAAGATTGATTTTGGGCAGCACCACTTGTCCAAATACAAAATCTACTCCTCAGAACAAGTGGGTGAGTGAATAATCAGACATGACTCTTTAAATTTTTATAAGATCAAGTGACTTTAAACTTTTAGTTCCAGCTTTTAATATGGACACAATTATATTGACATTATTCTATAGTCTCTGACTTTATGAACTTTCTGTAATTTTAATAAACATGTATATCTAGTCTGATATTGATAATTCATTAACACAATGAACAATATGGTTATTATTCTGACCTTGACCTTTTTCCCATCACTCAAATTGACTACTTACTGATGTTAAAGCAGAAAAACTTTTTAAAAAGACTGAAAAACATATTTTTGTATTGCCTTGGTGATGTCTTTTATGATTAAAATGACAGGAGTTTGATTTTTATATGAGGAAAGGTAAATTTGTAAATATGTTAATGAAAATACATTATAATAATATACAATGTTGTATATTTGGATTGTTGACTGTACAAAACAATATACACAACTACAAGTTGTTTCAAAGTATTACAGTTGTATTGAGATAGTCAGTTCTTAGATGGTGGAGAAAACAAGAGTAAACTGTCAAAATTTCAACAAACGAACTGACATTGATACAGATAACTGAGTAGAAAAATAAATAAAAAATCATACAATACATACCCGTATCCGTTTAACAGTCTTCATATTGGTGTAAGGATACATACAGATGTAAAATTCTATGCATCCATTCAGTATACTAGTATCCATTCTTCACTCTTGTCTTTGTGGTTGTTATGTTTTTAGGGTATATTTTATCCTGTTGCCTGATGGGTATATTTGTCTGAAGGTATGAGCCAATACACATTTGTGTTGTGTTTTGGCCACCTACATGTATATAAAAACAAAATCATTGTTTTAGAATTGTGTTTTTTACCATGTAAACACAGTTGTTGTGGATACCAAAACATACATATTGGTTATATGTAAAATTTACATTTAGAAGTAAATAACTAATAAGTTTATAAACCACAGTCATGGACTTTTGTTTAGATGCATTGTCGCAATTAATTTAAAAAAAAAAACTAATTGCTTATAGCTGAAAATATAATACAATGTAAAACATTATTTCACTAAACCAACCTACTGGAAAGAATTTTTTTTCAAATTGAGAAAATACATTTTGAACAAAATCACATATTTAATTTTGTTGAATTAAACAACATTTAATGTTAATTTTTACCAATAAGTTAAAGCATTGGCCCTCTCAAGTGTTACTTAACCACTGAAAAGCCTTATATCAAACAATATATTGAAATATTTACAATAGCACCCACTTTCCGCCTATGAAAGCTATTTCTCAACATTGTCGGAAATTTGCTTCATACGGCTATGAAAACGTATGTTTGACCTTTTTGAACTGATCAAACAGTACCGCGTAATCACCAATACGTCACAGACCCTTACACGACAAGTAAGTTCCCACACTTCTGGTGTATTTTCTACTTCTTCTTTTTCAAACTGCACTTTTGATTTAAATATGCAAATGTAGCTGTTAAACATTTTCAGAATTTAATAATTTAATTTTGTCATTAAAACAACTGTTTTCCATTTAACGGATTAGTTATTTTTTTCATCAATGGAAGAAGGCAGGGGTCACCTGTCATCCCACTTATCAATGACGTCATCATTTATGGAGATGCGATAGACGGGTTCCACGATGCATTAAAACAAACGGAGGTAGTAAATTAACAAAAATTAAATGCAGTATAAGTTATAAGTTCACATAACAGATTAGATGTAAGAAATAAATTGTAAATATAAGAAATGACATTGTTTTTGGGGCACTTCATGCTAGTATGATACCGGGTGTTCTGGGTACAAATTTAACATGAAGAGCTTTGCTCCTCATGCAATTGGTACCCGGAACACCCGGTATCATACTAGCATGAAGTGCACCCAAAACAATGTCATTTCTTAATTGAAAAGGCATGTTTAACCTGTAAAACACATGTAATGTATCAAGGGTTGTTAAATGTAACACACCTAATTGCATTAGGTAAACCTAGACTTTTCCAACATGAATATTGAAAGGCTCTTTCCCCCAAGCAAATAATTATTTTTAGTCCAACATATACACATTTTTTTAAATAAAAAATTATTAAACAGGAAGTGATACAGGCTTAACTAACAATGTTAATAATATGAACATGGTGTTTTTTGCCCTAGTCATGATTCTTTCACTAATATTTAGGCAGTTAGTTCTGGAATGGTGAAAGAACTAGAGTTTCACCACCGTTGGCAAACAAGTTGACATTTTTTCACACTACAATCCTCTAGCAGGTTCAAACTGAAACAGTGAGAGGTACTTTGATCTAAGGCAGGTTAAACAATACATGTGCTTTCAAATGAACTCACACAAACAATTTGTGTGTCTATTTAACAGAAAAAAGCAACATAACATTAGATCTAAGTGATTGTAATTATCAAAATGTTTTACAAATAATCTTCCTTAGATGATAGTAGACACAGACTCTGCCAGCAGTACAAGTACTAAAATATGAATTAAATCGGGCATCTGAACACAAGTTTTAAATATATGTTATCATTCAGACCCTTTTAGTAAGATACCATATACTTTCACTGAAATGCAAACAGCAAGAGATGTTGGTTACAGAATTTATTAAAATATCTAATGAACTTCAGGACCATTTTGAATCTAAGGTGAACAGCCTTGTAATAGTAAAGCAATGGATTGCATGGGCTTGCACAAACTCCCAGTTGAACAGTAAGCTGACCATAGTGAATGCTTACACAGTGCACACTGTTAAACATGACTCTGTAAGTACATGTTTAAACCACCACTGTCTCATAAAGAATAGCAATTCCTATACTAATCAAGTAGTTCAGTTTAATCAAATCTGTGGATTATTCAAGGTTCAGTATTCACTGGTTCAATTGATTTTAGGAAGTATTAATTTTAATTTTATTTAAGAATCATGGCTTTAAACCACAGAACTACTTGTGGTATGTCTTTAGCAAGACTTGAAACCATGCATTAATCCAGTCCACCAGCTGCATGATAATAAGATACCATCAGGAAAATTTACGTGAACTAATCTAAGATTGGGGGGGGGGGGGGGGGGTTCAGAAGTGTGTGTTGGGGAGAGGATTCCTGTTCTCTCAATCTCTGCACATCATTAAAGGCAGTGATTTAATTCATAGGCTTTAAAAAGACCTTAAAGAATGAAAGATTTTTCGGGGATCAAGCAGATTTGCATTCAGCAATTTACTGAATGTTAAATTTTAAGAAAAAACATTTTTTTGTAACAGGAAAAGAAAAAATGGAGACTTCCATTTGTACCCCCCACCCAAATTTACTTTTTAGCTAAATTAATGGTTAAAATTATATAATTATTCAATATTTTACATTTTGTGAAGGAAATTTTTTTTAAAAAATCTACATTGGTTTTAATGGGTGGGGGATACAAAAGGAAGTCCTACCAGTTTGGTTTATTCATTTTTAGCTATTTAAGTCAAGATTAAAATTGAAGTGAAAGGCTTGATTCATTATTAATGAATATTTTGTTAAACATGGTGATATCTATATCCTACATGTGCTACATTTTAAATCAACTGATTTGAAACCATTGAAAGATTTTTCTTTGTAACACCCCCCCCCCCCCCCCCATGTAACATTTTTTTTTTAATAATATGTTTCACAGAAATGTTAAAAATGGTCCAATTTCTTAATTTTTGGCGATTTCAGTCAAAATAATAATTTTAGTTTAGGATACAAAAAGAAGTCTTTCACAAATACATGTAATAATCAACAACCCCCATCACATCTTTTCAAGAAAAAGGGGGGGATGCACAAAAACTTTTTGAATTTTTAAAGTGGATAAAAAATCCTTACCTTTTTCTAACTTTGAACTTTTTATCAGGAAATATGTGTCTAAAATGGGCATAAAAATGTATCTTCAATTCTCTTCTCATACACACAAACCCACTGGCCAAATTCTTCCAGAAAAATGATAAAGACAAAGAATTTCAAATTAAACCAATAGTATCACAGGTTAGATTAGATTAGCCAATCAAAATCAAGAACAATATTTGTTGGTAGGTGTGTAATGAAGTACCTGCTAGAAAATGTGTAGGTAAGATATCTGAAATGTGCTCACCAAGAATTAAAAGATTTTTATCTTAACTGTACATTTGTAAGAGTTTGATAATGGGTAGGAAAAGAATAATTAAACATAGTAACACATGTATAATTTGTTTAGCCATCCATTGAAATTGGCAGAATGGTCTTTCAAGACAGGTGGATTTTATATGATCATCACCATTAAAATATGCACCTGTAATTTTCCCACATCACTTTTTATGATGTTTTAGGGACAATAAGTTGCCATTTCATTTTGATTTTTAAGTTTTGACATTTAGCTCACCTTCACATGAGGCCAATTTCTGTGTGAAAGTACTGGTAACTTTTTTTTCAAAGAAATACTGTTTATTTTATCATTGAAATACAACAACATAAGGGGCATTATTTACACCATTTTAGAACTATTCTGTTTAATAATTTTTGTTTTGCTGATTAGCAGATTAAAGGGGTACTATTCACACTATTCAATACTATTTTCTTTATTTTATGATCTTTGGTTATTTTTTCAGAGTAGCAGATTAAAGGGGCCCTATTCACACCATTCAATACTATTCTCTTCATTTACGATCTTTGTTGTTGTTTTTTTTTTTCAGATCAGCAGATTAAAGGACACTATTCACACCATTCAATACTATTCTCTTTATTTATGATCTTTGTTTTTTTTTCCAGATCAGCAGATTAAAGGGGCACTATTCACACCATTCAATACTATTCTCTTTATTTATGATCTTTGTTTTTTTCCAGATCAGTAGATTAAAGGGGCACTATTCACACCATTCAATACTATTCTCTTTATTTATGATCTTTGTTTTTTTCCAGATCAGTAGATTAAAGGGGCACTATTCACACCATTTAATACTATTCTCTTTATTTATGATCTTTTTTTTTCAGATCAGCAGATTAAAGGGGCACTATTCACACCATTTAATACTATTCTCTTTATTTATGATCTTTGTTTTTTTCAGATCAGCAGATTAAAGGGGCACTATTCACACTATTCCTTCACTGTCCACTTATGGCCTTCTGTTATGTATGTAATATTATGGATATTCAAATCACACTGTGGGACAAATGTCAAAGTCAAATTGACAAATTTATGGCAGAGTCGTCTAAGTTATTTGTCAGGTCAAGGTCACTTGGTAAGTAATTATAAAATAATTTTGTTGTGTAAATAACTGATTTTTAAAAATTCATTATTACCGGTACATTGAAAAAATGATATATTTTCTATATGTTTGTTTTAAATAAAAATAAAAAACTTAAAACATGAGTTTTAGCTCAACTGGCTATAGCCAGCTGAGCTTTTGGCATGGTGAAGCGTGATTGCATGCATGTGTGCGTATGTGGGTACATGCATCCGTCCTTCCATGTGTGCATGCATAAACTTTAATCTTCTTCTCTGAAACTACTGGACCTATTTGAACCAAATTTGGTGTGGAAGGTCCCTAGGTGGTGCAGATTATAGTTTGCACAAAACAACTTCCTGTGGCATCCAAGATGGCCACCGTTACTTTAAATAACAAAAAGGTGATAAATGGCCGATACATGCTTATTTATCAACCAATTTTGTTTAAAATTGATATCTAGCAAGCAGATGTATAGCCATTTAACATATGTTTCAGGATTTTCCGAAACTTTTTTATAAGGTCATTATTAGCAGAATATGCAAATAAGCTGCTATATATATATAGCTAATTCTTTGAAAATCTTCTCCTTAGAAACTATTGAGTCAAACAGAACCAAATTTGGTGTGGAAGGTGGTGTAGATTTAAGTTTGCACAAATCAACTTCCTGTGGCATCCAAGATGGCCACTGTTACTGTAAATAGCAAAAAGTGATAAATGGCCAATACATGCTTATTTTTCAACTGATTTAGTTCAAATTGATATCTAGAAAGCAAATGTATAGCAATTTAACATATGTGACATGATTTTCCGAAACTTTTTTTGATTAGGTAATTATTAACGGTTTATGCAAATAAGCTGCAATTAATAGCTTATTCTTTGAAAATGTTCTCCCCTGAAACCACTGAACCTATTTGAACCAAATTTGGTGTAGAATGATCCTGGGTGATGGAGATTAATGTTTAGACAAATCAATTTCTTGTGGCATCCAAGATGACCCCCATTACTTTGAATAGCAAAAAGTGATTAATGGCCAATACATGCTTATTTTTCAACAGATTTAGTTTAAAATTGATGTCTAGAAAGCAGATGTATAGCCATTTAACATATGTAACAGAATTTTCGAAAACTTTTTTTCTTGGGTCATTATTAGCAGAATATGCAAATAAACTGCTATTTGTAGCTAATTCTTTGAAAATTTTCTCCTGAAACTACTGAACCATTTGAACCAAATTTTGCTGTGGAAGGTCCCTAAGTGGTGCAGATTAAAATTTGCACAAATTGACTTCCTGTGGCATCCAAGATGGCCACTGTTATAAATATCAAAAAGTTATAAATGGCCAATACATGCTTATTTATCAACAGATTTAGTTCAAATTGATATCTAGAAAGCAGATATATAGCCATTTAACATATGTAACAGGTTTTTCTGTCACATTTATTATTAGATTGAATTAGCAGAATATGCAAATATGCTGCTATCAGTAGCTGTTGCTTTGAAAATCTTCTGCTCTGAAACAACTGGGCCAAATAGAACTATTTGGAGTGGAAGGTCTCTAGTTGGAGTAGTTTAATTTAATAAAGAATCAGCTTTTTGTGGCATCCAAGATGGTCACTGTTGCTATGAAATGAGATGCAACTTGTCTGCCAGTTGAGTGATACAGGCCCAATTGGGCCTCTTGTTTTATAACTTATAAAACATATTCTAAACTAAATGATATTGATAAATAATTATAAATGTTATAAATTTATTATATGGGAGTATTAGAGATTCCTGTTGGAATTAGAATTCCTACACAGTGGTCAGTTATGTCAGAAATAAACATCATAAGCCATATAATTTAGTGGTGTACATATATTAGCCACTTGACCAATACACAGTCTGTCTTATGTGATAGTGTGATAGACACTTTATTTTTACTTTTATTCCACTGTATATGCAGTTAAATCTTATGTATCATTTCATGATAATAAATCAGTTGAATTGATTATTTATTGCAGATCATGCATACATGCAGTTTTTTGGAGATGATTTCTTGAGATTATTGATGTTACGATTTGTCTTTTGTTATATTGTTCTGATATTACATCGTGGATTCAAGGTAAATAATATTATAGTCTAGTTAGGAATATTTAACTTACTTATAAGTTATACTGAGATGTCATCTGTGTTAAGTAGACCACTATGGTGTCTCCGTTGGTAGAGTAAGCACTTTATATTGTTGAAGGTCGAGGGTTTGTACCCTGGCAATGACTGATTAAAGATGTAGTTAGTGATTGTCCCAAATCTGTAAAACTTGTTAGCTTGTCTTTACCAAATACAGAACAACTTTTGTCATTTCCCAATATAGATATGAACGTCAGTATCTTCTTTCTGCTTTCTGTTCTTTTGTAAACATCAATATCTTCTTTCTGCTTTCTGTTCTTTTGTAAACAAATGTGTTGAATGTGATTTTATGCACCTCTGTACTGTTGTATCAGTAATGTTATGATGAAATTTATGAGTGACCTTATTTGTGGCAAATGACCTTATTTGTTGATCTTATTTGTTACAAGTGACCTTTTTTGTTACAAGTGACCTTATTTGTTACAAATGATCTTATTTGTTGCAAGTGACTTAATTCATTACAAGTGACCTTATTTGTTGCAAATGACCTTATTTGTTATAAGTGACCTTATTTGTTACAAGTGACCTTATTTGTTATAAATGACCTTATTTAGTTCAAATGACCTTATTTTTTTTACAAGTGACCTCATTTGTTACAAGTGACCTTATTTGTTACAAGTGATCTTATTTGTTACAAGTAACAAATAAACAACCTTATTTGTTACAAGTGAGTAACAAATGACCTTATTTGTTACAAGTGACCTTATTTGTTACAAGTGACCTTATTTGTTACAAGTGATCTTATTTGTTACAAGTAACAAATGACCTTATTTGTTACAAGTGACCTTATTTGCTACAAGTGACCTTATTTGTTACAAGTGACCTTATTTAGTCCAAATGACCTTATTTTTTTTACAAGTGACCTCATTTGTTACAAGTGACCTTATTTGCTACAAGTGATCTTATTTGTTACAAATGACCTTATTTGTTACAAGTAACAAATGACCTTATTTGTTACAAGTGACTTTATTTTCTACAAGTGACCTTATTTGTTACAAATGACCTTATTTGTTACAAGTAACCTTATTTGTTACAAGTAACAAATGACCTTATTTGTTACAAGTGACCTTATTTGTTACAAGTGACCTTATTTATTACAAGTAACAAATGACTTTATTTGTTACAAGTGACCTTATTTGCTACAAGTGACCTTATTTGTTACAAGTGATCTTATTTGTTACAAGTGATCTTATTTGTTATAAATGACCTTATTTGTTACAAGTGACCTTATTTGTTATAAATGACCTTATTTGTTACAAGTGACCTTATTTGTTACAAGTGACCTTATTTGTTACAAATGACCTTATTTGTTACAAGTGATTTTATTTGTTACAAGTAACAAATGACCTTATTTGTTACAAGTGACCTTATTTGTTACAAGTGATCTTATTTGTTACAAGTAACAAATGACCTTATTTGTTACAAGTGACCTTATTTGCTACAAGTTACCTTATTTGTTACAAGTGACCTTATTTGTTACAAGTGATCTTATTTGTTACAAGTGATCTTATTTGTTACAAGTAACAAATGACCTTATTTGTTACAAGTGACCTTATTTGTTACAAGTGATCTTATTTGTTACAAGTAACAAGTGACCTTATTTGTTACAAGTGACCTTATTTGCTACATTGATTTAAGATCAGTAGACATATAATGATGAGTAATTCTTGTAAAATTTACCCTAGTGACTTGATAAATGTGTTTTATTTTATACTTTGATAGGGTCCAAGTTTTTATCCAGTGTCTCACCCACCTCTGCCTACTGATGAGATTCTGGAGCATCCATCTTTATACAAAATAGTATTAGATTTGTCAGCCATACTGGATTGTCGAAGTTTATTCGCAGAGCCAGGAGAGGGAGATGTACATGGTGGACCATAGGGATAGAAACTCGGTGCTATATTCATCTGAGGATTTTTTTAGACAAATTAATGCTCATTCCATTGTACAATTCCTTTCAGAATTGATCAGGTTATTTAACTTGTTCAGTTAGTAGGTTATGTATTTAAAAGTTGCTGGACTTTAATTAGATCATGTACTTAAAAATTGTAAATTAAAAAAAATGATCATGTTTTATAAGAGCATTCTTCAGTCTATTTTTGATTTTTTTTTAAATTATAAGTAATGGACTTAAACTTCAAAGCATGTGTTAGGAAGGCTATATTTGTTAATTTCAGACTACATAGTTATAATGAGAGATGGGTGTAGTTGTTTGATTTTTTGTTACTTATTTTCGGCCCAGGGTCTTTTTAGGGCTCAATTTAGATCCAAATGATTTGATTCTTATTGGTACAAAAAAATACACTAAACTATGGAATCACCATATACAGGTATTGAATTTTTAACCAAGGGTATTTGTTCCGTGATCCAAGAGGGTTTCCCTTGACTTGTTAGAATAAACACAATTAAAGCTGCTGTATTTTTGATCTACATGTTCAACTGATTTCATAAAGTGATTAATCATTGGTTAATAATATCATAATGATATACATGACATTGTGTCAGCACTGACATCATTAAATTAAAAGAATAAGAATTATCTCCCTTTGATTACAGTAGATTGAGTCAAACCAGCTTTTGAATTGTTTCAAAAATGAAATTATATCATTAGTTATTATTTATAAGTGAGTATTTTAGGCATATTTGGTCTGTTAAGATATTTTTTCTCAAGTAATGTCCATTAGAAGCCTTTATAATATATGATCTTAAAACAATTTTATTTGCCTTTATCCAGTATATTATATATATATATATATATATATATATATATATATATATATATATATATATATATATATAAGATTTAGTGAGATATAAAAGGAATATTTTATATTGGATTTTTGTGTTTTTGAGATGTAAGTTAATCTTGTATTGTTTATTGGCAGTTTTAAAACATGATAAAGGTACAAACACAGATGTCGTAATCTGAGGTGAAGTTATTATATACATAAGAGAGAGAAATATAATTACTAGTAATCATAAGTATTTGAGTTTTTTTTACTTTTTTAAATTTTTTTATAGATATGATACAATTTTTTTCACACTATTCACAAATTGGCATTTGCTGGTTAAATTTTTTGAAGCGTCACACTTGTATAATCCTGGAAAATTGTAGTCCACAAAGTTTTCTGTATTCACACTATTACAGTTAATAAATTAGTTTTTAGGTATTGTCATTAAAGATGTGTTACCATATTCTAGCCCACCTTCACACTTGAATTTTTACATGTATTCTAAGGTGTCATTTAGATTTTGAAAATTCTTGTTGCCATGGATATCATTTTTTATCAAATCATACAAATTTTCTATTTGATATTTGCAGTAATGTACTAGTTGATTTGAATCTTGGATCTGAAATCATTGTTATTTTACTTATTTTTAAATTTTATAAAATTAAATTTTTAACTTAATCAAATGACAGAACATTGTTTAGTGAGAATGGTTTTGACAAATTAAGCATTGTTTGGTGAGAATGGTTTGACAAATTAAGCATTGTTTAGTGAAAATGGTTTTGACAAATTAAGCATTGTTTAGTGAAAGCTATTTTATACAAACTGATCACTGTTAAGAGAGAATGTCTCTTAGATATGAAATATTTGTACTTATTAATTATAAGTATTAAGGCTTAACGATTTTCTACTTATTGCTAAATTTACTATTTTCTACTTAGCTGATACTTGTGTACAAATGTGTTAATTAAGAACGATGACTTAAAATTTGACAAAAATGGTTTTTGTAGGAGTATACATCTCCATAAAAAAAGATGCACATGTTTCAGAATGCATTTGTACCTGAACTTAAAAATATTTTAAGTTATTCCATGACAGTTTATGATAGACACTAATTGTGATAGATTTAGTTTTGCAATTTTATGACTTTGCAATTTGAAATGTTGTTACTTCATTTGAGAAGCCGAGACTATAAACTTGTTAGTAATATTTGTCAAGGATGTAAATTTTTTTATAGAAGTATCTACCATAATTTTGTCATATATGACACACATTTACACAAGCAATGCACATGTATATAGGTTATGGGTAAATACATTATCCATGCCCAGCCACTCCCCCTCCCCACCCCCATACTATGTGTAAGACATAACCTCATCATTATTAATATTCAATTCGTGTGCCCACCTTTATGATATTATACACTATAATCAGGTTGGTTTCATTGTAATAATTATCATTATTTATTTATTTTTTTTTTTATTTATTTATTTATTGAATTTTATTTTTATGTCTTTATGTCTTATACATTAAGTTTTATAAAAATAAATTCAGCAGTGTATTATAATGACCTTAGTAGTAGCTAGTGGAACTATGGACATGTCCCGTAATTGATCATCAATCTTGTCAGTAGATTAAAAAGTCCAAAGTTCATGATGACCTATTGACCCTTGGTCCTACTGTTGCAATATATAACTAATGTCAGAGAAGATTTATGTAAGCATTAAAAGAAAAAGTTAAATATCATGTATTATACATCTTAACCGTAGGATAGTTATTTTACACTTAACTTTCCACCATGTTTACTCAAACTCACTGTACATATACACATGTATGTATAAGAATATTTTTGTTAATTTTTTTTTTTTTTTTTGCTTGTTTTTGTATAAAAACTAGTCTTGTCATTTAAGTCTGTGATAAAATATTTGAGAGAAAAAGAAAACTTTGAAATTAACTTTGCATCAAACTATTAATGCTCTTAATTTCGGTGAGGATACACATAATTATGTGTTGACTTTGTTTTGTTTTTTTGGTTTTTTTTTTACATTTGTAACATATTTGTCAGATTATCCTAATACCGGTACATGTGTATGTCAATTTTAAAGGCTGGTATTTCAAAACAATGCTTGTAAAAGTTAATCTACTGTTACTACCAGTAGTTTTATATACTTCAGATAAGTACTGTAATTAACTTCAATGATACATGTTCAGTGTTCAATCAATAAGTGAAGTTATTGATTGACATCCTGGCCTATGCATTTAAGAAACAACAGTCAATAATGTACTGCCCCTCCATCTGTTGTATTTAAAACAATAATTATCACTCTAACTTTTCTATGTTATATGTCATATGTTCTGTCGCTAATTATAAACCTGGTGCCTGTTAAATATAATTCAATTCAAATTGTTTTATTGCATATTAACCATATAACAAACAAAATGGATTTGGTTTGTTGCAATACTAACAATAGAACTAAACCATAAAATATAGTCCCTGCTAAGCTGATTTTCCTCAGCTCTGATGACTTTTCAATAAAGGAGCTCAAGTCATTCAAAAGAGAATCAGAATTGTTACTCAGAATATCTATCATGAAAGACAAAATTAATAAGTAAAAACTACATGTATTCTCTATCAGCTATAGTGAAAGACAGAAAAAATAAGTAAAACTACATGTATTCTCTATCAGCTATAGTGAAAGACAGAAAAAATAAGTAAAACTACATATATTCTCTATCAGCTATAATAAAGACAGAAAAAATAAGTAAAACTACATGTATTCTCTATCAGCTATAATGAAAGACAGAAAAAATAAGAAAAACTACATGTATTCTCTATCAGCTATAATGAAAGACAGAAAAAATAAGTAAAACTACATGTATTCTCGATCAGCTATAATGAAAGACAGAAAAAATAAGTAAAACTACATGTATTCTCTATCAGCTATAATGAAAGACAGAATAAATAAGTAAAACCACATGTATTCTCTATCAGCTATATTGAAAGACAGAATAAATAAGTAAAACCACATGTATTCTCTATCAGGTAAGATTTAAATGAAGGGCAAGGCTGACCCGCAGACAAAATTTTTTGGCCAGGATTTTGTTTTAGGGGCCAGGATTCTGTTTTTGAGACCAATAAAGGGCCAATACAAAGATTGAACACTGCATGTATACTCATTCATGTGCGGCATAGATAATGCAAAAATAAATACACAGCCAAGAATTTTGAGAGTCCTTAAGAGTTTGTTAACACATTTTTTTAAAGGAAAAAAAAGATAAATAATTAAATAAAAGTCCAGTTGCCACTTTGAACACTTGTGTACAAGTTAATTGAAATGCTCTGACATAAGATTTATTTTTAAAAATTACGCAATTTTTTATAAAATTCACATAAAGTTTTAGAGCATTCTTTCTACATTCCTTGAAGTTCTTATTTATTCCATAAATCAGGTACAATGTATGTATATGATTTGACCAATCAGAACATCTTTTACACTTTTGAATAGCTGTATGTACATGTAAGCTTTGATTGGTTAAACTGTTAATGGTTTTGATAAGTTGCAAATTATATATTTGTTGTGAATGATGAAATATTAAATTTTACGTTATTTGTTAATTATAAGTTTATGTAGGTTTTCTTCGTGGTTTTATTGTTTGTTGTTAATATTTTCATGAAGGTTTCATCTGATTTTCGAATGTTCAACTTGCCAACTTAGAATTGAGATTTTGCCACTTTTGTAGTGCTTATGAAACACTTTTATTATTGGTGTAAATTATTTTGTTTTTCTTGAATATTTTAAGAGCTTAATGGTTTCTGTATTTACTGTCAAATTAGCAGGAGTGTTGCTAATAACCTTTATTTGAAATTTCTTCTATCTGGAATTGAGTTGATTTGAGTAATGGTGTTTAATGTCCCGGTCAAGACTATTTCATTTATATTGCCAGCTACAAGCAAAAGTGCATAAATTTTGCCTGTGTGTTGTGCTAATGGCATTATACAGCAGGGTTCTTTATCATGCCATGCCTACAGTAACACAGGATCATTTATTTTATATCCCATCTGAATGAATCGTAACTTTTATTTCGTAATGCCGAGTGCTTGGCAAAAGAACAACAGTCACTACCCACTTTTATGTCTTGGGTCAGACCTGGTCGGGGTTCTAATCCATGACCTCCCATTAACAGAGCGAGCACTTTACCATCTGAGTTAATGCAGTGGTCATTTTGGATTTTAATATACTCTCAATATTCATGAATGTGTATGTTTTTAATTTTCTTTATTTATCACAAACCTACTGTAAAGTTTTAAAATTTGAAATATCCCCCCTCTCTCTCTTTCTCTGGTTCGGAATAAAACAATGTAGAATACATCTACAGGTGAAAAAGGCAAATTTTCAAGATTTTATAAGAAAGCTTTAACACTTTTTTTATGTAGTTCATCTGAGTCGAAAGCCCATTGTAATCAATTGCAATTTTGTTTCCATTGTGTGACATTAAATTTTACTTATTTTCACTATGTGAAATTACATTTGTGTTTTAACTTACATTTTTGCTTATTATGTCTCATTGTGAATAAAATGATTTTTTTTGTTATGAATATTATTTATGTATGTTTTTCTGTATTTAACAATATTTTATAGGGCTGAAATATAACCTTTGTTTGATTTATGTTGATGTGTTTCTAATTTTTTACTATATATATACACATACTGGTGCTGCAGTATACAGTGTTTATAGATAAATTATATACGCTTATTGTCTAAGATCATTTATTATACATTATCAGGCATATCTTGTTGCATAATTTCTTGCCATATTTTTTTTTAATCTCTGTGAAAGAATAGTATTTTATGGTCACAATTACAGCAGTTTATTAATTATTAAACAAAACAATTTTGCAGTCTAAAATTTTCATGACAACCCCCTCCCCCCCATTTTTAGTTTCTTGATATCTATATGTATATCTTTTCACCTTAATATCACAAATATTACATCACTAAAATTGATTTCCCTAGAAAAGTGATTTCAAATTTCCTTATATTTGCTGCTTATTTATTTTTTATTTTTTTAACACATTTTCACAAATTATTCACAAATCAGGGATTGGTTGTGTTTGAGTGCAGTTTTGATTTTATTTAAGTTTATATCTAGTATTTTAGTATAATCTGGTGCTTGACTTTTATAGAAGTTTGTTGTTCATTTATTTATTTATTTATTAATGCTATTTAACAAGATATTGTTTTGTTTGTTGTGTTTCAGTATGATAATTGTTTTAAAAAATACATATATGTTTGACATAAATAAAAGAAACAAGAATTATTTTGTTTCTATTTCAAAAATAGGATTATTATGTAATGATGTGTATTTACAAGGGACATAGCTCTGTATTACCAGCATGTATCCTTTATGATGTTTGTTTTATTTTTTATCATTGATTTTAGTCATGTTGTTTCTGTTGTTATATAATTATATCTGTTTTTAAAGTAAAGTTTGTTTTTGAAAGGGTAAAAAATAAAACAAAGAGGTATATTAATATAGGTATTCAGTATGTATGTAGTCAATCAATTTTTGTATTTTGACAACCAGTTTACATCCCTGATAATTTAAAAAAAAAATTTTATATGAACTTCAAATTGAAGATGGCAAAATATTATTATTAATGTATGCATTGTCAAGGGACCACCTCTGTTGGGACCATGTCTCCTTAGGGACTACCTCTGTAAAGGGGTCTACTCTATAGGGAACACATTAGTAGGGGGACTTTCTCTGTAAAAGGATCTACTCTGTAGGGAACACATTAGTATGGGGACTTTCTCTGTAAAAGGACCTACTCTATAGGGAACACATTAGTATGGAGACTTTCTCTGTAAAAGGACCTACTCTATAGGGAACACATTAGTATGGGGACTTTCTCTGTAAAAGGAACAACTCTGTAGGGAACACATTAGTATGGGGACTTTCTCTGTAAAAGGACCTACTCTATAGGGAACACATTAGTATGGGGACTTTCTCTGTAAAAGGACCTACTCTATAGGGAACACATTAGTATGGGGACTTTCTCTGTAAAAGGACCTACTCTATAGGGAACACATTAGTATGGGGACTTTCTCTGTAAAAGGAACAACTCTGTAGGGAACACATTAGTATGGGGACTTTCTCTGTAAAAGGACCTACTCTATAGGGAACACATTAGTATGGGGACTTTCTCTGTAAAAGGACCTACTCTATAGGGAACACATTAGTATGGGGACTTTCTCTGTAAAGGAACAACTCTGTAGGGAACACATTAGTATGGGGACTTTCTCTGTAAAAGGACCTACTCTATAGGGAACACATTAGTATTGGGACTTTCTCTGTAAAAGGACCTACTCTATAGGGAACACATTAGTATGGGGACTTTCTCTGTAAAAGGAACAACTCTGTAGGGAACACATTAGTATGGGGACTTTCTCTGTAAAAAGACCTACTCTATAGGGAACACATTAGTATGGGGACTTTCTCTGTAAAAGGACCTACTCTGTAGGGAACACATTAGTATTGGGACTTTCTCTGTAAAAGGACCTACTCTGTAGGGAACACATTAGTATGGGGACTTTTTCTGTAAAAGGAACAACTCTGTAGGGAACACATTAGTATGGGGACTTTCTCTGTAAAAGGAACAACTCTGTAGGGAACACATAAGTATTTGGACTTTCTCTGTAAAAGGACCTACTCTGTAGGGAACACATTAGAATGGGGATTATCTCTGTAAAGGGATCTTCTCTGTAGGGACGACTTCTGTAAAGGGACCATATTTACATAGGGACACACTTCGCTGAACATTCTTTCATTAATTGAGATGGGGAGAAAATATAGTCTTGATTGATCTACAAACTGCCTTTTTTTTTTTTTTTTTTTTTGGGTGGGGGGGGGAAGAGGGGCTTAGCATGACATACACAGTGTCCATATATGATATTTATATATAGTGATTTTTAGTAAAAATTTCTTCCAATTTCATGTTTATTTAGTGTCCTCAATGTTAAACAATGTTATGTTTAATAAAATCCAATCTGAAAGTCAAAATAGTTCTTTTATACATTGCCCACCTATTTATTCAGTGTTGATAGTAAGAAAGCTTTAGACAAGGATATGATATTATTTTTTGTATTTGTCAGATTTTATTGAGTTTTAGATATTTATTTTCCATCCTACCGATAAGTATTATTATTTTTGTATCTTTATGTTTACTTGTACATGTGATACCTAGTTCTATTCTCAAGCTTGCATAGTTTTTTAATTTCACATTAATTCGATCTGTTATTTGGAATCAGCAGGTTGGGATTTATCTTCCCTCTGTTCAGGTATTAACCATCTGTAATAAGCTTTTGGTCTTATCAAATTTTGCCATCCATGTAAAATGACAAGACATGTAGTTATGAGTAATTCTTGTTTCCAAACAAAATTTAAAGGCCTGGCAACATGCTGCAGGTATGGCCAGATTCAATTCCTTCTCTTATCTTAGCATTAGAAAAGAAATTTGTCGATTAACTTGCCCAAGATCAGTTTGTCATTTGGGTACCGGGTTTCCACGGCCATCAAAGAATCAATTGAAAAACATAATTAATCGTTAAAAAAAATTCATTAATGTTTTGATATAAAAAATTTGGTTACAAATATTGGCTATCGTTAATGAAGATAAACGTATTTGTGTGTCCTGGTCAGATATTTACGGTGAGTGTTTTAATAGATATTTACGGTGAGTGTTTTAATACAGACTGTTTGGTGAATTTAAATTGACAGTAAGACAAGCATAGTAATTAAGTTAGATAAGATACGAAAAGTCTATGTTTAACTACATTTATAATTTAGATTTGCAGTTTTGATATATTGAAATGTTATTTGTAATAGATTGAAATCATTCATCTGAAAAGAAATCAAATTTCTGTTGCATTTACAAGATGTTTAGTTTCATAATTCTGGTTGCAGCAAATGTTCTTAAAATACTCCTCTATGTACCAGTAATAAAAACTCTTAGTTATAAAGTCTCTACCAACAGAAAGATTATAATTTGCTTACTAGATAAGTTGCCTTATATTTTATTTTTTAATTAGAGGCTACACATGTTATAAAGCCACATTTATTCTACACCAGGAGTAGCCATCATAGCCACATTTATCCTAAACCAGGAGTAGCCATCATAGCCACACTTATCCTGCACCAGGATTACCATCATGGCCACAATAAAATTGCTGTAGCTGACTAGCAAAGAGGCTTTCAAGGTTATTAGATAAGATTAAAGGCAGATATAAGAAACAAAATTAATTATACCAAGTTATGCTTATGTGGAATGCTTCCTTGATCCTTGATGCTCCTGAATGCACTCATTGTTATTTTTATGTGTAAAACAGTTAACTTTGAAGAAGTATTTTAATAGTTTAATATTACAAATTTATGGCTTATTGGTTAAGAAACATGTGTTTTATAATAAAGTTTTTGTGAGTCTTATGAATTTTAAACATTTTAAAATGCCTGGGCCTAGTTTCATAAATATTTATTTCAGTTGGATTAAAATAGAATTTTTGTAAGTGTCATTCATGTTCTTATTGAAAGTATTTTGGTATGAAATTTGATATAAATCTAAAATATGGTATCTGATGGTATTCAGAAAAAAAAAAAAATTTGAGCAAACATTTGAGAAATCTTTTATCAAGGAAACAAATATGTTGTTGAAAATTTTCTTGTATGTTTAATTGTACAGTTTCTTTATCACTTGTTGAAGTCTGACAATTCTGTTACATAGAATGCTTCAAAACTATAAAAATTTGAATGATGGATATCTTTTTCATTTCAGCCCCACTGAACAAAATGTTGGTGACACTGGGCCTAGATTTTGACATTATGTTAACATTCCAGTTATATTTTAATGGTTGTGCTGCTTTTTGTCATAATTATTTAGTTGGCTACATTTTATATATAATTGTATTTGTATATGTTGGTATGAAATACAAAGTTTCTTCAATCTATTTGCTTGTTGTTTTTACTTTTTTAATGATTGACAGATAAAGACATGTCCATACATTTTCAAGCTGCTGCATTATTTTAAGAAACATCTCAAATGACTTGATTACATCCATATTTTATTGATCATATTTTGACAAAGTAAATGAATTCTTTCTCACTTGGGGTTTGAACCCACATGCAATAGCCAGAAGCCTTGAGTTTTAAATGTTTAGTTATGTGTAGTACCAAAGCTGTTAGTTTTAATCAGGGAATTTACATAATGAAAACCAACGCAAATGATGGAATCTTTTACACATTTGATGCCATTGTGGCCAAAACATTACTTCTGGTGTAAGCATTGCCATTTTTAGCTCACCTGACCGAAAGGTGACCTAGGGGTCCAAAAATCTTTAAAAATCTTCTTCTCCAAAACCGATGATGGGAGAAAAAATCTGATGTGATATTTGGCTTCTCTAGGGTCTTAAGCCTATAGTTTGTTCATTTCATGAAATTTGGTCAAAAAAATGGGTTACGCGTTTTTGCGTTTAATTTTAAAAATTTCGTAAAATGGCTTCAAATTGTTATAACTTGACTATTTGAACAGATAATGACATTGGGTTTTCAGTTTTGACTTTTTCTTGAAATGACCTTTAAATTAGGGTCAAGGTCACAAATCAAGGTCATGACCTAATTTGTGATTTATGCAGTTTTAGGCAATTTTCTTGCAAATATTAAGAGATACATGACATCAAATCATTGTTAAAATGTTCAGCATGACAAAATTTAAAAAGGTACCAAGTTTCGTAACTATATGATAATCCATATACGAGTTGTTGCCCCTGAAATGTTATTTTTGGCTTATAAATACCAAAATTGTGCATTAGCTTGAAAACTATAATCTTTTTGTATAGGCATGTATAATAGAATATTGTAGGTATTGTGACAATGATCATTTTGATATATGGTTCAAGGTCATATGATCAAAGGTCAAGGTCACAGATGCAGAAGAATACATAAATTGCTTATTATCTTGAAAACAATTAACTTTTTGTATATGCATGTATATTAGAATATTGTAGATATTGTGACAACGATCATTTTGATATATGGTTCAAGGTCATATTTTCAAAGGTCAAGGTCACAGCTGCAAAAGAAGACTTAAATTGTTAATTATCTTGAAAACTATTAACTTTTTGTATAGGCATGCATATTAGAATATTGTAGGAATTGATATGACGATCATTTTGCTATATGGTTGAAGGTCGTATGTTCAAAGGTCAAGGTCACAGCTGCAAAAGAAGACTTAAATTGCTAATTATCTTGAAAACATGTTAACTTTTTGTATATGCATGTATATTAGAATATTGTAGATATTGTGACGATCATTTTGATATATGGTTCAAGGTCATATTTTCAAAGGTCAAGGTCACAGCTGCAAAAGAAGACATAAATTGCTTATTATCTTGAAAACTAACTTTTTGTATAGGCATGTATATTAGAATATTGTAGGTATTGACATGGTGATCATATATAGTTCAAGGTCATATATTTTCAAAGGTCAAGGACATAGCTGTTGAAGTATACTAAAATTTGTTAATTATTTGGAAATTATTCATTGCATTACAGTAACTTCATGCATATTATATGCTACTTATAAATGAAATGTGACTGGATATATTTCTGATTTAAGTTTTGTGGGAGTTCTTAACCTGAGAAAACTTGTAAAGTTTCTGTACCTAATATATTGTCTTTTGCGCTTTACAAACAATTTTGGACGTATCCTCAGGTGAGCGTTAAGGCCCATTGGCCTCTTGTTGAAATATAGAATTCCTGTAGCAGCAACAGTTCCCTTTCTACAGAAATATTTTATGGTAATCGTTGATGCATAGTGATTTTCAGTTACCACTAGTCTCAAGTATGTGGAAAATACTATACTTAATTCAAGTGAATTAAATTTTCTATGAAAGTTTTGCGTAATTCACTGTCACAAACACAGTGACTTGAACAGTGGTTTATAGTTTGTTTTAAGGTATATAAATGACAGCTTGATGTCACTAAGACATTTTTTGAAACAAGATTTGATGCATGAAACACCAGACGTTAACAAAATTACCGTAATCTGTCTTTGATTGCTGCAGATTCAATGATATCTAGAGAGGAGAAAAATCAATTTTTTGAATGGGGTTTTATGCCCCAGTCAAGAATATTTCTCTTATATCTTACATCACCAGCTATAGGTGAAGTGGCAGTAATTTTTACCTTTGGCTTTGCAGTGTACTCAGGGCAATGTGCAGGGAGGGTTGTGACGGTACATATTGTCGCCCCTGTACATATTGACGCCGGCGACAATATGTACCAAGTTGAGGCTTTTATTCTGTCTGCAAAATGTGCAACAATATGTACATCACATATCGGCACATATTGTCACCAGCACATACATTTATACTATCACCACAAAAGATGCTTTGAAAAATGTTTTTGTCATTGATGTCATGGAAATATGAATTTTTTAATAAGTTTTTACGTAATTCATGAGTAAAACTACCAGCATTTTATTTCTCTCTCTCTCTCTCTCGTTGAAACTTAAGAAAAAGAAGAAAATAAAAAACACAACAGTATTTCTAATTTTTTAAAATCTATAAATAAATAATATTATTCTGAGTAAAATAAAATTTGACAAATCAATCAACTAAAAACAAATGCCATCCTTCAATCGTTCAAGGAACATCTATATGTACTTTTCAGCTAAAATACATTTAATCCTTGTACACTCCAATAACAGGGTGTGTCGATGGCCTAGTGGGCATAGATGCTTTGATCAAAGTTCCTCATTTGCGTACCGTTGGATGATGGTTTACCCCGCTTTTCAGTTTTTCTCCATCAAAAACAAAAAACTTGACTTGTGTGTAAAACACCATTTTCCACTCCATTCCTCCTTAGAATCTTGGTTTCAGAGTAGTCTTAATTAAAAGCTCGTCTACAGATTACAGTGCCCATCACCGCCTAGGCTAGAATCTCACTTGGACAGATCCTAGTTTGAGGAAGTTTGTCGGTTCGCTCGCCCGAGGGTAGATGATTTTCTCCGGACACTCCGGTTTCCACCACCATCCCAAAACCGACATCTCGATAAAAGTAAAACACTCTTGACTGGAACGTAAAACATCATTTCTCAACTATTGCCGTGTGGATTTGGGGCATCTGTAATACATAACTATGCATTGTTAATCACCTTCAATTCGAGTTCATACCCACCTGCTTTGTACTGCAGGTAAATTTATTGAACATAATCATATTAAGACATAATGTAGTAGCTTTTGGATGTCCAATAAAAACACCAACATATTTGAATAAATGAAATCTTAATTTAAAATGCATTTTTATCTGACTTTTCAAGAAGAATTTTCTTAAAAATGTTAACTCCATAAGGACCTACTGATAATCTGCCTGTCAAGAGTTTAAACGGTGTATTGTAGCATGAATTCTGTATTCGCAAATGCCTTATTCTCAGCTTTCATCAGCTGTTAATCATTTATATAACATTAAAGAATATCTTCGTAAAAAAGCCAAGCCACATTCGGTTTTTTTAGTAGTTGCTGTTTATTGGAACTATAGTGACTATTGTTGTTACAATAAGTCTTGATATGTTTCTAATTGTATATGAAATCATCATCATCATCATCATCATCATCATCATCATCATCATCATCATCATCATCATCAACTCCAGCATTGTAAAAAATATGGGCGATAATATGTAGAGGGGTGACAATATGACGGTACACATTGTCGCCCCTGTACATATTGTCGCCGACGACAATATGTACGCCCAACGGTACATATTGTCGCCCCTGTACATATTGTCGCCCAACGGTACGTATTGTCGCCGATGACAAAATTAACCGAGTTGAGCAGAACATTTTTCCTGCAAAATGGGCGACAGAATTTACATCACATATGGGCACATTTTGACGCCGGTGACAATATGTGACATGAACATTTGTACCTTTTTCTTCATAAATAACGTTTCGATTGATGTCGAATGACCTTATCTCATTAAGATCACTGTCAAACATTTAATTACTGTAGTATTTTAATACATCGTTAAAAATTATCTTTGAAAATTGAAGGTTACAAAATGATATTTCGAAAATTTTGGAAGAATGGAAGCTTCTCCAGGCGTGAATCCTCTACTTTTCACCTACATAAAATACATGATGTGCTTAGTTTATGCTGTTGGATCATGCGTTTCAAAAATGAAATTAAACATACATTGCCAGAAATTATCGATATAAACAATCACTAGTATGATTATTAAATAATTGTTATTTATCATTTCGTTGGATTTTATACAAATAGAACGAAAAAATCGGATGTTGACTAATTAACATTTACTTATTCAATGTTGAACGAAAGCTATGGTTAATAAGCAAAGTTCTTTAGGTATAGGTACAGTTGTACTTTTTCCTTGTTAATATTTGGAACTATAGATATAATGGAAGGTTTTGGTTTTGAATTCCACTCTACCAGAGTCTGTCGAGAGAAAGTTTGCCAGCTTGCTTGTCGGAGGTCGGATGTTTTCTTCTGGCACTTTGGTTTCCTCAACCAGAGAGTGAAATAATCTTTACTTGAGCGAAAGCGCAAATCTCACAAATGACAGAAGAAGTACTCTGTTAATAGCAGGCAATTAAAAAAGTCCATATTTCAACTATAAATTCTTGTCATAAGCATATAACCTTTACTCAAATCCATGAAACTATAAAAAGTTGATAGGTTTTAGAAGAAATTGCTAGTTTCATTAAAGGCTAATGACATGTAATATATGTCCAAGTTATATCAAATATTTGCGCGAAATATAAATAGTATATTGGTCATAAATTAGCTTAATGCAGTCACTTTATTTCTGTTAAAGTTACATGTAGTTGACTCTCCAATTGAATACTGAAGAGTGGTAGCAAGTAGGGTTAAAATATTTTATATCAAAGGCTATAACTCTGACATCAGGCAACGGAACTTATTCAAGATTTCAATATATACATGTACCTAAAGAGTAAATTTTGTTTAAATTAATTGCGATATGTAGACTATGGAGTAGTAGGAAAGGATTCTTAATATTTTATAGTCAAAAATTATATCAAATTTGGTAATTATCAAACCCATTCAAGGCAACATCAATAGATACCTATACAGAAAATCTGGTTTAAATCGGTCAAGAAATGCTTGCTGAATAGCAATAACTTGACTGTAATACGAGTGCTTTGTCAAAGGACAGTGTAATCTGTTGTTTTATGAATAAATGTTCGTCCCTGTTCATAAATCCAGTCAACATTTGGGATGAAGTAAAAGTTTAACTATGAACACCTCTTTTATACATAAAAGTGGTTTTAAAAGTATGAGATTGTATGACGAAAAAAGTTTTAAAAATCGAAAAAACTGATTTAGTTAAATTAGCTTTTTTTGTACAATATCAAAAAATTATAAACTGATGCTGTGCTCTAAATAGATATTTTAAGCTAGAACAATTTTTCATGTAAAATTTTCTAAAAATTTTTAAAAATTAGGAATTTCGGACAATGTAATTTTTATAAATGAATATATAAGAAAAAACTTTTACATCTTACACTTATGTACCGAGACTGTAATTGTTTTAAGAAGGACGGTCTTCGCTCGTCTCAATATAATGATCAAGAGGATTCAAGTTCTAAATTTGATGTAACAGGATAAGAAATACTTTATGCCCAACCCTTTATATACATCAAATACATGGTTTTCTATATGTATTTCATAGTGTACATTTAGCATTATCGTGTGGATTAGGGACTGTATGTCTTAGTATAAAAAAGGAATAGATTGCTGCAGGTCAAAAATAATGAATTGGACCGATGCTCTTTTCTGGAATACAGCCTATCGACCTTCCGACCAGGTCCTCTGTCTATGTTTTGCAGGATAATATATTGAATAGAGTCATTTTGACACTCTACACTAAAAGGGGCAATAGCTATTTCGTAAAAGCCCTAAATATTTGCAGGAAATAAAGCCTTTGAATAAAGTTGAGAGAGAGAGCGAGAGAGAGAGAGAGAGAGAGAGAGAGAGAGAGAGAGAGAGAGAGAGAGAGAGAGAGAGAGAGAGAGCAACGGGATTAAGGTAGGCGCATATTATATAACAAGTACATAAGTTTAGTTACAGTATCTTACTGTATGTATGAAGATGGTTAAAGTTATTGAAAGTAAAATCATTTTTGTAATTGATTTGTCTTTTTGTGAATATTCAAATATCATCATCATCATCATCATCTCCAACAATATAAACCATAATAGGTAGGCGACAATATGTACAGTAAGTGAAATACATATTGTCGCCCCGACAATATGTACAGGGGCGACAATATGTACAGTCAGTGCCTGTATATATTGTCGTGGGGGCGACAATATGTACAGGGGGGACAATATGTACCGTCACAAGGGTTCTTTAGCGGGCCCCACTTGCCATGACAGGGCACATTGGGTTTTTAAGGTCTCCCCGAATGACGTAGCGACTTTCATATTTAAATGCCAAGTGCTTGGCGAAAAAACAGTCACTACCTATTTACAAGTCTTTGCCAGACCCAGTTGGGGTTTGAACCCAACACCTTCAACAAAGTGAGCATTCTACCAACTGAGATATTCAGTGTTAGAGATGAATTGAATAAACGATTCTAGATTGTTCTTAAAAAAGTAAATCAGTAACAGTGTACCAATGAAGCATTGTATCTACTTCCACAAACAAGGAAGGCTGGTTGGTATAGTTACGGATCATAGCACCTCTGACTGTCTAGTTCTGAATTTCACTCAAGATTGATTTAAGATTGTCACTTTGCTTGCTTAAGCTTGGTGAGTTTTTCTGGTACTCTAGTTTCTTCCAATGAATCTTAAATGGAACGTGACTTTTTCTTTTCACTCCACAATCAAGGGTAGATAACTCCGAATTATTAATAATAACAATAGCACTTTATGTTATTTTAGTATTTTATTGTTACTTGAATGCCATAATGCAATGACAATTGTGGTACAAAAATGATGAGCAAATAAACAGAAGATAAATGAAATGATAATGAGGTAAAATCAAAGTACTTGTAGCACTGACAGATCCATGTGTAAATTATGATTAAATCCAAATACACCGGGAATTAAATCCTAAACAGTGTCATACGTTTAAAACTGAGAGTTGTTAATTAAAACCTAAACCTTTGTATCAAAGGCTGCTATAATATAAAAAAAAATTTAAAATTTTATCCTTGAATACTGATGCACATTCAGCAATGAGTAAGAAATACGGTAGTTCCACTTCTTAGGTTACAACCAAACTTGATATATCTTTACTTCAGCAGTATAACTTGTTCTGAATGACAATGTTAGGTACAAAATATGTTATGTGAATAGATTACTTTTACTCTCATTCACAAACTTGATTACAAAATTTTGACTGGAATAATTACTGTTAACATGTTTATTTTTGCTTGTATTAAATTCACAGTTATATGAATTTGGACTTTATTGGGTTTTATTTTCACAAAATAAAAGGTCAATTAAAAAAATTCAAACTAAAATATTAAGTATATCTATACTTTTATAAAATATAGTAACACTAAATTGGAAATAACCTTTCAACTTGAATCTAAATTCTTAACTGAAAACAATTTAAAATCATTGTATAAAATATTACCCTTACTCAAACACCCCCCCTCCTCACTTGTACATGTATTTGAAATATGGGTTTATCCCTTTATTTTTAAAATTTTTATATTGAAAAATACATAATATTTTCGTATTTTTTTATATTTGCAAAATAAGTAAGAATAAGTACATTATCAAATTAAAAACATTTACAGAAAATTTGTACTGCATTGAGAAATGAGTTCTGTGGAACTATTCATTAGTCTCTCAATAATGGCACAGCAACAACAATTCCTTCTAACTTAAACTGTAAGGAGAGAATGGTAGTTGTGTTAAAGCTAAACATCTATTCAGAACAGATTTAAAGCAATGTAACAGTGCTTCTACCAAGGAATTTTATTATGTAACATTATAAACCCTGTTTAACTGATGATCTGGACCTGGTTGTTCATAGCGCTCATAAGTTTTGCCAAATGGTTAGTGTACTTACTAAATATCTGTACTGAACCAAAACTATTTCATTGTAGAAATAGATATTTATCACTTCTGTTTGATTATACCTAAACTGTTAAAATTTCACTATTTTTTAACACAGATACAATCAGCATCAAAATTTTTTTTGACAAAATGATAAAATTAATAAGTTGCTTTGCAAAACCAGATCCTGTTAGAAAATGAAATGTATGTGTTATGATTAAAAAATTTCAAAACAGAAACAAAAAAATTAATCACATAAAAATATATTAAAACAAAAATTTTAATATAAAAATGACTTGTATTAACAAATGCCCATAATACATGATAATAATAATCTTTTTATTTTAAAAAATGTACCACATAGCTAGCTCCCATGGAGCATCGTTATAAAGTCAACTTTCCAATATAAAATGTGAGTTTTTTCTTCATTCAAACTTTATTTATAATAAAAGTCTACTAACATTTAGTCTCTTGTGAGTGTCTGGTAGAAATTGATTAGAAAATATTTTTAAAAATACAGCACCATACATGAATATATTTAGCTAAAATAGAACTGTCTGCTAACTTAATTCTTTATTTTTTGGATAGTGATCACAGATAAGAAATATTTAAATTATGAGAGAGCTCTTGTTTCATCATTTTCTATGTGTTCAGCAATGTAGCAATCTATTAACATAGTGCTGGTTCAAAATAAATTACAAGTCTACATTATTATGAAATATTCACTATACTTTCTATGTTTTTTTTTCTCTAAAAATTCCTCTGAATGTAGTACTGGGCTGATTTTGATGAAATGTTTGTTGTTTTATACAGAATTATTTAGATTGTCTCTCTTCAGAATAATTTGAAGATAATTTCACAAATATTTTTGCATCTTACAATAAAAATTTCACCAAAATCAGCCCAGGAATACATTTGGGGTTATTTTAAAAAATCTATTCAACATAAAAAGTACATACAGCAAAAACAACAAAATTGTGAATACATTTTTAGGCTAAATGTGACTGATCTTTTACCAGTGTATTTTTCCAAGTTATACTGGATGTCTGTTGTACAGAAAAGAGAGATGAAAAGATCGTGTGATAATACATGCATAATTTCTAACATCATTAGATTACAGGATTTCCATACAGTAAATCACATCAAAACTTATGATTAACCTAGAACCAGTTGTTTGATGCTGATTAGCTATCAATCCATTATAGTCAAAAATTTGATTTCTGTCTAATTACAAATAAGATGTGGAATTCATGTTGAAAAAGTCCAAGGTAAATATAATTTCATTAAACTATGAATTTATCAACAAGACATTTATTTTTGTTAAGGTTTTGAATGTGTGTAATCATCAATTTTATGTAACTGTGTAGCAAACAACTTGGTTCCAGCCACTAAGATGAAAGACCCATGTTTACAAAGCTGAATGAGGTAAATATTTGTTTGAAGAAAAAAAATTAATGTTTTGATTTTTTGTCTCAATAGAACTGATTATAAACCATGTCTACATTACATGATAATATTTATAAATCATTTTTCTGTAATGTGATGACTAGTAATAGTAAAGTGGTAAGTCACATAGAGATTACACATCTACAAACAATAACAAAAATAAATACAGTCATATTTGCTTACAAAATATGCATACATCATGTATTTATCACAAAATACAACTGCCATAAAGCTTGACTCTTGCACAATGAGGCCCAAATGTACTCCAGGAGAGATACAGCATAGCTTTTGTACAAATTATGAATTTTCATGAAAATTTTAAATATTGTTAATTTGGAATATAAAGATTTCACAAACAGATTTGAGAAATCCAAAATGGAAAGAAAAATTCTGTTTATATAAATCATAGTCACAATTTAAATTATCAATTTTCGTGTTTAAAAACGAAAATGATCCTAGCAATCGGACATATGATCTAGCAATCGGACATATGATCCTAGCAATCAGACATATGATCTAGCAATCGGACATATGATCCTAGCAATCGGACATATGATCCTAGCAATCGGTCTTATGATCGACAGCATCATTTAATATATTCTTCACAAAGGATAATTTACTAATTAAAGCAAAAGCTAATTACAACACAACATTCTGTTAAAATAAAAATATATTCATTGTTGATACTCTTACTTTTCTGACATTTCTTAAATATACATATCAGAAATTTACTTCAAAATTCAAATTGATGGAAGACATGTCGCAAGAAAAAGTTACAATGGTAATGCACTGTATTACACTATGACTCACTGGTCATGTGATCAATCACATGAATATCATGTGGAACATTTAATGTATAAAAGTTTTATATATCAGATATATTATGCTGTTGATATATTTAATTCTAAAACTAAATTCTATGTAGTTTTTGCTCCACCTCATTACCAAACCTATATATTCAGAATATACATTATGTACTGATAAATATTATTATGCTTTACTTACATATCTAGTAACAAACAGTAGGACTTAGTTAAGGTTGAATTTACTACATTATTAAATAAACATGTACTGTTAATAATCCCATCTTAAAACTCTCACAACTAGGTCTGTCTATATATCTAGTCTGAAATACTGTAATTTTGATCCAAGGTATAAAAGTATTCCCATTGTTGTCAATTCAGACAATGCCCTCAATGGTTAAAATGTTGTCAATGATGTCAATATGGTCAATGGTAACAATAAAATTAATGCTGTCAATGCCCCTAGTCAATCTCAGTCATTTGTCAATACAGTCAATGGTGACAATGCCATTAATGGTGACAATATTGACAATGCCCCTTATTCTCCATACAGTCAATGTCAGTGTTGACATTAGCCAATACTTGATCACGGCACGTTGTCATAGTAATTAATATGTAGTTTTGTCTATTATTATTGTGTCTTTTCTTTGAAATAAAAACAAGGAAATAATTTGTATATCACATAATACATTGAGGGTTGTGTACAAATCTGCATTTAAAACAAAATGAAAATTTAACTTAAGACTATCAAGAAATGGCTATAACTTCCACTGCCATGCAAAGCAAGCTGAATAATACATGCTGATGCATTATAATCAAGTTCTCACATGAGATAATAGATAGTTTGACTTATTAGATAATCAGCGTTGAGAAGGACTATAATAACAGGGAGTGGGAAGATTGATATATTATAGACAACTATAATAACAGGGAGTGGGAAGATTGATATATTATAGACAACTATAATAACAGGGAGTGGGAAGATTGATATATCATAGACAACTATAATAACAGGGAGTGGGAAGATTGATATATTACAGACAACTATAATAACAGGGAGTGGGAAGATTGATATATTATAGACAACTATAATAACAGGGAGTGGGAAGATTGATATATTATAGACAACTATAATAACAGGGAGTGGGAAGATTGATATATTATAGACAAGTCATTCTGATATTACTTCAATGTTTCAAACTTAAGTTGCAGTTGACTGACAAATTTAATGAACAAAAAAAATATATTTTTCATAAAATTTCATTCATTGGACAAAAAAATATTCAACTTATCAAAAATTTTGAAATTAGCATTTGGTTATAATTAAGAGCAACTCATTCAAGACTAATGAAAAAAAAGTTCTGGAATTATCTGATAAATCAATAATTAACAGTTCAAAAAAACTGTCATAAACACCAAAAAGTATTTCATGTCTTAATGTCTTAATTGCAGAAATATGTGGCAAAACATTTCTAATAACCAGCAGAAAGAAAAATTTACAACAGTATTACAAAATATCAGAAAAGAATACATGTATGAAATATGTTACATGTACTTTAGACAACTGAGAGAGAGAGAGAGAGAGAGAGAGAGAGAGAGAGAGAGAGAGAGAGAGAGAGAGAAAAGAAAGGGGGGGTATGTAAGAAGAATATACATAATCAATTACATATTATTTCATCAACAAGACATCATATAATGTCAAAAATGATTAATAAATAAATAGGTCACAGATAAATATATACAGCCATTGATTACAAGTATATCTTGATGTAGATAAAATATTACAAAGCTATTTACTGCTGCTTTGGTGGACATAAAAGCTGACAAACTAAACACACAATGATCACTTAGCTGATCAAAACCTTGATGCTTGTCTAAAGACATGCTGTTTGAACTGTTAAAATCAAAAGTATGTTTTTATAAAAAGATATTAACTTTTTTCTACATTTAAGCTTTTGTTCAAATGGAACTCCAGTATATACAAAGATAATATATCGGCTTAGAAACCCATTACGCTATAAATTATACATTATATAAACATCGAAAATCTCCGAAAACTTGTAATGAGATTCATAACTGGATCCCGCAATTATAATTATGAATTTTCTTCCTATAAGCTTGATATAACTAAGCTAAAAAGTCATAATTGGTTCAGGAAGTAACATTTAGGTGATGACATTTAGCTGTAAAAATATATAATATTTAGCACATTCTGATGTGAATATCAATAATCATGACAGTTTAATATCTACTTGGATATCTCTAAGTGTAATACCATGTAAATTCTAAATAAACAGATAGATAGTCAGTCTCAGAAATGTGTCATGGTGTTAAGTCTAATTACTTGATATATGTAAAAATATACAGCTATAACTGTTTTCAATCTTTCATCATAACATCTGTTATCTGAACCAAAACCACCATATTCTTGTAAAAAAAAAAAATCCTTGTAAAATCAACAAAATTTTCATTAATCAAATTTACAGAAATGTTCAATAATACATTAGTTAATGTATGTACTACACAACTATCAAATCTACATCAACTAAAAAGAGGAATGTGTAACAGACAGACAGACAGATAATGAGTATTTGAAGTATTGCTATTAAAGTTAAGTAATAAATATATTTGCATTGTTGTATCTAAATGTGTATACATAATCACTGTCATGCTTTCTTAAATGTGATCATGATCATGATTGCACACTTTGGAAAAATTCATATGTATGTATTCTGCAACAAGGAACAGGGAGTTTAAATCACAGAAAATTATTTATCTATTTTTTTATCTATTTTATCCAAGTAAAACAGAGATTGATATGTTGAGGAAAAGGATACAAACAAAACCAGGAACTACCACAAAGAAATATACCGCTAGCTACTGACAACAATCATAATATAATGACCACTGATCATGTCAGCATGATAGAATTCTAGGTGTAAACTTTATATACTGGTATTCATATGATGACACTTTATGTAAAATTCATCAAATTTTTTCAATTAAAAAAAGATAAAATTCCTTGTACATGTAAATATGGCAATGAAACAATTCTATATTTGGCACACCTCTAACTCACAATTAAAAAAGATATGTAAAGCATTAAATTTGCTTAAAAAGGATTTTTTTGTTTACTATCCAGGTGAAAATATAACATGCTATATATTCTAGTACATGTATTTTACTTTAAAAAATCTAAAATGGTATGACAGCACATTGTCAAAACTAACATGAGAACTGACTTGAAGTTCATATATTATGACCAATAGGCATTGCAAGAAATAAATAAATGACCAGAAACTAAATGGAAAAAATGTTATATGGTATTCAATACAAGTAACATGGCTATTTATATTCAACTCAAGTATACAGATATTTTTGTAGATTTGTATATTACTTATGAATTTATAGTATGGCAAGCAATAGGTTGATGATAAAAATATTTTCCTCACTACAAAACAACTGATCTTTCCATCCACTGCACTATCAATAAAATCTGTATACAACAACACCTCAATCAAGTTGGGAATTTTTCCTGAGATTATATGACAATGATAATACTCAGATTTGCAATCTATAAATATGCATTCTATCCATATGGCAGCTAGATGTGAGGAACATTGATGTTGTACCATGGTGTCAAACCGTAAACAAGAAATATTACCAAAGAGAACATTTTTGCAGCTAATATTTCTTTTTGCAGCTAATATTTTTTTCTATACTTTGAAATAGTCATACAAGTTCATCAGATATTTATATCTTATTTAACCACTGGATTTACAGATTTAAATATTCATACCCTGTAAATATTTCTAGTTATACAGTCAGTATTAAAGTCAAATGTATGTACGAAATTAGCAAGAAAAAATGCCACATCTTGATGTATCTTAATTAAACAAGACCATCCCAAACACAAAAGCACACTTGGCAGAAAATGACAGTTTAAAACACCACAATTTTTCTTCTTTCAGAACATCTGTCAGCATCAGCATCTAAAACATCTGTAAAAGCATCAGCATCCAGAACATCTGTCGGAACACATTGGTATCCAGAACATCTGTCAGAATACATCAGCATCCAGATTATGTTGGAACACCTCTGCATTCAGAACATCTGTCAGAACATATCAGCATCAAGTATCAGGAACAACAGATCCAATCTAGCAATGAGTCACTGACATACATGTATATTATAAAATACTGGCCTATACATTCTGGACTGTTTACTCTCTGATAACCATGACAATGACATAACTGTTCTGTAAACAACTGTGCTTCTGTCTGCCTACAGCTGAACAATGAGGAGTATTGCACTATTATCACAGATAACAAAATCAGTCTTTTGAACATTTCAATCAAATGACATTAAATTTGCTGGCGTCTGAAAACAAAATTGTATATGAAGATAAGACAATGTCATACCTTGTTTTATGTGAGGAGAAAAGGAGAGACAAATGGAAGTTATGCCCTAGATCAAGGCATTCAGTTCAGGAATGGTGTGGGAAATCAAAGTCCTTGTAAAAAAAAAAAAATTACTTTCTTCACAGAGTGAAATTTGACCCTTAGCAGTGAAATGCGCTGTGATCAAGACCATGTGGCCATATGTCATTCAGGCAGCTATACATCCCAACTTTTAATACATTAAGTAGACAATAAAACCTCCTATAATGCACTGGTTTACTGCTTCATGCATCATGTGCTTTTTTAAATAAATAATTTCATTGCAATGTAAAATTATGTTCACTCATCACAGGAAACTGAAACCACGTCAGGATAATTCTAAAATCTCTAAACTCTGAAGAACAAGTTATAAAAAGTGTGTGTGTGTGTGTGTGTGTGTGTGTGTGTGTGTGTGTGTGTGTGCGTGTGTTGTACCCCTTCTCCCCGTCAGTTAACTAATATTTACCGTTGGTTGGAATCTTTTTGCTGCTTCACTTAAATGCCTACACCACTGTAATGCATTTGCCTGTGAACCTGCACGGAACTTATATACATTTCCTGAAATTCATAACATCAAAAATTTTTATCATAAAGTGTTGTGCATTTTATTTAAATATATATATAAATCCACCAATTTGTCACAAGCAATTTCATAACATTTGTTAAGTTCATGCTCCTAAAATAAAACATTGCATTTAAAAAAAAAAAGTATTTTTTGTTGACTGCTTTGTAATTCAAAACATTAAATTGTCTCATATAATGACTAAATACTGTAAATCAGGATATATACATGTAACTTGATGACCGATTGTTTGTTAATGACTAAATACTGTAAATCATGATATATACATGTAACTTGATGACCGATTGTTTGTTAATGACTAAATACTGTAAATCAGGATATATACATGTAACTTGATGACTGATTGTTTGTTAATGACTAAATACTGTAAATCAGGATATATACATGTAACTTGATGACTGATTGTTTGTTAATGACTAAATACTGTAAATCAGGATATATACATGTAACTTGATGACCGATTGTTTGTTAATGACTAAATACTGTAAATCAGGATATATACATGTAACTTGATGACCGATTGTTTGTTAATGACTAAATACTGTAAATCAGGAATAATACATGTAACTTGATGACCGATTGTTTGTTAATGACTAAATACGTAAATCAGGATATATACATGTAACTTGATGACCGATTGTTTGTTAATGACTAAATACTGTAAATCAGGATATATACATGTAACTTGATGACCGATTGTTTGTTAATGACTAAATACTGTAAATCAGAATATATACATGTAACTTGATGACTGATTGTTTGTTAATGACTAAATACTGTAAATCAGGATAATATACATGTAACTTGATGACTGATTGTTTGTTAATGACTAAATACTGTAAATCAGGATATATAATGTAACTTGATGACCGATTGTTTGTTAATGACTAAATACTGTAAATCAGGATATATACATGTAACTTGATGACCGATTGTTTGTTAATGACTAAATACTGTAAATCAGGATATATACATGTAACTTGATGACCGATTGTTTGTTAATGACTAAATACTGTAAATCAGGATATATACATGTAACTTGATGACCGATTGTTTGTTAATGACTAAATACTGTAAATCAGGATATATACATGTAACTTGATGACCGATTGTTTGTTAATGACTAAATACTGTAAATCAGGATATATACATGTAACTTGATGACCGATTGTTTGTTAATGACTAAATACTGTAAATCAGGATATATACATGTAACTTGATGACCGATTGTTTGTTAATGACTAAATACTGTAAATCAGGATATATACATGTAACTTGATGACTGATTGTTTGTTAATCTTTACCTTTCATTGGATCTGTTAACTGGAATGCATCAGGCTGAAGTGGGTTATCTCCCATTACTACCATCCATCCAACCACTGAGGTCATTTTACTTGGATTAGTTTTGAACTAAAAAGAAGTTATGTGGCTAATTAAATAAAAACTGAAATGTTATTTTCAAACAATGTTTTGTGTCACATATTCGTTGATGAAACTCAACTTTTAAAAACTCTGGTTAACCAATGAAAATTAAAACAAGAACAATTTTTTTTTCATCTCTGTCTACTGATTATCACCTAAAGAAAATACAACTTTACTCTGACTAAATAATTTAACCGATTGGATAAGATTTCCCTATCCTATGACATCATCTAGGTTGCAGTATTTTTAAAAGAATCATTTAAACGTCTGATTTCTTTGACTAAAAAGGTCATTGTTTATAGTGAGATGTCTGTTCCATGTGTGTGTGTGTTTACTCACTGCTGTTCTGTCTGTTCCCCGTAGTGACTTTGCTGGATAATACAGTAATGATGTTCCCCATAGTGCTATCCAATACCGTGTCCATGTTCCAACCTATTAATAATGAAATTATAAATGTTGATCACAATAATTTAATATATCTGATCAATTTACATTCTTAAAATATAAAAAACATTATATCTGTATGGGTCCTGTATAAATGAAACATTTACAAATCAATATAAGATTGTTTTAATTATTATCATATTGGTAAAAAAAACTGCTTTACACATGACTGAGTTATGTGCTCAAGCCCCATTTTACTATATTCTTTAGATATTTCAATTCACATTGTTCCAGTCCATCCAGCAGCCAACTGAATGGATAACTTAATTGAGTGTACACTCAACTCAAATACTTGTATTACCATATTTCCCTTATCAATATTTAAAAATTTTCAAGTTTTATGAGACAATGTATTGTTTTGTTCAAACCTACAATTATCAATTCAAATATACATTAGATTTTAATTTAAACCTTGTAATGTCTGTACAGACAGACTGTCTTTAAATACAGGGGGTCACTATTATTTTTACTATGAAAGTAATCATATCCAAAGAAAAACAATGTCATTAACAATTTATATATACATATGATTAGCTGATAAAACAGGCATATTATTCAAAAAAACATCAAAGATAATTATTCAGTGTGAACAGTATCCATTCAAGATTTCTTCTAAATAACCTGATTAAAAAATCAGATTGAATGTTTATAGGCATAATAATTACATTTCTAATAAGACAGGGAACATAAATAAAATGTAGTTGGCGAATGTTATTATTAACTTTTCTGTGTCAAACTGTTGTGTATTTCATGGCTGAACGCACCTCATTTCTGTTTAGTATGCCTATAGTAGCTATTTTTTCACTGGTGGTATATGTCTTAAAGATTAAAATAGTGGTGTAAAATAATGAGTAATTCTTTCTCTTATACTGGAGCAGTCAGGGAGGGATGACTGAAAAAGTACAAGTACATGGAGAAAATCACCACCCCTTTGCTCAGCAAAGTAACAAATTAAGCAAATTTTCTCACACCCAGGGTCTGCTTGACTTATGCAGAGAGAGGCATTGTAAACCATAAAACCACACCCACTCAGCCACTAACAAACCAAAAACTAAAACAGAACCAACAATAAACATTACTGATGACAATGATGACAATTATATGATAGAAAGCTCCTTGATTATAATGACCAATCCACTGAGACTGCTATAAACACATTATAACTTCTTGTAACACATTAATAACAGCACACTTTTGTAAGTGTGACATTTACATACAAATCCAAACATTTAAATTAAACACACTAACTAAATCTCAAACATTAAGAGAATATTAGCATCAGTAAAACAAACAGTAACAAAATTCAAAATTACCTCCCAACCTATACATGAGAGCTGAAATGGTAGAGTTATTTCATTTTATTGACATAAAACAGTAGAAGTTTTTTGAATTTATTACAAACACTACTTTTCAGCAAAGGGAATAGGGCTGAGTAAAGTGTTTTATACACAGTAAGAATTTTTCACTGACTTTCAGAGAGTAAACAGACATTTTTTTCACAAGTAAAGGCATGTCTGAGTGGAATTTCAAACAGTGGGAGTCACTGTAATCTAAAAGTCAGAAAATTTTTTAGACTTCTCAGACAATGGGGTTAAAATTATATTCAACAATTCTTCAGTAATATCTCTGCAACAAGATCCAAATCTGTCAGTTTTCCCAGATTAAAGAAAACATTTTAAAAAAATCCTCCTTTTATTTTATTTTTCCCAATTGTCTCTACTGGACCTTATTCTGAAAGAACACTAGATGGATGTATGAGTTTATTTTCAAAAATTTAGTCTTTATTTCATGTACAATAGGTACTATATTAGCTATAAATAATGTGAAAAAATCTGAAAAAAAAACATAAATAAACATGTTATATAGTTTAAGATACTACATAGTATACTGAAACATACCCAGGTCTGTAAGGAAAAGTAAGCAAGCTAAAATACCTCCTGCTCCCCACTTATATATGCCCTTGATTGTAGTTACAGATTAAATGCAAGGAAAGGTTATATATTTATATAGTTTTAACAAAAACCTATATTTACTTTCTATTTCAATCTATATAAAACAATCATCCTAGTTTATTATAATTCATCTTGAAAAAGTATGAGAGAGGGAATGAACACAAAATACTCTACAGATTTGACCTTATATCCTTGACCTTTAACCTACATAAAACAACACAGTTTATGACATATCCTCTCATGCTGACTTAATTTGTACCTACTTTCATTGAAATCCATCAAAACATATAGGAGGTAGGGGCAGACATTAAAGTATCATAAATGGATGAATGACTGAATTGTTGAAGGTAGAGACAATACATTATACTGTCACTTTTTTGTAGAAGAAATAATTAACTTCTGTGTTTCAAAAGAAGTGGATAAGTATCCATAGCAACATTCAAATAAAAATGGTAAAGTATGGGCACACTGGTGACAAAACTAACAACTTACTGTAGGTTTTTTGCCATCTTTAAGTATAACCTTTCGTTTTAAACATCCTTCACAAGTAAAATTCTGTTGAAAATTGTTTTGAAGTTCATCTGACTCTCTCCACTGCAAACTGTAAAAAAAAAAAAAAAAAAAAAAAAAAAAAAAACATATTGAAACTTCTGAAACTGATATTTTTCCATCAAGGAAACTATTTCAAAATTGAATAATTTTTCTGTAAATTATTATTTTGCCATTTTAATTGGAATAATATAATCTGAACGTTAACATGTCACATAGAGTGGAAAGGAGTTAATGGTGTTCAACTGCACATTTTTTCTGATTAGCATTATATTTTTCTCTGTTAGTTATCATCTGGAAACCACTGAGGAACAGTGACACTCAATAAAAACAGAAAGTACTATCGAATACCTTAGCCATACACGTGACAAGATATAATAATTTATCAACTACTTATTATAAATTATGTCCTTTCATTCCCTTCAAGTTTATTTTTTGTCTGTTCTTTTAATTATTTTTCAAAATTACTTCTTTAAATAGATTATTCTGCAGTATTTGTAGAATATTTAAGATTTAAAAGGAATGATTCTACTTCCTTCTCTTGTTAATCACATCAGATGTGTAAAATATAGTTTTACCTCTTAACATTATTTTAACAGTTTCCTGCAATAGCTGACCTGATTTGGTCCTTTTAAAATTGTTTCTATATTTTAAATGAATTTTTTTCAGTAAATCTATGGTAATACAACATCTAGTGATTCATTTCTGGTTTATAACTTACTGATTTCTCGAAGGCCAAAAACTGTCTGGCTCTGCAGAACTGGAATCAAACACCTCAGTATTTTCAACTGCAAAACAGTAATAAATTCAAACTTCAAACAATGATTATTTATCATTAAAGAAAGGGGAAAGGATTGGTGATAAAAGTATTTTCAGTAACAAGGAAATAACACCGAGTAAATTTCACTAAGTATATTACCAATGGCTGATAAAAGTCTGGTTTAGAAAGGCTGCGTGCCTAGAAAAAACAACTGCAATTTTAAACAATAAACACTTCCATTCACAATTGTTTTTAAAAATCAGTGAGCTCTAGGTTTTGGTAATAATAATATTATGTCATTCTAATACTGGTAAACTTCTCCATACACACGCATTATTATTTTTTTTCATTAAAAATCCAATAAACAACCAATCAACAATCAACCTTTGACCCAGTGACCTGAAAATCAATTCAAAGTGATCTTGTCATAATCTTTCTCGAGTCTCACTATAACAGTTAGAGTTGCTGTACAACAGTGAAATAGACAGACAGGAGATGTCAGAATTAATAACCACCAACCAAATAGATTTGAAGAACGTTAGAAACAAGCATCATGAAATAGGGCTTTTAATGTTAAAATATTTCAAAGAACTCATAAATGAGAGAAAATATATGTTTAACATATAAGAAATGTATATCAATAACAATGTATATCATTAAAATTCAAAATATAAACAGAAAATTAAAATGCTTATATAAAAAGTTAAATTTCAAAGAAAAATAAACAAAGAAAAATATACAAAAAAGTTTCCTTTTATTCAATAAGAAATAGATTATTATTTTAAGTATATTTTTCCTAAAAGCTCCGAAACAAAACTATGTAGGGGCCACTGATATTCATTGTTTAATTGAGTACAGTATGAAGGGTGGGACAGCTTTAAAAATAACATAGAAAGAAACTGGTGCCAGAAACCTCAAAATAATGTTCTGGTTAACATTCTCAGCTGTATATAGAGACCAAGACAGATAATCTAGCAAACTGTATGACACACACTGTATTAGTACTTTAGCTTCACAGGTAGTTGCTACTGCATTAAAATTACAAACATTACAGATAAAACCAATGTTTTACAAAAAAGACTTTCCATCACTGCAGAAAATGTCGTCAAAAAAGTAACATCACAGCATCACAAAAAAGCAACCACTGACACCCTACTCCCAAACACATACACATTTAATACCATGCTGATGTCATTTCTATCTACAATTTTCTCATAACAAACATAACTGGTGACATGGATGGTGTTAGTAGATGGCAAAGAAATTAGATCTTTTCACAGCACTAAGATCACTAAGCAACAAATAGGATAGCACAATGAAAGATTTACACAATTTCAGAAGCTAAAAATGCATTTTGAATAATATGTAAAGTAACATAATGTGCCAAGCACTTATTCCCCAGCATGCATTTATGGTATGTAGGTCAAATCTTCTTGAAGTTACAGGCAGACTGTTAGTTAATAAAAAATATTTTCTTTTTTATCTGAAGATAAAATCTGGTAACATCTAATTGAGGAAATAAGATAATCAGATTTTATAGATGGATAAAAAATAAACCACACAGAATCTTGTTAGAATGTTAAAGAACAATAAAAATAGTTAAAAAAAAATCATATCTCCCATAACACTTCAAGTTTAGAATATTGAAGAACAACTAAAACTGTCCAAAATGTCGCTCTCCTGGAAATGTTTATTAGGCAAGAACTCTTATAATATTGGGCCATGTGTGATTCATGGTAATTGTATGTTTTATATTTTAAAAACCAGGGAAAGTGAACAAATACACAAACAGACATATAGACAGTCGGAATGATTCTTATATACCCCACTCCTATGAAACTAGAAAATTTTAAACCCTGGATCAGGAAATGTTCCAACTTATTTTTGTTTACATACAGCTTGAATCAATTTTATATTTGATGGGGTTGTGTAGGACTGGAAGACAGGGTGGGAGTGTCAATATATACTGATATTACAACTATGAAATATTTTAGCAAACAAAACAATGTACTTATAACTGAACCAAGGACATCTATAACACTGACAGAGAACAAGAAATAATCAATGTACTATTACAATATTAGCTCTTAGTTTTTATGTGGTATATAGCTAACAAATCACACCTTCCAATGGTAGGGATGATTATTTTTCAATTTCAGGAAAAATTGCTAAGAAAACCTATACAAGTAGCATGGAAAAAATTGTGTCAAGGATGCACAGAAGGACAACCTGATTCTAGAGTATCCAACAAAAACTCAACTTTAAGGGTATGATAATCCTGGAACATAACCCAATTCTACGATCAATCAAATTTAAACATTAGAAGTAACTGGACTGTTCTGGAAACCTTAAAGTCTTCAGGAGGAAAAGATTGTTGTAAAAAGGCAAAATAAAATATACATATCAGCTAAAGAAAAAAAAAAAAAAAAACTTGAGGAAGGTATGCAGAATGAGCTGACTATAAACTCGATAATAGAATGTTTTCTATTTAAACATGAGCAGGCAGGCCTACTACTGAAAACTCCATACAATAATTATTCTAGATGTACAATCCACATACACTATCAAGATAACAAAGAGAAATTTAACAAAAAAATATTACTGATGATGGTTACATATTACCAAGTAAAATACTCTACCAAGAGGGTTTTCTGTTGAGGAGGACTGATTTGCTGAGTGAAGAAGTAAGTCCTGTGTTATACTGTCTAACATTGCTGTTAAAACTTAAAACAAACAGAGGAATACTGACATTAATTTGCCATGTCTATACAGAAATATGATAAAGAAGACTGATGACATTCATACTATGCATGTCTAGCAAGTTCATTTACAGTGATAATCAATTCATTAGATTAAAGTTCTATAATAATATTTTCAATACAATCTTCCTCCCTTCCTAATTATGAATAATTAGCAATAAATTTTCATTTGACTGAAAAAATGCATCATTTTTAGGCCAAACAGACAAAGCACAAGTTGTGGTTTAGTAAGGTTACCATGGTTGTATGTTATTTCAGACAATAACATTACTGTGTAAAGATGTAAAGTGTAGGTGCTTAGTTAAAGAACTGTGGAGCAAGTCCAAGGAAAACTAGGAAAACCAAAAAGAATTGCTGATATAAACTATAAAATACACCACTTCATTAAACTAGTGTAAACTGGAACAATATTCCAAACAGTTAATTTTAGTAATAAGTGACAGCTAGTACAATTGCAAGTAAATACCATTAAATTAGAGAACTTACAAAAGTTTTATTTCATGATTTGTTAATCTTGCTTACTTTAGCAAACAAGAGGGCCATGAAAGCCCTGGACGCTCACCTGAAAATGATGTACACTCAGCTTGATTTTGGCAAACTGGAGCCTCTATTTTTAAAAGAGATTTTTCCTTTATTTCGAACTAGTGACCTAACATGACCCATATATAAACTTCAGCTAGCTTTTGTAAGGAGGATCAATCTCGGCAAGTTTGATGAAGATTGGACTAAAATTTAGGCCTCAGATGTGTTAACAGGGTTTTTATATAATTTGACCTCACGATCTACTGACACAACAGAACCAGAAAAAAAAACTTCAGCTAGCTTTTGTCAAGAGGATCGTTCTGACTAGGTTTGATGAAGATTGGACAAAAATTGAGCCATCAGATGTGTTAACAAGGTTTTTATATAATTTGACCCAGTGACCTATTTATTGACCCAACATGGGCCATATACGAACTTGAGCTAGCTTTTGTCAAGAGGATCATTCCGACAAAGTTAAATAAAGATTCTGCTAAAATTGGTGGCTCAGGAGTCTTAACAAGATTTTTCTATTATTTGACCTAGTGACCTACTTATTGACCCAACATGGCCAATATACAAATTTTGGCTAGCTTTTGTCAAGAGGATTATTCTGACTAAGTTTGATGAAGATTGCACTCAAATTGGGGCCTCAGATGTATTAACAAGGTTTTTCTATTATTTGACCTACTGACCTACTTATTGACCCAACATGGCAAATACACGAACTTGAGCTAGCTTTTGTCAAGAGGATCATTCTGACTAAGTAAGATGAAGATTGCACTTAAATTGGGGCCTCAGGGTTGTTAACAAGGTTTTTCTATTTTTAGACCTAGTGACCTACTTATTGACCCAACATGGCCCATATACGAACTTGAGCTAGCTTTTATATAGAGGACTATTCTGACTACATTAGATGAAGATTGCACTTAAATTGGGGCCTCAGGAGTGTTAACAAGGTTTTTCTATTATTTGACCTAGTGACCTACTTATTGACCCAACATGGCCAATATAAGAACTTGAGCTAGCTTTTGCTAAGAGGATCAATCTGACTAATGTTAGATGACGATTTCACTTAAATTAATGCCTCAGGAGTGTTAACAAGGTTTTTCTATTATTTGACCTAGTGACCTACTTAATGACCCAACATGGCCAATACACGAACTTGGGCTAGCTTTCATCAAGAGGATCAATCTGACAATGTTTGATGAAGATTGCACTTAAATTGGGGCCTCAGGAGTGTTAACAAGGTTTTTCTATTATTTGACCTAGTGACCTACTTATTGACCCAACATGGCAAATACACGAACTTGAGCTAGCTTTTGTCAAGAGGATCATTCTGACTAAGTAAGATGAAGATTGCACTTAAATTGGGGCCTCAGGGTTGTTAACAAGGTTTTTCTATTTTTAGACCTAGTGACCTACTTATTGACCCAACATGGCCCATATACGAACTTGAGCTAGCTTTTATATAGAGGACCATTCTGACTACATTAGATGAAGATTGCACTTAAATTGGGGCCTCAGGAGTGTTAACAAGGTTTTTCTATTATTTGACCTAGTGACCTACTTATTGACCCAACATGGCAAATACACGAACTTGAGCTAGCTTTTGTCAAGGTTTTCATTCTGAGCAAGTTTGAAGAAGATTAATCAAAAACTGTGGCTTTTAGAGTGTTAACAAGGTTTTTCTTTGATTTGACCTAGTGACCTATTTACTGAGTAATTGACCCAACATGACCCATGTTCGAACTTGACTTGGCTCTGGTCAAGAGGATCCCTGTGGCCAAGTTTGATATAAATTGGATTAAAACAGTGGCCCCTAGAGTGTTAATAAGCAAAAGTTGATGCACAATGCACGACGGACGACGGATGAAGACTGATCACAATAGCTCACTTGAGCACTTTGTGCTCAGGTGAGCTAAAAACAAAACATGATTTATATTACGTTAAAACAAAAATTATATGTCAGGTACACATCAAAAGTAAAATTTATATTTTTTCTAAAACTTCTTCTTTTGCTTTTTCCCCAAATTTCAGTCAATTTTACAACTAGCTATATATCATTAATATGATTCTAGATATCTTAGCATATTTTTGATATCAGACATGTTTATTCAACCAAAATATGTGTACTGTTTTATCAAACATTAGGGAAAAAATCCTCAATTCTCTTTTAGCACAAGCTCCCGGAGATCTGTCATTACTGTTTATAAAACAATTAATGTCCAATATAAAAAAAAAAAACATACCAGAGAATTTTCCACATATTGAACCATCACTGGAAGCACAAGGAGATTCTTCTAATACACTATCATCAAGTAAATGACGTAAACCCTGGACGTATGGCGCCGTTGTCTGAGATGGAAGACTGAATGTTTTTTCTGCTGTTGATTTAGGTTGACTTGAACCACTCATAAAACTGGGAAACAGAAACAAAGCAATAATTGATTTCTTTTTTATATTTAATATAACTTGTCTTAAACAAATGCCATTGCAAATTACATGGCAATTTTCTTTTTTTTACAAAAAAGGGATTCCTATTTTTTCATTCATAAATCCTTTCCTTCTGAAAATAAAAATTTCATAGAGCAAAATTTTGCTTAAAACAACAGTCAAACTATTGGATATTTGAAACAGTGCTGTTTTTACATGCTGTTTCTGTAACAAAATCTTAATACATTTATGACACATGTAAGTACAGTCTTTCAAAATGTAATTTGGTTTACTATAGTGAATTTTTTTTTCTAATATGGCACTAGAATCAAGGTATTAATGCAAAATTATCATGATTTACTGTTGGTTCTCTGGATAAATGCATCTGTAATTAACTAGTTGGTTTCCTGTTTATGGGCCCAGTTGTTCATGTTGATAAGTTAAATTCACTGATTGGTCAAAATCTGCATCTTGTATGACATTAGAATTTTTGTTTTTGTTAGAAAGATAAATAAATAAATGTTTATCAAAATGAAGCATTTTTCTTAAAATTGTTGATTTGATAATGATTCATTGGGTTTTATTTTGAATTTGCTGAAGTCGTTGATTAAAATTGAGATTTGAACCATAAGGTAATGGTGTTTTACTGACCTCAGGTTGTTAATTTTTCTATAAATGAAAATTAATGTCACTCACTTGGCACTTAGGCTCCTCGTCTTTCTATGACAAGGGTTAAATTTAGGATTATTGGCATCTGGTGTAAGCACATTACGTGGCTCTGTGGCAGGTGATGGAGGGGCTACTAAAATCTGTATATCTTCCTTAGATGTTGATAATGAGTGGCCCTGTATGGGTGGTTCTACCTTTAGTGAAAGTCTGGAAAACAAGAAAATATAATTATATTATATTATATTATATATATATATATATATATATATTTAGAGATTATTATATGACCATTTTGATATCACACCCTTTATCAGCCCGATAGTCCTGATATGATATCAGGACTCGAGGGTTGATGAAGGGTGTGATATCAAAATGGTCATATCATAAACTTTTTATCAAATGTTTGCTTTGAAGTAAAATTAACAATTGATAATAATTAAATTTTTAAGCAGTCAGCAGGTTTTATTTTTTATATCTATCATATCTCATAGATAATTTTTTACCGCATACGTCAATGTTACCCTAAGCAACCGCTGACGTCGATCTTCCAACAACTAGGTCAGTCAGTCAGTCGCCATATTCGTCCAACATGACCTGGACAGAGGCATTTGTTTTCTTCATTAAAAAGTGAAGGTTGTTAAAATTAGTTTTAAGATCTGCAGTCATGCAATCATTAATCATGATCGTGATGACAACAGGGAATCTGAGTTTTTGAACCGGCAGGTGCATCATATTTTGGATATGTTACCCTGATGACAGGGAAATGTCACCGCACAAGTACAGGAACAAATTGGCTACTAGCTGGAATGATTTAATTTTTGGCTTCTGTAAGTTTATTTATTGATGATAGTGATGAGACAACATATTATTAATTGATATTTTGTATGGGTGAACAGTTCCTGCTTCGAACTGATGTCTCATTTTTGTCTTAACATACTTGTCTCAGCTTGAAGCCAGCATCGTTTATATTTTCAAGTGCCGTCGTGCACAATCAGTGTAAACTAGTTGTACCTCTCCGATGTGTTTGTATATTTGCCAATTCTGAAACTCTGTTTAAAATTAATTTAAATACAACTGATACATGAATGTACTGCACACATGCTCGTCGTGTTAACCATAAACAGTCAGTATCAAGCTAAAGCGACACTAAAAATCCGCCATTATCGGAATTTTATGAGGGGTGTGATATCACTTTTCTAGGGGTGTGATATCACTTTTCTAGGGGTGTGATATCACTCGGGCTGATATCAACTTGTGTAAATTCAAGTTATCACACATACAAAAATAGTGATATTATTAGTAAACATTTGATAAATATATATATCAGGGCTCCAGAAAACTTTGACCGGGGTGTCGGACATTTTTTCAAAGCAACCTTACCACCGATGCTGTGTAAAGCTAAAAAAACAAAAAACAAAAAAAAAACGTACCACCGATGTTGTTATTGACGATGTTTTTCTTAAAGAGATTTTAATTTTTAATATCAAATAGATTTTTAAACAGGATTTAACTACTACATTGAGGTTATTTAGGTACATGTGGCCAGGAACATGTGTCCACATAGTGTCGACTTTTGTACTGTCGGCGCTGAAGACACAAAGTACTGTCGGCGTTGACGACACAAAGTTTGATGGCCATCTTTGTTTATTGACAATCGTGCATTCTCGTTTTTCCGAAGTTACACGAACTTTACTGAACCACATTTCGAGACCTCTTTGATCGTATTTAGACTTTTTAAAATTGTTTATTTATAACTATGATCGTATTTAGACTTTTTAAAATTGTTTATTTATAACTAAACAGTTTGCAAAGACCATACGATGCGCATTGTAGTCTTATTTGACATCCCGTGTGGAACATCTTTGATAATAGTCCGACGACCATGACCTTCAAGGATCAACCCTCGTAATCAGCTGTTTATGGCTCCTTCTGTCAAGTGATGTGATTACTTAATAAACAACTTAATAACAAAATTAATGAGGATTCGGATGATGAAACAAAAGGAACAGATTGAGACCATGGATTCTTACTGATTAATAAACAAAAGCCTAATTATTATATCCGTAGTATTTATTGAAAACGGTTTACAGATGATAGCAAACAATACTCGAGTAAAATAATGACTGACAAACATATTTATTTATATGTCCGATTAACTGAATTCCATTATTAACTAAAAATGTCCAACAAGTGATTTTTCACATCGGACAAAAATATTTTTTGTCGGACATGTCCGGCAAATATGACTGTTTCCGGACCCCTAATATATATATATATATATATATATATATATATATATATATTAATTCAAGTAATTCTAATTTTTAAAATTTTATTTTCCAGTGTTTTTCAACACCATACCTGGAATGCATCTTTTGCTGTTTATGACAAATTTCTTTTCTTACATTCAAAATGTAAAATCAATATATTTTCTTAATGCGTATCTGTATGTGCAAATGCTATTTTAAGAGCAAATGTAGAATAACAAAAGTACTAGCCTTCAGAGGTACAATGTTAATCATCAATCTAACAAGACCTACAGCAAATTTATCTGTAATCAGGTGTTTGTAACACTTATTGTGTAATAAATTAAACCACTTCAGAATAAGACTAAAATGTTGTTTGATATCAAGAATACTCACTTATAATTATCATCTTCTACAAATTTCTGCAATTCTTCAATATATCTAACAGATTTCAAATAATTCTGTAAATGTGACAATTCCTTAAGTTCATCTAGAAAAAAAATTGTGTATAACATACAGACTAAAATTCAGTATCATAACTACAGCTGGAGTAAATCTAGTTTTCTTCCCTTTACAGGAAGGTGATTTAACAAGTTATCTGCCCTTAGACTAAGAGCTTAACTAGTTAACTATCCTTCAGTGTGTACACTGGCATCTGTCTCATGCTTCTATTCACGAATTCTGAATTTAGTTAAATTTCCAATTCAAACAAGGGTTACCCATCAGTTTACTGCAATTAATTTGTTCATCCAAACAAAGTTTGACAAAGGCATATAATTATGAGATAAGAACTCAGAAACTGAATTTATTTTGTTGTTTACACTATTCAAATTTGGGATAAAAATTGTTTTCAAAAGTGAATTACAAGACAGTTATCAGATTATCTGATTATCTGTTATAGAATATCAAAATAAAATCCAAGTAAGTCAATGAAACTCAAATCACTGTAGAAGATCTCTCTCTCTCTCTCCAGTGTATGCAAAAAAGATTTTTAGGTAGTTGGTAAAGTTATAATTTTTCTGTAAATTATTAAAGCAGTTGCAAACTATGGGGTTGGTGATGGATATTTTGAAAAATGTCTTCTGATCCATATATTGATTTCTGTTACAGTCCTTACCATATGTCGACTGTTGGAAATCTGCTATAATTCTAAGAATGTTGTTCATTTGTAATCTTCGTGGATGACTTTCTAATCCACCAGAATGTGGATGAGCAACATCAATATATATCAAATCTGTTAGATATAAACCTACAAGGAAATCAATAAGAAATGTTAAACCTAAATACTTCAACATTATAAGTCATACTAATTCAGCTCATGTACATTAAACTGCCATCAATAAATAACTGTACAATTTGTTACTTTGCAGAACAACATTTAGCAGGGTTTCTAATAATATATTAACCACATTTGGCTCTAGACGTTTCAAATTAAAGATAATGGGTTTTTAAAAAATTGGCTTCACAGAACATGCTACCAAAAATACTGACCAAATTCTTTTTCAACTCTGGTTTCAATAGAGATGTTCATCTAGGCAGTCACATTAAAGTCTTTAACATCACAATATACAGAAAGAAGTATTTGTATTATATAATTTAACACAATGGATAAAAGTAAAACTGAACCTGTTAGGTCTAATTTTCTATTCAACAATGAAAGTTCACTTACCTAAATATGGAATACAGGGTAACTTGACACTATCCATATAATCTCTTAATTTCTGTCTATTGTTATTTTCTGAAAACAAGTCAGCCATTTTTTCATAGACAGATTTATCTCTTTTAGATAGCATCTGCAAAAAAAAAAAAAAGACAAAAAATTATTAAATAACACCTTAGACTATGTGGCATAAAGAAAAAACAGCACAGATTTACCAAGTTTTTTATATTATAATTTCACTTGAGGGTTCCATTTAAATTTGTTCTGACTTAACTTTTAAGAATTTGAGGTATTTGAGAATTTGATCTTTATTGTTATTTTCTAACTTGGGACTCTTGAAAACATCTGACCTGAATTGTTTTTTTTTACTCTACTTGATAACCACTGCCATTATAAAACTCAGATTTTATGTGTTTTAGTTATATTTCAGTTACAATTTTAATATGTATATATATATATATATATATATATATATATATATATATATATATATATATATAATATAATGTAAGCATTGAACTGAAGAGATGATGTGGTCATGGTTGTATAACTGTCATAGCCATTTCAGTAAAGCTAATCAGTTTGTTATTCAGTTTAGCTACAGCATTTATGCAACCACAATTACCAAATCTCAAACAAACAGTTCAGCTACAGCAGTTATACAACCACAATTACCAAATCTCAAACAAACAGTTTAGCTACAGCATTTATACAACCACAATTACCAAATTTTTAAAAGTCAGTGCTTTAGTAATAATGATAAAATAATTATAAAATTAAAGGTAAAGATACAACAAATATTGTATATGACTTACCATCCATGTTTTAGATAACCTGAAAATTGCTGCACTTTGTAAAGCTGACACCACAGCCATAACTGCATGTAAATTATTTAAATCGAGTAATTTCTGAAACACATACAAAAAAATTATATTATGTTAACATTGAAATCAATTAAAATATATCAAACAATGTGCAGCAGATTAAGACTATAAAATGGAAGCATTCTTTTTGGTTCACTTGATGAATGTACAGGTCAGAACTAGGTACACAGATCTAAGAATTTTTCTAGGCCCCTAAATAAATTCAAAATTCAACTCAATCCTCAACCCTCCCTGATATTGAACTTCCATTTTTTTATGTTGATTCTGATTCAAAGAAATGGCACATCCTTGGATTATGGATTATTTGTGTGAAGGTTTATGAAATCTCTGAAGCAGCATTGAGTATTGCTCAGACATAAAACTTAATCTTACCTTTGCTATTCTAATAAAATGTGCCAAAACTTCTGCTCTTGTTTTCAGTGTCTGACAATTTAATATTTCTCGCTGGACCCAAAAATTTACCTAAAATTATAAACATTCAAATGATATATCAGCTTCGCCCACAATTTTTTTACATGTCACACAGCACATTAACAACATCAAGTTATTAAAGCAAAAAACAAATTTTAGTTACAAAATGTATTTAACATATTTTATTGCACAATCACTGTTAATGAAAACTGTTACTAAAGCATTATAAAGGAGTTTATCAATTATTCAAGGGGAAATTTTAAGGAAATATAAATAAGAAATAAGACTTATGGGGTTTAACTGTGACAATCAGCAAGGAAGCAGTTAATGTATGTGTGTGTTTGTGTGTGTGTGTGTGTGTGTGGAGGGGGGGGGGGGTTGCAACTAGATTTTAAGCTATTAATGCAATTCTGTAAATCAACTTAAATTTCAGTCATACTATTAATTCTATCTACTAACTTGTTCTTGTGGATTTATCAAAAAGGTTGTAAATAGTGGCATTAAACATTAAGAACAACAATCATTTTCATCACAAATAAGTACATTGATCTACCACAGTAATATCTAATCCATTATAAAACCGATCCTTTATTAACCCCAGAACACTGCTGATACTTACATGATTAAACCGTCTTGTAAATCCCACAACATTAGGAGCTTTTATAAGTTTTTCTTTGGTAGTCCATGCACATGATGTCAGTTCCTGAAAGTAAACAGTGAAGAAAATTTGTCAATAATTAAGACATATCCCCAAAAATAAACATTATTTCAGTAGCTAAAGGTTTGGTTGTGGTTTTCTAGATGCTCTCCTGTACTCCACCATCCCCCTGAGCTAACTAAAGTTTACATTATTTGTGTCTGATATCATTTTGAAAATAATTAGGTAAGGTAGTTCAGTAACATTAAAATAAGCGTATCAACAAATTACCACCGGTTATATATGATAAAAAGTAACTCACTATGAACAAATATTCATTTTATATTTCATTGAAAATCACTCTTGTGACTCTCATGTCTTGTTTTTGTTTACAAAACATGCTGGTGAACTGGAAATGGAAAAGTATCTAACTATTACAAATTCATGCTTCTGGGTATATTTTGTAAATAAAACTAAATAGAACTAAAAATAATTATTCTATTTATAGGGGGGGGAAAACTTTCACAAAAAAAGAAGAAGAAGAAAATTAACAATTAAATATGAGTGCTTTTCTTATGAGACTACAAACAAGTCAAGCTTTATCAAAATTGGAGAATAAAAGTTATGGTATTTAGTGAGTTTTGAACATGGTTAAAATCTAGGTCATCCTAGACAATCCGGGACTATAACAAGTGAATAATTAAACACATAAAACATAAAATAATGACAAAGTTATAATCATATAACAATACCTCAGGCTGTATTGATTGAAATACAGGAAGATCCATTATTGTTATCTGACTCTGAAAATTTACAACAAAACAACAATAAATCATCAATTCTAAGGTTATTCAGAATTTGAACAGAATATATCAAAAATACTATTTAATATCAGAAAAACAACTGACACCTTGTGTGTAGTTTAACTTAATGTATTACAGTCATTCTGACAGTATTATTTATTGAGTTGAAACAAAAATTTGACTCGGAAATAAAAACCAGTCAATGGCCTCCTGTCAATTAAAACCAGCATTTTAACTTCCATTTGCTTTGTATTTCAACTAAAAGAACCTCTAAAATATTAAAAGACCACCTGTCTATGTAGTCCATATTTCTTGGACCAAAAAGGAGACTTTATATACAGTTTTTACTGTATAAATATTAACTTATATAATGTATAAATATTAATCATGTTAATACAATTTAAAGCGGAACTTTAAGGCAGTGATGAAATATATGGATAAAAAGCATCTTTTCGAAAAAAAAAAAATATAAAGTTTTCAAACTTTTAATGTTGAACAAACTTACAGCAAAATCTTCTGGTGGGACTTTTGTAACATCGAAAACTACGGCATCATAACTTTTCATGCGTGGAAGACTAGAACGGTTGTATAAGGACTCTTGACTTCCCTGACTGGCAGCCTTCCAAATGAAAATAAATAAAACAAAAACATTTCTAGAAAAAATCAATATAAACAGAATCATAAACTTTCTTAAAACTGATTAAACTTATTCTGTCAAAACTGGGCCTTATAGGGTCTCATCTAAAATCCTTAATTTTGACCCAGTTATGTATAAATTCTTAACAATTTCATGTTTCCAAACCAATTATTTCAGGTGATCAGCTGTATCATCACACTAAATGATTTAATATTTCAATTTTCACACTAGTCAGTGACACAGGTTCAACATTTTTCATATGACGAGACATTATCTGAAGACCAACTCAGTCACTTAGTAGTGGAGCATCTGTCTCAAAAGTGGAACTTTGTGGGTTCCATCCCCAGCAGGGTCAAATATAACACTTTAAAATTTTAGATATTGCTTTCTAACCTTGTGCTCAGCAGAGGGAGGAAAGACTGGTTCACCCTGTGCTATTTTAACGAACCAGGAAAGAGGTATGCTTGTTTGTGGTATACTGTCTAGGTGAGCTAGCACCTTAACAAGAAATTGCCCTAAGTGTGAACTAGTAAACGACAGGCCATAATACATACTCAGACATCTCAAGCATATATGAACTTGTTCTTATATTTTTCAACTTTGCTCTCATTGTGAATGGCTGAAAATAGCTAATGTGATGTTAAACAACAAATCATTATTTAATGGTCAAGATTTATCACATTTACTAATTTATTTATTTATTTGGAAATTGAGTCAAACCAATGGCTCCACATGTGATATCATATCAAGATTTTATGAGAGATAATTACGATAATTAATCAAGTAGATTAGAGATTAAATCTATGAATAATAAAAAATTCTTTTACACTAGATACTTACAGCATTGTTTTAAAAGTTTTATGCAATTGAGCATTCTTAACATAATACATAGTACAGCTAATAAAACTATTATATCTTACATCTGTTAATGAAGACTGTGGTGTAACAAATTCAGGACTACTGTCACTTTCCATTCCTTTGGCTGCAAACACCTGATCTGTCTCACCGTCATCTGGAGTCAATATCCTGTGTGGTATGTTCATCTTACTGCTGTCTCCTCTGTAATACATAATATACAATATACCATAAATAACATCACAAACAAAAAGTATACTCATTATAGTGACCACCATTCTGTCTTAACCACCTGTCTACAATGACCAGTGTTACAGATATGCTAATACCACCACTTTCTCATGACAACCTGTCTACAATGACCAGTGTTACAGATATGCTAAGACCACAACTTTCTCATGACAACCTGCCTACAATGACCAGTGTTACAGATATGCTAAGACCACCACTTTCTCATGACAACCTGCCTACAATGACAAGTGTTACAGATATGCTAAGCCCACCACTTTCTCATGACAACCTGTCTACAATGACCAGTGTTATAGATAAACTATAATGACCACCCCCATATCAACCAAATGAGTACAAAAATAAAAAGAATAGTTTCAATTCACAAAATTTTACCTTTTCACTCTATATACATGTAGATTACATCCTGTCCAAAATGCACATATTCCTAGTTTTATTGAAAACATGTAGTTTTTTTTAGTCCTTTAAACAGGCAAGTTTTTATACTCCCAACATGTGTTTTTTAAGAATTTGAGATTGTCTACAGTTTTGTCAATTACTTAAAACAGCCTACTTTTACTTTCATTTTCATTTAACCACTTTGTTAATACATGTATTATAACTTTGCCAATGTTGCTGTTTTAACTGGATATATACCTTAAATATACAAAACTGGCTTGTATAACTAAAGCTGTTATTAAGACATACAGCAGAGAGAGAGAGAGAGAGAAAGAGAATGTTCAGAAACACATTAATCTAAATTCAAAATTTACACACACACACACACACACACACACACACACACACACACACACACACACACACACACACACACACACTCTGGCCATCATCTTTTGTTAATTTCATCTATTAAAGAATAATAGGATTATGCAAAACCTTCCAACTCATCATCATATGATTTGAGATCAATGACTATTCCTGACTGGCTGCTAATAACTATCACCAAGTGATCAATGTCCAGACCAGATGTACAGTTAAAAAAATCATATTACTAGTAAGTTTTCTGATACAAGATCTGCCAGCTTACATTTACATATATATATCTAATTTACCAGGCCATTATCCCAGCTTCTCCTATAATTATATCAGGATCAACAATTATAGCACTGTGAAGCTGTTAATAAGAACACAGTATCATCTAGAATAGAAGGATTTTAAAATATGTATTGTGTACTAAAAATAAAATCCTCATCTTTTTACAAAATTTTCCATTGATTTTATACACAGATGTTTCTATGATATCACAATCTTGCCGCGGGATTTATAGTATACAATGGTACCCCAAACATTCTTTATGATTTAAATCATAAAACATATACATGATTAATTTTCATGTCTAAGTCTTCAAATATTCATGAAAACTTGAAAAGTGTTATATGATGTTCTGTGTTTAGTGTTTTTAAAATCAGTTTTTAAGGTCTATTGAGACACATAAATCTTTTTATTAATAGCACTTACCAGTATACAAATTTTTGATAAGAGATCAGGATTTTTCTCAAAAAAACATATCAAATTGAAATAAATTTAACTGAAAGTCTTGTTGTAAGAAGAGACACACAAACCATAATCCATTTTTATATCTTTATTAAATTATTAATGGCACCTTTATCAGGTATCATCACCTCATTTCAAATTCTGCAACATTTTTGGCATCTAATGATATGATTTTTATTATTGAACAATATTGGAACATTACTACAAAACTGATCTAGAATCCTGCTTTATTGTACATCCGTATTTAATTTTAATGTGTCTATTCTTACACAAAAACTATAATGTACATTTTATGCTTAATAAGATATTTATTTATTTTTTTTTTTTTTATTGTATGACATCAAGAAAGTACATTAAAATAATAAGGAATATTAACATTTTCCTGAAAATTTCCTAACATTTACATTATAAAAAATCCAAAAATTTATTTTTTAAAAATAAAAATACAACTTGCTTTTGATGAAAACCCTGGACAAAAGAAAATATTTTAAGTTCCAGTAGAAGCTTCAGGTAATTTCAAAACAATTCAAATTCTACATTTTTTACTATAGTTTAAGATACAATCAATTCTTCTTGAAAAATGTTTACAGGAAGATACATCTGAATCAGATTGAAAAATATCTCAGTGGTAGTACATGTAAGCAAATATTACCAATGAACTGATTTGAAACAATTCTCTTTTCAAATCTAACCTCATTAGATATATATATATATATATATATATATATATATATATATATATATATATATATATATATATATATATATATATATATATATACCGGTATATGTAATTTCAATATATATTTAAATTTATTCCTTTTAGTTTAGAAACTCTCTCATTTTAGTCTTTATTTTAATTTTTTTTTTTTTTTTTTTTTTTACTTTTTTATAAAATTCTTCAATTATTTAAACACTCGGGTACTTACTCTAATTTCCATTTGCCTCATTTTTATAGTATCATTCAGAGTTAACCCAAAGCCATTTATTTTACAGCCAGCTGTAGGTCACTTTAGCCTATGATTGATTTTTTAATGGTTTCTGTCTTGTGAGAAGTTTATTATTTGGCAGTGATCAGAAAAAATACACTTAATTTTATCTTTTACACCTTTAACTGCAGTGCAAATGGGTGTGTAGTAACTTCTACTGAATGATACTTTGTTTTAATATCAAAGCTTTCATCACGATTAGATCAACATCTCCAATCAAACTGTAAATGAAAAGGTTGTGACACATTCTGCTTACTTCATTTTTTTTTGAAAACTTATCATTATCTACCTTTCCTTTCTTTTTAATAATTTTAAAATAAAGTTTGAAATCATGGTGCAATACAGGAAAAATCCACTGTATGAATTAATTTAAAAACTTGACCAAAGTAATGATTAGTGATCTAGATGTACTGTTAATATGGCTTACTACTGATAGTTGGAAAAAGGCCATAATTAGTTTTAATGACATCATCAATGCAGAGATAACCAAACCACTGGAAATACTGGTCAGTAATATATATATATATATATATATATATATATACTCAAAATATCCTGAAGACACATATCAAAATCTTCCAAAAGGTCAATCCTGACCCTCTATACAACTGTAAAATAATAGCCCTTGACTTATATTTTCATTAGGATAAAAATTTCATCAGTACTTTTTAAATTTCCAATCTTATTTTCATTCCTCTAAGGTCCTGTACACAAAACATGCAACATATACTAAGTGTTACACACAAAATAACCACTAAGTAAGTGAATTGAAAATTAAATTAATATTATGTTCGGAAAAACCCAAGAAACTTTAAATAGTACTTATGTCATCTAACCCCATTATTCAGATATATTTGATCTATCAAAAAAAAAAAAAAAAAAAAAAAAAAAAAAAAAAAAAAAAAAAAAAAAAAAAAACAATAAAACTTTAAACATTATCATTGTGGCCTGAATATAAAACAAACAATAGGTGTTTAAAACACAAATACCTGTATATGTCTCAACTCAAATTAACAGTAACTTATACAGTAATACCTCTATATATATATATATATATATATATATATATATATATATATATATCCATATATATCCATCTCCCACAGGATCTAAGAAATGTGGATTTACAATAACTTTGAATAAAGTTTTTCATTGGCTGTAGCAAAGAGACAATTATTTCATAGGAACATGTGGGTTTTATATGACTGCTATAGCAGGTTTTACTGCATTTTTATTCACAAATTTTACTTATATCTAAGTTTCCAAAAGAAGATTACCGGTAGTACCATAACATTTGTTCTAGTGCCGGTTTCCAGAAAGCTTAAATATCAAAAGTTGATAAAGACCTTCATAATCATATGATACTTGGACAAACTTGATTATGGCACTAACTACATGTACCTATATATGTCAGATGAAAAAGGTTATCCACCCTCAAAGGTAATTACTGTACATTAAATACTGGGTTCTGTCCATTAGGTCTCTTTATACTTTCATTACAGAACAAAGTTCAACATCAGGATCATTGATAACAGACTGAATATTATGGGTATAAATATAGATATAATATGTACAATTTGCATTAATAATTCTATGTATTTATATGTATACTAACATACATTACACTTTTAGACAATACAATCATTATCATGTAAATTGTTTTGAAATTGCTGTAATCAACATAGAAACAGCCCAGTCCTTCAATAATAACAAAGTTTAACTCAAACACTACAAGATATTATTTTGGGAATGTGTCAGGTCATAATATTGTAAAAAGATAAATTTTCATAATTTCCTCCTCAAAATAGCAAAAAAAAAAAAAAAAAAAAAAAAAAAAAAAAAAAAAAAAAAAAAAAAAAAAAATTAATTAATTAATTAATTAAAAATAAATAAATTTAAAAAAATAAATAAATAATAATAATAAATAAATAATAAATAAATATATAAATAAATAAATAAATAAAATTAACAAAGTGCTTAGAGAATGATCAAGTCTATGATCAAGTCATGATGTTTACTCGCGTATTGATTAACTCAATTACAGTTCAGTATGATACAGCTTTTTACATAACCAAAATAACAAAGTTTTATGGCAAGAGAAGTTAATATTGTATTACAAGAATTCTACATAAAAAAAGATTTTGATTGACTGTTTGATTGATTGATTGATTAAATATATTGGATTTTTACATTCTGTCAAGAATATTTTATTTATATTGCCAATTCCAGCTATAGATGAACTAGCAGAAATCTGATGTTTGCAGTGGGCTAAAGGCCAATGTGCAGGGACAGTGCCGTACTGTTCTAAACATGCCATGCTTACTATAATATAGAGCAGCAATTTTGGAGTTCATTGCAAAGAACCTGTAAGCATCATTTCTAAATGCTAAGTACTTGGTGAAAGAACAGATTTTCAAGTTTTGGTATGCCTACAACATGCTCCCTTCACCTGTAAAGTAATATTTGTCCCTAAATATCAAAATAAATCATAGATTTGACAATGTATTACAAAAGTTCAACATTACTCATAGTAATTTTAATAAGCACAGATCAAAACCCTGATATAGTAACCGTCAGTAACTTTGCAACTCTGCTTATTACAGCTGGTTTATGAAATCACAAACTTTATTTCTTTTTTTTCTTTATAAAACCTCTTTAATGATCACCAATAACAACAAAATCTTTACTGAACAAATGGTAGAAATGAAATAAGGTTTCTGCGTAAATAAAAATGTTTATTATGTTCAATTATTCTTACCATGTGATTAACTGGTTTTTATGAATGAATTCAAGTTGTACTGTAAATTAAAGTAAATTTTAAATGTGCACACATTCTTACCATAAATTAACTGGTTTCTCACAAAAATATCCCAAACATTCTCTTAAAATATAGCCATTAGTTAAAACAAAGTTCCAAAAATATAAATAAGGAATATCATGACCCTAACACTCAAAATAAATATATATCCAACACCATCCTCATATACTAAGTATATATATTTACCGGTAACAACCTTAGAAATATTATGGCCTCAACACTTAAAATAAATATATATCCATTGAACATCATCCTCATATATTTAACAACTTTCCTTCTTTTAAAACATCTCTAGTTTAAACACTCAACACCAACACAAATTTACCCATCCTGTCTAACCAAAAACATTTAAATAAAAATTCCAGACAAATATATCTCAAAAAAAGAAAACAATGAAATGCCTAGGGACAGAACAATAACAATGATTGTAATAAGGAGAAAGTAGCCATCCTGAAATGATTAAATAAACAAAACAATAAGATTAAGGTAAAATATACAGCCATTATTTATATATCACACATGTACATGAGTGGGGGGGGGGGGGGGGCAAGTCTAACACAAAATACAAAATGTCTTTATGTATTTAGACAACATATTACTACTACATATACTTCAATATATATAATAAGTTCACTTGCCACAATAGGTTTGTGTGATTTCTGAAGGCATTTAAAGTTACTGACCAATAATTGGACAATGATAGACAATCAGAATGTTGAGTCTGTTGTAGTAATAAAATTCTTTTCAAAAGAAAGATCAAATGCCAAAGAATGCAGCAGAGAATTAACAAGATGGTAATAGTCCTGTTTATTTAACTATTACAATCTCTAAAACTGGGGATGTCTATGTGGATCTAATGAAGCAGCTGAGAGGAAAAGGAAAGGAAAGTCAAGCCAAGGTTTTTTTTCCATTACAATGCTCCTGTGCAGAAGTCAATGTTTTGCACAAGCTGCAAGACTGCCAAGAGACAGTTTGTGGACAAAAATTTTATTTTGAAGGAATAGACAGGTTGACTGGCTGGTTTTTGTGTTGAATACTTATTATCAAGTTTTGAATTTTCAGTCTCTTTTGATGACAATAAATGTCCCATTTTAGTGAGAAAAATTGCTAACATCTATTTAGAGTGGAGTGGAGGGGAGTGGAGTAATGAGCAAAGAACTTATATATTGAGGTGGTCAGTGAACAAAACCAGATTTCTGCAGAAAATCACCAACCTTTAGCAATTGAGCTGACAATTTTTTTTTTCATACTAGGATCTGTTCAACTGGGATTCAAATCCCAAGACTGTGTGAGGTGCTGTGATCGATAATTGAACACTTTTGACCAATCAGTCAATGTGGTTTCCAGTTAAGAAGGGCAAAACTAGGACACCCTTTAAAGTACATTTTCAGCAAGGAATGATTTGTCTTCGTGTAAAACATGCATAAATACAAAATGTACAAAAAAAATAGTTGACACAAAAATCAGTGTCAATATAATCTTATCCATCATGCTCATCAAAAAACTTTGACAGAAATTTGAAATGGAATCAAATTCTCATGATGATGGTATGACAATAAACTCATGAAAGCCAGCTTCTTATACCGTTTTAAAAAAAAAAAAAAACTTAAAAATTAAAAAGTGAAATGGCAAAATATAACTGCCTTGTACCCTTGACACTACTCAGGAATCTGGTCAACAAAAACACATATTATCCATTCCTCAATTTATAAAATTTCGAAATAAATATACATGTTATATGTATATAATTACCTGACAGAGCAGAATGAGTCTGATAATCTTCTCAAGAACCTTTCATGTTTAACTCCTAGTCTGTTCAGGCTATCCGAAAAAGAACTTTGTCTCTTTACAGTCTACAACACAAAATATAATCAATGTTTAAAAACAATGCCTAAGGCAATAAAATATGCACAAGATAATCAACAAAAACGTCAAGAACCATAACTCTTCATAACATCAATTCATCCTACTGACAAGATGTAATAAATGACCTTGTGACCAGGTCATTGTCAGTACACTACAGGAAACATGTACAAGTATATATATATATATATATATATATATATATATATATATATATATATATATATATATATATCATTTCTTACCTATATATACCTTTCTGTTTTTGTTTACATTTCTTCTGTTAGGTTGTATAGTTTAATGCTCCCAGTCAGATGAATGAGGGGGGGAGATCACTTAACATAGTTTGTCAGATAGAACAATACAGTAAGTAACATGATAAGATATACTTAATAAAAACAATATATAACCTTTGGTGTAAAGTAAGACTCAGTGACAGACAGCTCAGACAGGGGATCATCTTATCAACAACAATAATTTACCTGTAAACAACAGATCATTTTGGATACATGTGGTATACAGTTAAATCTCATTTTATCAACACAAATTGTTCATTCAGATTTTGAAGGAGACTACAAAAACAAAAATATAGAAGAAATAAAATTTGGCAACTTCAAAATATTGTGGTTATAAGAAAGATAGAAATGTTATCATGGGGCTTTATAAAATGGTTTTACAGTATTTTTAAATATCATTAGTAAGAAAATGTTACCTCAGTTTCAATCCTAAATATACATACAAGCAATAAACTTAATCAACAGAATTATAATAAATATGTACCTCAGTTTCAATCCTCTATTACACATACAAGCAATAAACTTAATCAACAGAATTATAATAAATAGTTACTCGTTTCAATCCTCACATACAAGCAATAAACTTAATCAACAGAATTATAATAAATATGTACCTCAGTTTCAATCCTATATACACATACAAGCAATAAACTTAATCAATAGAATTATAATAATTTCAAAAGCAAATTTGATCATTTTTGAGTTTTTTCCCAGAGTATTTATTAAATCTAAGGTATGTGTAGAAGATTGTCTGTGGGTAGATGTACCTAGGTAGAAATGATGCAAGTTGGGATTAATACATATAAACATTGTACATTTCTAGCTATTCTCTTTGAATTTACAAGATTCAGCCTGTCTGGCACTGTGAAGTATTCAGATCTATTTCAGTACAACCTAATGTAGCTAAAGTAGTTTAAAGTCTTTCTTATATTTATTGAAATGTTCAGCAAAAAGTTTTAATCACTGTTTAACAACAACAACAACAAAAAAAAAAAAAAAAAAAAGAAAACATTTCTTAATCTAGAATCGGCATATTAAATTTTTAATCAAACATTCTTATTATAGTAATACTAATAGTAATAGTAATTACTTCCTGACATAAGTGAAGCACTTTAAGCTACTGTATGATCTCTTTGTAATAAAAGTTCTCAGACTCAAACTGATTCAGTTTTAACATCAGTGATTAAAAAGAAAGCTTTATATAATACTGCAATAATTCATTATCAACCTCACACATATATCCATGTTATATCCTGTCAATTTTATCATACAACAACATCACTTCATTAAGATACTCCACCGACATATACTGTAAACAGTACAATTTTATACCTGTCTAATTTTTTTGAATATAAATCAAAACTTTTGATTTAATATAAAAGCTTTCATTCTTATCAAATTTATTATGAAAAGATATAAATATGTACAATATATGTATACAAAAGAAAAAATAAAGAGTAACCTGTCAGTGTAGCCAGAAAGTGAAATAAACCATGCAGTGTTTAAAATTTGACTAAAGGTTTATAGATCTAACATACAATAATAGTTAACATTCTGAAGAAAACAAAAAGAGTAGATCACTTCAAATGTAGATCACAAGCCAAGGACAAAGTCATCAAGTCAAATATTATGATAGCAAAATATAGGTTCTGGCACAATTAGTACCAGTATATAGTATGTGCCAAACACATAACACTAGCGAATGTATAAAAAGACACTGCAATTTCTCCAAAATAAAGGTCACTAAAATTCAAGGTCAAAATAGCAGCTCAAGGTCAAGGTTTGTTACAGCCTTCTGACATATACCAGTATATATATATATACTAGTATGTAATATTGTTTATAGGTAAGCAGGCAGTAAACCTTGAAATGTACTGAGTCTGCAATTGTCATAAAACTTTTTTTAATTATATAAACCCACATTGAACTGCTATTTATGTGGAGCTAAACACTGATCTTTATAACATACAGATGAACTGACTACAGTAAGTCAGTCAGTATAGTTAGTTACCTTTGATAATTCTCTGTAATTGGTGTAACAGGAAAACTTACATGAAATAATATGTAATTAACAAATGCCTCTTACTGCATGGTACATAAGACTTGTATCACTGCAGGCAATTAAACTGTAACTCCTACACAAACCATAAAAAGTATATAGTCTATACCGGCACTTGGACCTCAATTACTTCAAGATGACCAAACTGGTACTAAACCCTTTATACAAGACAGAAACCATTTGACCATCAAAGGCATATTTAGATACTGGTATAGTTACTTGGCCATTTATAGATATAAAGTAAAGTAAGCCAGATTCTTTCACTTATATTATTAAGACAGTCATTATACATTGATCATAGGAAGCTGGAGTATAACGTGATAGCTAAAAGCTAAAAACTTATGTCAAGCTACATGTAACTGACAAACTTTCTCACTACTGAAGTGAGGTCCAAATCTAGGCAGTGAGATACTTCAAAATCTGTAAAGTGATTCATATACACATGTATAACAACTTGATCATTCAAAATTGTAGGCATCTTCAGTAAGCATGGAATGATTCATCTTTACATCTCATATGAAATTGATAAGTGCCACTAAAATACTGTCAATACACATATTGATAAACTAAGCTTGATACAAAACAGTTCTAAAAAAAAACTACTTTTTTCCATGTTATTGTTGTTTCTGACCAGAACTGTAATTAATACTATCCACAAACAGCATGCCGGCTGCTCTAAATGTTCAGACATTTGAACCCTCTTGTGTAGGATCCAAACCAATACAAAAGTATATGTCTTTCAATCATAATTGCAACAAAATAATAGAAACATCATGTCATCGCTCAGACACTTTAAATAATATGGTCATTTTCCATCCAACTTATTTAGTTAAAAGTATTGTGATACAAATCAAATCTCTTGACAACTTTGAAGATATATATCATCATTAGGAGGCCTGTACTGTTCCACCCCACAAAACTCATGTAGATAGTATACCCTAGCTGAATCCTAGACTTTATTATTATTAAAGTAAGTCTACATTATATGTGATAATGATGTTTTTACTATAATAACAGGTGATGTCAGAGTAAATAAGGTTATATTATATGTGATAATTATGATCATGTATTTGTTCCAGTTAAAACAACAGGAGTTTAGTTTAGATCTGATGTACAGGTACTGATACTGACTGTAGTTATACAGTTAATGTAGTGATAATGACAGGCTATAGTCTAAATAATATCATAAACAACCTTGTTATATACCCTTTACTTAAAGCCACAGTATTGTCAAATCTCAGTGGGTATCCACTACATGTACATACATGTACATTTATTTACAATTTTTTGCCAAAATCCTTTAGGACACACAATTTAACTTAACAATGAAGGTTTAACTAAACAGCAAGCAATACAGGACATCTAGTTGACTCTTCACACTGTTTCTGTCTCTTGGAAATTTTTTTACATGAAATATTTTACTTTCAAATAAAGAAATTGTATAATTTATACTCACTGACTTTTGAAAAAATAATGAGGGTCAATTTGACTCCTAATGGTGAAGGGTCAAATGAAAGCCCTGCTTTTGAGGTCTTTCTTTTGTTTTTATCAATTTTTAAAAAAAATTTTTTTTAACTTTGATCAAATCCTTCTTCAGATAGCATGAAAACTGTCATAAGAACTCATCATTTGGTGGTATATACTTGTATATATATATGTGGTTATTGACAAATTTTTCTATATAACTTCTTTTGGAAAGTTTTAAAACTGTTTTAATTTACATGTAGATTTATTTTTTAACATTGCATAAAAAGCATCTTCACATTTAAACTACTTGTAGTAATCGTTTTACAGTGGTTTGTTGCCACAATAAAAAAGAGAGCTTCTACTTCATATCTTTTCTTTAAAAGTTTTACTAAACTTCACATGATCTGTCATAAAATCTACCAGACAACTAATTATAAGAGATTTCTTTTCATGATAATGGGAATTGCCAGTGTTTTCATGAAAAAATGTCAACTTTTGCTATTTAGAGAGTTTCATAACATTTTTTGAAAAAAATCTTGTTTCTGCACAAACTCTATGGGTTATCATATGTCAGGGTTCAAATTTACTGCATACTTTGTGTTGTTTAATTACAGCACATATGTAACACCACTAGCATGCTAGCTCACTAAGTCAGTGACAGTGTTCTAAAAACACACAACACTCACATATTATACACACTTTCTAAAATGTGTATTGGAAATGTGTAAATGGTTTGTTTCATTGTTAAATTTTCACTGTATGTGTTTGTTCACATAAGAATCAATGTAACTGTTTTTTCCAAATGTTTTTTTTTTGTGTATTGTTTTCATTTCTGGTGGCTAAAATTGTCGTAAGTTGATTAATTTTTAATTTATTTTTTGTTAAATACAAAGTCACAACTATCTGTACCTGTTTATCTACTAGTACATGTATTATAATTTCACATTTTATACTGTAATGTAATTATAATGTAAACAGAATCTGTGTTTAATTAAACTCACCTTCCCGCTCATTGTTAGATGCCAAGTATCATTACTGGTGTAAAAATCCTTAAAATAACACATTTACACCAGATTTTAGTGGAATATCTTGAAAATTTCTGCACAAGTTTCATTCATAGAGAAAACAGAAGACAGCGAAACAATACACACAAATACAGAATCCAAGTAATTTATCATTAAGTTATGAATATATAACATCTACACAGCCATAATGATACAAGTCTGAATGTATCAGTATCAACATTCTGCTCCTTCAAACAAGCATCCAGGAAGTGTATAAATGTAACATGTACAAGTATATAAGTTAAAAAAATCTATGTAACTGCCTGTCGATTGGTAGAGTAACACTGCCAATACTTGATATTACAATTACCGATATATTACCAATCATTTAAAGCAACAATCAGGCAGACTCAGCCACCCACCCACACACAAATGTAATCCTTATGTTGTTTTAGCAATTATCAGATATTTAGAGTGAAGGAATAAAATTTCAAATTATCAAAGTTACTTTACTATCATATTTTTAACTACAAGTATGTATACTCAATATACTTTTGAATCTCTGGTGGGCAGTTGTTTATTTAAATGATAACAATCACCAAGATGAAATAACAGTAATTTTAAGTTGGAACAGTAAAACATATAATTATCCTATAAGGCTATATATATATACACACATACTGTTTCAATGTTAATATCATATATCTGGTTTAGAGATGAAGTAAATGTATTCATATTAGTGTACCACTAAGTGTTAGAAAGATCAACTGATTTTCAATACATAACATCTATGTGATACATGTACTACCAATCAGGAATGATGAACAGTAAGAATGGCCATCTTACTGGCTTGCAATGACAAAAGAGTTACCAAATTAACTGAGGAAAAACTGAATATCTGTTAACTAGTTGACATAAGGCATTGAAATATCATTTTAAAAGGGTACCTGTAACCAAAAATTTTTTTATCACAATTGTTTTATATATTATTTAAATATAACAATGTTGATAACCGCATCAAAATTGGTGACAAAATAAAAAAGTTTTAGCGGTTTGAAATCCACATTTTTTAACTTTCTCTTTATTGCAAAGTGAAACGCCTCGTTTTGAGTTATAAATGTCATTGCAGTATTAGAAGTAGTATCTAACATAATAGACAGTAGTAACAATGACGATATATTGGCGTATGTAGAAGAAAGTAACGACTCTGACATGTACCTTTTTATGTCAAATAGTTTATCATTATTTGGGGAAGCAGTAGACAATCTTATAAGTGATGAATTTAGAGCAAAGCCGTTATTTATTCGAACCAGAAACGGACGAATCTGATGAACATATTGAGTCGAGTCCCGACCTATTCGAGAATTGTGACTGCATTTGGTTGCATAGCTGTTGAAAAATACGTGACGAGTGTTAACTTGTCAATAACACGAAAATTGTTTATATCTTTGACTTTTTTAAAAATAAATTATTTTATTAAGTCAGACTGGACAGACTCGAGAACTACGATAAGATGCATAGCTATAACAAAAAAAAAAATAAATAAATAAATAAAAATACGCGATTAGTTTTAACTTGTCAAATACACGACAAAAATTAATTTTATCGTCGACATTTTAAAATGAATTAAATATCAAGTTGGACTGGACAGACTAACGGATGAATATTATGGAACCTACTGTGGTGGCATGTGCTGATTTTGAATTTCTATTAACTTGAATAATGCATTCAAAATTCAAATTTTGATTGCATTATTTTAATAAAAATTCCAAATCAGCACATGACACTGGCACCAGCTAAAAATCAATACATAAAAATCCAATCGCCTATGCTCTTTTGAGCAATGTTTATTGACAGTTGAAATTAAATGACCGTGATGTAGAAAACTTTTAAGTAGTCTGGTGACAACACATTTCCTTGATAATTGGAAGATGTTCACACAATTAAAGTTTGTAACATAGTTCTTTTCAACTGCCCGATGGCTAATTAATGCTGGGGTTATTAAAAAGAAAAAAAAGATATTCCATCTCAAATTATTTTACGCGAAATATATTATAATTGTTTAAAATGAAATGACACAGATTTCAAAATGAGACCACATTAAAAAAAACGAGATAATAATAATAATAATAATAATAATTTAATGGATTTGTATATATAGAATAAATTTAAAGAATTTAAAAATATCACAGCTATATATATATGCAAAGGAAAAGCGAAAACTAAAATCTAATAAAATCAAATGTTGAAAGTAGATCAATAAACGTGTGTTAAATAGACTATTCTGGTCGTCAATTTTGAATTTTCAATTTTGCCTAAAAGTTATATTTTATTATTATTATTATTATTTTTATTATTATTATTATTATTATTATTATTATTGATTTGAAAACTAAAGAGAAATTTCTTTTGCTTACTTTTTAAAATTTAAAAATGAAATATCCATTTTTTCCGAAGTGAAAACTTTATACTGTATATGACAAATAACGTTTACCAAATAAAATTATTTTACGTTACTCGAACTGTAAATATATTATTGTATATTACAGGTCGTAAGATAACTTAATCAACCTGCAAATCAATTTTGCTAATTATAGTGACATCCTGTTAATTACAGGTGTGGGTCTAAATCTAAGGAATGTGTCTAATAAACAAAAGGATTAATAATAATCTTAATTAACGGTACATGTCGAACGGATGTTAATTCTACTTCATTAAATAGTTTTCCCATAAAATAATCACAGAAAGTTAAACTACGAGTTGGTATTTGACTTATTTTAGTAGTTGGTAAATAATATTCTGTTGAGGTATGTTACTGGTATGACGTCACAACATGAGAGCCTCGATATCAACCTTTTTGATTGGGATTTCTAGAGATGTATTAGAAAATCAGCGATATCTACCTTATTATGGAATGGAATTTTATGGAATTTTCACTACAGCCATATTTAAGTACGACGAATAAAATATGTCAAAACTGAAAATCATTACAGGTACCCTTGAATACAATATACATGACTATTTTGAGATTCATGTAAAATAACTAATATTTTCCAGCAAAAGTTAATAGATTTTTTTAACAATCTATGCTCTAAATAAAACAAGAGGCCAATGGGCCTTAACGCTCACCTGAGGATATGGCCAAAATCATTTGCAAATATCATATCAATATCTACAATATTTCAATATACATGCCAATACAAAAAGTTAATACTTTCCAAGATAATAAACAATTTCAGTCTTTTTATGCACCTATGACCTTGATCTTTGAAGGTATGACCTTGAGCCATATATCAAAATGATTGTCATGTCAATACCTACAATATTCCAATATACAGCCAATACAAAAAGTTAATAATTTCCAAGATAACAAACAATTTCAGTATTTTTATGCACTTATGACCTTGACCTTTGAACGTAAGACCTTGAAATATACATCAGAATGATTGCCATATCAATTCCTACAATATTCTAATATACATGCCTATACAAAAAGTTAATAGTTTCCAAGATACTAGTAATTAACAATTTCAGTCTTTTTATGCAACTATGACTTTGACCTTTGAACATATGACCTTGAGCCATATATCAAAATGATTGTCATGTCAATACCTACAATATTCTAATATATATGCCTATGCAAAAAGTTAACAGTTTTCAAGCTACCGGTAATGCACAATTTTAGTTTTTATAAGCAAAAAATAACATTTCAGGGGCAACAACTCCTACATGCGTTACTATATAGTTACTAAACTTTGTTTCTTTTTGTCATGCTGAACATTTTAACAATGTTGTGATGCTATGAATCTTGAAAAATTTTGAAGAAAATAGCCTAAAACTGCAAAATTATGAACTTGACCTTTGACCTTGACCCCATTTTTAAGGTTATTTCAAGAAAAAGTGAAAACTGAAAACCCCATGTCAATATCTGTTCAAATAGTCAAGTTATAACAATTTGAAGCCATTTTATGAAATTTTTAAAATTAAACGCAAAAACGTGTAACCCATTTTTCAACCAAATTTCGCTATGCCAAAAGCTCACATGACCTTTGGTCAGGTGAGCTAAAAACTATATCACAGTTCAATTGAATTATTTTTTAAGTTCACCACAGATTTAGTACTAAGCAAATCAATACAATTATGCAATCTATCATGGTCTAGAACACACACTAATTGATACAGTGCCACTCAAAATGTGAGTATATCAATATTCATCACAGCAGGTTGTTAATTAAACAGCAGAGCCATCAGGAAAAAATACAGTTCAATCATCAATAACCATCACAAAACTCTTCTCCAGACTGACACATATAAAATTGTTACATCAACATACATACCAAGAAAAACCCAGTGATTGAAACTTGCTGATCCTCATTTCATATAGGAATCAATGAAACCACTGGTGTTTAACAATATCTTGGTTTTTAGTTTTTTTTTACAATCTTCTATTTCATTTGTCTATTTACTATAACAGGAACAACTAATACACAGATTAACCTAACGCCAGTCCTTTCAGTCCATAGAGACAAAAATTTCTTAATTGCTTTTCCGTGTTTATTCTGGTAGAAAGCACATGATCTTTTACACAATGTAGACAGGAAAGTTGTTATTGAATTTTAGCCAAATTAATTTCCACAATCAGAACCAATTTACTTCAGCTCCTGTTGCTTTATATGTCATTTTCCTCATATATCTATTGACTTAATTTAGTAATAAAAATGTCTAAAAATAACGCAATATAAAAACAAGTTGGATCTTAAGTATACATTCAAAGTATTTCAAATTCTCATACAGCAGGATCAATTATGCAATTATGTAACATAATTATATAAAACTAATTAGGTAATTTAACTTATATTTATTTCTATAATCAAGTTTTACAATTTTCTTGAGCTATAAAAAATATGACAATTTATTTCAGGGCCTTGTTTATGTAGCTCACCCTGACAAATCATTATTATGGTAAACACATATACTGTCATTTCCTATATGTAATATATATTTTTAAGATGGTGGTATAGATCTGCAGAAGACCTTGGTAGTCAAACAGATAAAAGTCCAGGCTTGGAGATCACAGCATCTCTCAGCGCTCAATCCGAAACTATTGTAAGTAAGTCTGTCAGTCTGTTTGTCCAAAGTTCAGTGGGTTTCTCCAGGTACTCTGGTTTTCACTTCCATCCCAGAACTGACTGCCTTGATATAAGTCAAGAATCTTTACTTGGATGTACAGGTAGAACAGAAATTGGCAATAGAAATTTTTCTAGTTCTGGTGTTTTCTTTTTATTTTCTAATTAAGAATATAGTTACTATAGAAGTCAACCATTCAGGAGAAACCAGCTTGTTCATCAAAAGAATAAAAAGTAGATACAGACCATGGGTGACAAGAGTAGTAAAGTTGCAGGGACTTTTTTATCTTTTAGCTCTCAACCAACAACTTCTTTTGAAAGTTAAAGTGCAATAAATATTTAGCCTACCTGAGAAGTGATTCTCATGATAAAAGTATTAAGTCTCGAGAAACCCATGGGACTTTCATTCTCATATAGCATTCTCACATAGATTCATAGAGGAACTTGAGACTTTTGTTCTCATTTAGTCAATAATCCAGTAAGTATGAACAAAAATCCAAAGTTTAATTAGCTGCAGATGGTATTTTTATCATAATCTATAGAACTTAATCTTTAAATTCATCTTGTTTAAGCAGGGTGTTGAGGTGATAGTAGGAAATAAAGAAAGATAAGTTTGGAGTTATTAAAATAACAGAAGAGAAATTACCAATCTTGTTTACTCATTCAAGTGTTTACAATTTGTCATAAGTTTGAAAATGTTGTGTTGAGGTTGGTTTCTTGATATTGAATACTGAACAGTAAGATTCTTACAATGATTACATGCTTAACAGACAATCAACCCAAATAATTACCAATGTTTTACATTGTAATTCTGTTCTGAGCAAGGCTAAAGTACAGGTTATTACAACGAAGTTTGTTATTCTTAATATCACTGGACACTAAGTTTTACAAATAAGTTCCCATACTTGGCATAGCATTTTTATAGAACTCAAAATTCCGAATTTTGGCCAATTTCCTTTTTTTTTTTTTGTACATGTGCTGAAAAACCATTTCCAAATTCATTGGACAGTTTTGTGTCTCTATATATCAATGAATCAACAAGAGGCCCAATAAGGCCTGTGATGCTCAACTGGCTGCATATGTAAGACAATGTTTGTTTTTTATTGTAATGCTTTTTACGTTCAACTCAAGAATATTTCACTTATACGGAGACTGTCAGTTTTGGAAATGGTGGAAGACACTGGAGTATCAGAGAAAACCACAACCAAGCAGCAAGTTAACTGACAAACTTTCAAAGATGAAGTGCTAACGCCACTGGGATTTATGCGCAATAACATCGAATGCTTAAGACCACTTGGCCACTATGGCCCCTGAAAGACAATGTGATGTGGTTACCATAATTGGTTCATCAGCTAAAGATGGCAAATAAATTGAGCTTATGACCATTTTTGCTTCAATGAAGCCTACTTTGCAACACACACACATGCAGGCATGCTTCGCTATGCCATAAACTCAGCTGGGTTTGGCCAGTTGAGCTTAGAATGGATCCACAATGGCTATTTTTGTTTTTGTTTTTTTTTATATCTAGTAACGACAGGCATCTTGGACTGGTTCAAACTTTTTTTCAGGCCGATGTAGGAACCTTCCACACAAAACTTGGTTCCAATTTGCCCAGTGGTTTCAGAGGAGAAGTTTTTTACTAAATATTACACCTAATTTGCATATTTCTTGAAAATTGGGTTAATAAAAATTTTCTCATAAATAAAACATTATATATTTTTAATCCCACACAGTATACTTTCTATACTGGCTATAGCCAGTTGAGCTAAAAATATTTGAAGGGCTAACATTTTTTGGAAATGCAGTTTGTTACAAATAAATCATATTGGGGATCTTGAAAGGTAAAAGTTTTGTGGAGATTAAAATTTTGTAGTTTTTAACTAACTAAGAAAACAGCTCCATTTGTTCCATCACAAAAATTTGTGATTTTACAATGACTGATTAGCCATGATAATTACTGGTAATCAGCGGTTTCAATAGAAGCCGACGGCCGACGAAAAGCGTCGGCTACTTTGTCAGTTTTGAGCAGTACACGTCGGCTACTTTCACTTTAGTTACGGTAGAAAGACTAAGTGTTTAACCCTCTTTACTTTACTATCCAAATCGGTTCCCATGCGTTACTTGAAATGATCATTTAGACGTTTAACTGTAATAATAAAAATGCCCTTAAATGTGCGTTTTAAAGATCGAGATGTGGTCCTTGGTAATGCATAAAAAGTGTAGCGTAAATGGAAACTATAGTATGGGAATTGCGGGTTAGTTCCTGTTTTGACGTCTACGCATTCTAGACTACACATCGTCTCATTTATGAATGATGAAACGGCGGGCAACGTTACTAGACTTTTGGGGGAAAAGAAGTAAAGACAGTGATGGTACATAATTATTACCAAACACCCCTCTAAAAATGCTTGATTACACTTAACGTTATGAACAGTCGGGATGGGTGAAGATGCGAGTGGGAGCCGGTAGAGTTGACGTTTATTGGTTCCTTAAAAATTTACTGAGTAAAAACATTTATCTGTTACACGAGTTTTTGTTTCTGTTGTTTTTGTTTGTTTGATTTTTCATACAGAATCGGCGACATCCCCCGCTATATATGGATTATTTTTTCACCAAAAAGAGTGCTTAGTGGGAATACCGTTATGTGAATGGATTAGGATCGGATTCTGCAATGCTCTGTATATGACCTGTTCAGGTCAAACTCATGTTATCTACGTATCGACAATTTTTATTTATTTAAATTTGAATTTAATTTCTTTTTGTTTAGATTTTATTATTTGCAGTTTGATCTTGTTCTTTTGTGGTAAGACTTAGTTAAAATACTTTTTTTCTGAGTTTTTATTTTTAATTTAGTTTCTTTCTGTGTCTAATTTCCAGTCAATTTTTAGCACCACTTAATAAATTTAAAAATTTATAAAATTTAAACAAACTCTATCTCTCTCTCTCCCACACACACGCACACACACACACATAGGCCTCATGCTCACAAAAATGTTATATAAATAATGATATGCAACAATGAATCATCCAATTAAAGATATTTACAAAATTTCATTTTTCAATTTCAGACATCTCCCTGTCAAAAAATGATAATTTTTCTCCTATGTTAATGCAAAAAATGCAGTGGAATGCACCATTTTCAATGTAAAATTTAAAATTTTCCGGGGTAGGACCCCCACCGCCAGAGGGGGACGCATCCCCCTCCGCACCTCCCCCTCACACAGCGCTTTGCGCAAAGATGGACCCTCATGCTGGCTACTTTTTCAACACTGTCTGCTACTTCAAAATCTACTGAAAGGGCTGGGTAATAGTTTTTCAAGACATGTGACCCCCACTCCCCAATAAAATAAAAGTGATTATATGGAATAAAATGCAAGTTCAAAAAGTCATGGAAGTCAAAATTTTCAAATAAATTTCAATATCTTAATTGCACCACAATATCTCTATTGGTGCATATTTTTTCCCTAATAAGAAAAAAATTGAAGAGCTAAGGTCGTCTCTCACATATAAATTTAAATAGTGAGTTTGCATCTTACAGCGTTTCTATTCTTCCCAACTTGTTTTTCAGAGTCTCCTGTTGATGGATGTGAATTTAAGTAACTTTATATAGAAGATTATTTGTCTACTAGTATATCGGTGTTGTCTAATATTCAGTGTTTTGAATTTCAGTTGTCTTGATTACTCTAACACAGACTGATCGCAGAAACAAATTTATATCTTTTTTCAAGTGTTTGTTCAGAATGGATTTAAGTTGGGAAATATTAAACGTTTTAAGCATTCAGTTAATATGGTTCTGGTAAACCATTTAAGCAACACAAATAAATTTTACCTGCTTGTTTTGTTAAAAAGGGGGATAATCATGTTAAGAATATGTTTGATGCTGATTTTGATAAAGGATTTCTGAGAGAAATGAAGAAACATGGAAGCATATTGTTCAATATTATAGGACCTGAACTAGTAACCTTAACTATTAGCAGGATCCTTGTTAGATTCAGAATAGAATGCTTACCCTTGAATCTAGAAATGATGGGTTATTTTACTGGAAAAGTAAGTTTTGAGAGAAAACTGTACATGTAGGTGGCTGGCTGGACAGTATTACAATCTTCAAATGGTGGAATTCTTGTATAGGTTTAGAAAATTAGAGTATGTCTTTTAAAAGACTTTGAAGAAATATATAAGCTTCTGATACTGCTGATGGAGATATAGAACAAAATTATAATTAGTTGGAGATTTCTCAGACTTAAGACAGAATATAACTTTTTGCCATGACTTAATACCATAAATATGGTACATGTTTATGTACTATCTCCTAGAATTTTTTTATGATTTTTTATGTAGCAAATCAGTAGACTCTGTACAGAGTCTAAAGCATTGTGGCATGGTAATGCAGACATGCATGCTAACTGTTTAGAATAGCTATCTACGGCTGTTACAGATAGCAATTTTCGAAACCGGGTACCTGACATGCTTTACCTGAACCATGACTAGTTAACCAATAATCTGAATAAGTGATAAGAAAACAGCAATGATGGTAAATTGAAAGATTTGAAAATGGACACAGACACTGATGGGGAAATATGCTAAAATATAAGTTAAATTGGGAATCTGTGCACAAATTTTGACTAATTCTATCATTCAAACCTTCTAGTAAGATACCATATTCTTGCACTGGTATACAAATATATTTTTGAAATGTATGTTGGTTTAAGAATTGCGTTTGTGAAGGCCTGGTCAATAGATATGATTTTACACAAGTAAAAAGAAAGTATACATTGTTTTATTTCTTTATTTTCATTGAAGAAACTCAATCGATACAGTCATGCCACTGTTGAACTTAAATTAACCTACAACTGGATGCATGTGGATGAATATCATCTGTTACCCAGTCAATGATTTTAGTAATGGTTGCAGCATCTAACTGTAACCAGCTGATAATATAATATAATATATAATCCGTCTGTGTTTTAGTTGTCTGTTTTGTCTGTGTCATTCATGAGTGTTTATGTTAATGTCATTCACGTGTTTGTGTTTATATTTAGTAAACCAAATGACCTATGACTGGACATGACGTAACTTAGGACATATGCGCACTGGACATTATTAAATTTACATCCAAACTAATAATTCTTGGCATTATTGGTCACTTCACAGTAGCCATTATACATTTTCTTAAAACAACCATTGTGTCCTGGTGAACTTTTCATGGTTCCACTATATTGGTATGTACATAGTTGTTTGATATGTATATCTGATGATTTACTTTTATCTAAATTTTATTTCAATGTTTGATGATCAAGTTATTCAAAAATATTGTGTAATTGTGTATTTTCAGGCATATACTGTATATAGACTTCCAGCCTGAACCTACTAGCTCCTGTGAAATATGTTAAATATATGATATATAACCGTGTAAATTTAATAAACAGATCATCATTGAGAACTTTCTTCTTTTGTTATTATGTCGAGCATATTGTAATTGCCCCGTGGATTACATAACCTACCCGTAGTAGGTACCTATGACTACCATAAATTTACTTTTTACTTTACAGATACCAAATGTAAATTTTGATCAAAACAAGAAAATATCGTATTTATACACCCAGTATAAATCATTGCATCGTTTGTTCAAGTAGAATAAAAACAAAATGCATTTGTAGAAGTTTTCTATGAGTTATACAAAATCTGAAACTGGAAGCTGGGTCCACTTGACCTTAGAAAATGTTTCGTAAAATTCAGACGAGTTCATGCCATGCGTGTATTAGTCAATCTTTTCTCCTCCATACATATTACAAGATAAAAGATGTTGTAAAGAAAGTGGTTATTAACAAGAATTGTTACATAATTATATATTTACCTCAAAATAGTTCTAATTTCTAAACAAAGTGCAGCTCCTTGTTGTAAATATTGCAGACATTAACAATAAATGATGACATCATTTTAAATTGCGTACATTCAACTTTGCGTTCTACTTCTACCACAAAAAAGTTATGGATTCCTAATGCGTAGGATAGGACTCTCAAGGCTGTATGGTGTTCTTATTTCATACAAATGAAGTCGTATGATAAATATCTTGTTGTTGTTGGTTTTTTCTTTTTCTTTCTTTTTTTTTTTTTTTTTTTTTTTTAGAAAATTCAACCAATGATCCAATAATCTGTATTCAACCTTTTCTTTAAAAAATACTTAAAATATATTTTTTTAAGAATAAAGTTTAAAATTTAAAACCAACTAGCTTAGATACAATTCAGCATTTCAAGTATACCTTTCTGAAGAGGATCGTTCTCCTGTAGTATTATCTGGTTAGATAAGGTCTGTTGGTTTGTTGTAGTGTTGTTTCACGTCATATCAACCATTTTTAACTATTCATGATGACTTAAAGTTTATTTATCTCTAAGAACAAGTTTATTTATGCCTAAGATGCAGCTTTTTGTTAAGGTGCTAGCTCACCAAGTAAATATGCTGCAGACAAGCAGCCCCAGAGGAGGAAGTAGTATCTCAAATTCAGAAGTATTTCATTTTACTCATCCTGGGTTCAAACCCACTATATTTAACTAAGGCAAATGCTCTACAAATTAGCCACTGAGGCAGTACTAAGAACTTTTGTATTTTAAATTCGTAGGAAATTTAATCAGTTAGGTATAGTCACACAGGGTATGTGACCACTTTCAGGTATAGTTCTGTTGCTTTGTATCAAATCTTGTTGTCAAAGAAAAATATACTCATTTTAATCATATATTGGGTGTCCAAGAAACACAAGTGATGAACTAAATATATATACATTCATATTTTGGGGATAACTGATAGCAGTATGTATCTAGTAATGACCTCTGAAAACAATTTTTCAAGCTTTAACTGTTCAAAATTTCATAATATGAAGTTTAAAATAAATAAATAAAAAAATAAAAAATAAAAAAAATAACTCATATCTACCATCTGCCTTTTTTGTTGGATGTGTTCAACAATTCTGTTGCTATGGAATCCTCAGTGCAGAATACCAGAAGTGAGAACAGCACAGTCTCTTGTGTCTAAACACCATCAAATTATTTAAATGAAACAAAAACCTTAGACACTTACATTGGTATCAGGGTATGATATAGACTGACTTTGTACAGGTATACATAATTTATATTTGAAATGAACTACCCTGCAGATTTTATTGAAGATGTTTATCCTTTAATTTGTTATGGGATCTTCATGTGAAAGGAGTATCTTAAGCATCCTACCAGTTTCTGTGTCCTAGCTAGCCTAATGTCACTGTGATAATTGCTGTTACATTTTAAAACATTTTCTAGCCACAGATAACTGCATATAATGCAGATGCAGCTTTAAACAAAAACTCACTCACTCACTCAATCACTCACTCACTTGTGAGTCTCAATTGCAAAACTGTTAGTCTTGTCACTTGTGTGTGCAAAATACAGGAAGGATAATAGTTGTTTTTATTGTTTTTATTTATTTATTTGTTTATTTATTTATTTATTTATTTTTGATATATGATAAAAACAATAAACACCTTTCCATGGTTATATATTACCAGTAGTCTTCTTCTCTTCAAAGTGATACAGAGTTTCTCTAAATACAATCAATCACTTTATTTTTACTTGAAGACATTGTTGTTTTGAAAGTTCTAATTATAAGTATATGATTATGATGAACTGAACATCTGCATGACATTCTAAGTTTCATGTAACAAATTAAAAACAATGCCAAAGGCATAAGTTATAACCATTTACTTTGATAAGTGTTCATTTTGGTAACCATGACATCTGTTTAGAATATAAACACAAAATTGTACAAAATCAAATCCATCAGGAAATATCTATAGTTAAAGGGAGACAACTTTCTGACTTTTTATAATTCAATACTTAATTAAGTAAATACTTTTAATGAATATATACATGTATAATCATGTTAAAATTAAAATATTACAATTTAAAAGTTTTTTTTATAATTATTTATTTTCGAACAGTTCATTTAACAAGACAAGTATACATGTAAAGCATATAGTATTCCATTACAAAACTTATTCAAATAGTCCTTTTTGTAAAATGTCCATAGAGGGATGTCCTATAAACTTTAAAGTACAAGATGTCCTTTTAATTACAGTATATTTTGATATTTGGTAACATATTCTTAATCAAAATACATAAGAAATATTATTCAAACATATAAACCTATCGATTTCGCTACATGTAAAGTGCATTTTAAAGAAACTACTCCAACAATCTAGAAAGAAAGGACCACTTTTCGTAAAATTTACTCAGTGTTCTATTTTTATAACCAATTTCTTTTTCTATTTTATAATAATATTTCAAGACTTGTATTAATCTGTTAACTTCAGGTTTTGCACTAATCATACTCTTTTTATAGATAAAATATTTAGTACATATTATTATATGATTTATAACTGGCATCTCATCTATCATACAGAACATTATATCTGATATAGTAAATACATTAAATGATATCCAGCATTTATCAAAATATTTCTAACCTCATACCACAATGCTTGTGCATACAGACATTCAAAAAATAAATGTGAAATAGTTTCATTTTCACTATTACACAATGAACACAACTGAATATCTACAATTTTTGCAAAAAACAATTTCCTTTTTGTTCCTAGAATTCTATGAATACATTTAAACTGGAATTCTCTTAATTTATTTTCAACTGTAACTTTAAAAGGTAATGTAAAAAAGATTTTCCAATTCTAATATTGATTTCTTATTAATATTTATATTAAACCATAAGGGCTGGAATAAAATATCAACAATGTTTTCATTATCATTATAAACATTAACTGTGAAATCATGTAAAGCTGCAAAAACATCTTTTCAAAAGGAATTTTCAATATGCTTCATATTTTTTTTCAAAAAATAAGGACCAACCTCCATGTACATGTACCTAATTAAATTTATCACTTTTCAGATAATAATCTATAAAATGTTTCCATAAATAATATTCTTTTTGTAATTTCCTTTTCCAGGTCAATTTTAAACTTTTACTGAAACTAAATATATTTGTCATTTTCAAACCTCCATATTCATATGTAGCAGTCATAACCATTCTCTTAACTTTATCGCTGCCTTTTGTCCATAAAAATTACAGTATCTGTTCAATTTCTTTCAAAAATTTGTCTGGGGGGTCTGGTAAGACATTAATAAATGATTTAATTTGGATAGAAATAAAGTTTCTATTATAGAAACCTTACCATTTAATGTTAAAAATCTTTGCTTTCATACTCCTATCAGTCGTTTTATTTCCCTAATCTTTTCTTCACAGTTTTTTCTGTTATTTTCACTAGATCTACTGTAAATTTAATTCCCAGAACAACAAACTGTTTAGGGTTCCTGTTTATGTTCCTCTCAAAATCTTTCCAAAGACCCTGCCTTAACCCCAATCCATATAACATTTGTTTTTTCTATGTTAACTTTCAAACCTGACATTTGATAAAAATAATCTAGTAAATCTAAAACTTCTCTTAACGAAGATTCTGATCCGTCTAAAAATACTGATGTATCATCTGCATACTGTGAAATTCTAAATTCTTTTCCAAAAATATTTATTCCCTTTAAAGTTTTATTTTGTCTAATCATGTTACCAAGTACTTCAGCACACAGCAGGAAAAGATAGGGTGAGAGCGGGGACGTCACCTTGGCGACATCCTCAATGAAGATCAAAGAAGGATGATATATGGCCAGTCAAAATAATGCAGGATTGTGTTTCCTTATTTAATGTTCTTATACAATGAATTATTGAAGGTCCAAAGTTATAGAGCTTTAATATTTCCCATAAGTAAGTCCAAGATACAGAATCAAAGACTTTTTCAAAATCAATGAACAAAATCATACCCACTATATTTTTTGTTTTTGTTTTTGTTTCATACAGAATATCATGAATAAGTTGAGTATTTTCTCCTATGAATCTACCAGAAATAAAACCTTGTTGATCCTCACTTATTAAAGAATTTAAAACTGTTTTTATTCTTTCAGCAAAGCATGCAGATACTAATTTGTAGATAACATTTAGACATTTTAATAGTTAGGATACTCACAATACCAAATCTTTTATACAGACTAGATCTACTCAGTTTTGTTCTATAGGTTTTTCCATTCACTTGTCATATACTGTTTTGCCTATTATTCAAATAAGAATCATTATTTTAGTTCACTTATCAAAAATTATGTTTGGAACTTAATGGGTGGAGTTTATACAAAGAAAGTCCATCTGACAAGTGATCTTACAAGCTTTTTCCTTCTAGGATATAAATGAAAGTTATAATTTATCTATCACTTTTTTCTTTCAAAAAAAAAAAAAAAAAATAAAAAAAATAAAAAATAAAAAAATAAAAATAAATAAATAAATAAATACATGTGAATAAATAAATGAATAAATGTTGATGATAAGCAGAATCTCCATTTATTTTTAACAATGACAACTTCTTATAGGAAAAAAAAACATATACCTTACAGCATCAAAATAAGATAATCAATACAAGGATAACATGAATAACATTGGAGATTTACATGGATATTTACATGGAGATTTGGATGATTATTTTACTATTGTAGATAAAGAAAAAAACTCCGCTGTTGTCTGGTCCCAAGTCCAGAATGGGAAAGGAGGAGGGTTGTGCACAGGGTTAGCAGCCCTGCCATGTAAAAACCTGCCCACTACAGAAACCAACACAGAGATAAAGAAAATTTGTTAAAGGAACAGGGAACAGGTCAATAAAGCAAAGGTAATAATGGACACACAGTCACATATATCACATGACAAAATTTATGTAAATGGATTAGTTTAAACAAACATAATTCTATACCATAGGAATATAAACTTAAAATATGGTTTTGAAAACCAGTATAGCTATGATAGGTTCTTCTGCCAACAGTTTCATAAGATATTGTCTTTGCAAAATATACAAGCTGGTAGATATGTTCATGGAAAAATTGTATTGGATTGAAAAAAATAAATTATTGTTTTGTATTTTCACTCCTTCTCACAAAAGAATTTTCCTAAAATTTATACATCAACTCTAGACATCTAAAATACACAATAAGTATGGTAAGATAAAATAATTAAAAATTAAAAAAAACAAGAGGCCCATGGGCCTTAACGCTCACCTGAGGATATGGCCAAAATCATTGGCAAAAATACATACAATATTCTGATATACATGCCTATACAAAAGGTTAAATAGTTTCAAAGATAATTAACAATTTCGGTCTTTTTATGCATCTATGACCTTGACCTTTGAACATATGACCTTGAGTCATATATCAAAACGATCGTCATGTCAATACCTACAATATTCTAATATATATGACTATACAAAAAGTTAATAGTTTCCAAGATAATTAACAATTTGAGTCTTTTTATGCACTTATGACCTTGACCTTTGAACATATGACCTTGAGTCATATATCAAAATGATCGTCATGTTAATACCTAAAATATTCTAATATATATGCCTATGCAAAAAGTTAACAGTTTTCAAGATAATTAACAATTTGAGTCTTTTTATGCACCTATGACCTTGACCTTTGAACGTATGATCTTGAGTCATATATCAAAATGATCGTCATGTCAATACCTACATTATTCTGATATATATGTATATACAAAAAGTCAATAATGTCCAAGATAATTAACAATTTCTGGCTTTTTATGCACCTATGTCTTTAACCTTTGAATGTATGGCTTTGAGTCATATATCAAAATGATTGTCATGTCAATACCAACAATATTCTGATATATATGTCTATACAAAAAGTTAACAGTTTTCAAGATAATTAACAATTTGAGTCTTTTTATGCACCTATGACCTTGACCCTTGAACGTATGACCTTGAGTCATATATCAAAATGATCGCCATGTTAATATCTACAATATTCTAATATATATGCCTATGAAAAAAGTTAACAGTTTTCAAGATAATTAACAATTTGAGTCTTTTTATGCATCTATGACCTTAACCTTTGAATGTATGACTTTGAGTCATATATCAAAATGATCGTCATGTCAATACCTACATTATTCTGATATATATGTATATACAAAAAGTTTATAGTTTCCAAGATGATTAACAATTTCTGGCTTTTTATGCACCTATGACCTTGACCTTTGAATGTATGACCTTGAGTCATATATCAATATGATCATCATGTCAATACCTACAATATCCTGATATATATGTCTATACAAAAAGTTAATAGTTTCCAAGATAATTAACAATTTGAGTCTTTTTATGCACTTATGACCTTGACCTTTGAACATATGACCTTGAGTCATATATCAAAATGATCGTCATGTTAATACCTAAACTATTCTAATATATATGCCTATGCAAAAAGTTAACAGTTTTCAAGATAATTAACAATTTGAGTCTTTTTATGCACCTATGACCTTGACCTTTGAACGTATGACCTTGAGTCATATATCAAAATGATCGTCATGTCAATACCTACAATATTCTGATATATATGTCTATACAAAAAGTCAATAGTTTCCAAGATAATTAACAATTTCTGGCTTTTTATGCACCTATGTCTTTAACCTTTGAATGTATGACTTTGAGTCATATATCAAAATGATTGTCATGTCAATACCTACAATATTCTGATATATATGTCTATACAAAAAGTTAACAGTTTTCAAGATAATTAACAATTTGAGTCTTTTTATGCACCTATGACCTTGACCCTTGAACGTATGACCTTGAGTCATATATCAAAATGATCGCCATGTTAATATCTACAATATTCTAATATATATGCCTATGAAAAAAGTTAACAGTTTTCAAGATAATTAACAATTTGAGTCTTTTTATGCATCTATGACCTTGACCTTTGAATGTATGACTTTGAGTCATATACCAAAAGGATCGTCATGTCAATACCTACATTATTCTGATATATATGTCTATACAAAAAGTTTATAGTTTCCAAGATGATTAACAATTTCTGGCTTTTTATGCACCTATGACCTTGACCTTTGAATGTATGACCTTGAGTCATATATCAATATGATCATCATGTCAATACCTATAATATTCTAATATATATGCCTATGCAAAAAGTTAATAGTTTTCAAGCTAATGCACAATTTTAGTTTTTATAAGCAAAAAATAACATTTCAGGGGCAACAACTCCTACATGCATTATCATATAGTTATGAAACTTTGTATCTTTTTGAATTTTGTCATTCTGAACATTTTCACAATGTTTTGATATTATATATCTTTGAAATTTTTGAAGAAAATAGCCTAAAACTGCAAAATTACAAACTAGGTTATGACCTTGAACTTTGACCTTGACCCCATTTTGAAGGTTATTTTAAGAAAAAGTCAAAACTGAAAACCCCATGTCATTATCTGTTCAAGTAGTCAAGTTATAACAATTTGAAGCCATTTTACGAAATTTTTAAAATTAAACGCAAAAACGCGTAACCCATTTTTCGACCTAATTTCACAAAATGAACAAACTATAGGCTTAAGACACTATAGAAGCCAAATATCACATCAGATTTTTTCTCCCATCATCGGTTTCAGAGAAGAAGATTTTTTAAGATTTTTGGACCCCTAGGTCACCTTGACCTAGTTTTGGTAGCCATGGCAATGCTATGAACAAATCTGAATTGCACCGGCCCATATATGCTTCTGACCAAGTATCATTGAAATCTGTCCAGCAGTTTTGGAGGAGAAGTCGAAAATAGGTGTTAACAACGCACACACGCACGCACATACACACGCCGCACCATGCCATAAGCTCACATGACCTTTCGGTCAGGTGAGCTAAAAATGAATTCAACGTAAATGACCACTGGTTGATAAATAAGGTAAAATAGAAAAGTACTTGAAACATTAAACAAGAATTTGTACTGGAAATGTTGGTTTTTAAACAATTATTTTACTTGAAACATTGGACATTAGACATCATTTTGTGCAAGAAATACTGGACATCTTGTATTAGAAACATTGGACAGCATTTTGTACTAGAGACATTGGACAGTATCTTGTATTTAAACATTGGTATGCATTTTGTACTAGAAACATTGGACAGCATCTTGTATTTGAACAATCGAATGCATTTTGTACTAGAAACATTGGACAGCATCTTGTATTTGAACATTCGAATGCATTTTGTACTAGAAACATTGGACAGCATCTTGTATTTAAATATTCGAATGCATTTTGTACTAGAAACATTGGACAGCATCTTGTATTTAAACGTTCGAATGCATTTTGTACTAGAAACATTAGACAGCATCTTGTATTTAAACATTGGAATGCATTTTGTACTAGAAATATTGGAACAGCTTTTTTTTGTACTGGAACCATTGGACAGCATTCAGTTCTTGAAGCACTGGGCAACATTTTCTATTAAAACCTTGGACAGTATTTTGTACTGGAAACATTGGACAGCATTCGGTTCATAACCACTTTACATCATTTTGTATTAAAAAACATTGGGCAGTATTTTGTATTAAAACAATGGACAACATTTGGTATTAAAAACATTGGATAGCTTTTTTGTACTTGAATCATTGGACAGCATTTGGTACTTACAACATTGGAAAGGATTTTCTTGAATGTGCTTGAAACACTGCAAAGCATTTTGTCAATTTGTTGAGTTCATCATATTCAGTATTGTTTTAATACTATGAACAATGTTTACTTGGTATACAGTATCTATAGGGTACCTGTAACGATTTTCAGTTTAGACATATTTTATTTGTCATACTTAAATATAGCTTTAGCGAAAATTCCATTCCATAATAAGGAAGATATCGGTGAATTTCTAATACATCACTAGAAATCCAAATCAAAAAAGTTGACATTCAGGCTCCCATGTTGTGACATCATACCAGTAACATACCTCCACAGAATATTATTTACCAACTACTAAAATAAGTCAAATCCGAACTTGTAGTTTAACTTTCTATGATTATTTTACGGAAAAAACCATATAATGAAGTGGAATTAACATCCGTTTGACATGTACCGATAATTAAGATTATTATTAATCCTTTTGTTTAGTATTAGACACATTCCTTAGATTTAGACCTACACCTGTAATTAACAAGATGTAACTTATAATTTGCAAAATTGATTTGCAGTTTTGCAGGTTTTCAATATTGTGATATTTAAATAATATATAAAACAATTGTGATAAAAAAATTTTGGTTACAGGTACCCTTTAAGTTTTATGTTTTTTTGTTGTTAGTGTTCTTAGTGACTCCAGCTACTGTCCAGGCTATTTTACTCAGCTGCAACTTTCTATAGGTTACATTCAATTTTATATTTGGTCATTGATGATATCATTCAATAATAAATTTCATCTGCAGAAAATTGCAAATCATCTATTTCACAAAACCCTTTTAATTTTTAAAAATGTTTTGTTAGTGGGTGGGTGGGTGATATGATGTTTCAAGGAGACTAAAAGCTTTAATATTCAAATTTTATTTATTATCTACATAACAATTATTGATTATATATATATATGCATATGTATGTATGTATGTATGTAATATCAACATACAATGAATGAAAATCTCCAACAGAACACCAAACTACAACCACAGTAACAAAATAAAAAACACAGGTAGTCAGAATCTAAATTCCTATTGCACTGAATGCAAAACTAGTATGATGTGAAATCAAATTCATACAGATATTTGAATTCTAATTGCATTAAATTAAAAAAAAAAAAAAACCCTCATCCGACAACATTGTTTGTAAAGATGTTTGGTTTACACAGATTCCACTGTATATAAAACAATAAGATCTTAACAAATTAACAAAAATACACAACATATTGTATATACAACATTAAAATCATTAAATCAAGTTCTTTATGAAAATAAAACTTATAGTGTTATACTGTCACCATTACCGCTGTTATAAAAGGGGTCAGTAATTAACATGCATAGATCTATTTGTAATTTTGTTATTCTTGGAGAAGGATTAATATAATGGCATTAATCCATTGTTTCCGAATCCATATATATATTTTTAAATATGTATGTGAATCAATTTGATGAATAAAATATTGTTTACACTAACATGTATAGATAAATACTGACTCAAATTCAAAACAAAGAGAATAGTAAAATATTTAAATAAGTAAATAATACCATTAAATAAAACTTAAATAAAAATTAAACAGTTAAAGTTAAAAAGTTCTTCATGAAAAAAGAGATTTAGTACTACCGGTATCTGCTGCTTTAAGACCCTAAGGTGTTTTTATTCTTGAACTAAATACCTGAATGCAATTTTTTTAAAGGGACCATTTCCTTAATCATCAATTCTTCAGATTTTCAAACCCTTTTGTTAATAATCTATTTCATTTGAAATCTAATTTACATAAATTAAATGAAAAGGAAATATTCACAAATGATGTTGACAAATAATGTAAAAATTGAATCTTTTCATCAAGGAATTCTTTAAAAAAAATTAAAGCTCCTAGTATATGTATTTTTATTTCCAGGTAAGAATACACTAGATGTTTTATTCAGAAATGAATGCACTAGATATTTTATTCAGAAATAAATGCACTAGATATTTTATTCAGAAATAAATGCACTAGATATTTTATTCAGAAATAAATGCACTAGATATTTTATTCAGAAATGAATGCACTAGATATTTTATTCAGAAATGAATGCACTAGATATTTTATTCAGAAATGAATGCACTAGATATTTTATTCAGAAATGAATGCACTAGATATTTTATTCAGAAATGAATGCACTAGATATTTTATTCAGGAATGAATGCACTAGATATTTTATTCAGAAATGAATGCACTAGATATTTTATTCACAGGGATTTTTCTGGCCATTCACAGGGTCCGGTAAAGGGACCCATTCCCAATGCCAAAAAGCATACATTTTTCCCAATTTTGTAGGTAACAATTTCCAAATAATCCTGCTTTGAGAAACTTAAGAAAAAGTGAAAAAACTATATTTTTGGTGTAGCTTGTATATCTTTATAATAACCTGTATGTATGCACATTTTGATTTATACTCAATGAGGATCTGGTAGAATGGGAGCAACTCATGAAACAACTTTCTCAGATGTTTGTATTGAAGCCAGTCTATGAAGATATTGTGTTAATGTCTGAGTGATTTGGTACAAATGAATGACTACCAGCATGTATAAAAATAGTAAATATTACAGGCAAAATATTTGATGTGCTGACAATGTGAAAATTTTTAAAGTTTAATGAAAAATTTTCCCAAAATGTCAATTTTGACAATGATTTCCCCAATTTCATCCCAAGGTCCCTTTCCCAAAATGGCCAGAAAAATCCCTGATTCAGGAATGAATGCACTAGATATTTTATTCAGAAATGAATGCACTAGATATTTTATGGAGGAATGAATGCACTAGATATTTTATTCAGAAATGAATGCACTAGATATTTTATTGAGGAATGAATGCACTAGATGTTTTATTGAGGAATGAATGCACTAGATATTTTATTCAATCAGAATAAACACACTAGTGTAGACTTCAACAGATAAGATTTACTAGTGATATACTTCCATGTTTTCATTTACTGGAAATTCTATCCCAGGTAAGAATTTTGGCTTATAATTAAACCAATCCTGATCATGCAGAGTAGACCTCTGGTTTCTTTGAAGGTAATATGATATAAATAAACAGATAGCCATTTACTGCACTCATCTTATAGGTCAAAAATAAAATATAAAGTAATGGAGATAATAATGTTACATGTTGGTAATGTACAGTTATAACTCAGGGAAGTAATTCATTCAATCTGTTCAACCTATTGAACTTTGATTGTAATTTTTGTGAGCTTTTTAGTCTCGTTTTAACCAATAATAACTGTCTGATATTATCTATATTTCATAGGCATTATGACTGCAACAAACTCTTTGTCTTTCAACGTGAAACATCAGCTTTCACAGTTTTATCATCAAGGGGATTCAGGAACATTTTCCCGCTGAAGTCAGACAAATTGGTACAATTCTTAATAGCAGAGTTTGGAACCTAAAACAAAAATAGAGATTTAGTTGTATATATTTATTATTTGTAAAATTAATAACCAAATTCAAGAAACTTCTGCTTACATATATAAAGTTATAATTATAATTATAATCTCTACATCATAAAGTTACCATACATGTAAACGTTTATATATATACATATAGATTTATATAGTAAAATCTTTATATGTACAGTAAAACCTACATATGAAAATTACACAGAGCACCTAAGAAATATGGACTTTATTGACAGGTGGCTTTTACATAGATATTCTGTTTACCTGAAATATGATTACAAAGCATGATTACAAAGGGTCTGTATGTTGGATATTGGGTCGTTATTAGTGGATATTAGTTAAATTATGAACATACATACTTCAGCATGATTACAAAGAGTCTGTATGTTGGATTTTGGGTCGTTATTAGTGGATATTAGTTAAATTATGAACATACATACTTCAGCATGATTACAAAGGGTCTGTATGTTGGATATTGGGTCGTTATTAGTGGATATTAGTTAAATTATGAACATACATACTTCAGCATGATTACAAAGGGTCTGTATGTTGGATATTGGGTCGTTATTAGTGGATATTAGTTCAATTATGAACATACATACTTCAGCATGATTACAAAGGGTCTGTATGTTGGATATTGGGTCGTTATTAGTGGATATTAGTTCAATTATGAACATACATACTTCAGCATGATTACAAAGGGTCTGTATGTTGGATATTGGGTCGTTATTAGTGGATATTAGTTCAATTATGAACATACATACTTCAGCATGATTACAAAGGGTCTGTATGTTGGATATTGGGTCGTTATTAGTGGATATTAGTTCAATTATGAACATACATACTTCAGCATGATTACTAAGGTTCTGTATGTTGGATATTGGGTCGTTATTAGTGGATATTAATTAAATTATGAACATACATACTTCAGCATGATTACAAAGGGTCTGTATGTTGGATATTGGGTCCTTATTAGTGGATATTAGTTAAATTATGAACATACATACTTCAGCATGATTACAAAGGGTTTGTATGTTGGATATTGGGTCGTTATTAGTGGATATTAGTTCAATTATGAACATACATACTTCAGCATGATAACAAAGGGTCTGTATGTTGGATATTGGGTCGTTATTAGTGGATATTAATTAAATTATGAACATACATACTTCAGCATGATAACAAAGGTCTGTATGTTGGATATTGGGTCGTTATTAGTGGATATTAGTTAAATTATGAACATACATACTTCAGCATGATTACAAAGGATCTGTATGTTGGATATTGGGTCGTTATTAGTGGATATTAGTTCAATTATGAACATACATACTTCAGCATGATTACAAAGGGTCTGTATGTTGGATATTGGGTCGTTATTAGTGGATATTAGTTCAATTATGAACATACATACTTCAGCATGATTACAAAGGGTCGGTATGTTGGATTTTGGGTCGTTATTAGTGGATATTAGTTAAATTATGAACACACATACTTCAGCATGATTACAAAGGGTCTGTATGTTGGATATTGGGTCGTTATTAGTGGATATTAGTTCAATTATGAACATACATACTTCAGCATGATTACAAAGGGTCTGTATGTTGGATATTGGGTCGTTATTAGTGGATATTAGTTCAATTATGAACATACATACTTCAGCATGATTACAAAGGGTCTGTATGTTGGATATTGGGTCGTTATTAGTGGATATTAGTTAAATTATGAACATACATACTTCAGCATGATAACTAAGGTTCTGTATGTTGGATATTGGGTCGTTATTAGTGGATATTAGTTAAATTATGAACATACATACTTCAGCATGATTACAAAGGGTCTGTATGTTGGATATTGGGTCCTTATTAGTGGATATTAGTTAAATTATGAACATACATACTTCAGCATGATTACAAAGGGTCTGTATGTTGGATATTGGGTCGTTATTAGTGGATATTAGTTCAATTATGAACATACATACTTCAGCATGATTACAAAGGGTCTGTATGTTGGATATTGGGTCGTTATTAGTGGATATTAGTTCAATTATGAACATACATACTTCAGCATGATTACAAAGGGTCTGTATGTTGGATATTGGGTCGTTATTAGTGGATATTAGTTCAATTATGAACATACATACTTCAGCATGATTACTAAGGTTCTGTATGTTGGATATTGGGTCGTTATTAGTGGATATTAGTTCAATTATGAACATACATACTTCAGCATGATTACAAAGGGTCTGTATGTTGGATATTGGGTCGTTATTAGTGGATATTAGTTCAATTATGAACATACATACTTCAGCATGATTACAAAGGGTCTGTATGTTGGATATTGGGTCGTTATTAGTGGATATTAATTAAATTATGAACATACATACTTCAGCATGATTACAAGGGTCTGTATGTTGGATATTGGGTCGTTATTAGTGGATATTAGTTAAATTATGAACATACATACTTCAGCATGATTACAAAGGGTCTGTATGTTGGATATAATGGGTCGTTATTAGTGGATATTAGTTCAATTATGAACATACATACTTCAGCATGATTACAAAGGGTCTGTATGTTGGATATTGGGTCGTTATTAGTGGATATTAGTTCAATTATGAACATACATACTTCAGCATGATTACAAAGGGTCTGTATGTTGGATATTGGGTCGTTATTAGTGGATATTAGTTCAATTATGAACATACATACTTCAGCATGATTACAAAGGGTCTGTATGTTGGATATTGGGTCGTTATTAGTGGATATTAGTTAAATTATGATCATACATACTTCAGCATGATTACAAAGGGTCTGTATGTTGGATATTGGGTCGTTATTAGTGGATATTAGTTAAATTATGAACATACATACTTCAGCATGATTACTAAGGTTCTGTATGTTGGATATTGGGTCGTTATTAGTGGATATTAGTTAAATTATGAACATACATACTTCAGCATGATTACAAAGGGTCTGTATGTTGGATATTGGGTCGTTATTAGTGGATATTAATTAAATTATGAACATACATACTTCAGCATGATTACAAAGGGTCTGTATGTTGGATATTGGGTCGTTATTAGTGGATATTAGTTAAATTATGAACATACATACTTCAGCATGATTACAAGGGTCTGTATGTTGGATATTGGGTCCTTATTAGTGGGTATTAGTTAAATTATGAACATACATACTTCAGCATGATTACAAAGGGTCTGTATGTTGGATATTGGGTCGTTATTAGTGGATATTAGTTAAATTATGAACATACATACTTCAGCATGATTACAAGGGTCTGTATGTTGGATATTGGGTCGTTATTAGTGGATATTAGTTAAATTATGAACATACATACTTCAGCATGATTACAAAGGGTCTGTATGTTGGATATTGGGTCGTTATTAGTGGATATTAGTTAAATTATGAACATACATACTTCAGCATGATTACAAAGGGTCTGTATGTTGGATATTGGGTCGTTATTAGTGGATATTAGTTCAATTATGAACATACATACTTCAGCATGATTACAAAGGGTCTGTATGTTGGATATTGGGTCGTTTGTGCAAAATAATATGTTTATGGCCGTGTTTGAACCCCCCAAACCCACCCCCACCCCCAAAAATAAAAAATCGGTCAAAGACTCAATGGGCCGGGTTGTTTTTTAAATTTCTATTGAATGGGTGTAAAGTGTGGAAGGAATTATAAATAATTGCACAAAGCAAGGTGCACAAGTTGTTTTTTTTATACTTCACAGAAAGTCATAAAATGGGGAATAGGTCCAACAATGATAATATATATGAAGAAGTAATGAAACAAGTATATATATGTATTAGGAAAATCTCAATCATTTTAACATTTTCTAAAGCTACAGTAAATGTGCACCACAAACTTTACATTGGAATGGACAGGATGAGATGGACAGTACAGGACAGATAGGCAACCGGGTGACAGCACTAGCTTTCCACACTTTCATCCAGTAGCTAATAAACCAATGACTTTTAGAACATAAACATTTTTGTAGTTTTCTTTCATATATGTATAATAATCCTTTTTTTTTTTTTTTAAAGATTTGAAATTTAAAACCTGTCACAGTAGGATGTAATGGCATAAAGGTTTCACTACATCATTTGAAGTCAGGTGCACATCTTTGATAATCTTTTGATATATATACAGACCAAAGTCACTGATTTTCAAATTCTGGAAAAATGGGGAAAAAATTCCTGAAATATTTCCAAAAAGTCAGGTGCATATCTTCAATATTTATAGAAACATTCTGTGAAGTTTAAAGATTTTTGATTGAAAACTGTAGGAGAAGTTGAGATCACAAAGTAGGAATCCCCGTTCAAAAACTGGCTAAAAAGTGACTAAGCTTCAAAGTCAGGAAAAATGGGAAAAAAATCTTGAAATATTTCCATAAAGTTAGATGCACATCTTCATTATACAGTCAAACTTCAATTATTCGAAGGTTAAGGGTATTAATTTTAGGTTCGAATAATCGGGGGGTTCGAATAATCGAATAAGTTAATTTGAAACTTCAAACCTCGATCCACTGTACGTTATCTTAAGATACAACAGTTTTCTATTGCACTTTGAAAGTGTTTTATTGGTGTCAGTCTATAATGAATAATGTCATGACCTATCATGATTAATTTAATAAAAACAGAAATATTGATTTTATTTCTATAAAAATAAAAAAATAATACCATCTGGTACAAAATCAAACATGCGTGGTAATACATACAACAGTAAGAACAGCCATCCAGAGAAAGTACACCATGCTTTTTATGCACGCAATACACGTTTTTATGATTTTACAGAATTTTAAACGAAACGAAACGGAACAGTCTATGAAATTTCTAGAATTGAAATGTGAATAAGGCGGACAACTGTCTCTGTCAACTTTATTACAAAATAATGATTTTTTTTTTTAAATTCCCCGACTAGGCTATATAAAATATCAAAGTGATATTCAGATGCCTTTTTTTTTTTTCTTTAAAAATTTATGATGGTAACCGTGGTCAACAGAATTCTTTATATTGTTTACTTGAGTATCGCTACACACGTGCAGCTCATTTTCTATAACCTGGGATTATAACTACTGTTTGATTGAATAATCACGATTAATTTTTGCAACTGATGATCAACATGGCTTACGATGGACAATACATGGCGTACGCATGTCTACAAAATGACCATCAGTTACGCTTGGGTAACATAAAGGGGTAAAGGTGAAACCATACTAGTTTGTATTAAATTGTACAGGTGAGAGTTGTTTCGTTTTAGAAATGAATAAAAATGTCAACTTCGAATTTTTGGGGGTATATTTCTACTGAAAAGTCTAACTTAGGACTCAAATTAGGTTCGAATAATCACCGGTATTCGAATTACGAAGTTCGAATAAGCGAAGTTTTTTAATAAGAAGTTATAGTGCAGGGCGGTTGGGACCTGCGGAGAACTTCGAATAACCTAAGGTATTCGAATAATAGAAGTTCGAATAACCGAAGTTTGACTGTATACAGAAACATTCTGTGAAGTTTAATGGTTTTTGGTTGAAAACTGTAGGAGAAGCTGAGTTCACAAAGTTGGTACCCTATTTTCCCCGCCTACACGCCTAACATTCTACATACTATAAACCGGATTTGCATTCTGTGCAACCCAGCCAAAAATAATGGATGGGATCATAAAAATAATACTCTTTTCAATAAACAATATAAGATAATAAGGTGTCAATGTAAACTGCAGCAGTCCCTGACAAACAAGTACATGTATTCCAGCCTACTGTCTCCTACCCTTCTATCCTACCACCTCCTACCCTCCTAACTCACCAGACTACTGCCTCCTACCCTCCCATCCTACCAGTCTACTGCCTCCTACCCTCCCATCCTACAAGCCTACTACCTCCTATCCTACCAGCCTACTGACTACTACCCTACCAGCCTACTGACTACTACCCTACCAGCCTACTGCCCACTACCCTACCAGCCTACTGCCTACTACCCTACCATCCTACCAGCCTACTGTCTCCTACCCTCCCATCCTAAACATCAAAGAGTAAGTTATTTCAAACCGAAATTTTATACCAGACAGATCACCTGATAATGGTATATATTTGTGCCAAGTTTGATCACAATCCATCCATAAAAGTAAAAATTGTATTGTAAGGACAGATGAACAGATGGATAATGAACAGACAAGGTGAGTCCTATGTACACCATCCTAAAATCATAAAATTATCTTAAAAATCACAATTAATGGACGCATATTCTATAATGTTGCCTAAAAATTAATTTCAGATATAAAAACCCAAATTAATTATTTATTACCTTTTCAAGTGGAGTATATTTAGGGAACGGGTCGGCTAAATAGTCCACAGGACTATTACTGGCACGGTTGTAGGCCATTATTAACACCCATCTTTTACCAGGACTATTGTTTTCATCACTCTGGTGGAGCACATTGGAATGAAAAAATAGAGCATCACCTACAATATATATATACAATATCATAAGTCATGATCTAGTTTGTCTATTTAACATTGTTTAACACTGAATGGATTTTAACTTACAGCAGGTTTTTGTAATATGAAGGTCTGCAAGAAGATGTCAAAGGACGAGCATTGTTCTCCATAATAAAACCTTTTAACAAAAATAAATTATATTTTAACTTAGCATGTTTAAACAAAATTTTTTTTAACTTTACATGTTTTAACAAACTTAAAATAAATTATTTTAATCTACATGTTTTAATAAAAATAAATTATTTTAATCTTGCATGTTTTAATAAAAATAAAATCATATTATAACTCGAAGTCTTTATTTTGTCCCAACCAGTTTTCTATATAAACTATATTAAGACACCTTCAACAACTCAATAACTCAGAGAAATCAATACATCACAGAAATAAGGTGTAACAGGTACACTAATCCCCTACTCTTATAACAAAGTGGAGTTATATGTTGCTGTTGATAACAGTTCAACTTTTGATGTGATTTCTCCAAGATTAATTCAAAAGACTAACCTTGTGGTACCCACGAAAGCATTATGTCTTAATGACTTATTGTAGTGCTTTGTTATTTTATTAACTATTTGTTCATATTTTTTAAAGCACAACATGTAATAAATATGTTTTGTTGGCATACATGTACATGTTTCTGGTTTCCGAATCTGTTGTTTGTGTACAAAGTGATTTTATAACAACGGACATGTTTTGCATGCTTTTGCCATTGATATCAATTCTTTAATACAATGGTTATTGTTTTTGATTTGAATTTATCTATTATTATTTAGTTTAATTCTCAACTGCATATAATATGAGTATTTGGTAACAATTTACTAATATCATAGATTTCTGTAGTGAAAACACATATATTAAAGTGATGTCATATCTTCAACTTCAATAACTCAAACGCCCTGAAAACTTGAAGTCACCACCAAGGTCTGTGCACTTTCATTTATTTAAGTTCTACTCTAACTACTGACCTTTCTTCATCTCTACATACATCAATGGTAATCTTTCTTGTATGGCTGCCACACGCTTTAAATCAGCACCAGTCTGTCCTGCTACAGCACCATGCTCAATTCTACCACATTTCTGAGATCCAGGTAAAATCTAGTGATAAATATAAAATGAGAAAGAAATATAAGGTTCTGAAAAATTAACTTAGCAGAATATGCAACAAATAACAACCAAACCCATCTAGTCAGTCATGATAAGATCTTCAATATGGCACAACATACCCTTTACCAAAAGCAAGTACATGGAAGATGCCCCCAGGCATTGCAGTTTAGCAGTTTTATAAAGGGAAAAAATAGTTTGTAGTTCATATATAATTTCTTAACACCTCTGTATGATAAACTGCTGACAAAACAGAATCCATTTTGAAGAATTAGTACACCTCCACAGACCATATGTGATCTACACGTGGTTGTATAATCTGTGAAGGGAACTATATGTTTGAGCAAATGAACAAAAAGAAGCCAAGTGTTTGGAACTTCAAACGATATAATCTAAGAATTTTAAGTTACAGCTCCATTAAGCCAGCAGCAACATCAAAGTGCTGAAAGCAGGTCCATCAGCTGTCATTATGTTAAGCATAGCTAATTACCCTAAAAGCAGGTCCATCAGCTATCATTATGTTAAGCATAGCTAATTACCCTAAGCAGGTCCAACAGCTATCATTATGTTAAGCATAGCTAATTACCCTAAGCAAGTCCAACAGCTATCATTATGTTAAGCATAGCTAATTACCCTAAAAGCAGGTCCATCAGCTAACATTATGTTAAGCATAGCTTATTACCCTAAAAGCAGGTCCATCAGCTATCATTATGTTAAGCATAGCTTATTACCCTAAAAGCAAGTCCATCAGCTATTATTATGTTAAGCATAGCTAATTACCCTTAAAGCAGATCGATCAGCTGTCATTATGTTAAGCATAGCTAATTACCCTAAAAGCAGGTGCATCAGCTATCATTATGTTAAGCATAGCTAATTACCCTAAAAGCAGGTGCATCAGCTATCATTATGTTAACCATAGCTAATTACCCTTAAAGCAGGTCCATCAGCTATCATTATGTTAAGCATAGCTAATTACCCTTAAACAGGTGCATCAGCTATCATTATGTTAAGCATAGCTAATTACCCTTAAAGCAGGTCCAACAGCTATCATTATGTTAAGCATAGCTAATTACCCTAAAAGCAGGTGCATCAGCTATCATTATGTTAAGCATAGCTAATTACCCTTAAAGCTGGTCCATCAGCTATCATTATGTTAAGCATAGCCTATTACCCTTAAAGCAGGTCTATCAGCTATCATTATGTTAAGCATAGCTAATTACCCTTAAAGCAGGTCCATCAGCTATCATTATGTTAAGCATAGCTAATTACCCTTAAAGCAGGTCCAACAGCTATCATTATGTTAAGCATAGCTAATTACCCTAAAAGCAGGTGCATCAGCTATCATTATGTTAAGCATAGCTAATTACCCTTAAAGCTGGTCCATCAGCTATCATTATGTTAAGCATAGCCTATTACCCTTAAAGCAGGTCTATCAGCTATCATTATGTTAAGCATAGCTAATTACCCTTAAAGCAGGTCCATCAGCTATCATTATGTTAAGCATAGCTAATTACCCTTAAAGCTGGTCCATCAGCTATCATTATGTTAAGCATAGCCTATTACCCTTAAAGCAGGTCTATCAGCTATCATTATGTTAAGCATAGCTAATTACCCTTAAAGCAGGTCTATCAGCTATCATTATGTTAAGCATAGCTAATTACCCTTAAAGCAGGTCTATCAGCTATCATTATGTTAAGCATAGCTAATTACCCTTAAAGCAGGTCCATCAGCTATCATTATGTTAAGCATAGCTAATTACCCTTAAACCAGGTCTATCAGCTATCATTATGTTAAGCATAGCTAATTACCCTTAAAGCAGGTCCATCAGCTATCATTATGTTAAGCATAGCTAATTACCCTTAAAGCAGGTCCAACAGCTATCATTATGTTAAGCATAGCTAATTACCCTTAAAGCAGGTCTATCAGCTATCATTATGTTAAGCATAGCCTATTACCCTTAAAGCAGGTCTATCAGCTATCATTATGTTAAGCATAGCTAATTACCCTTAAAGCAGGTCTATCAGCTATCATTATGTTAAGCATAGCTAATTACCCTTAAAGCAGGTCCATCAGCTATCATTATGTTAAGCATAGCTAATTACCCTTAAAGCAGGTCTATCAGCTATCATTATGTTAAGCATAGCTAATTACCCTTAAAGCAGGTCCATCAGCTATCATTATGTTAAGCATAGCTAATTACCCTTAAAGCAGGTCCAACAGCTATCATTATGTTAAGCATAGCTAATTACCCTTAAAGCAGGTCCAACAGCTATCATTATGTTAAGCATAGCTAATTACCCTAAAAGCAGGTCCATCAGCTATCATTATGTTAAGCATAGCTAATTACCCTTAAAGCAGGTCCAACAGCTATCATTATGTTAAGCATAGCTAATTACCCTTAAAGCAGGTCCAACAGCTATCATTATGTTAAGCATAGCTAATTACCCTTAAAGCTGGTTCATCAGCTATCATTATGTTAAGCATAGCTAAATACCCTTAAAGCAGGTCTATCAGCTACCTCTATGTAAAAGCACATTCAAAATCAGATCAATAAGCAATAAAAAAAGAGAGAAAAAAAAATTAAGCACTTCATTATCAAAAATTACAGAATTTTAAACTGATCATAATAGATACAGTAAGTGGTAAATGAAGCCTTCATTGTGAAACTTCAGACCCAGTTTTACCCTGATTAACCTTCAAACCAAGTTTTACCCAGTACCCAAGAATTAAGACAATTGCCATGAATGCTTTCTAGATATTTGCAGTAACTCAAGTCTCAATGTGAAATGAGACTTTTCAGGTGAAAACCATGCTTTTTTGTTTTTGTGACTTCTTAAGAAAATTATATCAGAAAATCCCGATTCTGTCCATAACTAATGGCTTTATACAAAAAGCATAGATTGAGCTGGATTAAAACCCTTAAAATCCATTAAATGACCTACAAGTATGTTTTTTGCATAATGTGTCACTAATACATGTTCAAGATGTTGTTATACAAGGACAGTTCAGATAATAGTGTACTTCACTTTAGTATTTTGTTACAATGATTTTTTTGTCTAAAATTACTATGTTACCATGGTTACATTGTATCTAGTTTATAGTATTGACATGATTGTCAAAGACTCTAAAACCTGAATTATTTACCTGCAGACAACCATTAGCTTTAGTACAATCATCTATAGCCACCAACACACTGAGGGCATCAGGAAACAGGAGACCATTCTGGTACCAATACCTGTATAAACAAGAGGCCCATGGGCCTTAACGCTCACCTGAAGATATGTCCAATATTGTTTGCAAAGTGCAGTAGACAATATATTAGGCACAGACTCTTTATTAGTTTTCTCAAGTTAAGAACTCCCACAAAACTTAATCAGAAACATATCCACTCACATTTTATTCATAAGTAGCTTATATAAAACTCCACCATGGCCGGTCCCAAGCCCGGATGAGAAAGGAGGAGGGTTGTGCAATGGGCTAGCGACCCGTTCACGTAAAAAAAGGCACTTGCTACGGAAACAGAAACAAGGATTCAAAATTCGGCTTCAGGTAGATGGTTGGATACCTCTGTCCATGGGCAGTTCATGACGAATGGCAGCATTCCGACAACATTCACACTGTCACCAAAGCATACAACTGTGATTGGCTGCTGGAACGTTAGGACTCTATACGAAACTGGAAGGCTATCACAGGTTATTAATGAAATGATACAATGTAAGATAGACATTTTAGGAATTAGCGAAAGCCATTGGACTGGTAGTGGACATATTACTCATAATTCAGGAGCTGTTATATATTATTCAGGAAAGGAGGATGGGAACCATCAGGCAGGAGTAGCAGTAATTATGAGTAAAGCGGCTAGTAAGGCACTTATGGAATGGAAAGCTGTAAATGAGCATTTAATGTATGTGAGGTTAAAGTCAAAATATGGTTGCATCTCCATTGTTCAGTGTTACGCACCAACCAATGAAGATAAAGATGACATAAAGGAAACATTTTATGAGGAATTAAATGAAATGGTATCATCTATTCCAAAGCATGATGTTTTGATAGTGATGGGTGATATGAATGCGAAAGTAGGGACTGATAATACAGGTGTAGAAGATGTAATGGGAAAACATGGTGCTGGAGCGCAAAATGATAATGGAGAGCGTTTGTTGGATTTCTGTTTACAAAATAGCATGGTTATAGGAGGCACTGTATTTCAACATAAACAAATCCATAAACTAACATGGACATCACCAAATGGTAAAGTGAAGAACCAGATAGATCACATCATGATCAACAGGAAATGGAGAACATCACTGCAGGATGTAAGGGTGAGAAGGGGACCAGATGCATACAGTGATCACTACCTCGTCGTGTGTAAGATTCGGCTAAAGTTAAGAACAGCAAAGGCTAAATCAGATAGAAGAGTGTTTGACATCAGAAAGTTAAAGGACGGAAAAGTGAGAGAGAACTTTTGTGTTGAATTGAGAAATAGGTTCACTACACTAGGTGACATTGGAGAGAGTATAGAAGACACATGGGAAAACATCAGGGATGTATATATAAACTCCAGTAGGGAGACAATTGGATACAGAAATAAGAATAGAAAAGAGTGGCTATCAGATGAGACATGGATTCTTGTGGAAGAAAGACGAAAAGCAAAACAATTACTGCTTGCAAGTAAAGATGAAAATGAGGAAGCAACAAAGAGACTAAAGTATTCTGAAATTGAAAAGAGAGTGAAAGCTAGTGCGAAAAAGGACAAGAAAACATACATAGATAGCAAGGCAGATAAAGCTGAAATGGCATCTATAAGAGGAGATATGAGAACATTGTATAATATTACCAACCAGCTGTGTGGGAAGAGATATGGAGGAAACCCTAATGTAAAAGATAAAAATGGTAACATCTTAACAAAAGAGGAAGATCAAGTAAAGAGATGGCAGGAACATTTTAATATAGTACTAAATAGAGCAGATCCAGCACGTATTGCTGTAGTTGAACACAGGGGACATCAGGATTTGAATATAGACTGTTCAGAGATAAGAGAGGGGGAAATCAGGAAAGCAATTAGGAAACTGAAGAACAACAAGGCAGCAGGATCGGACAATATACAGGCAGAGCTGTTGAAAGAGAGTGAGGATATAAGTGTACCAGTACTTTGCAAACTATTCAATAAGATCTGGAAAGAGGAGTCGGTACCAGAGCAATGGAAGGAGGGCATTATAGTAAAAGTTCCCAAGAAAGGAGACCTAACTGTATGTAACAATTGGAGAGGTGTCACTTTACTGTCTGTTCCTGGTACAGTCTTTAATCGCATCATCCTGGAGAGGATAAAAGATAAAGTCGATCAGCATCTGAGGAAAGAACAGTGTGGTTTTAGGAGGAATAGATCATGTATAGACAATATTTTGTGCATGAGGAACATCATAGAACAAAGTTTGGAATGGAGATCATCATTATATGTAAATTTTATAGACTTTGAGAAAGCGTTTGATAGTATACATCGTATCACGCTTTGGAAGATCATGGAAACATATGGCATTCCAGCAAAGATTACTAACATAGTAAGGAATATGTATGAGGGTTTCAGGTGTATGGTTAGACATGAGAGGACAACATCAGATTGGTTTATGATAACATCAGGAGTGAGACAAGGATGTATCATTTCGCCCTTCCTGTTCCTACTATGCATTGACTGGTTGATGTGTAATGTAACTCGGGTACCCCGTGGAATTCAGTGGACATTAACATCTATGCTGGAGGATATAGACTTTGCGGATGATATCAGCCTTTTTAGTCACACTCAACAACAAATGCAGGAGAAAACAAACTTTCTAAAGGATGAAGCAGAAAAGATAGGATTAAAGATAAACCATAATAAGTCAAAGATTATGAGGATGCAGAATCAGAGTAACACCAGGGTAAAAGTAAATGGAGAAGATCTAGAGGAAGTTAAGTCATTTTGTTATCTGGGCAGTGTGGTCAATAGTGATGGAGACATTAAGGAGGAGGTAAACATCAGGATTGGGAAAGCATCAGCAGCATTTAGAAAGCTTGGGAACATCTGGAAATCAAGGAAAATATCAAGAAAGACAAAGATAAAATTGTATAAGAGCAATGTAAGATCAGTGCTCCTGTATGCTGCAGAAACCTGGAGGACTAACAAGGGGATAGAGAGCAGATTGAGGGGATTCGAAGGAAGGTGTCTTAGAAGGATTTTAGGTGTAAGTTGGAAGGATAAGATCAGCAATAAGGAAGTGGCAGAAAGAACAGGTGTTAATGACATCAACCTGGAGATTAAAAGAAAGAGATGGAGATACCTTGGGCATGTGCTAAGGCTAGAGGAGGAGAATGTGGCAAGAAGAGCCTTAAGATGGACACCACCTGGAAAGAGGAAGGCTGGCAGACCAAAAGGAACATGGAGAAGATCAGTTGAGGCAGAGATGAAAGAGATTGGGGAGACCTGGAGCAGTTTAAGCAGAACAGCACAAGACAGAAGCCGATGGAGAAAACTTGTGGATGCCTCATGTGTAGACATATACGATGAGGATAGGTAAGGTAAGCTTATATAATATGCATGAAGTAACTGTAGTGCAATGAATAATTTCCAAATCATTTATCAATTTCATTATACTAATGCAGCTATGTCCTTGACCTTTCAACATATATGACCTTGAACCATATATGATTGTCGTGTCAATACCTATAATATTCTAATATACATGCCTATGCATGAAATTAATAGCTTTTAAGATAATTAATAATCTTAGTATTATTATGTTGATATGACCTTGACCTTTCAACATATGACCTTGTACCATATATCAAAATGATCGTCGTCCTAATACCTACAATATTCTAATATTCATGCCTATACAAAAAGTTATATGTTTTCAAGATAATTAGTAATTTAAGTCTTCTTTTGCAGCTGTGACCTTGACCTTTCAACATATGAACTTGAACCATATATCAAAATGATCATTGTCGCACTACCTACAATATTCTAATATGCATGCCTATACAAAAAAATTATTCATTTTTAAGATAATTAGCAATTTAAGTCTTCTTTTGCAGCTGTGACCTTGACCTTTCAACATATGATCTTGTATCATATATCATAATGATCATTGTTGCAATACCTACAATATTCTAATATACATGCCTATACAAATCAAAGCACCGGAGGTGCCGTAGGAACAGAGAGCATGGAAACGCAAGAGGCTTTGAAAGTGAGTGTAGGTAGTATTACAATCTGCCTTATCCCATTCCATTCTTATGCGAGCAAGGTTGTAAAACACCATATGGAAGGGGAGTAAGAATTCATGACTGGAAAAGTGTCCATTATATTTTTTGTATTAGTGTTGGCAAATTACCACATTCAGAAGAGTCTGTGCTGAAGCAAGGTCCTTTCACATTCCAAGCGTTTCTCCAAGAAAAGACAAAAACGTTCATACGTACAATTTTTAATTAATTACACAAACAGAAAGATGTTTTTTATGGTGTCATCAATCGTTATATTTCTCAATAACAACAAAACGGTTCCGGGACATTTCGGCCCATAAAAAAACGGACCATGACAATATCGGCCTATAGCCAAATCGGCCTATGAAATAAATGCCTTTATCAAAGATTGCTACTCATTTCGTTTATTTGCATTGTTGTGCATAAACATGTGTTAGTATTATTATGCTTTGAAACATGTAAATTTCAGTAAGTTTATTCAAAGCAATACAAGAATTAATTCAAATTATCATTTCTAATCAAGTCTACCACTAATCTATTAAAACTCAAATAATGGATTATATATATGTCTCATTTTTTTTAAAATGAATAATTTAAAGACAGGAAGGTGTACCTATACTTTGTTTAAATCTTTAAAATTTTTAAAAAATAGATAATCTTAATTATAATCTTAATTTAATATTTGTATTATTATGATGCTTTAATTACATGTAGTGTGTAAAGAAAAATAACCATAAGAATGAATTGAAAAGAAAGATCCTTTTCTTGTAAATATAATTTGTCTTTAAAAATCCTGATACTTTAGTGTTTTTACATAATTGTAGATTCATACAAGTTACATTCAAACTGTCTTTCTTCTACGCTATCTGCACGAACTAGTTTAGATTGATCAGAATCGACGAGTCTTACAGTCATGAGTGACTCTGACTAAAACATTTGTGAACGGAGTGTGTGCATCATTTATAGGTTGATCTAATATGAAATAAAAAATAATAATTTCTTTTAAAAATAAAATTAAAACCAAGGCATAAGTCATGACAAAGTTGTCCAAATTTAGGTGTATTAAATATTTTGAATATATTTTATTATGGGCCGATATTTTGTATAGACATGTATATTAGAATATTGTATTATTAGTTATTAGTTTTCAAGATAATTAGCAATTTAAGTCTTCTTTTGCAGCTGTGACCTTGACCTTTCAACATATGATCTTGTACCATATATCATAATGATCATTGTTGCAATACCTACAATATTCTAATATACATGCCTATACAAAAAGTTAATAGTTTTCAAGATAATTAGCACTTTAATTTTTTTTTTTGCAGCTGTGACCTTGACCTTTAAATGTATGACCTTCAACCACATATCATAATGATTGTTGTTGCAATACCTACAATATTCTAATATACATGCCTATACAAAAAGTTAATAGTTTTCAAGATAATTAGCAATTTAAGTCTTCTTTTGCAGCTGTGACCTTGACCTTTCAACATATGACCTTGAACCATGTATCAAAATCATCGTTGTCCTAATACTTACATCATTTTAATATACATGCCTATACAAAAAGTTAATAGTTTTCAAGATAATTAGCAATTTCATTTTTTTTGCATCTGTGACCTTGACCTTTCAACATATGACCTTGAACCATATATCATAATGATTGTTGTTGCAATACCTACAATATTCTAATATACATGCCTATACAAAAAGTTAATAGTTTTCAAGATAATTAGCAATTTAAGTCTTCTTTTGCAGCTGTGACCTTGACCTTTCAACATATGACCTTGATCCATATATCAAAATGATCGTCATGTCAATATCTACAACATTCTAATATACACATGTACATGCCTATACAAAAAGTTAATAGTTTTCAAGATATAGTGACAAATATATAATTTTTAGCAATTTCCCCACTCAGTGCCTTACAATTTCCCCATTTTGAGCCCCATGGCTACCATTTGTGCAAATCTGAAAATAGATGACCTAAGGATGTTTTCAATGAAATAACTAAGGAATATCTCTTGTAGATTCAGAGGAGAAGATTTTCAAATTTTTTCACTCTTTCCCCATTTATGGGGCCCCAAGGGGACATAACTCCTTCATTTGTGCAAATCTGAAAGGGCTTCACCAAGGCATGATGGTTACCAAGTTTCATTAAATTTTGCCCAGTGGTTTTGGAGGAGAAGATTAAAATTTAAAAAGTTAATGCATGACGCACGACAGACGACGGACGGTGAACCATCGCAATAGCTCATCTGAGTTTTCAGCTCAGGTGAGCTAAAAATTCAGAAGATTCTGTCTTAACAAAAGAAATATTTTTTTCTCTAAATAGTACATTTATTTATTATAGTTAAATATGTAGACTTTATAGACAACAAGAGTCCCATGGGCCTTAACTGGTAACCTGAGCAGAACAAACTTCTGTTTGAATCATGACGATAATATGCTAGTATAGAAAAGAAAAGTGAATTGGCAAAATTTCATAGCTATACATGTGCTTTCATATGACATTAAGCAGTCAGTGTTATTTTCTATGCCATGCATAACATCATTAAATACTGGCTTTTCAGATTTTATCAGATACTTGAGACCTTCATCTCATGTCTCATATCATGCCTAGATGAGATCATGTAGCAAAGTCCCATAATTACGACAGTCTACCAAATAAGCTAGTGTTTTGTGCCAAAAATTTACATGTAATTAGAACAACATAATCTTGAATTAAATCAGGTCAATGAGTTAAATCATAAAACAGAAATACAGAAAGATAGAACACAACAGTAATTGTCTCCCCTTAGATTAAGAATATTACCCATAGTCTTGATGCCATTCTTGTCTCCCACCAATAAATGGTTCTTTCATTACTAACTTTGAACTGTAGTGATAAACTTCACCACCAAGTAACTAAAAATAGATGGAAAATATGTTATTAAGAACATTTGATTGTTTCTGTCACAAAAGTAACAATACCAAATGTATAAGATAATCAAAAACTTTAACACTCAAAAATTTATATGTTACTAGTAAGAAACTACTACTAGTACTTAACAATATAACTGTTTTAAAATGATGTTCATTGTCAGCATGAAGGCAACAACTTTGCAAGCAAACGGAATAACGCATGTTAGCGCGTTATGAAAAGTTTTCTTGCAAAGTTGTTGCCTTCATACTGACAATGAACACCATTTTAAAACAGTTCAATTTTATATTTTCGTTTGATAATTTTTAAAAAAATTATTCATTTATTTTAAGAAAAAAATTCCCATCTATAACACATGCACATCAGGGGAGTCCAGTAGACGCAACAGCTGAATTTAAGACTGAGAAAAACACATTATTAATCTGCAATATTTTTAATGTGGGGTAACAACAGGGAGTTTTGGTTTGAACAATTATAGTGTTATCAGGTATTTTGATGGTATTTTCTCAATTTTTTATTAACATAATGAATTTTTTAGAATATTGGATATAAATAATATATATAAAAATTGAATATCAAAGATAAATGTGTTGTTATTTGTGGACTATATTTCAGTCGAAAATCAGGTGCACCTGTGTGGTCCCATTTCAATTTGCAAAGAAGTTTGGAGTAAAAGATTGCTGGCTAAATGTCGGAAGTGAAATTTGCTAATCTGAAACGGGAAGGGGGGAACTGTAGCTGAGGGATAATTTTCAATGGCCAAACATGTGAGTTTCGAATCTGTGATATGTGAGTAGACAGGGATTTACCGAGAGATTTCTTCTGGAATGTCGACATTGTTAGGTTGAGATTCACTCTTACATAATGTGCCGAGCTTCATACTCGGTATCATTCAAATATAGACAGCAAAGCAGTGAGAAGTATGGCTTATTCTCAACGCCTGGTGTGGTGCAAATATCTCTCAAAGTTTAGAAAATTATCGTTTTAAGGTTAGCAAGGAGTTGTGTAGTACTTAAACCATGTATTGTACTTTTGAGGAGTTCCTATTGTATCCCTTGTAAATTGATTAAAAGCATGTAGATGATTTTTCAGTTTTTCCAATCAACAAACACAGCATGTGAAACGGACAATTTTCACTGGATGTGGCATACATGCGTGAATCTAATTACAATTGAAATTTACATCACTTGAAATTTACATCCCGCGAGACACAAAATTGATTGACAAGTTGTACCATTACACATTGCCTCAAAATAATAGGGGATACAGCAACTTTGTCAAGGTAGGAAGAATTTTTTAAAGATCCGATTGTTCAAAAATTTTTGTGGTTTGATGGTTTTGACTGATCTGTTGTCTGTTCTTTCAACAGGCCATCAAAAACACCACTCTGTCTCTCACAATGTAAATATTATGGTGAATATCAGCCAGGTGCCTATATATGTTATCAAAATATTATTTTATTAATTTCTTTGATTTTACTTTGTAATATCTCGTAAATGTGTTTTTCAGTCTTGTCTCGAATGTAAACAAATGTGACGTGACAGTCATGTTTGTTTACCTACGATAATGTAGTTCCAGATTGTGTATTGCATTTTATATGTATTCATACACGGAGTGACAAAATTTTTTGACATTCATTGTCAGTAATAATTACAACGGCTCTCAAGCTTGCAGCTATGGGAATTTCACAAGGCAAATGAAAATATAATATAATGAGTTTGTGAAATTAAAATACCTTCCATAATTATTTTAACAAATAGTACAAATAAGTATTTTAATAGACAAATGCTTAAATACATATATACTGTACATCCAGTGACAGTTGAAGAGTGAGGGAATCAATTTTGACTTTTGAGTTATCTAAGATTTTCAGAAACAACAACAAATAAACAAATTTGTGATCTTATGTTTTATAGGCAGAAATATCTACTAGTATAAGCTGTCATTGTTTTGATGTTAAGAACACTTTACTGATATTTGCTTTATTGTTCTGATATTATGAACACTCTCTGGGTTTATACTTTTATGGTTTTTGTATCACAATATTCTCTCAAGTAAAACTTTCATGAACTCTTTCCCTGGTACAAATGTAAAAAACTTTTGCCCCTTTTCCATAATGGTGTAAAATAGGATATACATACATATGTATGGAATAATATTTAGATTGACCAATAACCAATTCCACAATTCCACAAGTCTCTATTTATACAAAAATGACTCAGAGTTATTTCATGGTAATAAATACAATTATGTTCAAGTTACTGAAATTCTTCTATCTATAACTCTTACTTTGAATAAAAATTCCTGAGTTTCTTATGTATAACTCCTATAAAACTTTGATCATGACAAGATCAATTTCAGTCAAGTTTGAGCTCTATGTTCGTTAAAACTGATCATCCTTCGTTTACCTTTTCAGATGTAGTTACAAACTTTTCGGACCGTGCAATCATTCCTGTGACATCAGTGCCTGGAGTTCGCCATAACACCATTTTTGGCATTCTTCCAGAAGAATCTGGAATCTAAAAGAATAAAAAAAAATGATTAAAAAAATAAAATCATTGTGTTTTATACTTAAAAACTTTAAATAAATAACTGCATTGGGTATAAAAAAATAAGGCTGAGGACTATATTATATGTTTGTGTGTGGTACATGATCATCAACGTACATATGTTTGTGTGTGGTCCATGATCATCAATGTACATATATTTGTGTGTGGTCCATGATAATCATTGTACATATGTTTGAGTGTGGTACATGATCATCAATGTACATATATTTTCATGTGGTCTGTGATCATCAATGTACATATGTTTGTGTGTGGTACATGATCATCAATGTACATATGTTTGTGTGTGGTACCTGATTATCAATGTACATATGTTTGTGTGTGGTCCATGATCATCAATGTACATATGTTTGTGTGTGGTCCATGATCATCAATGTACATATGTTTGTGTGTGGTCCATGATCATCAATATACATATATTTGTGTGTGGTACATGATCATCAATGTACATATGTTTGTGTGTGTGGTACATGATCATCAATGTACATATGTTTGTGTGTGGTCCATGATCATCAATGTATATATTTTAGTGTATGGTCCATGATCATCAATGTACATATGTTAGTGTATGGTCCATGATCATCAATGTACATATGTTTGTGTGTGGTACATGATCATCAATGTACATACCGGTATGTTTGTGTGTGGTGCATGATCATCAATGTACATATGTTTGTGTGTGGTCCATGATCATCAATGTACATATGTTTGTGTGTGGTACATGATCATCAATGTACATATGTTTGTGTGTGGTCCATGATCATCAATGTACATATATTTGTGTGTGGTCCATGATAATCATTGTACATATGTTTGAGTGTGGTACATGATCATCAATGTACATATATTTCCGTGTGGTCTGTGATCATCAATGTACATATGTTTGTGTGTGGTACATGATCATCAATGTACATATGTTTGTGTGTGTGGTACATGATCATCAATGTACATATGTTTGTGTGTGGTCCATGATCATCAATGTACATACCGTTATGTTTGTGTGTGGTACATGATCATCAATGTACATACCGGTATGTTTGTGTGTGGTACATGATCATCAATGTACATATGTTTGTGTGTGGTACATGATCATCAATGTACATATATTTGTGTGTGGTCCATGTTAATTATTGTACATATGTTTGAGTGTGGTACATGATCATCAATGTACATATATTTTCGTGTGGTCTGTGATCATCAATGTACATATGTTTGTGTGTGGTACATGATCATCAATGTACATATGTTTGTGTGTGGTCCATGATTATCAATGTATATATGTTTGTGTGTGGTCCATGATCATCAATGTACATATGTTTGTGTGTTGTACATGATCATCAATGTACATATGTTTGTGTGTGGTCCATGATCATCAATGTACATATGTTTGTGTGTGGTCCATGATCATCAATGTACATATGTTTGTGTGTGGTCCATGATCATCAATGTACATATGTTTGTGTGTGGTACATGATCATCAATGTACTTATGTTTGTGTGTGGTCCATGATCATCAATGTACATATGTTTGTGTGTGTGGTACATGATCATCAATGTACATATGTTTGTGTGTGGTCCATGATCATCAATGTATATATTTTAGTGTATGGTCCATGATCATCAATGTACATATGTTAGTGTATGGTCCATGATCATCAATGTACATATGTTTGTGTGTGGTACATGATCATCAATGTACATACCGGTATGTTTGTGTGTGGTACATGATCATCAATGTACATATGTTTGTGTGTGGTCCATGATCATCAATGTATATATGTTAGTGTATGGTCCATGATCATCAATGTACATATGTTAGTGTATGGTCCATGATCATCAATGTACATATGTTTGTGTGTGGTACATGATCATCAATGTACAAATGTTTGTGTGTGGTCCATGATTATCAATGTATATATGTTTGTGTGTGGTCCATGATAATCAATGTATATATGTTAGTGTATGGTCCATGATCATCAATGTACATATGTTTGTGTGTGGTACATGATCATCAATGTACATATGTTTGTGTGTGGTCCATGATCATCAATGTACATATGTTTGTGTGTGGTACATGATCATCAATGTACATATGTTTGTGTGTGTGGTACATGATCATCAATGTACATATGTTTGTGTGTGGTCCATGATCATCAATGTTCATACCGTTATGTTTGTGTGTGGTACATGATCATCAATGTACATACCGGTATGTTTGTGTGTGGTACATGATCATCAATGTACATATGTTTGTGTGTGGTACATGATCATCAATGTACATATATTTGTGTGTGGTACATGTTAATCATTGTACATATGTTTGAGTGTGGTACATGATCATCAATGTATATATATTTTCGTGTGGTCTGTGATCATCAATGTACATATGTTTGTGTGTGGTACATGATCATCAATGTACATATGTTTGTGTGTGGTCCATGATCATCAATGTACATATATTTTCGTGTGGTCCAAGATCATCAATGTACATATGTTTGTGTGTGGTACATGATCATCAATGTACATATGTTTGTGTGTGGTCCATGATCATCAATGTACATATGTTTATGTGTGGTCCATGATCATCAATGTACATATGTTTGTGTGTGGTCCATGATCATCAATGTACATATGCTTGTGTGTGGTACATGATCATCAATGTACTTATGTTTGTGTGTGGTCCATGATCATCAATGTACATATGCTTGTGTGTGGTACATGATCATCAATGTACTTATGTTTGTGTGTGGTCCATGATCATCAATGTACATATGTTTGTGTGTGGTACATGATCATCAATGTACATATGTTTGTGTGTGGTCCATGATCATCAATGTACATATATTTTCGTGTGGTCCAAGATCATCAATGTACATATGTTTGTGTGTGGTACATGATCATCAATGTACATATGTTTGTGTGTGGTCCATGATCATCAATGTACATATGTTTATGTGTGGTCCATGATCATCAATGTACATATGTTTGTGTGTGGTCCATGATCATCAATGTACATATGCTTGTGTGTGGTACATGATCATCAATGTACTTATGTTTGTGTGTGGTCCATGATCATCAATGTACATATGTTTGTGTGTGGTCCATGATATCAATGTACATATGTTTGTGTGTGGTCCATGATCATCAATGTATATATTTTAGTGTATGGTCCATGATCATCAATGTACATATGTTAGTGTATGGTCCATGATCATCAATGTACATATGTTTGTGTGTGGTACATGATCATCAATGTACATACCGGTATGTTTGTGTGTGGTCCATGATCATCAATGTATATATGTTAGTGTATGGTCCATGATCATCAATGTACATATGTTAGTGTATGGTCCATGATCATCAATGTACATATGTTTGTGTGTGGTACATGATCATCAATGTACATATGTTTGTGTGTGGTACATGATCATCAATGTACATATGTTTGTGTGTGGTCCATGATTATCAATGTATATATGTTTGTGTGTGGTCCATGATAATCAATGTATATATGTTAGTGTATGGTCCATGATCATCAATGTACATATGTTAGTGTATGGTCCATGATCATCAATGTACATATGTTTGTGTGTGGTACATGATCATCAATGTACATACCGGTATGTTTGTGTGTGGTCCATGATCATCAATGTATATATGTTAGTGTATGGTCCATGATCATCAATGTACATATGTTTGTGTGTGGTACATGATCATCAATGTACATATGTTTGTGTGTGGTCCATGATCATCAATGTACATATGTTTGTGTGTGGTACATGATCATCAATGTACATATGTTTGTGTGTGGTACATGATCATCAATGTACATATGCTTGTGTGTGGTACATGATCATCAATGTACTTATGTTTGTGTGTGGTCCATGATCATCAATGTACATATGTTTGTGTGTGGTCCATGATCATCAATGTACATATGTTTGTGTGTGGTACATGATCATCAATGTACATACCGGTATGTTTGTGTGTGGTCCATGATCATCAATGTATATATGTTAGTGTATGGTCCATGATCATCAATGTACATATGTTAGTGTATGGTCCATGATCATCAATGTACATATGTTTGTGTGTGGTACATGATCATCAATGTACATATGTTTGTGTGTGGTACATGATCATCAATGTACATATGTTTGTGTGTGGTCCATGATTATCAATGTATATATGTTTGTGTGTGGTCCATGATAATCAATGTATATATGTTAGTGTATGGTCCATGATCATCAATGTACATATGTTTGTGTGTGGTACATGATCATCAATGTACATATGTTTGTGTGTGGTACATGATCATCAATGTACATATGTTTGTGTATGGTCCATGATACATGTATATATTTTTGTGTGTTTAACAGGTAAGTACTACTCAGAAATGATTTTCAAAAAAGCTCATACCAGGTTTATTCAGTAAATGGTCAGGTATCCAGTTATGAAAATGTTAAAAAATGGCTTCATCCTAAACTTTCCACAACACCAGAAATGCTAGAATAATTCTGAATTTAATAAGTTTGTTAATAGTGTACCAGTGACAGGTTTATTGTAAATAATTGGATTAAATATGAATAATTTAATGTACATGGTCTATTTTAATAGAGACAATATCAATGTTGACTATGTACTTTTAATGTATTATTGTTCGCTTGGTTCAAATTTTTCGCGAAAATTCTTTGACAAAATTAGCGAAAATAAGTACACCGCGAAAAAATCTACACTTACAGTGCATGTTTTTTGTTAACTGTACTAACCCCATATCCATATTTAGATACCAGTTCTGTGTCTTGTAGAGTTTTAGTAACATTGGTGAGTTCTTCTGCATCAAGCAACCCTCTGTTAGATAGAAAGTAATGGTAATGAGTTATAGAATACAAAAATATCATAAACAACACCGATCTTAAAAGCAACATTGTCGCAGTTCTCTTCACTACCTAGGCTCATATCCCACTGTGTGTTTAAGTCTATCAGATTGTTTTGAGAAAATATGGCAATTTGTTTGTTTGTTTAATTTTTTTGGGGGTGGGGGGGGCTATCCTTATTCTTCCATCATCTAAAACAAGCTGCCTCAATATAAATGTAAAAGAATACTGTGTCAAGCATAACTCCACTCCAATGTTACTGAATGTTTTCTGAAAATATCAGCTAACCTTTTCATCTACTCATTAACCTGACCTAGTTAATCTTGAAACACTAACCCAATCTATAAAATTTTTATAATTTAAATTGGGTTATTATGCTCTTTTAAAATTGTGAAGGGAATCAAATTCTAAAAACAATTTGTATTATTCCTTTTATTGGACATAATAATGAAAATTACTTCACCTGACTAAAATGTAACCTTGCTCATCAAAATCATGTTTCATTTCATCTGTTACCTGGAAACCATCTCCAGTAAATGGATATTCTGTAAAACATACAGTGTCAGATTACAATTTGTCAATGAATTATCTGCCCTTTGACTGTAAAGTCAAATTGATTGTAAAGTCAGATATCAGCATGACTGAGTTACTTGCCCTTTGACTGTAAAGAATATCATTTATTCCCAATTTAAGTCACATACACTTTGAATGTGAAAGCAGATTTTATCATGCTACACCTGACAAAATCTTGGAAAAAACAGTTTTCTTCTTTATATAAAATTATTTGGAGCCAGAATTCTCCATACAAAAAGTTTATAGGTAAAACTGGTGGTTTTTTTTTAAATTTATTTCATTTATTTTTTTTTAATTTATTTTTTATTATTATTTTTTAAATTTTCTTTGGAAACAACAATGAAGGCTGTTTTAATGGTTGCAACCTGAAATTAAAGTAGATTTTCCTAGTATAGCAAAAACAGTAACTTTATGTTAACTTTATTATAAAGGATTATATACAGAACACTTTATAGGAGCAAAAACGCCAACTCATCATACCAACTCCTTAACAAAAACAAGGCATTAACCACTTTTTTAGCCTACCAGAATTTTTTACTGCAGATACAAACAGGGAATTATTTACTGCAGATACAAACAGCAAATTATTTACTGCAGATAAAGACAGACTTCACTGCTTCTTTATGATTAAAACTGTAGCTGATTTAGCAAACACTGCTTCATTATGATTAAAAATGTAGCTGATTTAGCAAACATTGCTTCATTTTGATTAAAACTGTAACTGATTTAGCAAACATTGCTTCGTTATGATTAAAAATGTAGCTGATTTAGCAAACATTGCTTCATTTTGATTAAAACTGTAGCTGATTTAGCAAACATTGATTCTTTATGATTAAAAATGTAGCTGATTTAGCAAACATTGCTTCATTATGATTAAAACTGTAGCTGATTTAGCAAACATTGCTTCGTTATGATTAAAAATGTAGCTGATTTAGCAAACATTGCTTCGTTATGATTAAAAATGTAGCTGATTTAGCAAACATTGCTTCATTTTGATTAAAACTGTAGCTGATTTAGCAAACATTGCTTCGTTATGATTAAAAATGTAGCTGATTTAGCAAACATTGCTTCATTATGATTAAAACTGTAGCTGATTTAGCAAACATTGCTTCGTTATGATTAAAACTGTAACTGATTTAGCAAACACTGCTTCTTTATGATTAAAAATGTAGCTGATTTAGCAAACACTGCTTCATTATGATTAAACCTGTAGCTGATTTAGCAAACATTGCTTCATTATGATTAAAACTGTAGCTGATTTAGCAAACATTGCTTCATAATGATTAAAAATGTAGCTGATTTAGCAAACATTGCTTCATTATGATTAAAAATGTAGCTGATTTAGCAAACATTGCTTCATAATGATTAAAACTGTAGCTGATTTAGCAAACATTGCTTCATTATGGTTAAAAATGTAGCTGATTTAGCAAACACTGCTTCATTATGATTTAAACTGTAGCTGATTTAGCAAACATTGCTTCATTATGATTAAAAATGTAGCTGATTTAGCAAACACTGCTTCATAATGATTAAAAATGTAGCTGATTTAGCAAACACTGATTCTTTATGATTAAAAATGTAGCTGATTTAGCAAACACTGCTTCATTTTGATTAAAAATGTAGCTGAATTAGCAAACATTGCTTCATTATGATTAAGAATTTTCGCTGATTTAGCAAACACTGCTTTAATATGATTTAAAAACTGTAGCTGATTTAGCAAACACTGCTTCATTATGAGTTAAATGTAGCTGATTTAGCAAACACTGCTTCATTATGATTAAAAATGTAGCTGAATTAGCAAACACTGCTTCATTATGATTAAAACTGTAGCTGATTTAGCAAACACTGCTTCATTATGATTAAAACTGTAGCTGATTTAGCAAACACTGCTTCATTATGATTAAAATGTAGCTGATTTAGCAAACACTGCTTCATTATGATTAAAAATGTAGCTGATTTAGCAAACATTGCCTAATTATGATTAAGAATTTTAGCTGATTTAGCAAACACTGCTTTAATTTGATTTAAAAACTGTAGCTGATTTAGCAAACACTGCTTCATTATGATTAAAACTGTAGCTGATTTAGCAAACACTGCTTCATTATAATTAAAAATGTAGCTGATTTAGCTTGATTTTAACTTACCTGCTAATGACATCTTTATCTGTTGTTCACTTTAGTTAGTATTAATTTTCTGCCAGTTTATTGGACCACAAATGTCAACTGAAAAAATTAGATATTAAATCTATTTATCAAAGATAGGTTTGTTAACTATCAGCTATTTTGATCAGAGCCAATTTAAAGATGTTTAGACTATTACACTTTAAAGTACATGTAGTTTGATTGGAAAGAGCTCCTCCTATTTTCCTTAAACTCTGATGAAATCTGATGAGATTTAACCAATCACAAAGTAGTTTAAGCTAATCAAACCTTAAAATAACAAATCTGCAGGAAGCATACTAATGTAAACTGAACAAGCTCCCTAAATGAAAGCAGTTTTGTAACAATTTTAAATAGATTCAATTCTATTCAAGTGTTGTAAAATTAAAGGTACTCCTCAAGGTTCTGTAAGCTTTGACAGACATCTTTGATAATGCATACATCTAAACAAATTTACTATGATCATAAGTTCTTACCAATAGATAAAAATTCTGCTTTTTTTATTGTGTTAACCTCATTTCATATATAACTTTGCAGTTACGACATAATTCAAAAATTGTTTATTTTAATCAGAGTTTCTTAAGATCGATAAAGCTCAATGATTCAGTTGTCAAAAATGAATGGGAGTGGGTGGGGGAGGAGAGGTAACACTACTATTGAATATTTTGATAACAGACTCCATGAGAGTTTAATATGATTATTACTTTGGGTTATTAGGAAATAAATGTACTTTGAAATATAAAAATGGATATTACCACGGTAATAGTGATTCGGATACTACACAATTAGTAATACTTTGAAAAACAAGTGTTCATGGGTGTCACCAAAAGCTCTAACATTACCATTTAACATCCTTAACTGGTTACAAACATTTGTTTACCCTCTGGTCAACAATATCTCACATTTAAATACATGTATCATCAAATTAAAAAAGCAGAAGGAAGACTGATCTAGATAAAGACTATACTTCTAGAAGTCCCCACAAATAATTATCTCACCTTTAAATTTATATAATTCAATGTAAATCTCTAGACATGTATGCCTTTGCTTTTTGACTGTTCATAATAGATTGATAGAAGGTAAATTAGTTTACATCACGTCAATATCACGAGTGTTTGGTTATAGTGTCAATGAACGGTTCAACGGGTGAAGGATGTTTACAACATCGTCGAGCAAACACATACGCCTAATTAATGTTAGTTATGTTTAGTATCATTTAATTGCATTTTATACCAACCTACGCGTGTCTCTACTGTCGAGGTCCCAACACAATCAGGACACGGCTATTTTGTAAACAATATCACGTGATATAATATCACATGACTACATCATGTGCTAACACTCATAAGATTAAGCAAAGAATCTGTTAAAAAATAAATAATAAATAAAAAAACATTCTCACTGAGTGCCCCGGCTGAGGATCGAACTTCAAAGTGTTAAAGATCCAGGCCAGTAAATCACTGCTATGTCTACATCGACACCACTACAGGTCCGTAACACTTACTGTAATTAGATGGATTAGCAGTGATTAGGGACAATGTCTTTACAATGATTCAACTCACAACAGAATGTTGCTCATATATTATATATTTATAAATAAACGGGTGCCTGAGAGAACAGAAGCTGAAGGGAGATAATAAAAATGGGGATTATGCTGTTGTTGGTGTTTTCATTACTCTCATGTTCGGCCGACGATGACCGAGTGGTCTAAATCGCTTTCCTCCGTGACCACCCCGGAACTAATGTTCGCCTCGATACAAGTGAAAGAAGCTTGACTAGGGCGTAAAACACTGCATGAACTCTTCTCTCCCTCTAGTCCGAATTTCCTCTGACCCTAACACACAATATGCCTAACGGCCGTGTGTAGCCTACACACAGCCGTTAGGCATATTGTGTGTTAGGGTCAGAGGAAATTCGGACTACTAGCTCTCCCTCCTCAGTACCATTAACAATAATTGGTTCAGAAAGTACATTGGCAGACTCAAGAGTTGCAACCCCCACTTTGAAAAATCCAAACCAAAAGATGGATTCAAGAGAGATAAATGTGGCCAAAACGTCCCCCAAAAAATAAAGAATTAATTCTCCACAGGAGGCTTTATAGCCCCTGACCCCCTCCCCCCGGAATGTTCAGGACTCTGCTTTCATGGAAACTGAATATTTTCATTATCAATCTTTTTTTATATTGGAGAATATGGAACCCCTTTTTACTAATTAACATTCTGCATATCTTTCTTTTTTTTTAAATATTTTTTTTATTTAATTTTAATAATAATAATAATAATATTCATTTTTATAATCATATTTTATTTATTATTTTTTTTTTTAATTTCTAAACTTGACACACACATTTTTTTTATGAAATATTTACTCTAGCGTATTATTTTTCTGAACTTAACGAAGCAGATTTATTGATAACATATATTTACTTTTTTAATCAGTTATCGCTATAAAAATAATAATAATTATTGTTGTTGTTGATGATGTTGTTGCTGCTGCTGCTGCTCACGTGACATACAGTGGTAACAATGTCAACTGAGATGACGCTTGAGAGCCAAATACTCCCCCTTCCCTTTACCTTCATTTGATCTTGACCTCATAACTACCCAACAAAATGTGGTTCGTTTACATTTGTGCCAAGTTTAATAAAAATTCACCAAAAATGTTTAATTATAGAGCGGACTTAAGTTTATACTTAAAGACTGACAGAAGAACATGGTGATTCCTTTATAACCCCTTAAATCTTAAAGATGTAAAATAATACATTATCAGCCATTCGAGAAATAATTTCATAAAAATAATAACAAAAATGGTATCTTGTTGTATAAGTATAATGGAGTTAGCGATCGATCGTGAAAATGTGCCATCGTGGCCTTTTATCTTATTTCATTTTATTTTTATTTTTTTTTTTTTTTTTTTGCCTTGATACCAAATTTCATCCGCAAATCCGCAACAGTCGACGTTTTAAAGCGGGGCTTCCTCAGACTCGGGCATAGAGTTTGGCCAAGGTGGAGACGTTATTAAGCAACAAGTCACAGAGTCATCTGAAGCAGGACAGCCAGACGGTAAATGTTCGATTTTAATTAAAGGAATTGTTGTAGGTTTGATGGTGGTCTTATTGGACATTACAGATGCAGATAAAGTCAAAATTATAGACATGTTAAATAAATCTTCATTAGCTGTAGTCAAAGGTATATTACCGAGGTTCAGAGTCAGAAATTCCTTAACGAATAGTAACTTCAGCTTCTTCGGATACGTAATTTTTTCTTGGCAGGTGACAGGCTGACAGCAATGCAAATCTCTGGGGTAGGTGGAAGTCCCTATTATTACTGGCACTAGTGATCTCAAAGGACGTATAAGGCACTCAGATGGGTTGCTCATAATTGTGCGTTTAGATGTTTCAGTTTTTTCTTTGGTTGTTGGAGGTCTTCATACCTATAATACGGAATTTTATTACTGTGTTTAGCAGTTTTACAGTTTTATACCGGGGCATCTGGTAATACCATTTCCGCTAGTGCTGAAGGTGCAATAATGACCATCCACCCTCTCCTGATGGGTCCAAAACCAGTATTGCCTTCTTAGTTTTTACAGAAGATGTAACAATTTACATTCAGCCGAATTTATTCTACAAATAAGAAATGATAAGCTGCTAAGAAGCTACTGTTTTTGTCTCTTGATCTATCACTGGGAATACTTCGACCCACTTTGTTTGTAATCATGTAACAAAATTTTACTTGTTTTCTTAAGAATTTTCAGACAATGGACCAAACCAAAAACATTAATTGTAACGTTTACAAGTGGAACTTCAACTAACATTAATATTGCTTTATAGCCTCATGTGGTTTTTTCTTTATATATATATATATATATATATATATATATATATATATATATATATATATATATATATATATATATATATTTATATATGTGTATATGTATATAAACGTTGTACTACCCTGTGTAGGGTTAGTTTCATACCTGGATGGCTAGCGTTCGGTTCTTCATGTGACATATTTAAAAATGTCATTAGATTTTGATTTCTGAAGCATTAATTACTTTAGCGATATCTCAAGATTAAAGATTTTTTTATTTATGATGAGGAACTCATAACTACATAACATCACTTTTAACAGTAATAATTTTTGATGGTTGAAAGCCGAATCTGCTAAAATTTGGATTTTCATTAAACCTTTCTTTCAGTTTTATTTGTTGGGAAGTTATTTTATTTATTCTTTTAATTTAGTTAGATTTTTAGACCTCAACCATAAATATGACTTTTTGTATAGTTCTTGTTTATCATCAGGTTTAGATTAACGTTTCTTGTTAATCATCAAAACCTTTATGGCGGTATCATTAATTTGAGAAATATTCTTTCTTTTCGTGGCGTGGTTTCCTAACTTCTCGATAAACCATCAGCATTTCATGTTGGCAGCATAGACGATAATGAATTTCAAAGTAGTATTCTGTAATTATTTGCATCAATTTTCGAAGTTTTGTCTTCTGAATTATTTAACTTCATTAACTAGTCCCGATCACCGTGGTTAGTTCTTAATAATAATAGCACATCACGAATACCAAAAGTGTAGGCATCGGTATCAAGTGTAAGTAACCGTTACCAGGATATGCTATTGGTGTAGATTTCATCAGAGTAAACTAACATTCTTTTGACCAGACAAATTATGTATTTTTTCAGTGAGTCTGTGCAAGAGGTTGCAATACTAGATTTTTTAAAAATAAATCTGTGATAATACGAGCATGTGCCAAGAAAACATTTGGCATCTTTTAGTGTATTTTGGTAAAGAAGGTTTTTACTGCCTAATGCTACTATTTCACACAGACCAAGAATTTCACGAATCTCCATGAAATGATACATTTTTGGATTCGTGATGATTCGTAGACTTTTGTCAGTTTTCAGATTCAATTCGTGACCTTGTGACCTTGTACGATTCAGTTACGATAAAGTTAGGATATTCGTTAGATTCGTCTGGATTCGGCTGCAATCGCACGAATACATGTCAAGAGTTCACTACGAATTACAAGAATCTATTACGAATGCTTCACGAACGTTAGGAATTAGTTGTGAATCGGTTAAGAATATGCCAAATGCGTGTGCGAATCATGTACGAATAAAAATGAATTCGTGACTGTTCTTGACAAATTGTAGGATTATCCTCAAGATAGCTATTTGTGGGATTCGTGACAAATTCATAACAGATTCCTGGTCAAGCCACGAATTCACGAATCCCCGATTGAGTTAAGAATATCTAAGAATACCTACGGTTTGAATAAGATTCAGTTAAGATAACTGAGAATACACTACGAATTTTTAACGAACGAACTACGATTTTTTGGAATCTGGAATTCGTGGCCAAAATTTTGAACAGCTTAAAACTTTCGCCATGAATTCCCGATTGCTCAAGAGTTGCAAGAACTGACTACGGATCAGATACGAACTTTACGAACTGATAACGAATCAACTACGAATCCAAAAATGTATCAGTTCGTGGCGATTAGTGGGATTCTTGGTCTATGTGGAATAGTTTCAACTGATTAAAACAATTTTACACTAGGTTTATGGAATGAGTTTGATAATTCCTATATTTTGTTGTTTTATGGAAGAGTTATGGTCCTTGATGTAAAATATCACAACACTACCTTCTTGCCATTTTACAACCTATAATTTTCAAGCATTTTTAACTAAATTAAATTCACTGTACTGGTTTAGTTATAACTAATGTGACATTCAGTATCACGGCTGAATTGCTATTTGTGATGCATTAAACTGGAGATCTTAGGCATTTCAGATGTTCAAAGTACATTCATTGATAATTTGAGTATAGCATGGATATAGGTAGAGATTTCTGTAGTGTCCTATGAAGCTGGAGGTATTTCTGTATAAGTATAAACCTTTGACTCTGTTCCCACACACACACACACACACACACACACACACACACACCTTTATGTATTGGAGCCTTGATGTCCAAGTGGTCTAAATGTGATTACAAGGAGCAGTTTGTCAGTTTGTTTAATAAAAAGAGGCCAATTGCCCTAATGCTCACCTGATGATATGTCCAAAATTGTTTGCAAAGTGCAATGAATAATATATTTTTTACAGAAACAAGTTTTCTCAAGTTTAAAACTGCAACAATAAATCAGAAATATCTAGTCACCATTTATTTATAAGTAGCTAATATGTATGTAGTAACAATAGCACAATGAATAATTTCCAAATTATTAACCATTCCAGTACACTGATGCAGCCATGTCCTTGAACTTTGAACCTATGACCTTGAACCTTATATCAAAGTGATCATCAAATCAATATCTACAATATTATAATATACATGCCCATACAAAAAGTTAATAGTTTCCAAAATAATTTAAAATTTCAGTCTTCATATGCAGCTATGGCCTTGACCTTTGAAGTATGGCCTTTAATCATAAACATGTATTAAAATTATTGTCATATCTATACCTACAAAATTCTAATATATATGTCTATACTAAAAGTTAATAGTTTCCAAAATAATGAACAATTTCAGTCTCCATATGCAGCTATGACCTTGACTTTTGAAGTACGTGTACATGTATGACCTTGAATCATATAGTAAAATATCTATACTTACATTATTCTAATATAAAAAAGTTAAAAGTTTACACCATATATTGATACATATATAATTTTTAACAATTTTCCCACTTAGTGCCGTGCCATTTCCCCTTTGAGCCCAATAGAAACCATTTGAGCAATTCTGAAACTAGATGACCTAGGAGTATTATAAATGAAATAACTAAGGAATTTCCCTTGTACATTCAGGAGAAGATTTTCAAAGTTTTTTCACAATTTGCCCCTTTATTAGGCACCTAGGGGACATAACTCTTTTGGAGCCATAACTCTTTCATTTGTGGAAATCTTTAAGGCCTTAACCCAGACATGATTATCACTAAGTTTCATCAAATCTTGACCATTAATTTCAGAGAAAAAGATTAAAATGTAAAAAGTTAAAACATGGTGCACAACAGACAATGGACAATGAACTATGGCAATAGCTCATCTTAGCTTTCAGCTCAGGTGAGCTAAAAATCTATAATTTTCTTTGGTTACTTTGGTTTCTTCCACCACAACAGAACCAAACACTTGGATATAAGTTAAATATTAAGCTGATCGAATCTTAACTTGTCACAAAACATCATTGTCAACAAAATATCAATTTTAATACCAATGTAAGATTATTATCATTGAATAATCTAGGTTCACATTTCTAGTATTATATATGCATAATGAGATATCTTACCACATATGCATGTTGTAATTCTACAACACATAATTCATAAATGGAATATCAAATATTATACAAACATGATACAAAAAAATATGGGGAATGCCTGGACCTTTATCTCATTTAAATATCATAAATGGAATTAAAAATTTGCACAAATCTAATTAAATTATATTTGTAAACATATTTTGTCTACCAACCATAACGGCTTATATTGATAGCTCATAAATAATAAAATTTGGTGCATTTTAGCATTTCATTCACTGGTTTTGTAAATATATTTTCATTGAGACATCAATTTTGTAGGGTCTGTACTATCTTCTATATCATGAAGAAACCACTGTTTATTACATAATGCTATGGAGAACCTGTAAAACTTAAAGATCTTTAAGGGGTGATATTTAATATTTAGACCTTTTTTTCTGTACAGAGAAGATGGCACAAACATTAGATTGTAATGTAGCATTTCCAATGGGCCATATACTGATCGAGACACCACCAGCCTGAGATTGAAGTGGCAACATTGAAAAAAAAGCAGTTTACATCAAAGTCAAATATAAAACAAACACCTAAAGATGGAAGTGATATTATTTGAAATAAAAGACATCTCTTTCAAGATAACCTCATCAAGCCACAACCAGATAATTAGTAAACTGATCTTTAATTAAATGCTGAACTCACACTGATGTAGCTTCCTATACTGCTGTTTATTTCCAGTACATTATGTAAATTATCAACGCTAGAGGAAGTTACAATAATTAAAATGGTTTACATGGTTTACAAGATAATCTATATTGTAAAATTGCCAATACAATTTATAAACGTTGATGTTTACAATTATAAAACTACTTTTAATCAACTGGTTTTTATTAAATTCTGAAATTCACAAATACTGTTTTGAATAATTCTCAATAAGACATGGTTTCAAAATAATTCTTTATTGAAATAAAATACCTAGCTTTTTTCAGTGTGTGACAAAATTATAACATAATTAATTCAAAAAAATGCAATCTGATTGGTCAATGGTTTCCAGACTCCTGTTAATACATTCATTTATTATAAAGATAGATCTGTAACTTCCGAAAACCGACACCTCCGTATTCCGAACACCGACATAATTTGTCAGCCCAAATCGGCTTCTTTAACAGTAAATAAACTTCTGAATACTGACATTACCTGTGGAACAAATAATGTTTGAATAGTCACGAATGACTACACATGACGAGAACTCATATTACCGTGGGCTACGTATAACACCCGTTTACCTACGGTCGATGTTTACTTAATACATTACCTTATTAATTATAAGATACATGTATCTGTATCGTATGTAATTTTAAAATAAACAAACATGTTTAAAACGTTTTATTAAAATGTGCGTTGCTTATATTTAAAAAAAACAGAAGCCGGATGCCGAAAAGCTGCGTGATGTTTTTAGATGCAAGGCAAAGGATTTTCTAAAAACAAAACAGCTTTGAACTTAAATATCTAATCACGTTCTATTTTCTTTTTTTTCTTTTCCTTGTTTTTTTTTTTTAAATTTGAATGATTGATATGGTCTCTTCTCTTGATCATAAAATAGTCAGTTTTCAAACATCGGCATCAAACTGAAATTGTGTTTCAAGATGGGTACACCTGCGAAACGAAGATGGGTAGAACTATCTGTTTATTAAACTTCTGAAAACCGACACCTCTGTAAACCAACCAAAATGACCGCTCCCGTGGAGTGTCGGTTTAAGGAAGTTTCACTGTATATATATATATATATATATATATATATATATATATATATATATATATATATATATATATATATATGCTTAATAATGTAAAAAAAAGGCCTTGAAAAAACATCATTATCAAGTGATAATATGGAACTTATGGGATAAGGGCATTTAAAGTTAATCATCAATCCCTGGCATCATCAGTGCCCTCTCCTACATCTGAAGGTGTTATCACACTTATATAATTGTTAAATATCAATAAACACAGGTAGTTTTTCAATCTACATTTTAATGAAATTAACAAGTTGGACAAGAGAGTTGACTTGATGCCAAGATTCACCTGCTAGTTCTCCTCAATAAAGAGATATATATAATGTAATTTCATGATAGACACTTTTCAGGGCAAGGGGTTATTTGGTTTTGATTTGTTTACTACACTAAAAAACACTCAAGAAAAAACCTAATTGGAAAATAAAATAAATAAAAAAAATAATAAATAAATAAATATACCTGTCACATTGGTTAATATTTGATTTCCACATTAAGATTAAGAATTATATACTAGTATTTGAACAAATGCAGATTGGAACTTGCTACCTAGAAAAAGTGTGTTATTAACTAGAATATGGTGATAAATAAATAATGTAAATATATGAACTGAAGTTTTAGTTCATATTAGTAGTAATAATTAGTCTACCATAGACAAAACAATAGACAATCCTGGTAATCCTGCCATCACCAGATGCCACATCACACCTAGGGATGTCAACACTTAAATAACTGTTAAATATAACACAACATACCTCTAATCAACTGACTAGAAAGTAAAAAAGGTTATCAGATACCAGGGCTTGGTCCCTAATTTTACCTCTAGAGGTTAACAAAAATCCTCTGATTCAGAGTGTATAGTCAAATCTGTACTTAAAAATCAACAACATATTTTATAATCCTACGTTAAAAAAGCATCTTGTATAATCCTAGAAATTTAAATCAGTTAAAAAAAATCAAATGCATCTTTTTGCTTGTACTTTTTTCATGTTTTCGGTTGAACAATTTCACACACTTGGTTGCAAATTTTCAGGTCTTGTTGTATATTTCATGTTTTTGATGTACCTTTCATGGTCATGCTTATATATTTTATATTGGCTGTATCGTACTAGGTATTGGCTGTACCTTACTCAGTTTGGTTGTATCATACTGGGTATTGGCTGTACCTTACTCAGTGTTGGTTGTATCATACTGGGTATTGGCTGTACCTTACTCAGTGTTGGTTGTATCATACTGGGTATTGGCTGTACCTTACTCAGTGTTGGCTGAGTGCTGGCTGCCATCGAACTGGGTGCTAGCTATACAGTATTCAGGGTTGGCTGTATCGAACTGGGTGTTGCTGTATTGTATTTGGTTTTGGCTGTACATTTCTTGCTCACCTGATAAATTATGACTGAATGAAATCTATTTGTTTTCAATAAATTATTTTAAAAATTCTAAATGATAAATTATCATATAGATACAAAACTTGTTACTCTGTTAGATCTTGTAATGATGAACATTTTTGCAATTTATTGTTATTATATATCTCTAATAGTTTTCAAGAAAATGGTCAAAAACAGCAAAAATCGCAAAGATACCATATTTTGGGGCATTAACCCTGAAAGCAATTCTCTTAGTACTTTCAAATCTGATGAGGCATAGATCTTATTTTGCTTATTATTTTTAGTATCTTTTTAAGACATTAAATGTCTGTATTCATGGTTAAGTGAGCTAAAAATTAAAAAAGCTAGGAATCATTAAGATGAAATAAAGACAGAACACTTAATTTGTATTTAGATGTGTAATTAAAGTATTAAAGTATTCCTGATGCCAATCAAGGTGTAGCAAATCAGCTCAGCATATGATGTAAATTTCATGCTTCTTGACCTTTTTTGGAAGTCACAAAGTTTTGAAAGACACTATTGCTTTAAACCAACACTTGATAACATTTTGGAAAAAAAATAACCAAGATGTTAAAACTTTAAAATGTTTAATCTCATTTTAAAATACTTGTAGATGCATGTTACAGTAATAGTTGAAAAATTAAAGTACAGATTCTCAAATCTCACCAACAACACAACTTGAAATAGAAATATCAAATTAGTTTTAATGAATTATTAAATGAAGCAAGTAAATCTATATTTGATGTATTATTGCAATCTTAATTCTTCACAGTTCTGGTTCATCAACTCTTTAAGTTGTCCACATATATAATGCTTCTTTCCATGACTTACTGATAAAATATTCTCAGCCTGTATAAAAAAAACCAACAAAAACGTGAGGCCAGTTAGCTTTAAACGAGGAAATTGGATTTGTAAAACAAAAATAGTATAAAGGTTAAACATGTACTATTTAAAGTCACTGTAATCATGAAGTCAGCCAGCTGAACAAACTATGCTTCTCAAGCTTCAGACCCTTCTGAGCACTTTGCTCATGTTGACACAATATTCAAAGGTTTTACAATGTGTGTGTGTGTGTGTGTGTGTGTGTGTTGATAAAACAATAGGGGCAAGGAAGGTCCTGAATCATATCGTAAGTAAAATCTGTATCTAGCTTGATTTAGAAAAGCTTGTGCAGAAAATTGGGCAAGCCATTTGACCTTAATGTGTTAACAATTTTTATTTTCATGATCAGACCTAATGACCTACTTCTTAAACAAACATGACCCAATTATGATTTGGAATTAACTCTTGATTCTACATAAGTTTCAAAAATCTGGAATGTTAACAAGATTTTCTATGAGATGACATATTAAACTACTATCTGACTCAAACTGGTCCATACAGAAATCTGACCTAGATTTGTCATTTTGTAAAATTTAAAGAGAAATCGATAACATCGTAATTAGGGTAAAAACTATGTGTTTACAGATTTGAATAAGTTATATATCCATTATACCTATACAAAAATAAAACATACTGTTTGTCAAGCAGATAGTTCTTGGAAAGTTTGAAGATGACTGTGTCCTTGTGAGTTTTATCAACAATTATTATTTGAAAGAGTGGATATTTTTTTGCTGAAACATGACTCAAATAAAATCTTGACCTAACTTTTGTTAAGAGAATCACTCTACCCATGCTTGATGGTAACTGGACAACAACCAACAGAGACAAATCACTTGAGCACCCCATCCTCAAGTGCCATACAGTATTTGCATGTTATGTATCCATATTTAGATTACAATATAAGCAAAGAGGATTCATTCGTATATAAAAGTTAAATGACCTCCTGATAATTATTAACACATTGAAAAGGTGTTAAAGTCAAGAACCAAACAATGAAACAAAGGTGTGAATTACTCAATAAGTCACATCTATACACGGTCAAAACAATTTTACAGTATATATCATAACCAGGGAATAAAGACAATTACAAGCTTAAAATGAAATAATGGTAAATAAATAATAAAACATAAACATATAAGTCCATGTCCAAACCACAACCACCACAAAATTTTAATCATCATCAGCTCTCAGATTATAACGTCTCTCTCTGTCAAAATTTTAATCATCATTAGCTCTCAGATTATGTCTCTCTCTGTCAAAATTTTAATCATCATCAGCTCTCAGATTATAACGTCTCTCTCTGTCAAAATTTTAATCATCATCAGCTCTCAGATTATGTCTCTCTCTGTCAAAATTTTAATCATCATCAGCTCTCAGATTATAACGTCTCTCTCTGTCAAAATTTTAATCATCATCAGCTCTCAGATTATAACTTTTCTCTCTGTCAAAATTTTAATCATCATCAGCTCTCAGATTATAACGTCTATCTCTGTCAAAATTTTAATCATCATCAGCTCTCAGATTATAACTTCTCTCTCTGTCAAAATTTTAATCATCATCAGCTCTCAGATTATAACGTCTCTCTCTGTCAAAATTTTAATCATCATCAGCTCTCAGATTATAACGTGTCTCTCTGCCAAAATTTTAATCATCATCAGCTCTCAGATTATAACTTCTCTCTCTGTCAAAATTTTAATCATCATCAGCTCTCAGATTATAACTTCTCTCTCTGTCAAAATTTTAATCATCATCAGCTCTCAGATTATAAGTGTCTCTCTCTGCCAAAATTTTAATCATCATCAGCTCTCAGATTATAATGTCTCTCTATGCCAAAATTTTAATCATCATCAGCTCTCAGATTATGATGTCTCTCACTGCCAAAATTTTAATCATCATCAGCTCTCAGATTATGATGTCTCTCACTGCCAAAATTTTAATCATCATCAGCTCTCAGATTATGATGTCTCTCACTGCCAAAATTTTAATCATCATCAGCTCTCAGATTATAATGTCTCTCATGCCAAAATTTTAATCATCATCAGCTCTCAGATTATGATGTCTCTCAATGCCAAAATTTTAATCATCATCAGCTCTCAGATTATGATGTCTCTCACTGCCAAAATTTTAATCATCATCAGCTCTCAGATTATAACGTCTCTCTCTGTCAAAATTTTAATCATCATCAGCTCTCAGATTATAACGTCTCTCTCTGTCAAAATTTTAATCATCATCAGCTCTCAGATTATAATGTCTCTCACTGCCAAAATTTTAATCAACATCAGCTCTCAGATTATAATGTCTCTCACTGCCAAAATTTTAATCATCATCAGCTCTCAGATTATAACTTCTCTCTCTGCCAAAATTTTAATCATCATCAGCTCTCAGATTATGATGTCTCTCACTGCCAAAATTTTAATCATCATCAGCTCTCAGATTATAACTTCTCTCTCTGCCAAAATTTTAATCATCATCAGCTCTCAGATTATGATGTCTCTCACTGCCAAAATTTTAATCATCATCAGCTCTCAGATTATAACTTCTCTCTCTGCCAAAATTTTAATCATCATCAGCTCTCAGATTATAATGTCTCTCTCTGCCAAAATTTTAATCATCATCAGCTCTCAGATTATAACTTCTCTCTCTGCCAAAATTTTAATCATCATCAGCTCTCAGATTATAACTTCTCTCTCTGCCAAAATTTTAATCATCATCAGCTCTCAGATTATAGCTTCTCTCTCTGCCAAAATTTTAATCATCATCAGCTCTCAGATTATGATGTCTCTCATTGCCAAAATTTTAATCATCATCAGCTCTCAGATTATGATGTCTCTCACTGCCAAAATTTTAATCATCATAAGCTCTCAGATTATGATGTCTCTCTCTGCCAAAATTTTAATCATCATCAGCTCTCAGATTATAATGTCTCTCACTGCCAAAATTTTAATCATCATCAGCTCTCAGATTATAATGTCTCTCACTGCCAAAATTTTAATCATCATCAGCTCTCAGATTATAACTTCTCTCTCTGCCAAAATTTTAATCATCATCAGCTCTCAGATTATGATGTCTCTCACTGCCAAAATTTTAATCATCATCAGCTCTCAGATTATGATGTCTCTCACTGCCAAAATTTTAATCATCATCAGCTCTCAGATTATGTCTCTCTCTGCCAAAATTTTAATCATCATCAGCTCTCAGATTATGTCTCTCTCTGCCAAAATTTTAATCATCATCAGCTCTCAGATTATAACGTCTCTCCCTGCCAAAATTTTAATCATCATCAGCTCTCAGATTATGATGTCTCTCACTGCCAAAATTTTAATCATCATCAGCTCTCAGATTATAACTTCTCTCTCTGCCAAAATTTTAATCATCATCAGCTCTCAGATTATAATGTCTCTCTCTGCCAAAATTTTAATCATCATCAGCTCTCAGATTATAACTTCTCTCTCTGCCAAAATTTTAATCATCATCAGCTCTCAGATTATAACTTCTCTCTCTGCCAAAATTTTAATCATCATCAGCTCTCAGATTATGATGTCTCTCACTGCCAAAATTTTAATCATCATCAGCTCTCAGATTATAACTTCTCTCTCTGCCAAAATTTTAATCATCATAAGCTCTCAGATTATAACTTCTCTCTCTGCCAAAATTTTAATCATCATCAGCTCTCAGATTATAACTTCTCTCTCTGCCAAAATTTTAATCATCATCAGCTCTCAGATTATGATGTCTCTCACTGCCAAAATATTAATCATCATCAGCTCTCAGATTATAATGTGTCTCTCTGCCAAAATTTTAATCATCATCAGCTCTCAGATTATAATGTCTCTCTTTTTCAAAATATTAATCATCATCAGCTCTCAGATTATAACGTGTCTCTCTGTCAAAATTTTAATCATCATCAGCTCTCAGATTATAACGTGTCTCTCTGCCAAAATTTTAAGGTTTCTTGTTTTAATTGTTAACAGAAATTTAAAGACTATAGACTCTTACCTGTGTAAAGGTTTGATATGAATCCTGTAATTGTCCAAGATAAAACTGGATCTTGCCAACCTTCATAAGCTGTATACCTAAGTTAGGACTGTATGCTGGATAATATTTTCTGCAAACAGGTAACATACTCATTAAATAGTAATAAATGGTTTTTGATGAATATTTTATTCAACTACTTTTTCTTGAAAAACTAGTTTTCAGATTGATGCAATAGATAAATCACTCTGGGCTAGTCTGGTTAAGATGGAACAAAAATGTGGCTTCTAGATTGTTACCAATGAAATTTTGACTAAGGTCACACAGTGGAGAAAGACTGATCTAAATGTACTCAGTCTAGTGGAAAATGTTTTATATAGGAATAAACATGTCTGTTTGGTTGGCTGTCTGATCTTGTAATTTGTGTCTGTGCTGTAGCTCATTGCTGCTTTAGAAAATTTTACGAAAATCTACACATTTATGGTAATTATTTGCTCAAGGGTTTGTCAGTTTGAAAACTGTGTCCTTGTCATAAGTGATTGCTACTTTGGAGATATATTCATGAGACATTACACAGATAGCAATCATTTGGTAAAAGGGTTTGTCAGGTTAAAAAATGTTATCCTTGTCATAACTCATTGCTGCTTTGGAAGAATTTCATGAAACTTACACAGGAACTGCAATCCCCATATCATATCAAGGGCATATTAGAACCTTGAACTAAGGTCAAATTTAACAGGTCCAGGTCATTGAAGAATTAAGTTTGGAAAAAAAATTGTGTCATGGTCAAAACTCATTGCTGCTTTGGAGGAAATTCATGAAAATTTTGACAAATTCTGTATTCTCTATCGTCCAAAGGTGTATCTTTATGGTTGGTCCACAGTTTTGTCATGATCTTGAAATAAGGCCTCATTTTAAAGGTCAAGGTCACACAGGATTTATATTTTAAATTGTAGTGTTGATAACTTATTGATGGTTTGAAAAAAATACAAGAAAATTCAGAAAAATGATTTCCACATTTCAAGATTGATTAGGACATGTCACAGATCAAGGTCTTCATAACAGTTATGTGTGTTGAACTTAATAAGACAATACTTAAAAGGTCAAGGCCACAAAGGGTATTTCTGTTTTGGAAGGAGATAAAAGTCCCAATTACCTTTAGCTTCAACTTCACTTTCTAAGGAATGTTTTGTTTTTTGTTTGTTTGTTTTTTTTTTACAAAAAAGGGCAATTACTCATGTATGAATAAACAAAATATCAGTGAAATCAAATTTCTCTACACAGTGAAGTTAAATATGAAAAAAGGTAAATTTTGTATACATGTATAGAGATCATATATGGACTTAACAAAAATGAAAGCAATAGACAGGTGGTCTTAATTTAGGTTGTTTATTATGAGTAGAAAATGGTACGTTAAATTCCTAGTCTAAATGAGCAGGTAGTCCTTATTTAGAGGATGTCACTAAAGCAGAGCTTCTATAAAATTGAAATTGTTTATTAAAGTTTTTATCCAGAAACCAGTCCCTCTAGTTTGCAGCAGTACAGTTATCTAGTCAAAACAGTCAAAATATTCACCTGTACATGTGATTAAATCATGATAACTTCATATTACATTAATGTCATCTGGTCTAGTGATACCACACATGAAGACATTATGACGTATATATATAACATCAGCAGTTCCATTTAGTTGAATCTTCATCTTACAAAACATCATTAGCTTATCATACTGAACATTGGGGAAAGGTGACTTCCATCAAATATTGTCTATTGTTTGACCTTCCACCAATTAGATACATCCACTAATTTGTTGCTTCCCTCATTGCCAGATTTAAAAGTACAATGATGTAACTTAAAAACATGACATGACATAACTACATAATTCTATAAAATTACACAAATTACTATTTTTCAAACTTGATCTCAAAATAGTTTATTCCAATATACAGATTTCAGTCTCTGATTTTTGTCAGTCACATTTTCAGACTGTTCGATTAAGATGAACATAATCACTAACTATTTTTGACAGGCTATTAATGTGTCTTTTAACAAGAAAAATTAAAAGAAAAAAAAAGTAAAAAAGTTATTTTGTGATTGCTTACTGTTATCATCAGCATCAAACAACTGTCATTATAAAAACAGATTAAAAGTTAAAAGAAAAGTAGTAAAACTTCACGGCTTATTGCAATATTAAAGACAAAAGCCTGAACAATGACCACAAGTACTACCATCTTCCTTATCTCATCACTGAACACAAGTACTACCATCTTCCTTACCTGATCACTGACCACAAGTACTACCATCTTCCTTATCTGATCACTGACACAAGTACTACCATTCTTCCTTACCTGATCACTGACACAAGTACTACCAATCTTCCTTACCTCATCACTGACCACAAGTACTACCAATCTTTCTTACCTCATCACTGAACACAAGTACTACCGATCTTCCTTACCTCATCGCTGACCACAAGTACTACCAATCTTCCTTACCTGATCACTGAACACAAGTACTACCAATCTTCCTTACCTCATCACTGAACACAAGTACTACCAATCTTCCTTACCTGATCACTGAACACAAGTACATGTACTACCAATCTTCCTTACCTGATCACTGACCACAAGTACATGTACTACCAATCTTCCTTACCTCATCACTGACCACAAGTACATGTACTACCAATCTTCCTTACCTCATCACTGACCACAAGTACCATCTTCCTTATCTCATCACTGACCACAAGTACTACCAATCTTCCTTACCTGATCATTGACCAAAAGTACTACCAATCTTCCTTACCTCATCACTGACCACAAGTACTACCAATCTTCCTTTCCTGATCAATGACCACAAGTACTACCAATCTTCCTTACCTGATCACTGAACACAAGTACTACCAATCTTCCTTACCTGATCACTGACCACAAGTACTACCAATCTTCCTTACCTCATCACTGACCACAAGTTCTACCAATCTTCCTTACCTGATCACTGACCACAAGTACTACCAATCTTCCTTACCTGATCACTGAACACAAGTACTGCCAATCTTCCTAACCTCATCAATGACCACAAGTACTACCAATCTTCCTTACCTCATCACTAACCACAAGTACTACCAATCTTCCTTACTTGATCATTGAACACAAGTACTACCAATCTTCCTTACCTGATCACTGACCACAAGTACTACCAATCTTCCTTACCTCATCACTGACCACAAGTACTACCAATCTTCCTTACCTGATCACAAGTACATGTACTACCAATCTTCCTTACCTGATCACTGACCGCAAGTACATGTACTTCCAATCTTCCTTACCTGATCACTGACCACAAGTACATGTACAGTAGATTCCACTTAATTGCATACCGGTTAATTGCATATTCCGGTTAATTGCATAATTTTTCTCTGCACCAAACCATTTCCTATTTAAACAATGTAAAAAATTCCGTTTATTTGCATAAACAAAAGTCTAAATTCCGCTTAATTGCATAAAAAATTCAGAAAATTATTCGATCTTGGTCTGAAGTTTCATGATTACAAAAAATATTTGCCGACAATGCAAAGGTAACCTCGACAGATGTTTACATTATATAAACATGTGTACAGCTAACACCAGGTGAGATATGAAGCCAGTTAATTAGTGTTCACTTTGTAGAGTAGTCATCCAATTGGTCGGTCAATACGAGTTTGTCAGGAAACGTAATTAATTATGTTAAACCAATTAAAAAGGGCTATGACAGGTGAAAAATTTGTACCCGGGTCACACAAGTTTTATAACGATTTTTTTTAACTGAAATCTATTTCCATTACATTTTCTAAACCCACACATGGTTTTACTGGAACTTCGGTGCTGGGTTTTTCAAACAAAGATTAAATAAAGCCAAAAACATTTTTTAAATTAATGTTTTTGTTAACATGGTTAAGGAATGTGTATCATTGTATGTACGTTGACTGTTATCCCATAGCAAGTTTAATAACGCGTATATAGTTCTTTTTGGGTAAACTCAATCAATCATACCTCAATCAAATGCTTTATTCTTTATTTATTATTTCCTCATTAAGATAAACTGGTTGAAATCATCGTTTACGGCTGAAAAACCCTTTATGTAGCAAGTTTTGTCGGTATACAGATTCAACATCAAAGACATTTTTTCACATAAGGAAGTGACGTTTTATTCATTAATTTCATTGGATCAGACCTAGTTACACATAACAACGGGAATTTCCAATTTATGACTGATCGAATAATTGGTCAATAAACAATTAAAATATAACTTTGTATAAAATTAATAACAAGATAAGACATCTTTCAATTTATTTACACAAAATCTATTGGAAATTTAATTTTACCGGACATCGTGCACGTTGTCAAGCAACTGGATTTTTTCTATGTCACATTTAAAAATAGATTATCGTACCGTGAAAGGGAGATAACTCGAACAGTATAACTCAGTGCCATGTGCGAACACGTGGATTTTTAAAAAGAAGTAAATAAACAAGAAATACGAATATCGCGAGTGTTAAGCAACAATGAATTAAATACCAACAGATGTTCTAGTTACATACATTTTCTAGGATTAAACACAGATCGATGGTCTGAAAGAAAAGTCCACCCATACCACATTTTGGAATCCCATGTAAATACGAGGTTTAAAACGATCAGCTAGAATTTTAAATCTTTATTTAGTAAAGAAAATATATTACAAGTCTTGAGATTTTAATTACATGTAATTAAATATATTTTTCAATTATCTTTAATTATTTATTTTTTTATGTCAAAGGAATTACAAATTTTCTGCTGATTCTACAGTACACCGACTTTGATGTTTACTAAAAAAACGGCCTCACCGGGAGTATCCATCAATCGATCAGCTAGAATTTTTAAAACATTATATACAAATTAAAAAAAATATATAATTTTTTAAATTTTTTTATTCTGAATTATTTATTTCATTTTTTAATTTCAAAGTAATAACTTATTTTCTGTTGTTTCTACAGTGTTCTATGATGCCTACACAAGTACTAAAATGGCCCCAACCCATGTATCCATCAATCAATTGTGTCCAAGGGGCATTTTCGGTTATTTGCATATTCCGCTTAATTGCATAAAATTTTCTGACACACAGACTATGCAATTAAGCGGAATCTACTGTACTACCAATCTTCCTTACCTGATCACTGACCACAAGTACATGTACTACCAATCTTCCTTACCTGATCACTGACCAAAAGTACATGTACTACCAATCTTCCTTACCTCATCACTGACCACAAGTACATGTACTACCAATCTTCCTTACCTCATCACTGACCACAAGTACTACCATCTTCTTATCTCATCACTGACCACAAGTACTACCAATCTTCCTTACCTGATCACTGACCACAAGTACTACCAATCTTCCTTACCTCATCAATGACCACAAGTACTACCAATCTTCCTTACCTGATAACTGACCACAAGTACTACCAATCTTCCTTACCTGAACACTGACCACAAGTACTACCAATCTTCCTTACCTGATCACTGACCACAAGTACTACCAATCTTACCTGATCACTGACCACAAGTACATGTACTACCAATCTTCCTTACCTGATCATTGAACACAAGTACTACCAATCTTCCTTACCTGATCACTGACAACAAGTACTACCAATCTTCCTTACCTCATCAATGACCACATTACTACCAATTTTACTAACCTCATCACTGACAACAAGTAATACCAATCTTCCTTACCTGATCACTGACCACAAGTACATGTACTACCAATCTTCCTTACCTGATCACTGACCACAAGTACACATACTACCAATCTTCCTTACCTGATCACTGACCACAAGTACATGTACTACCAATCTTCCTTATCTGATCACTGACCACAAGTACATGTACTACCAATCTTTCTTACCTGATCACTGACCACAAGTACATGTACTACCAATCTTCCTTACCTGATCACTGACCCCAAGTACATGTACTACCAATCTTCCTTACCTGATCACTGACCACAAGTACTACTATCTTCCTTATCTCATCACTGACCACAAGTACTACCAATCTTCTTTTCCTGATCACTGACCACAAGTACTACCAATCTTCCTTATCTCATCACTGACCACAAGTACTACCAATCTCCCTTACCTGATCACTGACCACAAGTACTACCAATCTTCCTTTCCTGATCACTGACCACTGGTACTACCAATCTTCCTTATCTCATCACTGAACACAAGTACTACCAATCTTCCTTACCTGATCACTGACCACAAGTACTACTAATCTTCCTTACCTGATCACTGAACACAAATACTACCAATCTTCCTTACCTCATCACTGACCACAAGTACTACCAATCTTCCTTACCTGATCACTGACCACAAGTACAAGTACTACCAATCTTCCTTACCTGATCACTGACCACAAGTACAAGTACTACCAATCTTCCTTACCTGATCACTGACCACAAGTACAAGTACTACCAATCTTCCTTACCTGATCACTGACCACAAGTACTACCAATCTTCCTTACCTGATCACTGACCACAAGTTCTACCAATCGTCCTTACCTGATCACTGACCACAAGTACATGTATTACCAATCTTCCTAACCTGATCACTGACCACAAGTACTACCAATCTTCCTTACCTCATCACTGACCACAAGTACTACCAATCTTACTTACCTGATCACTGACCACAAGTACTACCAATCTTCCTTACCTGATCACTAACCACAAGTACTACCATTCTTCCTTACCTGATCACTGACCACAAGTACTACCAATCTTCCTTACCTCATCACTGACCACAAGTACAACCAATCTTCCTTACCTCATCAATGACCACAAGTACTACCAATCTTTCTTACCTCATCACTGACCACAAGTACTACTAATCTTCCTTACCTGATGAATGACCACAGGTACTACCAATCTTCCTTACCTGATCACTGACCACAAGTACCAGCAATCTTACTTACCTCATCACTGAACACAAGTACTGCCAATCTTCCTTACCTTATCAATGACCACAAGTACTACCAATCTTCCTTACCTCATCACTAACCACAAGTACTACCAATCTTCCTTACCTGATCATTGAACACAAGTACTACCAATCTTCCTTACCTGATCACTGACCACAAGTACTACCAATCTTCCTTACCTGATCACTGACCACGAGTACATTTATTACCAATTTTCCTTATCTGATCACTGACCACAAGTACTACCAATCTTCCTTACCTGATCACTGACAACAAGTACTACCAATCTTCCTTACCTCATCACTGACCACAATACTACCAATTTTACTAACCTCATCACTGACTACAAGTACTACCAATCTTCCTTACCTCATCAATGACCACAAGTACTACCAATCTTTCGTACCTCATCACTGACCACAAGAACTACTAATCTTCCTTACCTGATCAATGACCACAGGTACTACCAATCTTCTTTACCTGATCACTGACCACAAGTACTACCAATCTTCCTTACCTCATCACTGACCACAAGTACTACCAATCTTCCTTCCCTCATCAATGACCACAAGTACTACCAATCTTCCTTCCCTCATCAATGACCACAAGTACTACCAATCTTCCTTACCTCATCAATGACCACAAGTACTACCAATCTTTCTTACCTCATCACTGACCACAAGTACTACTAATCTTCCTTACCTGATGAATGACCACAGGTACTACCAATCTTCCTTACCTGATCACTGACCACAAGTACCAGCAATCTTACTTACCTCATCACTGAACACAAGTACTGCCAATCTTCCTTACCTTATCAATGACCACAAGTACTACCAATCTTCCTTACCTCATCACTAACCACAAGTACTACCAATCTTCCTTACCTGATCATTGAACACAAGTACTACCAATCTTCCTTACCTGATCACTGACCACAAGTACTACCAATCTTCCTTACCTGATCACTGACCACGAGTACATTTATTACCAATTTTCCTTATCTGATCACTGACCACAAGTACTACCAATCTTCCTTACCTGATCACTGACAACAAGTACTACCAATCTTCCTTACCTCATCACTGACCACAATACTACCAATTTTACTAACCTCATCACTGACTACAAGTACTACCAATCTTCCTTACCTCATCAATGACCACAAGTACTACCAATCTTTCGTACCTCATCACTGACCACAAGAACTACTAATCTTCCTTACCTGATCAATGACCAAAGGTACTACCAATCTTCTTTACCTGATCACTGACCACAAGTACTACCAATCTTCCTTACCTCATCACTGACCACAAGTACTACCAATCTTCCTTCCCTCATCAATGACCACAAGTACTACCAATCTTTCTTACCTCATCACTGACCACAAGTACTACTAATCTTCCTTACCTGATCAATGACCACAGGTACTACCAATCTTCCTTACCTGATCACTGACCACAAGTACCAGCAATCATACTTACCTCATCACTGAACACAAGTACTGCTAATCTACCTTACCTGATCACTGACCACAAGTACTACCAATCTTCCTTACCTGATCACTTACCACAAGTACTACCAATCTTCCTTACCTGATCACTGACCACAAGTACCAGCAATCTTACTTACCTCATCACTGAACACAAGTACTGCCAATCTTCCTTATCTGATTACTGACCACAAGTACTACCAATCTTCCTTACCTCATCACTAACCACAAGTACTACCATTCTTCCTTACCTGATCACTGACCACAAGTACTACCAATCTTCCTTACCTCATCACTGACCACAAGTACTACCAATCTTCATTACCTCATCAATGACCACAAGTACTACCAATCTTTCTTACCTCATCACTGACCACAAGTACTACTAATCTTCCTTACCTGATCAATGACCACAGGTACTACCAATCTTCCTTACCTGATCACTGACCACAAGTACTACCAATCTTCCTTACCTCATCACTGAACACAAGTACTGCCAATCTTCCTTACCTTATCAATGACCACAAGTACTACCAATCTTCCTTACCTCATCACTAACCACAAGTACTACCAATCTTCCTTACCTGATCATTGAACACAAGTACTACCAATCTTCCTTATCTCATCACTGACCACAAGTACTACCAATCTTCCTTACCTCATCACTGACCACAAGTACTACCAATCTCCCTTACCTCATCACTGACCACAAGTACTACCAATCTTCCTTACCTCAACATTGACCACAAGTACTACCATTCTTCCTTACCTGATCATTGACTACAAGTACTATCAATCTTCCTTACCTGATCACTGACCACAAGTACTACCAATCTTCCTTACCTGATCACTGATCACAAGTACTACCAATCTTCCTTACCTCATCACTTTCAACAAGTATTACCAATCTTTCTTACCTCATCACTGACCACAAGTACTACCAATCTTCCTTACCTCATAACTGACCACAAGTACAACCAATCTTTCTTACCTGATCACTCACCACAAGTACTACCAATTTCTTACCTAATTACAATTAGCCTATTTACTGATAATTCTTACGATTTTGACTGATCCTTTCACTTCAGTGTGTTACAGATCTTCTTATTCATTTCATTTAATGAATTTCAAATATCTTAATTTTTAAATATAATTTTATAAACAAGTTTTTATTTCCTACCTTAATAATAGTTTAAGTAATCTGAGGTATTCTACTTTCAGATGTTTGATTTATTCAATTTGTTTAAAATAGATGTTATATATAACCTGTCTGGAAGACATTAATAAATTTCAATTATTCACAGAAATCTGACGATAAAAAATTAACTGTTTTACTTTCATGAATGAATGTTAATTTTATTATCACACATTGGGGTAAAACTCACACTTCAAAGTAAAACCATTGAAGACTCAAATTTGGAAGAAAATGCCAAGAAAACAGTTTTTAATTCATATAAAAATGAAATCTTATCATACTTTTTTAATTAACTTTTTTTTAATTCCTTAACAAAATTGACTGAAAACTAAACTGCATTTTGATTTTGGACATGTTAATCAAATTTGAAATTATATCAGGTTATCAATAAAATGACAAATAATAATGGTCCTGACATGACACCTCACAAATCACAACACCTCACAAATTATGACACCTCACAAATCATGACACCTCACAAATTAAGTGTTTGGAAATGATTACAAGGCATGCATGTGTGAGTGCCTGTGTGTGCATGTTTACATGTGTGTGTGCATGTTTGCGTGCATGACAGTCTTTATTTGCATTTGTCAGAATGATGACTTAAGATGTTCTGGCATGATTATATAATATTTACCTGTAAGCAGTGAGATGTTCTGGCATGATTATATAATATTTACCTGTAAGCAGTGAGTGTTTTCTGTCCATGTTGTAAAGCTTCTTCCCAAAGTTCAAGGTCAATAGAGAGGTCAAAAGCTTTGTCTTCAATCCTTACACAAGATATATTATAAATGTGAACATAACTTAGGTAAGCTTCTAAAAATGTCCTACAATGCTGCAAAATATCAGTTTTATCTGAAAGAAATTAACAAATGAAGCCCTGAATTAAAGTATGATTTTTAACTAAATTTAAACAATTTAGAAACATAAAGGTTTGTCACAAGGTAACTTGTGTCAAATATAAATTAAACATTAGTAAAAGTTAAAGTTGTGTGGACCAATCGACAATATAACAATTAATTATTCAAAATTACATTTTACACAAAATAAACTAGGATCTCACTGTCAAGGTGACAGTAGTGGACTGACTAGGATCTCACTGCCAGGTGACAGTAGTGGACTGACTAGGATCTCACTGCCAGGTGACAGTAGTGGACTGACTAAGATCTCACTGTCAGGTGACAGTAGTGGACTGAATAGGATATCAATGTCAGGTGACAGTAGTGGACTGACCAGGACCTCACTGTCAAGGTGACAGCAGTGAAATCACTAGGATCTCACTGTCAAGGTGATAGTAGTGGACTGACTAGGATCTCACTGTCTGGTGACAGTAGTGGACTGAATAGGACCTCACTGTCAAGGTGACAGCAGTGGACTGTCTAGGATCTCACTGTCAAGGTGACAGTAGTGGACTGACTAGGATCTCACTGTCAGGTGACAGTAGTGGACTGACTAGGATCTCACTGTCAGGTGACAGTAGTGGACTGAATAGGATATTAATTGCAGGTGACAGTAGTAGACTGACTAGGATCTCACTGTCAAGGTGACAGCAGTGGACTGACCAGGACCTCACTGTCAAGGTGATAGTAGTGGACTGTCTAGGACCTCACTGTCAAGGTGATAGTAGTGGACTGTCTAGGATCTCACTGTCAAGGTGACAGTAGTGGACTGACCAGGACCTCACTGTCAAGGTGACAGCAGTGGACTGTCTAGGATCTCACTGTCAAGGTGATAGTAGTGGACTGACTAGGATCTCACTGTCAAGGTGACAGTAGTCGACTGACTAGGATCTCAATGTCAGGTGACAGTAGGGGACTGTCTATGACCGAACTGTCAGGTGACAGTAGTGGACTGTCTAGGACCTCACTGTCAGGTGACAGTAGTGGACTGTCTAGGATCTCACTGTCAAGGTGATAGTTGTGGACTGACTAGGATCTCACTGTCAAGGTGACAGTAGTGGACTGACTAGGATCTCACTGTCTGGTGACAGTAGTGGACTGACCAGGACCTCACTGTCAAGGTGACAGCAGTGGACTGTCTAGGATCTCACTGTCAAGGTGACAGTAGTGGACTGACTAGGGTCTCACCGTCAGGTTACAGTAGTGGACTGATTTGTTAGTATTATCCCACTTTTTTCATTATCTTTCAAGGTGACAGTAGTGGACTGACTAGGTAACAGTAGTGGACTGACTAGGATCTCACTGCCAGGTGACAGTAGTGAAATGACTAGGATCTCACCATCAGGTGACAGTAGTGGACGGACTAGGATCTCACTGTCAGGTGACAGCAGTGGACTGACTAGGATCCCACTGTCTGGTGACAGCAGTGGACTGACCAGGACCTCACTGTCAAGGTGATAGTAGTGGACTGACTAGGATCTCACTGTCAGGTGACAGTAGTGGACTGACTAGGATCTCACTGTCTGGTGACAGTAGTGGACTGACCAGGACCTCACTGTCAAGGTGACAGCAGTGGACTGTCTAGGATCTCACTGTCAAGGTGATAGTAGTGGACTGACTAGGATCTCACTGTCAAGGTGACAGTAGTCGACTGACTAGGATCTCAATGTCAGGTGACAGTAAGGGACTGTCTATGACCTAACTGTCAGGTGACAGTAGTGGACTGTCTAGGACCTCACTGTCAGGTGACAGTAGTGGACTGACTAGGACCTCACTGTCAAGGTCACAGCAGTGAAATCACTAGGATCTCACTGTCAAGGTGATAGTAGTGGACTGACTAGGATCTCACTGTCTGGTGACAGTAGTGGACTGACCAGGACCTCACTGTCAAGGTGACAGCAGTGGACTGTCTAGGATCTCACTGTCAAGGTGACAGTAGTGGACTGACTAGGATCTCACCGTCAGGTTACAGTAGTGGACTGACTAGGATCTCACTGTCAGGTGACAGTAGTGGACTGAATAGGATATCAATTTCAGGTGACAGTAGTAGACTGACCAGGACCTCACTGTCAAGGTGATAGTAGTGGACTGACTAGGATCTCACTGTCAGGTGACAGTAGTGGACTGACTAGGATATCAATGTCAGGTGACAGTAGTGGACTGAATAGGACCTCACTGTCAAGGTGACAGCAGTGGACTGTCTAGGATCTCACTGTCAAGGTGATAGTAGTGGACTGACTAAGATCTCACTGTCAAGATGACAGTACTGAACTGACTAGGATCTCATTGTCAGGTGACAGTAGTAGACTGAATAGGATATCAATGTCAGGTGACTGTAGTGGACTTACTAGGATCTCACTGCCAGGTGACAGTAGTGAAATGACTAGGATCTCACCATCAGATGACAGTAGTGGACTGACTAGGATATCAATGTCAAGGTGACAGTAGTGGACTGACAAGGATCTCACTTTCAGGTGACAGTAGTGGACTGACTAGGACCTCACTGTCAGGTGACAGTAGTGGACTGACTAGGATCTCACTGTCTGGTGACAGTAGTGCCTGACTAGAATCTCACTGCCAGGCGACAGTAGTAAAATGTCTAGGATCTTACTGTAAGGTGACAGTAGTGGACTGACTAGGATACCAATGTCAAGGTGACAGTAGTGGACTGACTAGGATATCAATGTCAGGTGACAGAAGTGGACTGACTAGGATCTCACTGTCAGGTATCAGTAGTGGACTGTCTAGGATATCACTTTCAGGTGACAGAAGTGAACTGACAAGGATATCACTGTCAATTTGACAGCAGTAGGCTGACTAGGATCTCACTGTCAGGTGACAGCAGTGGACTGACTAGGATATCACATTCAGGTGACAGTAGTGAAATGACTAGGATCTCACTGTCAGATGACAGTAGTGAAATGATTAGGATCTCACTGTCAGATGACAGTAGTGGACTGACTAGGATATCAATGTATAGGTGACAGCAGTGGACTGACTAGGATCTCACTGCCAGGTGACGGTAGTGAAATGACTAGGATCTCACCGTCAGGTGACAGTAATGAATTGACCAGGATCTCACTGTCAAGTTGACAGTAGTGGACTGACTAGGATATCACTTTCAGGTGACAGTAGTGGACTGACTAGGATATCAATGTCAGGTGAAAGTAGTGGACTGTCTAGGATATCAATGTCAGGTGACAGAAGTGGACTGATTAGGATCTCACTGTCAGGTGACAGTAGTGGACTGACAAGGATATCACTGTCAAGTTGACAGCAGTAGGCTGACTAGGATCTCACTGTCAGGTGACAGCAGTGGACTGACTAGGATCTCACTGTCAGATGACAGTAGTGAAATGACTAGGATCTCACTGTCAGATGACAGTAGTGGACTGACTAGGATATCAATGTCAAGGTGATAGCAGTGGACTGACTAGGATCTCACTGTCAGGTGACAGTAATGAATTGACCAGGATCTCACTGTCAAGTTGACAGTAGTGGACTGACTAGGATATCACTTTCAGGTGACAGTAGTGGACTGACTAGGATATCAATGTCAGGTGAAAGTAGTGGACTGTCTAGGATATCAATGTCAGGTGACAGAAGTGGACTGATTAGGATCTCACTGTCAGGTGACAGTTCTGGACTGACTAGGATATCAATGTCAGGTGACTGTAGTGGACTGACTAGGACCTCACTGTCAGGTGACAGTAGTGGACTGACTAGGATCTCACTGTCAATGTGACAGTACTGAACTGACTAGGATCTCACTGGCAGGTGACAGTAGTTAAATGTCTAGGATCTCACTGTCAGGTGACAGTAGTGGACTGACTAGGATATCAATGTCGGATGACAGTAGTGGACTGACTAGGATATCAATGTCAGGTGACAGTAGTGGACTGACTAGGATATCAATGTCAGGTGACAGTAGTGGACTGACTAGGATATCAATGTCAGGTGACAGTAGTGAAATGACTAGGATCTCACTGTCAGGTGAATGTACTGGACTGATTTGTTAGTATTATCCCACTTTTTTCATTATCTTTCAAGGTGACAGTAGTGGACTGACTAGGTAACAGTAGTGGACTGACTAGGATCTCACTGCCAGGTGACAGTAGTGAAATGACTAGGATCTCACCATCAGGTGACAGTAGTGGACGGACTAGGATCTCACTGTCAAGGTGACAGTAGTGGACCGACTAGGATATCACTTTCAGGTGACAGTAGTGGACTGACTAGGATATCACTGTCTGGTGACAGCAGTGGACTGACTAGAATATCAATGTCAGGTGACAGTAGTGGACTGACTAGGATATCAATGTCAGGTGACAGTAGTGGACTGACGAGAATCTCACTGTCTGGTGACAGTAGTGGACTGACTAGGATATCACTGCCAGGTGACAGTAGTTAAATGTCTAGGATCTCACTGTAAGGTGACAGTAGTGGACTGACTAGGATCTCACTGCCAGGTGACAATAGTGAAATGACTAGGATCTCACTGTCAGGTGACAATAGTGGACTGACTAGGACCTCACTCTCAGGTGACAGTACTGGACTGACTAGGATATCAATGTCAGGTGATAGAAGTGGACTGACTTGTTTGTAGTATCCCAACTTTTTTTTTCATTACCTTTCACTGTGAATTGCAATGAGTCAGATCCTCAAACAACATGCATCCATTTCCAGGTTAGCTAAGGCAGATCTATGATGAGGCAAAACTATCTTTTAATCTTTAAATCAAAAACAATGTAGCACAGGCTTTTTAAACTTGGCATATGCTAATACATAACCTGAGAGCCTATTTTATTTTAGTCTTAGTAGTGAAAACTGACAACATAAAATGTTGCTACTTCTGTGTTCAGGTACATAATGACCTAACATGTAAAAGGCTACCCTTCACACTATCAGACTTTCTCTTAGCAAAAGTTTTTGAACAATTTTTCAGTCTGTAGTTTAAAGGGATGCAAACTGAAGAAGAAAGGTCATGTGTGTGTGTGTGTGTGTGTGTGTGTGTGTGTGTGTGTGTGTGTTATAATAAATATGATCAGTCAATTTTTGTGTAACAGTTATTTTTTACAAGTGTTCTAATATAAATATTATAACTGTGACAAGAGAGAGAGAGAGAGAGAGAGAGAGAGAGAGAGAGAGAGAGAGAGAGAGAGAGAGAGAATCCACTTTATTGAGTGTTATTTAACAGATGTGGTTCCTAATGTTATTAAAAAGAGAAAAAAAGTAGCCAAACAAGGACTGAAATCCTAGATCAATAACAGTGTGATGTGCTTCTAACTGAGGTAAATGAAAACCTTTTAAATAGAAACCTTTTTAGTTGGACACACCACATTCCTCCATTTCTTATTAAATTCAAAGCCCTAGGAGCCAATTTATCATTTTTTAAAATCAGCCAGGCAGACATTTCACTTAGTATAACCCAGATTTTCGCTCTGTACAAACCAGCCAATTAAAAAATATTGTTAGCATTAGTTAATAACTTGGGGCTTTATCATCAATAAGGTCTTTGCATGTTTATCTAGCAGTACATTTATTTCTTCTTTTTTTTTTGCAATTTAAACCATCATCAGGAATGCTTTACACTCAGTTTTAAGCATAACACTTTTCAAATACTTAAATTTTTGTATATAATAGTTATATATAGTGATGGACCTATCTGCAAATATAATTTCAAATTAAACTGTTCTTGAAATTACTGTAGATTTTGATTTTTTAACTTTTTAAAAAAGGCTTATCTACATATTTTTTCTTATGTTTCAAAATTCTTTCTAATTCGTTGTTTATTTTTAAATTTTAAAAATATGCATTAAATTGTAAGCAATGATCTGCTGCACATATCTTCACTGGAGATTGCCTTATCTCCATATACAATTTTGCACAATTTGTTTTTCATTCCTTGTTCAAATAACTGTGAACAAGAAATAAGAAATGAGATTGAAATGAAAAGAAGGAAAATGAGGAAAAACATTTTTAATTTTTTTTTATTTAGTTGAAAAACTTTTAATTTACAGGAACTATTAAGTTATATGCACAAAACTGAGTGGGCTATAAGTTCTAATTCTCTAAAAGCATTTAGACCTAATGCCTTTTCATGGTTATCATACATATAGAACCTGGTTTCTGTTAATCTTTGGAGGGGCGGAGTGATTTTCTTGTTTGTTATATATTCTGTCATGGTTTTACCTAGGACCTCAGTAGCACCAGAATGCACCTGTCATCCCCTACCTTCAAATCTTAATAATCACAGATCCTAGGGTGAGAAAGTTAATCAGTTTGCTTACAGTCAGCAATTTTCTCTGGACATCAACAAAGAATTCTAAGAAACATCAATTACATCAATCACACCTTTAAACAAAATCATGACAAACAAATTATCACATTATTCACAGATGCATTATGGGCAATCACTGATGGTATAAAAACAGGAACAGCAAGCAGAAATGTTCATTATAACCAGTGGGTTTCTCTGAGAGCTCACTATCTGTCATATTAGTATTTTAGATGTAAACAGTATTTTACAGAAGTCTTGTTCAAGTGGATGGACATATTATCATATCAGAATAATAATCTAGAAAATATTTTTTAACAAAATTAGACATTGGTTTTTCTCAAGGAAAATAATTTGTGCCAGGACATAAAAGTGTATGTATATTTATGTTTTTTTTAGTTAAACAATGTTGTTTTGATTGTTAAAAACTTATATCACCATAAACAAGTTGAACTTTAACAAAATGACAGATATTAAAGTATGTCTTCGATTTTTTCAATCTGTGGCAAAAAGAAATTTATACTTGACAAAATATTTCATTCAAAATGGTGTGGATACAAATTTTGCAATGGACGATGGCTGTACAGCTCTGATGTTAATGTGTACTTATATAGATTATCCAGATATTGCAGATGATATGAGACTTGAATTTATTTATCAACTACTGAATAATAATGCCAGATTGGATGTACAAGATAAACATGGTAGGACATGTTTAATGTATGCATGTGCTGAGGGCCTTTCAGTATGTATTATAAGATATTTGTTGAATAATGGAGCAGACATTTTTCAAACTGATTTAGACAGTTTTACAGCATTTGATTATGCTGAAATGAATGGTCATAGAAAAATTCTTAAATGCCTAAATCGTCACAAAAAACAAATAATAAATGACAGACTAAAAACACAACAACAAACTTTTAAGCCTTCCAAGAAGTTTTCCTGGACAAAACATAAACAAGATGTTGACCAAGCATGGCAACATAGTGTAGCTTTTCAACTTGACTTTTACAAAAGACCAAAAAAGAAAGTCAAGTCATGTCAGGCTAGCCAAGAAGCAAGTATGTTAAGCTTAACACAATTTGGGCAACTAAAAAAAGAAAATTCGTGTAAAAGACTATTTGAGAAGCGTTTATCTTTAATTACAGAAGAAATAACAGTTTGTAAAGATTCTACAAATGAAAAAAATAGTGATTCCACACAAAAGAAGAAAAATTCGGGAAAAAAAATTATCGAAAACTCAGGAACCTGTGTAGGTGACTATGAATTACACGGTGATTTCTTAAGAAGGGAAAAGGAAACAGGGAGCTTTCCTAAATGTTCAAAACAATTGAATGAAGAGATAAAAACAAATGAAAACATGTGCACTAAATGGACAGAACAAGAAAATACAAACTCTTGTGAAGAAAACCAAAAGAGTTGTGAGAATAAAGATGAAAATCTTAATAGACGGTTAAAAATGCATGGAGAAAACACAGATGAAGTATTTTTTTCTACTTCAGTAGGACATAGCTTAAACTCAGAGGGCACAAAAACTTACAATAAATCATCATCTAACATTTCTGAAAGTCAGAATGATTTACATTTACCTAAAATATCTTCCTCATCAGATCTGCTCAAAACATTGCAGCCCTTAAAACACTCAAACAATACAGATCAGTTTCAGAAACGAAAATTGTATCGAAGATCCATTAGTGAAATTGACGTTAAAAGGTTTACAGGAAATGAAATTGAACAGCTACAAATTTCTGTAATTCCTCAAACAAAAGTTTCCAATTGCTGTAATAGCTATGTAAAACTACGTAGAACAAGAAGTTCTGAGGATAAAACAAATACAACATACGACAGAGAACACAGTGCTGGACTGGAAAACTTTATAAACAATGAAAGAAAGAAAAGGTCAGAAAAATATGTCAAACTGCCACCAATATAAACATACAGACTATACAAATATAACATTTTACTGAATCTTTTTTGATTACATAAAATATTAAAAATGACTACAATTAAATGTTGTTTTGGTTTTTATTTATTTATTGTTTGTTTGTTTATGTTGTATTTAATTCTCAGCATCATGATTTAAACTGACAGTAATATGAACAATATCTTGTCATTGTTAACACCATCTCTTTAGTTGTCATATTTATAAACAAGTGATTATCGCTTAACTGAGAATGAGATCAGGTTGTGTTTAGTTTACAGCCTAGAGTTTACAAAGATTAACTCCGTCAAGAATATTGACAAAAACTTCCGAAATCTAATCAATTTAATTATCTGAATCACCACAAAAGGATTTAATTTAGCTTATTTAATATCAACAACACATCTATGTTTTACATGTCAGTGGCTAAGTGGGCTAAGTGCACATTTAAAAATTACAGTGAATTTAACCTCAAGGTTTAAATCCTGCTCAACAGATCCTAGTGCAAGAAAGTATATCTGTTGGCTTGCAAAAGGTTGGTGGTTTTCTTTGGGCACTTTGGTTTCCTTCACCTTACCAGTATTGACCGCCTTAATGTAAGTGAAAAATTCTTGGAAGGGGTGTAAAACACCACAACTCAACTCTCTGTTTTACGAAGCTAGAATATAACTCAAGTTATATCTTAGTTCTTATTTTTCACAATTAAACAGGTTCCTGTTGAAAAAATGATCAGAAAGTTACTAAAACTGCTACACTTACACTATTTTACATAACTTGCAATATTTAGATTTGTATTTTTTTACCCCTGAAGATCAACAAATACTCTGGGTGTGCCTGATGGTCTTCATAATTAAAAAAGGTGTAAACAATTCATTTTCATCCAAGTAAAAGAAAAGCTTCAAATTACTATTACTTACCATTCAATACTTGATTTAAATCATTGTATTTTAAACTCATTATATCAATGAGGCTGTTCCAGTACATCAATGTATATCAATCCATTTTCTTAAACTCAGCCTAGCATTATAGTTCAGTGAAAATAAAAACATATTACTTACCTTTGAAGTAAGTTTAATAAAAAAATCTTTTCAAATTTGACATTTTATAATTTAAAGCAAACTATTACATATGTATTCAGCTTCGATATCCTGAATTCTGATCACATAAAATATTTACCGAAGTTTGTTGTCTGTTTCTCTGAGCTTGTGTATCATTTCTGACAGGTCCTTTTGATATTGTAAAACATTTGATAAGAACGTTGAATCAGATGAGTGCCAAGCACATGAACAACATGCTAAATATGTACCATCTACAAAAAAAAAAAAAAAAAAAAAAAAAAAAAAAAAAAAAAAAAAAAAAGAATTACATTAATTAAACATAAATATTAAACAAAAGGTAGACTACTCTGAAAAGAGTTCATTTCAAATAAGGGCCTCTGAAAGTCCACTTTAAGTGTCCATTTCATGTTAAAATACTGAAAAAAAAACAGAGGCCTCAGGTTTACTGCTCATCTGAATATTGGTTCAATTTTTTAACTTTGTAATAAAATATTAATACAATTAATAGTAATCTTCATTAAAAACATCATCAATAACATACTTGCATTTTCTTAGATATTATGGAGAACAGAAAATTTTACATTTTATTTTTCAATTCAGGATCCACAAGATTATCAGTGATGGCAATTTCTAATATTTATAGTAATGGCAGCCACATTTTATTTCAGATAGACATGCTATATACATTCTTTAACCTATGATACTAAATTTTCCTTCAAAATGGCAAAGTATTTTCAGAAGAGAAGATTTTCAAAGATTTAGATGATGGCAATTTCTAATATTTATAGTAATGGCAGCCAAATTTATTTCAGATAGACATGCTATATACATTCTTTAACCTATGATACTAAATTTTCCTTCAAAATAGCAAAGTATTTTCAGAAGAGAAGATTTTCAAAGATTTAGATGATGGCAATTTCTAATATTTATAGTAATGGCAGCCACATTTATTTCAGATAGACATGCTATATACATTCTTTAACCTATGATACTAAATTTTCCTTCAAAATAGCAAAGTATTTTCAGAAGAGAAGATTTTCAAAGATTTAGATGATGGCAATTTCTAATATTTATAGTAATGGCAGCCACATTTATTTTCAGATAGACATGCTATATACATTCTTTAACCTTTGATACTAAATTTTCCTTCAAAATGGCAAAGTATTTTCAGAAGAGAAGATTTTCAAAGATTTAGATGATGGCAATTTCTAATATTTATAGTAATGGCAGCCACATTTTATTTCAGATAGACATGCTATATACATTCTTTAACCTATGATACTAAATTTTCCTTCAAAATGGCAAAGTATTTTCAGAAGAGAAGATTTTCAAAGATTTAGACTAAAAAAAACCATTTAATATGAAATTACTGAAACATGTTTTATCCCAAGACATTTATTTGCTACTTATAGCAATGAAAACCATATTTACATACTAAAGTAATGTAAACATGGATGCACTGACAAACAGACACATGTAAGTACACACATTTTACCATGCCAAAAGCTCGCCCTGAATTTGCCAAATGAACTAAAAGCACTGAACACTACTCTCAATAACAGAGGAAAGTTGTAAACAAAAGTTTATAACCAAAACAACCAACAGGAAAAAGGGATGGAGAGGAAGCAGATGTTTGAATGTTAGTTAATATATGATATGAAATTCAAGCTCTGTACAATGAGGACAATGATTATTTTTGGCTTTAATAAATACCTTCTGCCATTCAGTTTTGCACTTTTTAAAAAATTTGAAAGTTCTTAAATAATTAGCTTACTAATTAACTATTATACTACTAATAGCTAGGGTCGTCAAAGGAGTTATATATATATGAAAGACCTGCAATCCAGATTTAATATGTGTAAAATTTTAGCTTTTGTAAAAAAAAACTTCGAAAAACTCAGTAGACAACTGGATTTTTTTCAGAGATAACTGCCCATACTAGTATTTTTTTTGCAAACAAATACTGCAAAATCTGATAATTTTAAAACAATAATGAATACACTATCAGCCTATGGTTAAAAAAATCACATTTTAAAATATGGTCACCATGCAGTTATCTAAATATGTGACAACATTGATGTAGTTATCTACATATGTCACAACATTGATGTAGTTATCTACATATGTGACAGCATTGATGTAGTTATCTACATATGTGACAACATTGATGTAGTTATCTACATATGTGACAACATTGATGTAGTTATCTACATATGTGACAGCATTGATGTAGTTATCTACATATGTGACAACATTGATGTAGTTATCTACATATGTGACAACATTGATGTAGTTATCTACATATGTGACAACATTGATGTAGTTATCTACATACGTCACAACATTGATGTAGTTATCTACATATGTCACAACATTGCTGTAGTTATCTACATATGTGACAACATTGATGTAGTTATCTACATATGTCACAACATTGATGTAGTTATCTAGATATGTGACAGCATTGATGTAGTTATCTACATATGTGACAACATTGATGTAGTTATCTACATATGTCACAACATTGATGTAGTTATTTACATATGTCACAACATTGATGCAGTTATCTACATATGTCACAACATTGATGTAGTTATCTACTTATGTCACAACATTGATGTAGTTATCTACAAATGTCACAACATTGATGTAGTTATCTACATATGTGACAGCATTGATGTAGTTATCTACATATGTGACAACATTGATGTAGTTATCTACATATGTGACAACATTGATGTAGTTATCTACATATGTGACAGCATTGATGTAGTTATCTACATATGTGACAACATTGATGTAGTTATCTACATATGTGACAACATTGATGTAGTTATCTACATATGTCACAACATTGATGTAGTTATCTACATATGTGACAACATTGATGTAGTTATCTACATATGTGACACATTGATGTAGTTATACATATGTGACAACATTGATGTAGTTATCTACATATGTGACAACATTGATGTAGTTATCTACATATGTGACAACATTGATGTAGTTATCTACATATGTGACAGCATTGATGTAGTTATCTACATATGTGACAACATTGATGTAGTTATCTACATATGTGACAACATTGATGTAGTTATCTACATATGTCACAACATTGATGTAGTTATCTACATATGTGACAAAATTGATGTAGTTATCTACATATGTGACAACATTGATGTAGTTATCTACATATGTGACAACATTGATGTAGTTATCTACATATGTGACAACATTGATGTAGTTATCTACATATGTGACAACATTGATGTAGTTATCTACATATGTCACAACATTGATGTAGTTATCTACATATGTGACAAAATTGATGTAGTTATCTACATATGTGACAACATTGATGTAGTTATCTACATATGTCACAACATTGATGTAGTTATCTACATATGTGACAGCATTGATGTAGTTATCTACATATGTGACAACATTGATGTAGTTATCTACATATGTCACAACATTGATGTAGTTATTTACATATGTCACAACATTGATGCAGTTATCTACATATGTCACAACATTGATGTAGTTATCTACTTATGTCACAACATTGATGTAGTTATCTACAAATGTCACAACATTGATGTAGTTATCTACATATGTGACAGGATTGATGTAGTTATCTACATATGTGACAACATTGATGTAGTTATCTACATATGTGACAGCATTGATGTAGTTATCTACATATGTGACAACATTGATGTAGTTATCTACATATGTCACAGCATTGATGTAGTTATCTACATATGTCACAGCATTGATGTAGTTATATACATATGTCACAGCATTGATGTAGTTATCTACATATGTCACAACATTGATGTAGTTATCTACATATGTCACAGCATTGATGTAGTTATCTACTTATGTGACAACATTGATGTAGTTATCTACATACGTCACAACATTGATGTAGTTATCTACATATGTGACAACATTGATGTAGTTATCTATATATGTCACAACATTGATGTAGTTATCTACATATGTCACAACATTGATGTAGTTATCTACATATGTGACAAAATTGATGTAGTTATCTACATATGTGACAACATTGATGTAGTTATCTACATATGTGACAACATTGATGTAGTTATCTACATATGTCACAACATTGATGTAGTTATCTACATATGTCACAGCATTGATGTAGTTATCTACTTATGTGACAACATTGATGTAGTTATCTACATACGTCACAACATTGATGTAGTTATCTACATATGTGACAACATTGATGTAGTTATCTACATATGTGACAACATTGATGTAGTTATCTACATATGTGACAACATTGATGTAGTTATCTACATATGTCACAACATTGATGTAGTTATCTACATATGTGACAAAATTGATGTAGTTATCTACATATGTGACAACATTGATGTAGTTATCTACATATGTCACAACATTGATGTAGTTATCTACATATGTGACAGCATTGATGTAGTTATCTACATATGTGACAACATTGATGTAGTTATCTACATATGTCACAACATTGATGTAGTTATTTACATATGTCACAACATTGATGCAGTTATCTACATATGTCACAACATTGATGTAGTTATCTACTTATGTCACAACATTGATGTAGTTATCTACAAATGTCACAACATTGATGTAGTTATCTACATATGTGACAGGATTGATGTAGTTATCTACATATGTGACAACATTGATGTAGTTATCTACATATGTGACAGCATTGATGTAGTTATCTACATATGTGACAACATTGATGTAGTTATCTACATATGTCACAGCATTGATGTAGTTATCTACATATGTCACAGCATTGATGTAGTTATATACATATGTCACAGCATTGATGTAGTTATCTACATATGTCACAACATTGATGTAGTTATCTACATATGTCACAGCATTGATGTAGTTATCTACTTATGTGACAACATTGATGTAGTTATCTACATACGTCACAACATTGATGTAGTTATCTACATATGTGACAACATTGATGTAGTTATCTATATATGTCACAACATTGATGTAGTTATCTACATATGTCACAACATTGATGTAGTTATCTACATATGTGACAAAATTGATGTAGTTATCTACATTTGTGACAACATTGATGTAGTTATCTACATATGTGACAACATTGATGTAGTTATCTACATATGTGACAACATTGATGTAGTTATCTACATACGTCACAACATTGATGTAGTTATCTACATATGTCACAGCATTGATGTAGTTATCTACATATGTCACAACATTGATGTAGTTATCTACATATGTCACAACATTGATGTAGTTATCTACATATGTCACAGCATTGATGTAGTTATCTACATGTCACAACATTGATGTAGTTATCTACATATGTCACAGCATTGATGTAGTTATCTACTTATGTGACAACATTGATGTAGTTATCTACATATGTCACAACATTGATGTAGTTATCTACATATGTCACAACATTGATGTAGTTATCTACATATGTCACAACATTGATGTAGTTATCTACATATGTCACAACATTGATGTAGTTATCTACTTATGTCACAACATTTAAGGAATGAAATACGTTTTATGTTTTATCGTATGTCACAGCTGTTGAATAATACTGGCCTATCCCAAATTGAATGAAAGGCTTTGCCGTTCATGATTAATTTGCAATAGGCCAGAATTATTCAACAGCTTTGACATATGATAAAATGATTTCATTACTTATATTTACAATCATTTACTGTGACATTTGGACCAAAAATTAAATAAATAAATAAATAAATAAAACAAGAGGCCCAAGATGGCCCTAATTTGCTCACCTGAGTTTAAATGTAACTGGTATGTCTTGATAATACCTGGTAATTCATAACATGTTGCCTCAATAGAAGTGGTTTCAGATAACCTAATTTTTATTGTTTTGGTTTTTAGCTATATAGGTCACTGTGACCTACTTTTAGTAGCCAAAGCTACCAGAAGCACAAATGAGAATGGCAATGGTCTAAAGGTCTATTGACTAATATGAATGTAATGTGACTAGTAGTGTCTGAGAAGAAGTCTTTTGATGGATGTATGGATGGATGGCAGAGTTCCTATCCATAACAAAAGCTCACATGAGCAATTTTCAGATCCGGATCAAAGACTTTACAGATTTGACACATTAATTCAAATATTTCAAAAAAAAAAAAAAAAAAAAAAAAAAAAAAAAAAAAAAAAGGTAAAATTCAACTGCAAATTATTTTTTAAAAAATTGTTCAATTAATTTAAATAATGTCACATAACAATGATTTTGTAAAAAAAAAAAAAAAAAAAAAAAAAAAAAAAATTCAAGGTTTTAGCTAAATCTCCATATCAGTATCACATGTATTTCAAAAATAATAATTCACTAAAAAAGTAAAAATTCATAACATTTCTTCCATGCACCATTGCATTGTAGGTCATAAAGTTCAGAATTAAAAAAAAAAAAAAGTAGCCTCAGTGGGATTTGAACCCTTGACCCTTGGGTTGCTAGAATTGAAAAAGAAAAAGGTAGAAAAAAGCGACTTGTATTTTACAGAATTTCATGGAAATTGTTAAACATATGTTTCTTCACATAAGAAAATGATGTTTGGAAAAAGAGTTCACCTAAATTTATTAATATTGTAATTTTGGTAAAAAGTACATTTGTGTACTATTTACATTGTATAAAAAATAAACGCAAAAACACGTAACCTAATTTTTCACAAAATTGTTGGAATTCACAAACTTGGTTTATAAGATGCTTTAGATGCCAAATATCAAATCAGATTTTATCTCAGTGAAGTGATTTTGGAGAAAAAAAATCTTTTTTAGGTTTTCAACTATTTAGGTCAATGTAGCTATGGCAACCTAAAAAGTAAAAATTCAAAAATTTCTTTCATGCACCATTGTAAGTCATAAAAATTCAGAAAATAAAAAAAAGAAAAAAAAAAGTGGCTTCACTGGGATTTGAACCCTCGACCCTTGGGTTGCAGTATCACATGTATTTCAAAAAAAAAAAAAAAAAAAAAAAAAAAAAAAAAAAAAAAAAAAAAAAAAAATTACACTAAAAATTCATAAAATCTCTTCCATGCACCATTGTAAGTCAAAATATTCAGAAAATAAAAAAAAAAATTAAAAAAAAAAAAAAAAAAAAAAAAGTGGCTCCACTGGAATTTGAACCCTTGACCCTTAGGTTGCTAGAATTGAAAATGAAAAAGGCCAAAAAAAGTGACTTGTGCTTTACAGAATTTCATGAAAATTGTCAAACATATGTTTCTTCACATAAGAAAATAATGTTTGGGAAAAGAGTTCACCTAAATTTATTCATTATTGTAATTTTTGTAAAAAAGTACTATTTACAAAATACAAAAAATAAACGCAAAAACGCGTAACCTAATTTTTCACAAAAATTATTGAAATTCAAAAACTTGGTAAATAAGAGGCCGTAGATGCCAAATATCACATCAGATTTTATCTCAGTGAAGTGGTATTGGAGAAGAAGATTTTTTTAAGTTTTTAACTATGTAGGTCATTGTGACCTACATTTGGTAGCTATGGCAACCAAAAACACAAATCTGAAAGGCAATGTTCTATAGATGCTTTTGACCAAGTTTAAACAAAATGTGACCAGAGGTTTCTGAGAAGAAGTCGTTTGAAGCAATTGTTGACGGACGGACGGACGACAGAGGGTCTGCCTCTATTGACATGAGCACTTTGTGCTCAGGTGAGCTAAAAATAAACAACCTTCTTCAGTTTCTAGTACATGTATAGTTCCATTATATTCACTGGTTCAATCCAATTGATGAAACAGCCAAAACTCTGCCAATCATATTTGTCTTGCATGGGAGTAGCCGATTAAGTAAAATGTCAACAACGACAAAATATAGTCCATAATTTTTTTAAATCAAACAATTTAAACTAATGGATATTATATTCAAAATTTGAAGTTAAATATACAATTAGTAAACCAGACAGAATTTTCCAAGTATTTTTAAGATTTTATTTCATTCATTTTGAGTTATCTAAACTCGACATGCCGAGCTACATTTGTAAACAAAACCACATGATTAGTTTATGAATGAATATATTTTAGCTCCTATCATTATTACGTCAGGCGTATTAATTCAAATCATTCAAGACTACAAAGGCTAGAGACACTAATGCTATATATAAAGTTCAAGGTAAAAAACATGGTGAGGCTATGAGGCTATAGACACTGATGCTTTATATGAAGTTCAAGGTAAAAAAAATGGTGAGGCTATAAGGCTATAGGCACTTAGCTATATATGAAGTTCAAGGTAAAAAACATTGTAAGGCTATGAGGCTATAGACACTGATGCTTTATATGAAGTTCAAGGTAAAAAAAATGGTGAGGCTTTAAGGCTATAGGCACTGATGCTACATATAAGTTCAAGGTAAAAAACATGGTGAGGCTATAAGGCTATAGGCACTTATGCTATATATGAAGTTCAAGGTAAAAAACATGGTGAGGCTATAAGGCTATAGGCACTTATGCTACATATAAGTTCAAGGTAAAAAACAATAAACAATTGTAGAAGGTATAGTGAATTACCTGGTGACTGTGGAAGGAAGCCATCTTGACACAAGTCATTCTGACATTTCACACACATCATAAATCCATCCTACAATGAAATTATAATAATGTAAAAACTCATATTCCTTTATCTACAATCTTTAACATTCCAGTTAAGCTACAAAATGAAACATTTAAGATTCAGTCTGCAAAGTTAAGCATAGTAAAAGTGGGCAAGCTTCTAAGGTCATCAAAATAAAACATTGGAAGGTCAAGTTACATGGGTCAGCATACTTTTTTTTTGGGGGGGGGGGGGGTGGGGAACATAGTAAAAGTGGGCAAGCTTCTAGGTTCATCATAATAAAACATTGGAAGGTCAAACTACAAGTTCTTGTATTTAAAACATTGGAAAGTCAAGTTACATGGGTCAGCATTTTGGGGGGGGGGAGAATACAAACATCATCAGTAAAAACTATTGAGAGCAGGGCCAGCCAGGGCCAATGATAATCATTCATTGAGAGAAGAGAGGTTTGGGCTACAAGATTATAATAGGGGGCACAAATTTTCAGACCACCATTATATTAATCTACAGTAAAACACTAAGTATACATGTGTTAAACTTTAACAGGGACTGGGCTAGGGTGGGTTTGGGTTGTAATACAAGAGCAACATTTAAACAGAAAAGGGTCTAAAAAATAAAGGGGCAACATTATGAACAGAAAAGGGTCTAAAATACAAGGAGCAACATTATAAACAGATAAGGCTTTAAAATAAAAGTGGCAACATAATAAACAGATAAGAGTCTAAAATACAAGGGGCAACATTATAAACAGAAAGTGTCTAAAATACAACAGGCAGTATTATGAACAGAAAAGGGTTTAAAATACAAGGGACAACATTATGAACAGAAAAGGGTCTAAAATACAAGGGGCAGCATTATGAACAGAAAAGGGTCTAAAATAAAATGGGCAACATTATGAACACAAAAGGGTCTAAAATACAAGGGGCAACATTATGAACAGAAAAGGGTCTAAAATACAAGGGACAACATTATGAACAGAAAAGGGTCTAAAATACAAGGGGCAGCATTATGAACAGAAAAGGGTCTAAAATAAAATGGGCAACATTATGAACACAAAAGGGTCTAAAATACAAGGGGCAACATTATGAACAGAAAAGGGTCTAAAATACAAGGAGCAAGATATAAACAGATAAGGCTTTAAAATAAAAGTGGCAACATTATAAACAGATAAGAGTCTAAAATACAAGGGGCAACATTATAAACAGAAAGGGTCTAAAATACAAGGAGCAACATTATAAACAGATAAGGCTTTAAAATAAAGTGGCAACATTATAAACAGATAAGAGTCTAAAATACAAGGGGCAACATTATAAACAGAAAGGGTCTAAAATACAAGGGGCAGTATAATGAACAGAAAAGGGTCTAAAATACAAGGGACAACATTATGAACAGAAAAGGGTCTAAAATACAAGGGGCAACATTTTGAACAAATAAGGGTCTAAAGTACAAGGGCAACATTTTGAACAAATAAGGGTCTAAAATACAAGGAGCAACATTATAAACAGATAAGGCCTTAAAATACAAGTGGCAACACTATAAACAGATAAGAGTCTAAAATACAAGGGGCAACATTATGAACAGAAAGGGTCTAAAATACAAGTGGCAACATTATAAACAGATAAGGGTCTTAAATACAAGGGGCAACATTATAAACAGATAAGGCGCTAAAATATACAAGGGGCAACATTATGAACAGAAAAGGGTCTAAAATACAAGGGGCAACATTATAAACAGATAAGAGTCTAAAATACAAGGGGCAACATTATAAACAGAAAGGGTCTAAAATACAAGGAGCAACATTATAAACAGATAAGGCTTTAAAATAAAAGTGGCAACATTATAAACAGATAAGAGTCTAAAATACAAGGGGCAGTATAATGAACAGAAAAGGGTCTAGAATACAAGGGACAACATTATGAACAGAAAAGGGTCTAAAATACAAGGGGCAACATTTTGAACAAATAAGGGTCTAAAGTACAAGGGCAACATTTTGAACAAATAAGGGTCTAAAATACAAGGAGCAACATTATAAACAGATAAGGCCTTAAAATACAAGTGGCAACACTATAAACAGATAAGAGTCTAAAATACAAGGGGCAACATTATGAACAGAAAGGGTCTAAAATACAAGTGGCAACATTATAAACAGATAAGGGTCTTAAATACAAGGGGCAACATTATAAACAGATAAGGCGCTAAAATATACAAGGGGCAACATTATGAACAGAAAAGGGTCTAAAATAAAAGGGGCAGCATTATGAACAGAAAAGGGTCTAAAATACAAGGGGCAGCATTATGAACAGAAAAGGGTCCAAAATAAAATGGGCAACATTATGAACACAAAAGGGTCTAAAATGCAAGGGGCAACATTATGAACAGAAAGGGTCTAAAATACAAGGGGCAACATTTTGAACAAATAAGGGTCTAAAATACAAGGGGCAACATTTTGAACAAATAAGGGTCTAAAATACAAGGAGCAACATAATATAAACAGATAAGGCTTAAAATACAAGTGGCAACATTATAAACAGATAAGAGTCTAAAATACAAGGGGCAACATTATAAACAGTTAAGGTTTTAAAATACAAGTGGCAACATTATAAACAGATAAAGGTCTTACATACAAGGGGCAACATTATAAACAGATAAGGCGCTAAAATACATTGGGGCAACATTATAAACAGAAAAGGGTCTAAAGTACAAAGGGCAACTTTATAAACAGTTAAGGGTCTAATTTAAGGGAGGCAATAAAGAAAAAACTTTAAAGAAATAGATTTTGAAATTTGTGTGTTGATAAGCAAGGTAGCAAAGTTATCAAGGGGTATATTTCTACAAGGCATTTATGTATTTGCATTGTGATATTATTTACATGAAGTCTGAATCTGAATTCTTATGTGAAATTACATGAAAATAAATCTTAAACAATATAAAAGTACTCTACAGTAGTAGGTGCATCTTATCATTTCTGACGCAAAACATTTCTTTGACAACTACACCCTAACACCTCTAGGGAAAGGCAATACATTTTAGGCACATGCTGTTACTTAGTAACAGTTAGAGTTAACACACCTTAAAACTTCCTAACAGTAAGGAACGACATGTAGATATAGCAGGTACAAAATTTGATAAAATAAGTGTATGTAAGAGGATAGTTACATTGTGGGAAGACACTTTTAAGTATTTAAGTGTACAATCTAACACTTCTACACAATGTGTTTATGTTAAGCCAATGTCAACTTCTCAAACCTGTAACCAGCAAACACTTCTACACAATGTGTTCAGTTTATGTAAAGCTACAAGTCAATCTCTCAAACCTGTAACCAGCAAACACTTCTACACAATGTGTTCAGTTTATGTAAAGCTACAAGTCAATCTCTCAAACCTGTAACCAGCAAACACTTCTACACAATGTGTTCAGTTAATATAAAGCTTCAAGTCAACCTCTCCAACCTGTAACCATCTAACACTTCTACACAATGTGATCAGTTAATATAAAGCTACATGTCAACCTCTCCAACCTGTAACCAGCAAACACTTCTACACAATGTGTTCAGTTAATATAGAGCTTCAAGTCAACCTCTCCAACCTGTAACCATTTAACACTTCTACACAATGTGTTCAGTTAATATAAAGCTACATGTCAACCTCTCCAACCTGTAACCATCTAACACTTCTACACAATGTGTTCAGTTAATATAAAGCTACATGTCAACCTCTCCAACCTGTAACCATCTAACACTTCTACACAATGTGTTCAGTTAATATAAAGCTACATGTCAACCTCTCCAACCTGTTACCAGCAAACACTTCTGCACACTGTGTTCAGTTAATTTAAAGCTACAAGTCAACCTCTCAAACCTGTAATCATCTAACACTTCTACACAATGTGTTCAGTTAATATAAAGCTACATGTCAACCTCTCCAATCTGTAACCATCTAAAACTTCTGCACAATGTGTTCAGTTAATATAAAGCTTCAAATCAACCTCTCAAACCTGTAACCATTTAACACTTTACACAATGTGTTCAGTTAATATAAAGCTACATGTCAACCTCTCCAACCTGTAACCATCTAACACTTCTACACAATGTGTTCAGTTAATATAAAGCTTCAAGTCAACCTCTCAAACCTGTAACCATCTAACACTTCTACACAATGTGTTCAGTTAATATAAAGCTTTAAGTCAACCTCTCAAACCTGTAACCATCTAACACTTCTACACAATGTGTTCAGTTAATATAAAGCTACATGTCAACCTCTCAAACCTGTAACCATCTAACACTTCTACACAATGTGTTCAGTTAATATAAAGCTTCAAGTCAACCTCTCAAACCTGTAACCATCTAACACTTCTACACAATGTGTTCAGTTAATATAAAGCTACATGTCAACCTCTCCAACCTGTAACCATCTAACACTTCTACACAATGTGTTCAGTTAATATAAAGCTTCAAGTCAACCTCTCAAACCTGTAACCATCTAACACTTCTACACAATGTGTTCAGTTAATATAAAGCTTTAAGTCAACCTCTCAAACCTGTAACCATCTAACACTTCTACACAATGTGTTCAGTTAATATAAAGCTACATGTCAACCTCTCCAACCTGTAACCATCTAACACTTCTACACAATGTGTTCAGTTAATATAAAGCTTCAAGTCAACCTCTCAAACCTGTAACCATCTAACACTTCTACACAATGTGTTCAGTTAATATAAAGCTTCAAGTCAACCTCTCAAACCTGTAACCATCTAACACTTCTACACAATGTGATCAGTTAATATAAAGCTACATGTCAACCTCTCCAACCTGTAACCAGCAAACACTTCTTCACAATGTGTTCAGTTAATATAAAGCTACAAGTCAACCTCTCCAACCTGTAACCAGCAAACATTTCTACACAATGTGTTCAGTTAATTTAAAGCTACAAGTCAACCTCTCAAACCTGTAACCATCTAACACTTATACACAATGTGCTTAGGTAAAGTAAGGCAACCAATGCTCAATTGGCAAGGTCCACCAGGCAAAATTTTAACATAATGTGTAAAGCATCCATGTCTTTCTCTTAAAGTTTTGGTGAAGTACATATATACTAACACAAAAAAGAAATTCTGCAAATTAAAAAACAAAATTTTCGAATTAATATCAGGGGTTTGACATTTATATGATATACACAATTTCTTAAAAATATACAAGGGTGAATAGTTTTTTTGCACAAGAACTATGCTGTCCAGAGCTATTTAATAATTGTGCATTTTCTTGAGCCAAGGAATTGGTTTGTCAAAATCACAGGACTTTGTTATGATTGTGTCATTCTTTGTATCCAAACAAAACAGAAAAACAATTTTAATTGCACTGAAATTGTATAAAAGTGTTTGTAGGTTGTGTTTAGATTGCAATCAAGCCATTAGAATGATCCAGGCTGGTGTTTCCCATACTGTTATTGCAATGTAATTTGGATTGCACAGAAATACCATTAATGCATTATGGTGATGTTTCCAACAATTTAATAACACCAGAGACTGCCCCAGATTGGGTCATCTGCATATAATGTCATTACATTCGGATAATTTTCATCAGGCTTCAGCATCTAAGGAATGGTTTCCAAACTGCAACTTTCACAGTGAGAACCATTCCTTGTTTGCAGAGAATAAGTGCAAGAACTGTCAGAAATCATCTATGTGAATGTTGCTTTAATCAAAGACGTCCAGCTGTCTGTCCAATTTTCCAAAAGCGTCAATGTGATGCCAGCTTGTTTGGTGCAGGAGACATCTAGTATTTACTAGATGCGACCTGATGTGCATTTTATTTACTGATGAATCTAGGTTCCATATGGACAGCAGCAACAGTTGATCAAGGGTGTATCCTTGTGGCAGAGAACATTACAAAGACAAAATCTCTAAAACCCTTACATCACAAAGTGTTAAGTTTAAGTAAAAAAGCAATGCCATTTCAAAGCTGGCTGCCTAAGATCATGCCTCTTGACAAAGAATTCCAATTAAACTAGTCACAGTTAGCTGTTTGGTTTATATATACTGTTTTGGTTCAAACATACATTTATTTCAGAACTGTCTTTCTGAATTATTGTTTTTATTTCATTTCACATTACATAAATATTTAAACAACAAAAATATTGTAGATGTTGGATCAAGCTGTTTTAATAATTTTAAATCTACTTCACCTACAAACTGAATAAAACAAATACAGTGAAACCTGTGATGTTGGGATGACCTTCATTCCAGCAAAGGAAGCCTGACTGTATTTAAATGAATAAAACAAATCCAGTGAAACCTGTGATGTTGGGATGACCTTCATTCCAGCAAAGGAAGCCTGACTGTATTTAAATGAAAAAAACAAATCCAGTGAAACCTGTGATGTTGGGATGACCTTCATTCCAGCAAAGGAAGTCTGACTGTATTTAAATGAATAAAACAAATCCAGTGAAACCTGTGATGTTGGGATGACCTTCATTCCAGCAAAGGAAGTCTGACTGTATTTAAATGAATAAAACAAATCCAGTGAAACCTGTGATGTTGGGATGACCTTCATTCCAGCAAAGGAAGCCTGACTGTATTTAAATGAATAAAACAAATACAGTGAAACCTTTGATGTTGGGATGACCTTCATTCCAGCAAAGGAAGTCTGACTGTATTTAAATGAATAAAACAAATACAGTGAAACCTGTGATGTTGGGATGACCTTCATTCCAGCAAAGGAAGCCTGACTGTATTTAAATGAAAAAAACAAATCCAGTGAAACCTGTGATGTTGGGATGACCTTCATTCCAGCAAAGGAAGTCTGACTGTATTTAAATGAATAAAACAAATCCAGTGAAACCTGTGATGTTGGGATAACCTTCATTCCAGCAAAGGAAGTCTGACTGTATTTAAATGAATAAAACAAATGCAGTGAAACCTGTGATGTTGGGATGACCTTTATTCCAGCAAAGGAAGTCTGACTGTATTTAAATGAATAAAACAAATACAGTGAAACCTGTGATGTTGGGATAACCTTCATTCCAGCAAAGGAAGTCTGACTGTATTTAAATGAATAAAACAAATACAGTGAAACCTGTGATGTTGGGATAACCTTCATTCCAGCAAAGGAAGTCTGACTGTATTTAAATGAATAAAACAAATACAGTGAAACCTGTGATGTTGGGATAACCTTCATTCCAGCAAAGGAAGTCTGACTGTATTTAAATGAATAAAACAAATGCAGTGAAACCTGTGATGTTGGGATGACCTTTATTCCAGCAAAGGAAGTCTGACTGTATTTAAATGAATAAAACAAATACAGTGAAACCTGTGATGTTGGGATAACCTTCATTCCAGCAAAGGAAGTCTGACTGTATTTAAATGAATAAAACAAATACAGTGAAACCTGTGATGTTGGGATAACCTTCATTCCAGCAAAGGAAGTCTGACTGTATTTAAATGAATAAAACAAATGCAGTGAAACCTGTGATGTTGGGATGACCTTTATTCCAGCAAAGGAAGTCTGACTGTATTTAAATGAATAAAACAAATACAGTGAAACCTGTGATGTTGGGATAACCTTCATTCCAGCAAAGGAAGTCTGACTGTATTTAAATGAATAAAACAAATCCAGTGAAACCTGTGATGTTGGGATAACCTTCATTCCAGCAAAGGAAGCCTGACTGTATTTAAATGAATAAAACAAATACAGTGAAACCTGTGATGTTGGGATAACCTTCATTCCAGCAAAGGAAGCCTAACTGTATTTAAATGAATAAAACAAATACAGTGAAACCTGTGATGTTGGGATAACCTTCATTCCAGCAAAGGAAGCCTGACTGTATTTAAATGAATAAAACAAATCCAGTGAAACCTGTGATGTTGGGATGACCTTCATTCCAGCAAGGGAAGCCTGACTGTATTTAAATGAATAAAACAAATCCAGTGAAACCTGTGATGTTGGGATGACCTTCATTCCAGCAAAGGAAGTCTGACTGTATTTAAATAAATAAAACAAATCCAGTGAAACCTGTGATGTTGGGATAACCTTCATTCCAGCAAAGGAAGTCTGACTGTATTTAAATGAATAAAACAAATACAGTGAAACCTGTGATGTTGGGATAACCTTCATTCCAGCAAAGGAAGCCTGACTGTATTTAAATGAATAAAACAAATCCAGTGAAACCTGTGATGTTGGGATAACCTTCATTCCAGCAAAGGAAGTCTGACTGTATTTAAATGAATAAAACAAATACAGTGAAACCTTTGATGTTGGGATAACCTTCATTCCAGCAAAGGAAGTCTGACTGTATTTAAATGAATAAAACAAATACAGTGAAACCTTTGATGTTGGGATAACCTTCATTCCAGCAAAGGAAGTCTGACTGTATTTAAATGAATAAAACAAATACAGTGAAACCTTTGATGTTGGGATAACCTTCATTCCAGCAAAGGAAGTCTGACTGTATTTAAATGAATAAAACAAATACAGTGAAACCTGTGATGTTGGGATAACCTTCATTCCAGCAAAGGAAGTCTGACTGTATTTAAATGAATAAAACAAATACAGTGAAACCTTTGATGTTGGGATAACCTTCATTCCAGCAAAGGAAGTCTGACTGTATTTAAATGAATAAAACAAATCCAGTGAAACCTGTGATGTTGGGATAACCTTCATTCCAGCAAAGGAAGTCTGACTGTATTTAAATGAATAAAACAAATACAGTGAAACCTTTGATGTTGGGATAACCTTCATTCCAGCAAAGGAAGTCTGACTGTATTTAAATGAATAAAACAAATACAGTGAAACCTGTGATGTTGGGATAACCTTCATTCCAGCAAAGGAAGTCTGACTGTATTTAAATGAATAAAACAAATACAGTGAAACCTGTGATGTTGGGATAACCTTCATTCCAGCAAAGGAAGTCTGACTGTATTTAAATGAATAAAACAAATACAGTGAAACCTTTGATGTTGGGATAACCTTCATTCCAGCAAAGGAAGTCTGACTGTATTTAAATGAATAAAACAAATCCAGTGAAACCTGTGATGTTGGGATAACCTTCATTCCAGCAAAGGAAGCCTGACTGTATTTAAATGAATAAAACAAATACAGTGAAACCTGTGATGTTGGGATAACCTTCATTCCAGCAAAGGAAGTCTGACTGTATTTAAATGAATAAAACAAATACAGTGAAACCTGTGATGTTGGGATAACCTTCATTCCAGCAAAGGAAGTCTGACTGTATTTAAATGAATAAAACAAATACAGTGAAACCTGTGATGTTGGGATAACCTTCATTCCAGCAAAGGAAGTCTGACTGTATTTAAATGAATAAAACAAATACAGTGAAACCTGTGATGTTGGGATAACCTTCATTCCAGCAAAGGAAGTCTGACTGTATTTAAATAAATAAAACAAATACAGTGAAACCTGTGATGTTGGGATAACCTTCATTCCAGCAAAGGAAGTCTGACTGTATTTAAATTAATAAAACAAATACAGTGAAACCTGTGATGTTGGGATAACCTTCATTCCAGCAAAGGAAGTCTGACTGTATTTAAATGAATAAAACAAATCCAGTGAAACCTGTGATGTTGGGATAACCTTCATTCCAGCAAAGGAAGTCTGACTGTATTTAAATGAATAAAACAAATACAGTGAAACCTGTGATGTTGGGATAACCTTCATTCCAGCAAGGGAAGCCTGACTGTATTTAAATGAATAAAACAAATACAGTGAAACCTGTGATGTTGGGATAACCTTCATTCCAGCAAAGGAAGTCTGACTGTATTTAAATGAATAAAACAAATACAGTGAAACCTGTGATGTTGGGATAACCTTCATTCCAGCAAGGGAAGCCTGACTGTATTTAAATTAATAAAACAAATCCAGTGAAACCTTTGATGTTGGGATAACCTTCATTCCAGCAAAGGAAGTCTGACTGTATTTAAATGAATAAAACAAATCCAGTGAAACCTGTGATGTTGGGATAACCTTCATTCCAGCAAAGGAAGTCTGACTGTATTTAAATAAATAAAACAAATACAGTGAAACCTGTGATGTTGGGATAACCTTCATTCCAGCAAAGGAAGTCTGACTGTATTTAAATGAATAAAACAAATACAGTGAAACCTTTGATGTTGGGATAACCTTCATTCCAGCAAAGGAAGTCTGACTGTATTTAAATGAATAAAACAAATACAGTGAAACCTGTGATGTTGGGATAACCTTCATTCCAGCAAAGGAAGTCTGACTGTATTTAAATGAATAAAACAAATCCAGTGAAACCTGTGATGTTGGGATAACCTTCATTCCAGCAAAGGAAGTCTGACTGTATTTAAATGAATAAAACAAATACAGTGAAACCTGTGATGTTGGGATAACCTTCATTCCAGCAAAGGAAGTCTGACTGTATTTAAATGAATAAAACAAATACAGTGAAACCTGTGATGTTGGGATAACCTTCATTCCAGCAAAGGAAGTCTGACTGTATTTAAATGAATAAAACAAATACAGTGAAACCTGTGATGTTGGGATAACCTTCATTCCAGCAAGGGAAGCCTGACTGTATTTAAATGAATAAAACAAATACAGTGAAACCTGTGATGTTGGGATAACCTTCATTCCAGCAAAGGAAGCCTGACTGTATTTAAATGAATAAAACAAATACAGTGAAACCTGTGATGTTGGGATAACCTTCATTCCAGCAAAGGAAGTCTGACTGTATTTAAATGAATAAAACAAATACAGTGAAACCTGTGATGTTGGGATAACCTTCATTCCAGCAAAGGAAGTCTGACTGTATTTAAATGAATAAAACAAATACAGTGAAACCTGTGATGTTGGGATGACCTTCATTCCAGCAAAGGAAGCCTGACTGTATTTAAATGAATAAAACAAATACAGTGAAACCTGTGATGTTGGGATAACCTTCATTCCAGCAAAGGAAGTCTGACTGTATTTAAATGAATAAAACAAATACAGTGAAACCTGTGATGTTGGGATAACCTTCATTCCAGCAAAGGAAGTCTGACTGTATTTAAATGAATAAAACAAATACAGTGAAACCTGTGATGTTGGGATAACCTTCATTCCAGCAAAGGAAGTCTGACTGTATTTAAATGAATAAAACAAATACAGTGAAACCTGTGATGTTGGGATAACCTTCATTCCAGCAAAGGAAGCCTGACTGTATTTAAATGAATAAAACAAATACAGTGAAACCTGTGATGTTGGGATAACCTTCATTCCAGCAAAGGAAGTCTGACTGTATTTAAATGAATAAAACAAATACAGTGAAACCTGTGATGTTGGGATAACCTTCATTCCAGCAAAGGAAGTCTGACTGTATTTAAATGAATAAAACAAATACAGTGAAACCTGTGATGTTGGGATAACCTTCATTCCAGCAAAGGAAGTCTGACTGTATTTAAATGAATAAAACAAATCCAGTGAAACCTGTGATGTTGGGATAACCTTCATTCCAGCAAAGGAAGTCTGACTGTATTTAAATGAATAAAACAAATACAGTGAAACCTGTGATGTTGGGATAACCTTCATTCCAGCAAAGGAAGTCTGACTGTATTTAAATGAATAAAACAAATACAGTGAAACCTGTGATGTTGGGATAACCTTCATTCCAGCAAAGGAAGTCTGACTGTATTTAAATGAATAAAACAAATACAGTGAAACCTGTGATGTTGGGATAACCTTCATTCCAGCAAAGGAAGTCTGACTGTATTTAAATGAATAAAACAAATACAGTGAAACCTGTGATGTTGGGATAACCTTCATTCCAGCAAGGGAAGCCTGACTGTATTTAAATGAATAAAACAAATACAGTGAAACCTGTGATGTTGGGATAACCTTCATTCCAGCAAAGGAAGTCTGACTGTATTTAAATGAATAAAACAAATACAGTGAAACCTGTGATGTTGGGATAACCTTCATTCCAGCAAGGGAAGCCTGACTGTATTTAAATGAATAAAACAAATACAGTGAAACCTGTGATGTTGGGATAACCTTCATTCCGCCAAAGGAAGCCTGACTGTATTTAAATGAATAAAACAAATACAGTGAAACCTGTGATGTTGGGATAACCTTCATTCCAGCAAGGGAAGCCTGACTGTATTTAAATGAATAAAACAAATACAGTGAAACCTGTGATGTTGGGATAACCTTCATTCCAGCAAAGGAAGTCTGACTGTATTTAAATGAATAAAACAAATACAGTGAAACCTGTGATGTTGGGATAACCTTCATTCCAGCAAAGGAAGCCTGACTGTATTTAAATGAATAAAACAAATCCAGTGAAACCTGTGATGTTGGGATAACCTTCATTCCAGCAAAGGAAGTCTGACTGTATTTAAATGAATAAAACAAATACAGTGAAACCTGTGATGTTGGGATAACCTTCATTCCAGCAAAGGAAGTCTGACTGTATTTAAATGAATAAAACAAATACAGTGAAACCTGTGATGTTGGGATGACCTTCATTCCAGCAAAGGAAGCCTGACTGTATTTAAATGAATAAAACAAATACAGTGAAACCTGTGATGTTGGGATAACCTTCATTCCAGCAAAGGAAGTCTGACTGTATTTAAATGAATAAAACAAATACAGTGAAACCTGTGATGTTGGGATAACCTTCATTCCAGCAAAGGAAGTCTGACTGTATTTAAATGAATAAAACAAATCCAGTGAAACCTGTGATGTTGGGATAACCTTCATTCCAGCAAAGGAAGTCTGACTGTATTTAAATGAATAAAACAAATCCAGTGAAACCTGTGATGTTGGGATGACCTTCATTCCAGCAAAGATAGTCTGACTGTATTTAAATGAATAAAACAAATCCAGTGAAACCTGTGATGTTGGGATGACCTTCATTCCAGCAAAGGAAGTCTGACTGTATTTAAATGAATAAAACAAATCCAGTGAAACCTGTGATGTTGGGATGACCTTCATTCCAGCAAAGGAAGTCTGACTGTATTTAAATGAATAAAACAAATCCAGTGAAACCTGTGATGTTGGGATAACCTTCATTCCAGCAAAGGAAGTCTGACTGTATTTAAATGAATAAAACAAATCCAGTGAAACCTGTGATGTTGGGATAACCTTCATTCCAGCAAAGGAAGTCTGACTGTATTTAAATGAATAAAACAAATACAGTGAAACCTGTGATGTTGGGATAACCTTCATTCCAGCAAAGGAAGTCTGACTGTATTTAAATGAATAAAACAAATACAGTGAAACCTTTGATGTTGGGATAACCTTCATTCCAGCAAAGGAAGCCTGACTGTATTTAAATAAATAAAACAAATGCAGTGAAACCTGTGATGTTGGGATGACCTTTATTCCAGCAAAGGAAGTCTGACTGTATTTAAATAAATAAAACAAATACAGTGAAACCTTTGATGTTGGGATAACCTTCATTCCAGCAAAGGAAGTCTGACTGTATTTAAATAAATAAAACAAATGCAGTGAAACCTGTGATGTTGGGATGACCTTTATTCCAGCAAAGGAAGTCTGACTGTATTTAAATGAATAAAACAAATACAGTGAAACCTGTGATGTTGGGATAACCTTCATTCCAGCAAAGGAAGCCTGACTGTATTTAAATGAATAAAACAAATACAGTGAAACCTGTGATGTTGGGATAACCTTCATTCCGCCAAAGGAAGCCTGACTGTATTTAAATGAATAAAACAAATACAGTGAAACCTGTGATGTTGGGATAACCTTCATTCCAGCAAGGGAAGCCTGACTGTATTTAAATGAATAAAACAAATACAGTGAAACCTGTGATGTTGGGATAACCTTCATTCCAGCAAAGGAAGTCTGACTGTATTTAAATGAATAAAACAAATACAGTGAAACCTGTGATGTTGGGATAACCTTCATTCCAGCAAAGGAAGTCTGACTGTATTTAAATAAATAAAACAAATGCAGTGAAACCTGTGATGTTGGGATGACCTTTATTCCAGCAAAAAGAATCCCAACTGTATTTAAATGAATAAAACAAATACAGTGAAACCTGTGATGTTGGGATAACCTTCATTCCAGCAAAGGAAGTCTGACTGTATTTAAATGAATAAAACAAATGCAGTGAAACCTGTGATGTTGGGATAACCTTCATTCCAGCAAAGGAAGCCTGACTGTATTTAAATGAATAAAACAAATGCAGTGAAACCTGTGATGTTGGGATAACCTTCATTCCAGCAAAGGAAGTCTGACTGTATTTAAATGAATAAAACAAATACAGTGAAACCTGTGATGTTGGGATAACCTTCATTCCAGCAAAGGAAGTCTGACTGTATTTAAATGAATAAAACAAATCCAGTGAAACCTGTGATGTTGGGATAACCTTCATTCCAGCAAAGGAAGCCTGACTGTATTTAAATGAATAAAACAAATCCAGTGAAACCTGTGATGTTGGGATGACCTTCATTCCAGCAAAGGAAGTCTGACTGTATTTAAATGAATAAAACAAATGCAGTGAAACCTGTGATGTTGGGATGACCTTCATTCCAGCAAAGGAAGTCTGACTGTATTTAAATGAATAAAACAAATACAGTGAAACCTGTGATGTTGGGATAACCTTCATTCCAGCAAAGGAAGTCTGACTGTATTTAAATAAATAAAACAAATGCAGTGAAACCTGTGATGTTGGGATGACCTTTATTCCAGCAAAAAGAATCCCAACTGTATTTAAATGAATAAAACAAATACAGTGAAACCTGTGATGTTGGGATGACTTTCATTCCAGCAAAGGAAGCCTGACTGCATTTAAATGAATAAAACAAATACAGTGAAACCTGTGATGTTGGGATGACTTTCATTCCAGCAAAGGAAGCCTGACGACTGTATTTAAATAAATAAAACAAATACAGTGAAACCTGTGATGTTGGGATGACCTTTATTCCAGCAAAGGAAGCCTGACTGTATTTAAATAAATAAAACAAATACAGTGAAACCTGTGATGTTGGGATAACCTTTATTCCAGCAAAGGAAGCCTGACTGTATTTAAATAAATAAAACAAATACAGTGAAACCTGTGATGTTGGGATAACCTTTATTCCTTAGGAAAAAATCTGGTTATCTCAGGATTGGGTTTATCCAGGATTACAACAGACGGCCATCAATTATAAGAGGTGATTCAGAACCAGGCAATAGGTTATATATGCAACAGTTTTCTTGAAATAAATGAAATAAAACCTCATCTTCAAAATAAAATGTATTAACAAATTTAGATTTAAGGTAAGTAATGTTTAGTTCTATTTGTATTTATTTGGAATGGACAATATTGCTTGGGTTATCAGTATCCAGATAGCAAAGCCTGAAGTACAGGGACAGTCTTATAAAATAATAACTGAAAATAAATAAAACATTAAACGGTATTCATATTCAAAGTTTTTATGTTGATAAGAAAAACCTAGATTCTGATCGATCATTTGTAATGTAGGAGTCAGTGTTAGATTGGGCATCACACAGAATTTTGAAGTGGTTATGTGCTGTTCAGATTCACATGTAAAATACCTGATGAGTGAAGACTGTAAATAAAATAACCATTTTGTCAGAGTGCAACTTTAGAACAAAAAAATTTATTTTGTTTATTTTGTAATAGGTTTTGGTTTCATTCTCAGTTTGTGTTTAAATCAATGATCAATGCAAGGAGTACAATTTGCTGACGTCAAACTTCCTATGCCATTTTCTCAGTTTGATGTCATATATCACCTGGGTCCAGTCTCAAACAGATATTAACTCCTGTCAATCAATTTGTAAGGTAATATCCTGTTGGTTACAGGTGGTGGAATGGGTCTAATCAACAAGATATTTTTCAGGGTAGGTAATTAATTATCTTTTAATTAATGACCAGCAGAAACTAAATGTAAACAAGGCCTATAAGGGTCTCTGTTGCTAAACTGGCTTATTTATTTGTATCTAAATCATAGACAGCTTTGCCAAATTAAACTTTAATTACACATCAACCACTGAATTTTTCAAATGAATATCTTTCAATTTGGCACAGTCATGCTTGAGAATTTTGAAAGACTTCTAGTATTACTAAAAACGGTCCATAAATAAACCTGTAATGTCTCATTTTTCCATCAATTTACAATAGGGATAGTCATCTCGGATTTCTGATGGCCATGTAAGACACAATTTTTAATCTATATCAACCAAGGTTCTTCCTTCCTAAATACGGTTCAATTTAAGCCAAGCTGTTTAAGAGAAGATAAAAGTAAGCAGAGAAGAATGCCTGGATGTAGTTTTGACTATGTTTGATCATGTTTGATGTAGTTTTGACTATGTTTGATGTAGTTTTGACTATGTTTGATCATGTTTGATGTAGTTTTGACTATGTTTGATCATGTTTGATGTAGTTTTGATTATGTTTGATCATGTTTGATGTAGTTTTGACTATGTTGTGGTTTGCTCGGGTGATGGTCAAATGAAATTCCAGATGGCAGCATCCAAAACACACCTTTCAGTAATGAGTGTGGGTGTATTATAGTGGGGGAGGGGTGTTGGTGTGTGGATGAGGGATGACAGCACATTTCCCATTAAAAGAAACTGCCTCATTCAAAACATCCTGTCCTTGTTGTTACTGCTAAGTTAAACCTGCCATTGTGATAACCTCTACATTGAGACCATCTAACTATTTAATTATTATTTTAACCAAACAGAATCTTTAAATAAACTACCTGTCTTTTAAGGTTCATTATTTGCAATAATTTTAAACACGATATGTTTGATGTTTTTCTGTCATCTGTTTTCTATATCTATAAGTTTAAACATGCATTAAGTTTTCTTAGGAAATAATTAAAACGGTGCTGATCTACTTAATGATGTTCCTAATAAACAATGTTACATTTGGTTTCGAATAAATACAGAAATAACAGTAATTTCCCAGCGAGATGTAGCCTGTGGGATCTTATTTTAGAACATGGTTATGTCATAAAAAACAGGTCATTTAAACACAACTTACAAATTGAAAATAGTTAAATATGATAAATTAAACACAGAATTCCATTTAATTCATCATTTGTGACTTTGTAATACATTTGGATATTAATGATAGACAATTAATGCAATTTGTCAGATTTCCACTTTGATTCATTCAAGTCTCTGTACATCAGTGCACATGCTCCAAGCTTATAATAATCATCCTTAAACAAGTGACCAACCCGTTTGAGTATTCCGTTTATTTACAGCTAATAGGAATGAAATTTTGGAAAATGAATCTCATGATTAGAAGTTATCTTTTTAAAAATATATATATATTTTTAGAAAATCATAAAACAAAATTCTGAAAATTGAAAAACTTAATGCAGCTTTAATCAATGGTTATTTAAGTACACATATTCCAATTTTACCAGAATTTAAAAGTATCTGAAAATTAAATTTAATAGTTAAGTTGCCTGTAGAGGTTTTAAGTACTATTTTTTTGTGCACCTAGAGTTTTTTTTAAAAAAGTTCTTAGACCAATTTTTGCTGTTATAAGAAGAGGTATGCAGGTTTATTATTATATCAGATGACTCATTGGTTAAAGAAGTAAATGAAAAGTGCACCTGTTTGAAAATTATAGTTTTCAAATCAATAATTGTGACACATTTGGTAAAAACCATACTTCAAATGAACTGATGTTAAGATTTTTTACTACTCAAACAAAAATGTAACAGAATCTTAATTATAAATACTAATCATGCTGAAAAACCAATCTAACAATATGAATGATTTCTGCTATCCTCAAAGAAAACCAAGGACCATTTTCATATTTGACAGTTACATAATTTATTAATAATTGTGAAAGTTAAATGTGAATTTCTGGTAATGATGCAAAAATAGTTAAAACCAAGATAAATTTGTAAATAATCATAAAAAATGACATTTTGCTCAGGGAGAAAATATCCAGTTATCTGATTACATTTTCTTGGAACATCACAAAAAAGTATGGGTATTGCTTGATGCATCATATCTTAGTTTAATTTGTGGTGATACCACATAGTTATGATGGATTTCGGAAAAATATAAGATGCTTAAATGGATGTATACATGTATTTGTAGATGAATTATTTATTTTAAGAATGTGTTGTAAAATTGAAATATTCATGTATTTATACACGTATGTTATAAACTTTGATATTTTGAAGTTCTTTGCATTATGGATCTGTGGCCTGCACAGTTCTCATGGCTAAATGGTTAGGAACCCTCCCACATTATCAAGGCATCTTGTGATGGATTGGGGGACTCTCTTATATAAAGCATGTATAATTGAACTGTTTTTAACCACCCTTTTCTGCTGAACAACAACGATGGTCATTTTATAGATACTAGGGTGTATGAGCATAAAATAAGGAACAACAATGATGGTCGTGTTATAGATACAACGGTGTGTGAGTATAATATAGGGAACAACAACGATGGTCAAGTTAGAGATACTAGGGTGTATGAGTATAAAATAAGGAACAACAACGATGGTCGTGTTATAGATACTAGGGTGTGTGAGTATAATACAAGGAACAACAACGATGGTCATGTTATAGACTAAGGTGTATGAGTATAATACAAGGAACAACAACGATGGTCATGTTACAGATACTAGGGTGTATGAGTATAAAATAAGGAACAACAACGATGGTCATGTTATAGATACTAGGGTGTATGAGTATATTATAAGGAACAACAACGATGGTCGTGTTACAGATACTAGGGTGTATGAGTATAAAATAAGGAACAACAACGATGGTCATGTTATAGATACTAGGGTGTATGAGTATATTATAAGGAACAACAACGATGGTCGTGTTATAGATACTAGGGTGTGTGAGTATAATATAGGGAACAACAACGATGGTCATGTTAGAGATACTAGGGTGTATGAGTATAAAATAAGGAACAACAACGATGGTCATGTTAAAGACTAGGGTGTATGAGTATATTACAAGGAACAACAACAATGGTCATGTTATAGATACTAGGGTGTAAGAGTATAATACAAGGAACAACAACAATGGTCATGTTACAGATACTAGGGTATATGAGTATAATACAAGGAACAACAACGATGGTTGTGTTATAGATACTAGGGTGTGTGACTATAAAATAAGGAACAACAACGATGGTTGTGTTATAGATACTAGGGTGTGTGAGTATAATATAGGGAACAACAACGGTGGTCATGTTATAGATACTTGGGTGTATGAGTATAAAATAAGGAACAACAATGATGGTTGTGTTATAGATACTAGGGTGTATGAGTATAATACAAGGAACAACAACGATGGTCATGTTATAGATACTAGGGTGTAAGAGTATAATACAAGGAACAACAACAATGGTCATGTTACAGATACTAGGGTATATGAGTATAATACAAGGAACAACAACGATGGTCATGTAAGAGATACTAGGGTGTACGAGTATAATACAAGGAACAACAAGATGGTCATGTTACAGATACTTGGGTGTATGAGTATAAAATAAGGAACAACAACGATAGTCATGTTATAGATACTTGGATGTATGAGTATAATACAAGGAACAACAACGATGGTCATGTTATAGATACTTGGGTGTATGAGTATAATACAAGGAACAACAACGATGGACATGTTATAGATACTAGGTTATATGAGTATAATACAAGGAACAACAACGATGGTCATGTTAGAGATACTAGGGTGTATGAGTATAATACAAGGAACAACAGTGATGGTCATGTTACAGATACTAGGGTATATGAGTATAATACAAGGAACAACAACGATGGTCATGTTATAGATACTTGGGTGTATGAGTATAAAATAAGGAACACCAACGATGGTCATGTTATAGATACTTGGGTGTATGAGTATAAAATAAGGAACAACAACGATGGTCATGTTATAGATACTTGGGTGTATGAGTATAATACAAGGAACAACAACGATGGTCATGTTATAGATACTAGGGTGTATGAGTATAATACAAGGAACAACAACGATGGTCATGTTATAGATACTTGGGTGTATGAGTATAATACAAGGAACAACAACGATGGTCGTGTTATAGATACTAGGGTGTATGAGTATAATACAAGGAACAACAACGATGGTCATGTTATAGATACTAGGGTGTAAGAGTATAATACAAGGAACAACAAAGATGGTCATGGTATAGATACTTGGGTGTATGAGTATAATACAAGGAACAACAACAATGGTCATGGTATAGATACTTGGGTGTAAGAGTATAATACAAGGAACAACAACGATGGTCATGTTATAGATACTTGGGTGTAAGAGTATAATACAAGGAACAACAACGATGGTCATGTTATAGATACAATGGTTTATGAACAATTCAGATCTATAGGCATGATATCAGAGAATGAATCCCATCAGTAACAAGAAGGAGGGATGAGGTAAGGGATTTTCTAAAACACCAGACTTCCTTCTTACATCATCATTTTACATAAACTCTCCCCTTTGACATTTTTATTAATAAGCAACAATGACAGCATCAGCAATTGTTATTAATTATACTGGCACTGTAAACTGAATGATCTCCTTAATCAATGGAAGTTTTTAACATGTACATATATACAAACTTAGAATGTTTGTTCAAACTAAGACAGAGATATCACAAACTAGCCATTCTTATCATGCGAACAAATTAATTACAAATGTTTGCTCAAAAACATACTTCTTCCCATAATTACAATAGGGAAAAGGGAAACTCAATAATCATTGTAATACACAACAATATTTATTAATTCTAGTAAACAGACTGCAATTTTAAAGACAAATTCCTAGAAAACTTTATCATTCTTAACTGGTATTAACAATGACAAAATGACAACAGTGAGAAAATTTAGAAACTTGATACATTTCAAATATGAACCAATTGAATAACAAGTAAGAATAGTTAAATGGTAAAGCAAAAACCCAGAAAACTAATTAGAATGAAGGATTGACATTGCACATGGAAAAAACAATATGACATGAACATTTAAGGAAGGATAACATTGTACAATGTATTATCTTTTGAAAAAAAAAACAAACAGCTAACAAACTAACACACCCTTCTTCATTTTTATCGTTATGGGTAAGTCATTTCTGTAATAATATTTAATACAGAAATTCCTCTTTATAAAGACCACCCATGGGACTTAAAAAAATAAAGGTGTTTTATAAAGATGGTTTTATTGATTTAAATATGGAGCTAAAGTGACATAAAATACCAGTCTTACTGGACAGGTGGTCATGATACACAGATGAAAACTACAGCAGATATTACTTAATGCATCATAAATATCAGAACAATCTGATTTTATAAAACACCAGCCTTACTGGACAGGTGGTCATGATACACAGATGAAAACTACAGCAGATATTACTTAATGCATCATAAATATCAGAACAATCTGATTTTATAAAACACCAGCCTTACTGGACAGGTGGTCATGATACACAGATGAAAACTACAGCAGATATTACTTAATGCATCATAAATATCAGAACAATCTGATTTTTTGTTAAAGTAAAGCAAAACCAGCTTTATACCTTATATAAAGAATTTCTGTCTAAAGTATAGTGTATGAGGGTCCCTTAGCTTCTATCGTGTCAACCAAAATTCTTTGTATATGATTAAACCACCTGCTTCTGAAATCAACATTTTACAGGTTCAAAATATTGTCATTTTAAGTTTCATTCAGATTCATTTTTTTTGTAATGCAGAATATCGTCATGGAAACTAACTTCAAAAGAGTGTAGCCAAGTATCAGGGATTAGACTGTGTGTTCATTTTATAAATAATAATAGAAAGAAATACAATTTGTAGATGCAAATTTTATTGATGGATGTAAAATAAAAATCAATATTAAACTTCACAGAATTATAAAATTTAAACCACTTTACATGTAACCAATATTCAGTCATATTTAAATTCATGCTAAATGAAAATTGAGATCAAATCCAATCTATATTCCAAAGAAGTTCAGACCTCAATGAGTAATTAATAAGTAATTTAATTAATAAGAACATTTCATAATTAGTTCATTACAATGAGACCCTAAGTAACCCCCTGGGACAGTACAATATAATTATACTAATAAATATTGAACATTAGCAGTAACATCTGTGCGAGACTGCAACGTTGTAGTATTTTTATTGACAATCCAGTTTTAAGTTTGTAACAGGTGTCTAAAATATGATCAGGACTTTAATACACTTCAGCTTTTCAGTAAGTCAACCAATACATATATATATACAGACATGGATAGAAGCTTGTGGTTGACATTTCAAAAATTTAAAATTTATATTATGATATATAAGGTTTTTTCAAACAAAAACCAGTTAACTAACAGATATGTTTTCAGAAGCTGATCAACACAAAGGAAGAAAATGGTATTTATTAACAACATACATATGGTAAGGAAAATTAAAAAAATTAAAAAAAAAAAAAAGAATTTATGTAAGGAAAAAAACTTAGTTTCAACTAAATAACATAAAATAATGAGCCATTTCACAAAATAAATTTGAAACACTTTTGTTTGCTTTGCAACATCCAGGAGGACATCTTTTTGGTAAAAAATTTTAAAACATATAATTATATTTCAAAATTTGAAGTTCTATTTTGAACCTTAAGAGAAATGAATTGAATTTATGTTTATATTTATATGTATATGTATTCTCTGTAAGATAATTGATCATAAAAAAAATTGCACAAATTGTGAAAGCAAAACAATTGTTCTTAATTGCAATCATATTACATTATTAGAGTCAAAATATATATATTACAATGCTAAAAAAGACATAAATCTTATAATAATAAGTTAAACACATTCTTTAAACACTGATATTAATGGATACATCTGTCCATGTGATACTTTTTACTTGTGATGACAAAACAGAATCCTTTACAAACTGACCATCATCTTTCCTGGGTCATCAACAAATGAACCAGATTTTACAACTAGCAAATATATTGAATAGTCAATTCTTATATTTAAAATAATCTTAAAATCTAAATCTGAAATAAAATTCACTTATTTTAGAAAAAAATATTCTTTTCATGCTCTGAATTTATGTTTATATTTGTGAAAATCAAGTATTAGAAACAGATAATCTGACAAACTACAAGCTTTGGAAATTCTCAAGAACAAAAGAGGGCATGATGAATTCAATGTAAAACATACTTTATTAAATATTATTCAAAACATTTCCTTCATAATTAAAAAAAAACTACATTTGAACTGCATTAACACTAAAAATCATTTTACATTTTAACCTCTGCATGGAAAGTGTTTTCACAGGTTATATTGCATTGTGACTATAAAAGATGCAGGGTTTTCCATCATTTACAACTCATACAGTGTACAACTGAAGATATTGATTAATATATTGAATTTTCTAAACAGAGCTGACTGTAGGATATCAGTAAGCATTGTAAAGATTATCATATACACTCATCAGTAAACTTGTCTGTCACTTTGTATTATTTCTAAAACATATATTTATAATATCCTTAATATATAAGGATACATATATATATTAATATATTATACTAAGTACAAATGTACATCAAAAGTCAAACTAAATTGGGAAGACTCACTTATATAAATGACCAGGTAGCTAAAACAAAAGATGTCTTTTGGGCAAGATATGTTTTTAAACTCTAGAATGGCACAGAAACTAGAAAATCATGAAAAATTGTCATTACATTGAGAAAAATTGTCAAAGGGACAACAACATGGAGACAAGGAATGCAAAATTAAATAATTCTGTAAAATTTAACCACAGATTGGAAACAGACGGACATCCAACTTTTACCAGACAGACAAATCATCCAACTATGACCAAATGAACAAATCATCCAACGGTCACCAGATAGACAAATCATCCAACTTTGACCAAATGAACAAATCATCCAACAGCACCAGATAGACAAATCATCCAACTTTGACCAAATGAACAAATCATCCAACGTTCACCAAATAGACAAATCATCCAACTTTGACCAAATGAACAAATCATCCAACGGTCACCAGATAGACAAATCATCCAACTTTGACCAAATGAACAAATCATCCAACGTTCACCAGATAGACAAATCATCCAACTATGACCAAATGAACAAATCATCCAATGTTCACTAGACATACAAATCATCCAACTTTGACCAAATGAACAAATCATCCAATGTTCACTAGACAGACAAATCATCCAACTCTGACCAAATGAACAAATCATCCAACAGCACCAGATAGACAAATCATCCAACTTTGACCAAATGAACAAATCATCCAACGTTCAACAGATAGACAAATCCTCCAACTTTGACCAGAGAGATGAATCATCTAACTTCCAAATTATGACAATTTTAAGTATAAAATTTAGCTAAAAAGTTTTTTTAAGTTAAAAAATTATTACAATAAACATGGTTAAAAACATTTTTTTAAACATTTCAACAATCCTCATCAAAATACCCATCATTTTCATGTCAATTTGCCCCAACTTTATTTTTATTAATTTTTTTATTATTATTTTTTTGTCCTACTAAAAACATAGTACTGAAATTTATTTTATAAAAACAGTGTTTTGTGCACTCCTTGTTGTTATGGTAAAACTTCAATACAAGAACAATATTCCTGACCTGATAACATCTTGCCCCAAGATACCCCATGAGATATACAGTATATGAAAGTAGATTACATACAAGACCTGTACCCAGCAATGTATACCTGATACAGCCATTCTATAACAAGAGGCACATGGGCCTTAACGCTCACCTGGTGATCTGGTGATATTTCCAAAATTGTTTGCAAGGTGCAATAGACAATATATTAATTACAAAAAATTTCCAAGTTTTCCAAGTTTAGATATGACACAATAAAAAATATCTAGTCACATTTCATTCAGAAGTAGGTAATATGTATATAGTAACTATAGAACAATAATTTCCAAATCATTAACCATTTCAATATACTTAAGCAGCTATGTCCTTGAACTTTGAACCTATGACCTTGAAGCATATATCAAAATGATCATCATATCAATACCTACAATATTCTAATATACATGTCTATACAAAAAGTTAGTAGTTTTAAAGATAATTAACACTTCAAGACTTCTTATGCAGCTATGACCTTGAACTTTAAACATATGACCTTGAATCATATATCAAATTGATTGTCTTGTCAATACCTACGATATTCTGATAAACAAATGTTAACAGTTTTCAAGATAATTAACAATTTCAGTCTTCTAATGCAGCTATGACCTTAAACTTTGAACCAATGACCTTGAACCATATATCAAAATGATTGTCATTTCAATATCTACAATATTCTAATATACATGCCTATACAAAAAGTTAAAAGTTTTCAAGCTAATTTAAAATGTTAGTATTTTCAAGCAAAAAATATTATTTCAGGGGCAACAACTCCTACATGAATTAACATATTGTTACAAAACTTGGTAACTTGTTAGATTTCATCATTCTGACCATTTATTCAATGTGACGCTTTAATCTATCTTGCAAAAATCACAAACTAAGTGATGACCTTGATCTCTGACCTTGACTTAATTTTGAAGGTCATTTCAAGAAAATAACAAAACTTCAAACCCCATGTCAATATCTGTTGAAATAGTCAGTTTATAACCATTTGAAACTATTTTACGATATTTTCAAAGTTAAATGCAAAAATGCATAACTTATTTTTTAGCCGAATTTCATGATTTGTACAAATTATATACATAAGACTGTAGAAAAGCTTAAAATCAAATTGGATTTTGTCCATCACTTTTGGTTTCAGAGAAGAATATTTTTTAAGCTTTTTTCAATTGTAAATCACAGTGACCTACTTTCTACAGCTAGGACAACCAAAAGTACAAATTTAAAATGTGTCCTCCCATTAACCCTTCATGTGAAGTTTGACCAATATTGGCCTAGTAGTTTCTGAGATGTTGAGAAATTTGGGTTAAAGACAGTTTAACCCTTTAATTGGCAGAGAAATTTGGAAATTTAACAAAAAACGTACCATATTTTCAATTCAAAATTTCGGACATTTGCAGTGAAATGTTAATAACCAACCTCTATATATTTGGTATCTCTATATAACATACTTTACATTAAGGTAGGAAAAATCAAAATATCTGTTACCATGGCAACATAAAGCATTTACAAATGTGTGAAATTTTTCACATTTTTGCTTGATTTCCAAAACATTGCTATTATCTTTATTCCTGCATACTTGAAATCAATTTTTTTGCTTACAAATTGAAGTTGGGCATCAGTCAAATATACTGTAGAAAGATCATTTCAAAATTAGTTTGTTTTCCCAAAAAAATAAAACCATTAAATGTCATGTTTTTCTGGTTAAATTCTTAAAAGTAAACAAACGGTATATACAAAATTTATATTTGATAAAGAAAATAGACCACTATTTCGACGCAAATTTTTTTATGATGTAAAGATTTTATTACTTTGAAACCATATACGAATTTTAACTTTGTTTGATAAAAAAGTATTCAAAATTATTTTCAGCTAAATATCGGATACCGTGGCAACGAATATAACAAAAATGTACTATAAACGAGAATTAAAAATACATAATTTTTTGACAATGTCTAGATATCAGCAGTCGAAAATGTGCATTTTGAACAAATGATTTTTATTTTAGCACCTAATAAAAGATTACACAACGTAAACTTTTGAAATTTTGCATTTTTCACATAAAATGGGATGTCGATTATTACAGAATTATCAGCTTATCGCATCAAAAAGAGACAGTCATATTTGTTATTTCAATAGATATGTTCACGTAAATACACATTTTTTTCGACTCAATACTTCAACAGTTAAAAGGAATGAAGGAAGAGAAACATCTATATTTAGAAAACATACATGATAATTTTGTTTTTGCCAGAATTTTAATCAAATTTCCGTTACCATGGCAACAAAAATTGCAAATATTTTATCAAAACCGTGAAAGAGCATGATCTTATACTGTTTATATATTTCATGCAAAATAAACAGAGGTGCAACCCAGTTTTATTCGTTTTGTTATAAAATGTATAATTAGTAGAACTGTAAGTTACAGATTGTTTTAAAATTTCCATTCTTTGAATTATAATAAGGATGTATAACTCTTATTTTCAAAACTTGAAGCCATCTTACATTTTGAAGAAACTCGAGATAACAAATAATCTTTTACCTAACCCTCCTAAAATATACTGAATCAAATTTGTATAATTATACCAAACATCATTCTAGTAACATTTTAAAAATTTCCTTGTAAGTCAATATCCGTTACCATGATAACAGAATCTAGCGAATTTGGTTAAATCGTTGGAAAACCAATGTGCTTTCGCAGTACATGCACTTACCTATATTTGAAATGTGTCATGTGCTATTTTGAATGCATTATTTTAATAGAAATTCAAAATCAGCACATGACATAAGTATCTGATAAGTACAATGAACATACACTGCTACAACTTGTGACGTCTAAAGTTTCAATTTGGATCAAAGTTATGATATCTTTTTAGATATATGCCAGATACTTGATAACTTTGGTAATTCACAACCTTGGATCAGACTAGGTCAGGTAGGAAACAGCAGGTGAACAATATGCATTTTATTCATCATACGAATGCTAAATAATCGGCCTGACAAACTTAAGGTATTTTCGGCGTACAACTGACATAGTTATAAGCAACACTCAAAAGCCATTGTCTTACAGATTTCAGTGCCTCTCACCACTGGTTTCGAATCCTAATCGACTAATCGAGCTAATCGAGCAGATCCTGAAGTTAGAAAGTTTAAACCTCTTCTGAAGGTTGGTGTTTTTTCTGGGTATCCTCTATCATTCTTAAACCTATCGCTTCGACAGGGATTGAATAATAACTTTGAAAAACATCAAAACCACTTAGGATTTGGCAAAGATTAATACTTGTTACAGTTATAAAGGTTACTTTGATTATCTGTGAATCAGATTATCTTTTCTTCTTTCTATATATCTTGTTTATATACAGAATCATATTAAACATTTGCAACAAATAGCTTTTTCAACTGTTTCAAAATGCATATTTCACATATTATATGCATTTTGGGTGGGAAAAGTTGTTTTCATCAATTACACTACAATTTTAAAAACCGATTGTCAAGTTTGTCAATACATTTTTCTACATTAGTGGATAAAAATAGTTATTTCAGACATAACTCAATATTATCTAACTTATATTGATGCAATACCAGTTATATCTGACTTTACATGAAGAATTTTAATTGCGATCTTGAGACAGTATTTTAGTATTTATATCTCATAAACGAACCTATTCAAACCCTGCTCGTTTAACTTATGGAAACACAGCATTGTCATGTAAGCCACCCTGAATCAACGCGCGTGTGAGTGTGTGTGTGTGTGTATGTGTGTGTGTGTGTGTGACACTATCCACCGAAATCTAAGAAAAATTATTAACACATTAACTTACAAAGTATGGGTACTACATTGATTACAAGGACAAGTAATTCTGAATTTACTGTTTATAACATTAGGCTTGTTAGAGTGCTTGAAATAATTTATTTATCACGGAGTTTGTGTAATGTTTTACATGTCATACAGGAATTGTCCTCATACTGCAGAATTATGACACTATATTGTCATCACTTTTTACGTCTTTAGTTGTATGGGTTAAATATCAGAGAGAGAGAGAGAGAGAGAGAGAGAGAGAGAGAGAGAGAGAGGGAGAGAGAGAGAGAGAGAGAGAGCGAGCAAGCGAGAGAGAGAGCGAGCGAGAGAGAGAGAGCGAGAGAGAGAGAGAGTGTGTGTGTGTGTGTGTGTGTGTGTGTGTGTGTGTGTGAACAAAAGTCATAGTCAGTCTCGTGAAAATTTGAGAGACCTCAACGGACATACATTTCAGAGAGTGGAGACATGAAATTTTGCGCCCCAGTCAAAATTATTTCATTCAAGCTTTAAAATCCGGAGAAATGTTGGGATCAGGCGTACTTGGTGAAGACCACCGACTTTTAACATGCAGACAGATTATTTTCTCTCATTTGCACATCTTGAGAAGGGGACCTAGACATCCAGATGCGTATTTTTGAACCAAAGGTTTTAAGTTACTTTATATGTTTAGTGATAATAGACGCAACTACAAGCATTTCAAAATTACAAATTTTTAATATGCTTTTCGATGAGGATACTGTAATTGTTATTCCTATAGATTTTTGAATTTTTATTTATTTTTCCATTAGTTAGTAAAAAAAAAAGTTAAAAATATTTTCATACTTATATTAACCTAATTACCAAATATGAATTCTTTTTCCACACAAACATAAAAATAGTGTTCAACTCTAAATTTAGATTCAAAATTATTAAAATTAATACAAAAAAATGTATTTGTAGGAATTTTACCAGTAAAGCTAGATGTTTTTCTGACTTTACTGACAGTAAATTTTATTTCCAACCATACAAACGTTCGTGTTTTTTTATTATTGATAGCTTTATCAGTTAATTCCCTTTTTGTACTCAATCTTTGTGAAAAAAAAAAAAAAATGTTCACTTTTTTTTGTAAAATTCAAAAAAAAAAATAAAAAATAAAAAAAAATAAAAAAAACAAACAAACGCCATGTACATAATTTTTATAGTTTAAAAACTTTATGTACAAAAATTTTAAAAAATTCAAATTAGATTAGTTCTCATTTCTAACCATTATGTATGCAGGTTTTTAAATTTCTATAACTTCAATAATTTGTCCTTATTTTGTATCATAATGTTTTTGAATCCACATGGACATTACCTTATCTTTTGTTAAAAACTAATCATATCATTGACCCCCAAGACATATTGTCCTTATGGCTGTGATAAACCAACACCCACGACCAGTTTTATTTATTTCACAACTTTGACTTTGTATTTATATATTATTTGTTGTGATATATAGTTATCATTTATGAACCCAAACCGAACCTCTGTATTTTTAGAAACACTGTACGGACGTAGGAAAAGACACATTCTATGCAGTGAACATGTGGCGGATGCATAGATTATACAGATATCAATCCAGGCATTCAATTGTGTTTAAATATATTGTATTATTCTGATAGAAAGTAAAATATAATTTTTTATTTCTAATTTTATTATAATTATTTAATCATTTATTTATTTGTTTGCGCGGATGATTACCCGACACGAACGCGGTGTACTGATTACCCGACACAAAACGCGGTGTACATTTTGATACACAGCAGTGATAAATACTCAAACAGATTTTCAAATCACGGTCTACATATAATTAAACTTGTATTTTGATCGTCCTGGAATTAAAAAATTATTTTAGAAAAGCATCAAGTAAAATTTCCGATTTGTGATTGTGAAAAAAACTGATAAATTGATTCTATTGGGATAAATTTACATTGACTCAAACATAAAGTTGTAAAAATGACGTGTAAAAATTTTAATTTTTAAATGCAAATTTTATCTCAGATTCATTTGCCGAAAATTAAAAAATGTTGAATAAAACAATTTTTAAAATACAAGTTTTTTATATTTGTATAAAATAGAAATAGAAAATCCTTTTCAATGGCATATAATTTGTGAATCAAAGTTCGAAATCCGCTTAAAAAGATGAATCAAACTGTAGCACTGTTTAAAGGAAGAACGAACGTTTTGCTTCGCAGGTGAGACAAAAACGTCAAAATGAAACATGATAAAAATCAAAAGTGGTAGTTGTTCGAAGTAATAAATTTGACATTATTTATCGCTTAAGTTATTATTTCTTTACATAAATCAAACAACCTTTTCCTGCTCTTCATAAATATGTGGTTTTTATTTGGGTTTGAAACTTAATTTCAAAGTTTGAACGAATTACTTTTTCCGTACCTTTTCGGCACTCCTAATTTTTTACTACGTCAGGAACGTGACCGCTTCGTTATTTTCAACTTGAAAAATCGAATTGAAATATATTTCGAATAAAAAAAACTTGAAAGTATATAATTTGTTGACAATTTTCTCTAGTTTCATACCCTACCAAATTTATATCAATCGGTCAAGTTTTAACATTTTTACACCAAACATTGTGCAACAGACCGTCCAAAAATCAGAATGGCGTAGTTTGGCGTATCTGCCAATTAAAGGGTTAAAGATGAAGTATTAGAAATATCTTTATAAGAAAATCTGTAATGTTTTATAATGCATAATATCTTAGAATGTGTCAAGATTAGTCGTCATTTCATCAATGAGTAATTTAAATCAAATTAAATTTAATGCACAAACACAAGCACCCTTTTGCTATGACTTAAGCCCAGCTTGTTGAAGCTAGCTGAACTAAAATTCATGCAGTTATTGCTGTCACCTTACTGAATGCACCGTTTTACTGACTGAAAAAAAATGTAACTGTATTTCCATATTTCAAAAGTTACTGATAATATGAACTGGGCATTTTCAGCTTCTATACAGCAAAATACCAGAAATGGTTGATCTATAAAATGGAAGATAATTTTTTTTCTAGAAAGTTTTGAAATTTTGTGAGAACTAAACAATTTACAGCTGATTTACTTGCTTTTAATAAAATGTATATTTTGATTGCATTAACAATAAAATAAGAACTCCTGAATTACTTTTATAAATAATTGTCTACAGTTATCTGTATTGGTTAGAATTAATTGAATGTAAAAATACAAAATGTGCATTTAGATTTAATATTTTCATACAAACTGTGATACATGTCATTTGATATATAATGGATTTATATAACCATGGTTACAGGTGATTAATTAAGAATGTTTTCAATACCTATTACCAGTTTCATTGTTATTGGTATTCATCATATCACAATGCAATACTACCTTAAAAACAAACATTTAGTCAATGTTAATGGTCCAATGTTAATAATTATTTATTAAATAAATAATTAACAATCCTTTTGGGCATTCATATCATAGCTTAACCAATAATAAACAATTAAACCTGCACAGATATGTCAATCAATTAGATCCAAGATATATTGACTTTGAAAGCAGATGGTAATTATATTTCCATTTTCTTGGTCCAAATATTAAGAAAAGAAAAATAATATAGAGGTGGTGCAATAAGAAGGGTTGGCAAGCTTGCTAAATACAAGAGGAAAAATGCAGGGTTCTACCAACAGAGCTACTCTGACCCCTACATGTACAATCAAACCAATGAAAATTAGGCTGTATAAATGAACTTCCTTATATTGATTTCCTGGACTGGTTGATATTAAATTAATCTAATAGTCTTACAAGACTACAATCCTAGTTACATCCTATATATTAATTAATTTCATAAATAAATTGCATAAATCATATCCTCCATGAACCAAACTCACACACACACACACACACACACACACACACACACACACACATGTATATATTTTCTCCATTTTAAACTCAGAATTCTCAGGGTGTCCAGGTTTTCTTGTATTATGATTTGTCAATAAAATATGCACAAAAACCTAAGGAAGGCACTGGAACTATGAATAAATTATGGAAAACAACCATTATTCCAGCTAGTTCATGATACTTTAAAGATTAAAATATTGGTCATAAAATTGAGAAAAAACATTTCTAAGACCAAAAAATAAAATCTGCAATGAAAATAGAAAAAACAAAGTGCCAAGGAACAAAAGTCAGAACAAATGACCCGACCTGATGATATAAAATCAAGCTCATTTGAAGCTTATTTCTAACATGGGACCAGACCTAATGCTATAAAATCAAGCTCATTTGAAGCTTATTTCTAACATGGGACCAGACCTAATGCTATAAAATCAAGCTCATTTGAAGCTTATTTCTAACATGGGACCAGACCTAATGCTATAAAATCAAGCTCATTTGAAGCTTATTTCTAACATGGGACCAGACCTAATGCTATAAAATCAAGCTCATTTGAAGCTTATTTCTAACATGGGACCAGACCTAATGCTATAAAATTTGAAGCTTTTACTAGAAAATACCAAAACTTGAACCCTCATGTCATAATCTTTACACATAGTCAATGTGTACCAATTCAAAGGCTTTTTCATAAATTAGGTCATAAACCTAGCTTTTGATCTTCCAATTCATGTAAAAAATTAAATTTTAAAATTAAAATTTGCATTGTAATATTGTCAAAAATTTTAAAATAGTAGCAAAAGCACAAAGATAAAAAACTTCTTCATGACCTTTGATCTCAAGTTTTATTGAAATCTGAAAAGATTTAAAACAATTGTGAATACCAGCAAACAGTCACATACATACACACAGGAACATTTACATGCTACAATACATCCTATGCTCACTTGACACTTAATGTCATGACATGTTTGTTCCTTTTCAAAATACACAAAAAAGCTACCATTGTGAACTTACAACTGACCAATTTATCATTTAACTCTATTAGCAGTAAAACTGATTACTACTTTCATGACAATTGGCCATCCCTAAAAAACAGAACCAGCCCAATACCAAAAACAGTAGGTCAATCCCTGGCAAGTACCAGTCCCTAGATTATTTGCCTCACAATCATTCCCTAATTAATATTTTAATTAATTCTGTGACACTTCACAATAAAAATTTCCTGCAAAACTATAAATGTAAAAAAATCTACGTCACAAAATCACAGGAATGTTCTAGAAATATCAGGAATATCTTGTATATCTTTCTAGCAAAATCATTCTAATTTATATAAATATTAAATTATTATACATCACTGTATCAAGTTTTAAAACAAAACTGAGCTCAGTAACCTATTCTAGGTATTAATTTATGATTTGTGTTATGTAATGCAATGAAATATACAGTAAAGTTTTTCAATAAATTTATACAGGATTTCTGTAACTGAATGGTCTAATTGATTAAGTAACTTGTATTCAAGTCCCTTTCAGTCAAATCCTAAAGTGATTCACCAGTATCTTTGAGTGATAAATACCTCCAAAAGCCATACCTAACAGCTTTAATATAAGGGAGATAATCTAAATAAGGGCATAAAACTCCATTCCAAACAATCAACTATCCATACAATTAATAGCCAACTAACCAACCAACCAAAAATCAAACATCCAACTTCAAACTAAACAATCCATCAACAACAAAACAACGACTCACTGACCCAGAAACAAACAACCAAGCAACAAACTATCCATGCAACCACCTACCAACCAAATACCAGCCAACCAAATAACTAGTAAACCAACCAACCAACCAACCAAAAATCAAATCTACAACCTCAAACTAAACAATCAATCAACAACAAAACAATGACTCACTGACCCAGAAACAAACAACCATGCAACAAACTATCCAAACAACCACCTACCAACCAAATACCAGCCAACCAAAAAACTAGCCAACCAACCAACCAGCCAACCAAAAATCAAACCTCCAACCTCAAACTAAACAATCAATCTACAACAAAACAATGACTCACTGACCCAGAAACAAACAACCAAGCAATAAACTATCCAAGCAACCACCTACCAACCAAATAATTAGCCAACCAACCAACCAACCACCAACCAAAAATCAAACCTCCAACCTCAAACTAAACAATCAATCAACAACAAAACAATGACTCACTGACCCAGAAACAAACAAGAGGCCCATGGGCCTTAACGCTCACCTGAGGACATGGCCAACCTGAGGATATATCCAAAATCATTTGCAAAAATACATAAATTATTCTAATATACATTCCTACAAAAAAGTTAATAGTTTTCAAGATAATTAACAATTTGAGTCTTTTTATGCATCTATGACCTTGACCTTTAAAAGTAAGACCTTGAATCTTATATCAGAATAATCACCATATCAATTCCTACAATATTCTAATATACATGCCATACAAAAAGTTAATAGTTTCCAAGATAATAAACAATTTCAGTTTTTTTATGCACCTATGACCTTGACCTTTGAATGTATGACCTTGAGCCACATATCAAAATGATTGTCATATCAATACCTACAAAATTCTAGTATATATACCTTTGCAAAAAGTTAATAGTTTTCAAGATAATTAACAATTTGGGTCTTTTTATGCATCTATGACCTTGACATTCAAATGTAAAACCTTGAATCTTATATCAGAATGATCACCATATCAATTCCTACAATAATCTAATATACATGCCAATACAAAAAGTTAATAGTTTCCAAGTTAATTAACAATTTCAGTCTTTTTATGCACCTATGACCTTGACCTTTGAATGTATGACCTTGAGCCATATATGAAAATGTTCGTCATGTCAATACCTACAATATTCTATAATACATGCCTATACAAAAAGTTTATAGTTTTCAAGCTAACACACAATTTTAGTCTTTTTTAGCAAAAAAATAACATTTCAGGGGCAACAACTCCTACATGCATTATCATACAGTTACGAAACTTTGTACCTTTTTACATTTTGTCCTGCTAAACATTTTAACAATGTTTTAATATTATATATCTCTTATAATTTGGAAGAAAAAAGCCTAAAACTGCACAAATTACAAACTAGGTCATGACCTTGAACTTTGACCTTGACCCCATTTTGAAGGTTATTTCAAGAAAAAGTCAAAACTGAAAACCCCATGTCAGTATCTATTCATATAGTCAAGTTATTATAATTTGAAGCCATTTTACGAAATTTTCAAAATTAAACGCAAAAACACGCAACCTAATTTTTTACCAAATTTCACGAAATGAACAATTTATAAGCTTAAGACCCTAGAAGAGCCAAATATCACATCAGATTTTTTCCCATCATCGCTTTCGGAGAAGAAGGTTTTTTAAGTTTTTTGAAACCATGGGTCACCTTGACCTAGTTTTGGGAGCCATGACAACGTCACGAACAAATCTGAATTGCACTGGCCCATATATGCATCTGACCAAGTTTCATTGAAATCTACCTCAAAGTTTTAGAAAAGAAGTTGAAAATGTAAAAGTTTACGCCGCGGACGACAACGACGACAACGCCGCCGCCACCGACGACGACAGACAAATTTTGAGTAGAAAAGCTCACTTGAGCCTTTGGCTCAGGTGAGCTAAAAACCATGCAATAAACTATCCAAGCAACAACCTACCAACCAAATACCAGCCAACCAAATAACTAGCAAACCAACCAACCAACGAACCAACCAACCAAAAATCAAATCTACAACCTCAAACTAAACAATCAATCAACAACAAAACAATGACTCACTGACCCAAAAACAAACAACCAACAATAAACTATTCAAGCAACAACCTACCAACCAAATACCAGCAAACCAAAACACTAGCCAACCAACCAACCAGCCAACCAAAAATCAAACCTCCAACCTCAGACTAGACAATCAATCTACAACAAAACAATCACTCACTGACCCAGAAACAAACAACCAAGCAATAAACTATCCAAGCAACCACCTACCAACCAAATACCAGCCAACCAACCAACTAACCAAAAATCAAAACTACAACCTCAAACTAAACAATTAATCTACAACAAAACAATGACTCACTGGCCCAGAAACAAACAACCAAGCAATAAACTATCCAAGCAACCACTTACCAACCAAATACCAGCCAACCAAATAACTGGCCAACCAACCAACCAACCAACCAAAAATCAAACCTCCAACCTCAAACTAAACAATCAATCAACAACAAAACAATGACTCACTGACCCAGAAACAAACAAGCAAGCAATAAACTATCCAAGCAACTTCCTACCAACCAATTATCAGCCAACCAAATAACTAGCAAACCAACCAACCAACCAACCAACCAAAAATCAAATCTACAACCTCAAACTAAACAATCAATCAACAACAAAACAATGACTCACTGGCCCAGAAACAAACAACCAAGCAATAAACTATCCAAGCAACCACTTACCAACCAAATACCAGCCAACCAAATAACTGGCCAACCAACCAACCAACCAACCAAAAATCAAACCTCCAACCGCAAACTAAACAATCAATCAACAACAAAACAATGACTCACTGGCCCAGAAACAAACAACCAAGCAATAAACTATCCAAGCAACCACTTACCAACCAAATACCAGCCAACCAAATAACTGGCCAACCAACCAACCAACCAACCAAAAATCAAACCTCCAACCGCAAACTAAACAATCAATCAACAACAAAACAATGACTCACTGACCCAGAAACAAACAACCAAGCAACAAACTATCCAAGCAACAACCTACCAACCAAATACCAGCCAACCAAATAACTAGCCAACCAACCAACCAACCACCAACCAAAAATCAAATCTACAACCTCAAACTAATCAATCAATCAACAACAAAACAATGACTCACTGACCCAGAAACAAACAACCAAGCAACAAACTATCCAAGCAACCACCTACCAACCAAATACCAGCCAACCAAATAACTAGCCAACTAACCAACCAACCAACCAACCAACCAACCAAAAATCAAACCTCCAACCTCAAACTAAATAATCAATCAACAACAAAACAATGACCCCCTGACCCAGAAACAAACAACCAAGCAATAAACTATCCAAGCAACCACCTACCAACCAAATACCAGCCATCCAAATAACTAGCCAACCAACCAACCAACCAAAAATCAAATCTACAACCTCAAACTAAACAATCAATCAACAACAAAACAATGACTCACTGACCCAGAAACAAACAACCAAGCAATAAACTATCCAAGCAACCACCTACCAACCAAATACCAGCCAACCAAATAACTAGCCAACCAAGCAACCAACCAACCAACCAACCAAAAATCAAATCTACAACCTCAAACTAAACAATCAATCAACAACAAAACAATGACTCACTGACCCAGAAACAAACAACCAAGCAATAAACTATCCAAGCAACCACCTACCAACCAAATACCAGCCAACCAAATAACTAGCCAACCAAGCAACCAACCAACCAACCAACCAACCAACCAACCAAAAATCAAATCTACAACCTCAAACTAAACAATCAATCTACAACAAAACAATGACTCACTGACCCAGAAACAAACAACCAAGCAATAAACTATCCAAGCAACCACTTACCAACTAAATACCAGCCAACCAAATAACTAGCAAACCAACCAACCAACCAAAAATCAAATTTACAACCTCAAACAAAATAATCAATCTACAACAAAACAATCACTCACTGACCCAGAAACAAACAACCAAGCAATAAACTATCCAAGCAACCACCTACCAACCAAATACCAGCCAACCAAATAACTAGCCAACCAACCAAGCAACCAAAAATCAAATCTACAACCTCAAACTAAACAATCAATTAACAACAAAACAATGACTCACTGACCCAGAAACAAACAACCAAGCAACAAACTATCCAAGCAACCACCTACCAACCAAATAACTGGCCAACCAACCAAAAATCAAACCTCCAACCTCAAACTAGACAATCAATCTACAACAAAACAATCACTCACTGACCTGGAAACAAACAACCAAGCAATGAACTATCCACGCAACCACCTACCAACCAAATACCAGCCAACCAAATAACTAGCAAACCAAGCAACCAAAAATCAAATCTTCAACCTCAAACTAAACAATCAATCTACAACAAAACAATGACTCACTGACCCAGAAACAAACAACCAAGCAATAAACTATCCAAGCAACCACCTACCAACCAAATACCAGCCAACCAAATAACTAGCCAACTAACCAACCAATCAACCAACAAACCTCTAACTTAACTTCCATCCAACAACTAAACCATCACAATCTGACCCAGCTACAAACAACCAACCAATCAGTGATCCAACCAACAATACACAAACCAACTTATAATATTCTTTATATTGTATGTACACTCAACTCAAATATTCCAATTTTTCTTTAATCAATATTTTAAAAAATTTTAAGTTTTATGAGACAATATTTTGATTTGTTCAACAAAACTACACTAAACAATATGGATATAACATTAGATACTCAATTGTCTTAAAAATTGACATTGAAATATTCCTAAATTTGAGTTGAGTGTACACTGAATTGAGTGAATGATTGTAAAACTGGGACAAGGTTCTAAAAGTGGAAAAGATAGTTTTAATGCTACATGATCTAAAAATTATGTAACAGTAATTCATTTCTTCTTCTTTTTTTTAATATTTTCAGAATATGTTGATCACAACCAGAAACATCTCCACAGGTACAATTTTTCATGGACTGATAGAGTAAAGTTAATTTTTGTTTGAATGCATTTAAACATTCTAAGGGAGATAACAGTGAGAAAAATACATACCGGTAATCTTAGTTGGGAGTTGCATAAAGAACAAGAGAAGAAATATTGGCAACTTAAAAATTTATATTCACAGACAAAAATGAATTCTGAAAATGACTGTAATCAATTCACAAACAAAATTTTTCAAAATGTTTAAAAAACTGTATTGATATCTATGTACTGGAATTAGTTATCTCATATCTATTTGAACTGAAATTTATTGATTTATTAATTACTAAAGTTACATACCAAAAACAACTTTAAATATTCTATACATAAGTTACAGTTTGCTGTTAAAAATGGCAACATTTCTACCTGATGAGTTAATTCAGTGTCCAATATGTTTGGGAAAATTAAAATGTCCTAGAACACTTCCATGTTTGCATACTTTCTGTGATAGCTGTCTACATAATCACATTAAATTATCCATGCAGGTACATCATAGACGATTTATGAAAATAAAGACAGAACAAAGACAGTTTCCTTGTCCAACATGCCGGACACCAACAAAGAGTCCCGATAATGGCATGCAAGGTTTCCCTAAAGATTTTCGAGTTATGAAACTTATTGATATAGACAAGCATTTAATTGAATCAGATGATATTCAATATTGTGGGACATGCAGCAAAGAGGAATCCAGAACAAAAGCAGTGTCTTTTTGTATTGATTGTGAAAAATACATATGTCAAACCTGCAAATTTAAACATGAACAAAAACCAGTTCTGGCATCTCATATCCTTATAAGTGTGCCTAAAAGTCCCAAAAATCTACATCAATGTAGCAAACATTTACATGAATCTGCGCAATATTTATGTTCAACATGTGACAACAATGTGTGTATAAAATGTGTCTTAGATGACCATGGAAGCCATGACATTTTACACAATGATGCATCATGTTTAAATGAACGTTTAACTTTACGAAATTCAATTCAGCATATGAATCACCAAATATGGAGTTTACATGACATATTATTTAACCTCACATGCATTGAGGGTAAAATTAAAGGAAAATATGAAGAAACAAAATAAATGTTAGAAAACACACAAGAAAAATTCTCAACAAAATAAATGGTGATGAATTCAAACTTCTCAGTGACATTGATGAGGTCTATCAACAGCATACTGAAGAATTGTACAATAGACGTGAACAATGTCAACAATATGTGAAAAAATTTCGAAATTTTAAAACGAAATTAGAAAACATTTTACGAGTTGTAGGGACAGATAAAGTTATAGAGAGTTATATGGATGTACTACAAGAAATTCAAAAAGTTGAAATGACAGAGGATTACAGGAAAAGTATTTTGTCTTTTCCAAATTTTGTCACTTTCATTCCAGGAGAAACAAATATGATAGGAATTCTTCATCAGGAACATGGAGATATTCAGAGTTTAAGACCCAAGTTAGATCTATCTAAAAATGTAATACAGGAAAACTCACCTGGAAACAGTGACTATGAAAATTCAATAATATTCAAGAAAACAGAAAGCATTAAACATTTGCCAAAACTTGATGAAAAAAGATATCAATTAAATAAAAGTTTGCAGATACCATACACAGATACTGTGGATGATAGTCAGGCTTCAGGAGCAGATGACACATTAACACTAACATCGTCCACTCAGACGATAATAAATTGTAGACCAAGTAATAGGTGTCCAGTACTCTGTGTCAAATTGCTGAGTCAGATTGGGGGTTTTGGTAGAAATGCTGGTCAGCTTTGTCTTCCATATGGATTGACATTCACTAAAAATGACAAACTTGCTGTAGCTGAAAATGGAAATCGACAAATCCAGATTTTTGATTTGAATGGAAAATCTGAAAAAATAATTTCCACCAAAAGTGGAATTCCAAGGGGAATTATTGAAACTGCTGATGGAAAATTTATTATCACTGACGAACACACAAAGTGTATCATGATAGTGACAGAGCATGGTAACCAGTCTATTATAGGAGAACCATGGGTATCTTTTCCATTTGGAATAGCAACCATGCCCAATGGAAATATTGCTGTCTCCGACATGATACATGAGAATATCAGCATTATCTCCCTTGATGGGGAAAAAATTTCTCAGTTTGGTTGTCATGGTTTCAATATTGAAAACTTGGATAACCCATCATATTTGACCGCAGATGAGCAAAACAATATTTTTGTTTCAGACTCTGGTCATCATGAGATAAAAGTTTTTGATATCAAAGGGTCAATGTTGTGTAATTTTGGTGGTTATGGCTCTGGTGACGGGCAGATGAAATATCCTAAGGGAATTGTAGTAGATAAAAATGGGTTGGTTATAGTTGCAGATTCTGGAAATGATCGAGTGGTTGCTTTTTCAAAATGGGGTACATATCAAGGGGTTCTAGTTGATAGAAATTATGGTATAGATAAACCAACTGGTCTGGCATACAGTAATGTGGGTCTTCTGGCAGTGTCAATGCCAGATGCACATGAGGTATTTATATATGAATTAAATACATCCATTCCATCTGTCATTTGCAAATTACCTTACTAGAACTTTATAAATCCCTGTGTTATTTCTTTATTTTAAAGTATATGATATTGTATTGTAAATGATTCTCCCATAAGTGGATTAATGTGGCAATGTTTTTGTCTACATTTAAACATTTATGAAGAAGTACAATATTTTAGTTTTATCAAAATGTATTAGGTTTATAACTTGTTCATATAAAATAAATTCCAATAAGCACAGCATCATATATATTCTAGAAATAGGTAACTGGGATTTATTGATTTATATATATTTTATTCACCATCTGGATTTCTTGTATACCATATCAAAGTACAGGTAGTAAAATAATTAATTCTTAAGGATTAAATTTATCTCCAACGGTTCCTTAAACACTTATATATATAAAAAAAAAAGGAAAACCTAAATGTAATATAATTTTTTGTGTTAATATTTCATGAAGATTTTAGAAAGTTTTCTTAATGATGAAACTAGAAGAAGGCTAAACATTTACTTTCTTTATATCAAATTTGAACTGAATCTGTTAATAAATCTGAAATGGTTAACAGTATCTATCTGGTTTTATTTTTAGTGATAATGACCATATTCCATTTTGTACCATTTTGTCAGGCACAATTCTTTGACTACATTATCTAAGGATCCTTTCTACCAAAACTGGTTCAAAACTACCCAGTAGTTTCAGGGGGAGATAAAGGTGAACTGACAGTCATGTGCATATATGATTCCCAATACTAGTATTTTAAGCTAAGCTGGCTATAGCAAGTTGACCTAAATGTCTGAGATTATAATATAAGATAATTAACTGATCAATTGTTTTTTTTCTTCAGGTGGTCCTTGACATCAAAACTGCAGCTGTTTCAATTTGTATACAAATTTGATTTAATAGCTAATTAAATTAACTACATGTAGTTAGTGGCCGTTGTTTTCATGGAGTGGTAAATAACATTACAAATTCCTTAAGAACCAATTGGTAGTTCAATAAATATGCAGCAAACTATTATTATATTTCAATCGTCATCTTTTTTCAATTAAAAATTTGATTCCATATTTTGTTTTCTGATGTCATAATATCTGGAGTATTTTCAAATCTGATTTATATCATTTGGAATAGTTTCTGTAGTATGAGCAATATATTGTTTTACATTGTTAGATTTCATTTTTATTTATTTATTATGAACATTCTAAAATAAATATATACTGTATACATTACCTGTTGCTTTTTTCTTAATTTCTACAAGAGTACTGCCAATGGCAAAATATATTTCTATAGTATAATTTGACCCACATGCATGGTACACTTATAACAAGAGGCCCAAGATGGCCCTAATTTGCTCACCTGAGTTTAAATGTAACTGGTATGTCTTGATAATACCTGGTAAGTCATAACATGTTGCCTCAATAGAAGTGGTTTCAGGGATCATTATTTTTATTGTTTTGGTTTTTAGCTATTTAGGTCACTGTGACCTACTTTTGGTAGCCATAGCAACCAGAAACACATATGTGAATGGCAATGGTCTTTAGATGCTATTGACTAATATGAATGAAATGTGACCAGTAGTGTCTAAGAAGAAGTCTTTTGATGGATGGATGGATGGCAGAGTGCCTATCCATAACAAAAGCTCACATGAGCAATTTTCAGATCCTGATTTAAGACTTTACAGATTTGACACATTAATTAAAATATTTTTTAAAAAATTGTAAATTTGTAATTGTAAAATTGTAAAACTGCAAATTATCTTTAAAAAAAATTGTTCAATTAGTTTAAATTATGTCACATAACAGTGATTTTGTAAAACAAAAAAAAAAAAAAAAAAAAATTTCAAGGTTTTAGCTATTATCTACATATCAGTCAGTATCACATGTGTTTCAAAAATAATAATTACACTAAAAAGTAAAAATTCATAAAATCTCTTCCATGCACCATTGTAAGTCATAAAATTCAGAAATAAAAAAAAAAAAAAAAAAAAAAAAAAAAAAAAAAAAAAGTGGCCTCACTGGGATTTGAACCCTCGACCCTTGGGTTGCTAGAATTGAAAATGAAAAAGGTCGAAAAAAGCGGCTTGTACTTTACAGAATTCCATGAAAATTGTCAAACATATGTTTCTTCACATAACAAAATGATGTTTAGAAAAAGAATTCACCTAAATTTATTCATTATTGTAATTTTGGTAAAAAAGTACCATTTACAATATATAAAAAATAAACGCAAAAACGCGTAACCTAATTTTAAACAAAATTGTTGGAATTCACAAACTTGGTATAAAAGATGCTTTAGATGCCAAATATCACATCAGATTTTATCTCAGTGAAGTGGTTTTGGAGAAGAAGATTTCTTTTAGGTTTTTAACTATGTAGGTCATTGTGACCCACATTTGGTAGCTATGGCAACAAAAAAAACACAAATCTGAAAGGCAATGTTCTATAGATGCTTTTGACCAAGTTTAAACAAAATGTGACCAGAAGTTTCTGAGAAGAAGTCGTTTGAAGCAATTGTTGACAGACGGACGGTCGGACAGACAGACGGATGACAGAGGGTCTGCCTCTACTGATACCAATATATTTCAGTCATTTCTATATGCAGATAAAAAAAAAATTCCTATCCTAAAGTAATCTCATAATCAAAAAATGACATGCAGGGGTGTCTGGTTGCCAAAGCCTATTGATTGCATAACATTGTTTTGTAATTTACATGTCATGTGTATTGTCCTTATTTACCCTAAGAAAAAACATCATAGACAGATTGCAGTCAACATTTTATTGAAAAAATGAAGTTTGAAAACACTATCAAGATATAATAATGAATAATGAAATTTGTATTTTCTGTTATTTGGACATTTAATTCTCCATTACTTTTTTTACAAAAAAAAAAAAAAAAAAAAAAAAAAAAAAAAAAAAAAAAAAAAAAAAAAAAAAAAAAATTCTCGATTCTTAGACCTCAGTAAACATGAGAAATTAAACCTAGGATCATATGCTGATGTTTGATCACTTGAATTCCTACTGCTTAAACATCTGCTGGACAGGCCTTCACAAATGCCAATTTTTGGCAAAAAACGCCGATTCAAACTTCAAAAAGCAGATTGAGAAATATCCCATTGGCTTCTTATCAATTAAGAGTAAGACAATATTTGATTAAATAATCTTTAATGTTCAACAGAATTCAGTTAAATTGCCGTTTTGTTAAAATGCCAACGATGTGACAGTTGTGAAAAGCAGTACGTTACCACCATATTTTCAAATAAAACTTTTAATGTTTATTTCTTTACCTATCTGATTTGTGTTTTTTTAAAAAAAGAAAATTATTCTCGGGGGTTGGTGTGTGTTATACTTTGTCGAATTTTTTTTTTTTTTTTTTTTTGGGTGGGGGGTGGGGGGTGGGGGGGGTTACCCTTTGCCAATCGGGAGGGACGGATGTATTTCTTTGCCGACTGCCGATTGACCTAACTGGCGTTTGTGGAGCCCTGCTGCTGGACTTTTAGCAAGCAAAATTCTACTGTATCATAACGAGTTTTAGAAAAAAATGAATGCTCTAGTTAACTTGTACCGGGCTCCAAGTAGTGAGTAAATTATGTGACTAAAAATCAGATTTGGCTAGTAAATTTATGATGTACTTGCCAAACAGCCAACAAAATAATATACAGGTCGCAACCAAAATTTTATTTCTTAATCTGAAAAAGTACTTACGATCTTTTTACTACCCAAACATAAACAACATTCGAAACACTTTCATTTTGAAAACCTCGGTTGAAAGTGTTTGATATCATATCTGTTTATAGCCTCTGCTCTATTTGCATGAATCCTGTTAATGTTAAACTTATGCAGATCATATGAAGGCTTGTAACTTATGACAATATCCTTGTTAATATAACAAATGTATGAAGTAATTGCCACGTTGCATTCCTTGTCGATTCAGATTATAGTATCAACCTGAATCATGTGACCAGCCTCGAATTCAGGGCATAACAAAAAGGTCGTAATTTAGCTATTTTACAAATACGTTCGAGCTGATACCTGAACCAAAAAATTTAATTGTTTTAAATGAATGGATTAAATGATGAGCAGTTTATTACTAGGGGAAACGTAAAATATAATATACGTCTTTAACTATCTATAGACTGCTCGATATTATTTTTATATTATTTTTATATTTTATTCAAATTATTTTATCATATATTACACAAAATATACAAAAATAAATCTTATAAATGATACAATTCTTAAATTTCAGTCTCTCGGATTCAATGGGCAGCCGTCACAACCATGATGTTTCCGGCAATTTTTTAAATGAACTGATAATGTGTTTTAATCATCTTTATGATTGAAAAACCCCCAAAAATCTAAAATGACATTTTTGGTAGAAAACTCTTCAATTTATCATCAAAAATGAGTCCTAGCATTTCATTGTATATATGTTTACAAATAAGGTGGTAAAAAGTGTTCTAAATTCAGTCACATGGTGATGAAAGTCATGTGACACTTCATCCAGAACATATATGAGAAATGCATTAAAAATTCTTCATTGCTTTCTTTTGTATCATTGCATAATAACAAATGAGACACTTTTGATTTGGCGACCAAAATATTTGACCCTGCATGGCTAGTAAATGTTAGCCCTGGCTAGTAGAAAATTATACTTGGTAGCCAAGTGGCTAGTACAACCCATGTCCTTCTTGGACCCCTGTTGTATCAAAGAATTTACTGTAAATAAACAGTGTTAGTGTCCAAATACCCTAACTTAGCTTCACTTAGACACAAACCAAAGAATTACACATTTCTACAGACATCTCTTGTTTGATGGACTATACTATAAAATTATTTTTATTATTTCAAATTGGTAAAAAGTCTAAAAAAAATTGCCCAAATCCACTTAGCAGAATAACTGAAGAAAAGAACATTGAGTTCATAAAATTCATTTTACCAATACATTACAATAAATTTGCAACAGTAAATCCATGGATAAGTGTCTACACAAAGTTATAACTGTAGTGAATTTAACAATATTGTATGTGAGATGCAACTTATCATACATTGGAGCCACTTCTCTCCAAAACACCCAGAAACAAGATAAAATAGGCAAAATAGGCCATATAAAAATAGATTTAATAAAACAAGTTATGTATGTAAAAGGGAGATAACTCACCAACTCTCTGTCTGAACATCGTGAACAATCACAATCAAAATAATACTGTTGTTGTAACTGTTTCTTTCTGTCACTAGTAACAGACATCAGGTCTATATAACTAATTCTTAACTGAAATTAAAATACCCAAATTAACTGTAACAAAAAACTTTACAATACAGCAAACAATCACTAAAATTTCAATGATATAATTTCAGAATAGCAAAACAGTATACATAGGCCACTCAAGGTAGCCAGTAAAAGCTGCTTTTATAAACAGATGTGCCTTTATACAATGTAAGATGCTAAATGGACCATATTACTCACCTGGCTATAGAAACAAAAACTAAAACAGCAAACAATTGTCTGTTTGCATATTCGCCAAAACAGTTGTAAAAAGGTAAAACAAAGTCTGTGCGATGTTAAAAGCTTAATCTGTATGAACTTATCTTCAAAAATATCACTACCTTTTGGTCAGGTGAGCTTGATTTTTATTATGACACTTGTGAAAACTAAACTCTGAGTGAACCAAAATCTGTTTAACCTCAATTTGTAAAATTGACCTGTATATTAAAATATCTGACAAATCCTAACAAAATCATCATTTCCTATGAACAGGTTCATAACTCCATTTCCATGGACAGGTTCATTACTCCATTTCCATGGACACGTTCATTACTCCATTTCCATGGACAGGTTCATCTAGTAAACAAATAATTACTATTTATACAACATCTCAGGTCACAAATGAAATTCCATTTTAGTCTTTTCTTTATAAAACAAATATTTTACATATTGGTTACTAAAATTACACACTTTAAAATCCCCAAACATGTAAAATGTATGTGAACTCCCACTAACCAACCAGGTATGGTACTTAGTCTGTCACTGGTTCCAGTGTCCTTGTAGTGTTTTACCAGTAAATGCAATACCTAACCTGGGATGGTAGTCAGTCTGTCACTGGTTCCAGTGTCCTTGTAGTGTTTTACCAGTAAATGCAATACCTAACCTGGGATGGTAGTCAGTCTGTCACTGGTTCCAGTGTCCTTAGTTGTAGTGTTTTACCAGTAAATGTAATACCTAACCTGGGATGGAAGTAAGTCTGTTACTGGTTCCAGTGTCCTTAGTTGTAGTGTTTTACCAGTAAATGTAATACCTAACCTGGGATGGCAGTAAGTCTGTCCCTGGTTCCAGTGTCCTTAGTTGTAGGGTTTTCCCAGTAAATGTAATACCTAACCTGGGATGGTAGTCAGTCTGTCACTGGTTCCAGTGTCCTTAGTTGTAGGGTTTTACCAGTAAATGCAATACCTAACCTGGGATGGTAGTCAGTCTGTCACTGGTTCCAGTGTCCTTAGTTGTAGTGTTTTACCAGTAAATGCAATACCTAACCTGGGATGGTAGTCAGTCTGTCACTGGTTCCAGTGTCCTTAGTTGTAGTGTTTTACCAGTAAATGCAATACCTAACCTGGGATGGTAGTCAGTCTGTCACTGGTTCCAGTGTCCTTAGTTGTAGTGTTTTACCAGTAAATGCAATACCTAACCTGGGATGGTAGTCAGTCTGTCACTGGTTCCAGTGTCCTTAGTTGTAGTGTTTTACCAGTAAATGCAATACCTAACCTGGGATGGTAGTCAGTCTGTCACTGGTTCCAGTGTCCTTAGTTGTAGTGTTTTACCAGTAAATGCAATACCTAACCTGGGATGGTAGTCAGTCTGTCACTGGTTCCAGTGTCCTTAGTTGTAGTGTTTTACCAGTAAATGCAATACCTAACCTGGGATGGTAGTCAGTCTGTCACTGGTTCCAGTGTCCTTAGTTGTAGTGTTTTACCAGTAAATGCAATACCTAACCTGGGATGGTAGTCAGTCTGTCACTGGTTCCAGTGTCCTTAGTTGTAGGGTTTTCCCAGTAAATGTAATACCTAACCTGGGATGGTAGTCAGTCTGTCACTGGTTCCAGTGTCCTTAGTTGTAGTGTTTTACCTGTCCAGTAAATGTAATACCTAACCTGGGATGGTAGTCAGTCTGTCACTGGTTCCAGTGTCCTTTGTTGTAGGGTTTTACCAGTAAATGTAATACCTAATCTGGGATGGTAGTCAGTCTGTCACTGGTTCCAGTGTCCTTAGTTGTAGCGTTTTGCCAGTAAATGTAATACCTAACCTGGGATGGCAGTAAGTCTGTCACTGGTTCCAGTGTCCTTAGTTGTAGGGTTTTGCCAGTAAATGTAATAACCAACCTGGGATGGTAGTAAGTCTGTCCCTGGTTCCAGTGTCCTTAGTTGTAGGGTTTTCCCAGTAAATGTAATAACCAACCTTGGATGGCAGTAAGTCTCTCACTGGTTCCAGTGTCCTTAGTTGTAGCGTTTTACCAGTAAACGTAATACCTAACCTGGGATGGTAGTCAGTCTGTCACTGGTTCCAGTGTCCTTAGTTGTAGGGTTTTGCCAGTAAATGTAATAACCAACCTGGGATGGCATTAAGTCTGTCACTGGTTTCAGTGTCCTTAGTTGTAGTGTTTTACCAGTAAATGTAATAACTAACCTGGGATGGAAGTAAGTCTGTCACTGGTTCCAGTGTCCTTAGTTGTAGGGTTTTCCCAGTAAATGTAATACCTAACCTGGGATGGTAGTCAGTCTGTCACTGGTTCCAGTGTCCTTAGTTGTAGTGTTTTACCTGTCCAGTAAATGTAATACCTAACCTGGGATGGTAGTCAGTCTGTCACTGGTTCCAGTGTCCTTTGTTGTAGGGTTTTACCAGTAAATGTAATACCTAATCTGGGATGGTAGTCAGTCTGTCACTGGTTTTAGTGTCCTTAGTTGTAGCGTTTTGCCAGTAAATGTAATACCTAACCTGGGATGGCAGTAAGTCTGTCACTGGTTCCAGTGTCCTTAGTTGTAGGGTTTTGCCAGTAAATGTAATAACCAACCTGGGATGGTAGTCAGTCTGTCACTGGTTCCAGTGTCCTTAGTTGTAGGGTTTTCCCAGTAAATGTAATAACCAACCTTGGATGGCAGTAAGTCTCTCACTGGTTCCAGTGTCCTTAGTTGTAGCGTTTTACCAGTAAACGTAATACCTAACCTGGGATGGTAGTCAGTCTGTCACTGGTTCCAGTGTCCTTAGTTGTAGGGTTTTGCCAGTAAATGTAATAACAAACCCGGGATGGCATTAAGTCTGTCACTGGTTTCAGTGTCCTTAGTTGTAGTGTTTTACCAGTAAATGTAATAACTAACCTGGGATGGAAGTAAGTCTGTCACTGGTTCCAGTGTCCTTAGTTGTAGGGTTTTCCCAGTAAATGTAATAACTTACCTCGGATGGCAGTAAGTCTGTCACTGGTTCCAGAGTCCTTAGTTGTAGGGTAGTAAATGTAATAACTAACCTGGGATGGTAGTCAGTCTGTCACTGGTTCCAGTGTCCTTAGTTGTAGGGTTTTACCAGTAAATGTAATAACTAACCTCGGATGGCAGTAAGTCTCTCACTGGTTCCAGTGTCCTTAGTTGTAGGGTTTTACCAGTAAATGTAATAACTAACCTCGGATGGCAGTAAGTCTCTCACTGGTTCCAGTGTCCTTAGTTGTAGGGTTTTACCAGTAAATGTAATAACTAACCTCGGATGGCAGTAAGTCTCTCACTGGTTCCAGTGTCCTTAGTTGTAGGGTTTTACCAGTAAATGTAATAGCAGCATTTGGATTACAGCTATGATCTAAATTTGAACCACTAAAAATACAAAAAGTATGATGTTATAAAATATGTAATGACTATAGGACCAATCAATTTGTGCAATTCAAACAATGTTCAATAAGGTGGCTGACAAAAAGTATCATCAAACAGACATAAAACTTTTTGACAAAAATATTTGCATGCTTATTTTGGACATTTTTCACATAGTTTTAATAATAAATCATTTTTCCTTAGAATATTGTGATGGAATTTTTTACTTTTAGAAGAATTTTTATACTTTTTATTTCAATTGTTTTTTCAATTATGCTGTTTATAAAAAATCAAAAGTTGAACACAAATCATTTTATGGCATATTTAAGCATAAGTTTTAAATTGTTTCTAATTTTTTTTTCAACAGATCAATTTTTGACTTTATTCTATAACTGAAGTGCAGAAAGGGAGGCAAAATATTTGATAAATCTACAAAAATACAATGCATTCACTTTTAACAGTTAAATTTCATCAAATCGGTCCACAAATCAAGTCAGAACAATTCTTGGTAAAAAAGTCCGTTTACCTAAAAGGTATAGGAAAAATCTGAATCATGCAGATACATTTCTCTGAGGTCTGTATATCTTTAGTTCATTATTTGGCCTAAAAAAATCCATGATGAAGGACAATTTGTTCTCTATACTGAAGACTTAATCATGACTGATTACATAAACATCTCCAAAATCAAATCACCAGGTGTAAAAGTTGTCATCAATATATAAATATATACAATCACATTGTTTTTCTTTCAATGCAGTATTTGAGATCAATTCTACTACATAACTCAATGCAGTAGAATAGGCCATGTAAAGTGATGTTACCGTTGAAAGTTGGAACAGTCAATATTTATGGAGGTCATTACAGTTGTAATTCTTTTATGAAAGTGTTAAATTTAGACTATACTTTGCAGTCATTTAAAAATAAGTTTAAATGGATTTTAAATAGAAGGAATGACATTCCCGTTGACTGTACTGTAAGCAGTAACCTTTAACCAGAGACAGTCCATTCTACTGCATTTCAATTTATATTTCAGTGTAATGTACCGGTATGGTTTATTTCTAAAGGGATTTGAACAATAGAATTAGTTAAAACTTGTGTACAGATACCCAATTTAATTTATATTCTGACATTTTTTCTCCAGTCAAGTGCGTGTGTTCAAATCTTAGGGAGATAATTTTTAAGCATCTAGATGATTATGATGACTTACATTCAATGTGTTTGCTAGTGCCTGTTCAATAGACATAAAAAATGTTTGTGTGAGATGTAATGTTATTGTTTGCCTCTGTTCAATAGACTCACAAACATTTACTCAAACCCATTGGAAAGCAAACACATAGTTGAATATGTCTCTTTTAAATTCTTACTGAATGACATTGATAAAAATATTCACAAGTTTTTGGAAGGTTACATAGAGAAGTGTACCAGTCAAAGATATATGTGTGGTTCATGGTACATATACATGTATCTTTGATGGGATGGGGCTATGTAACTGACCAAAAACCTGTAAAAGGTATAATGTACTTACCGTATATAAACACAAGTACCTGTAGGTTTTATGTATTCATTGTAACTTTATACAAGTAATTACTTACCCTAAGTAAACACCAACACCTATGGACTGCATCTCGCCATCACATATAGTAAAACTATTGATAACCATCTGAAATATGAAAAAAACCTCAAACTGAAATTAAAAAACCTTTTTTTACATGTACATGCTCTTATTGATTACACCATGTAAAATGGCTGTTCATCTGATAAAAAATCCAGTATCTTTTGGAGAAAAAAATGGTGATTCAACTTACAAGCAAGAATAGTAATAAACAGTTTTTTTAAATACAAAATGTACCAGGTAAATTCAATTAATTATAATGCTGGAAGCTGGTTTATCACTGAAGATTCAAACGCCATTTTTATTTCTTATGAATAAAAATAAAATTTCAAAAGATTAAACAAAAGACTGCAATACAAATGGCAAGATTACTGTCATATTTGAACAATGGATCTGAAACACACATTTTACAAGACTTAAAGATGTAATATACACAATGTTTATTGTAATTTTTTTCAGTCTATGGGTCATAGACCGAAAAAAAAATTACAATTATTCCTTATAATTAAATTCAAAAATAAATAAAATTTTTATAACATTTATGAAATCTTTTATTAAATTATAAACATTCTTCACATTCATAAGATAAAATCAGTGTATTAATCTAAAAGGGCAATACAGCTAGTTGCCAATGGCAACTGCCAGTACCTAGCCTTGCATGCCATATCGACTCCATTTTAAAATGTTCTTTATACTTGTGTGTGGAATGTGTGCACTTGCATACATTTAAATTAATTCTAAACGGAGTTACAAAAATTGAATGTGCAATTGTTTAATGTGGAATTAGTCATCAAACCATGTGACGAAAAATGTGTAATTTCTTGCTGTTGATATGGAATTATGTGTTGAATTTTCTGAAATGGGAACTGACAGGGCAACAGAGTCACTTTCAATGCTGGCAGTAGAAGGTAAAGCAGGGCAGTTCAATACGGTTGTAAGAGCTGATGAGGCCACATCTGGATTGACTACAGTTGATAAAGCATGGCTCAGTTGTTGCTTTTGATGTGATGAACATTCTCGATTGTAACTGCGGATGAAGGACTCGTTGCGGTGACCAGACATGAACATTATGTGTCTAGCTTCAAAACCAGCATTGTTCATATTTTGGATGGCTGTGGCTCTAAGACGGTGAGATGTGTTAATTTTGCTGGTACCCGACTGCTTACAAATGTCGCTCATAAAGCGTGAAAATTGATACTGTTTGACCAGTTTATTGGAGAACTATATTGCTTGTTTGTGGTTAGAAAGTGCATTTTTATTGCAATCATTAAATAAACTTGTGGCAGATGGGTCAGTTTTTGCTAAAAATAGTTTTAGAGATGCAACAGGACAAACCCTGCGAATACATGTGCTTGTCTGATGTACTTTCAGGATTTAGGAAACCACCTTGGAAATTTTTTTGTTTTGTTTCATGGCGGAGAGTTACATACTCCACGTTGTTTTCATCATGTGCAAAATCAAAAAAATTTGGTGTAAGTTGAGGATGGAATTTGAGACCTCGAGACACAAAATGGATACTTAAAATATTCCAAACTCGAAAACGTATGAGTATAGGATTATTATTAGACCAAAGGTAAGACAATATAGATTTTAAATCATCTAGGGGGAATTATGTCCTTGTGTTTTGTAGGACGTGACAGGCCATGCTTTAAATTATATTTTAATTTTCCCTCAAGTCTGTTATTTGATTTTTTGATTCTTTATCACAGACAATATCAACATCTCGCCCAATATCCTTTAAATGTCTGTTTAGTAAGGCACATATTGCTTTTAGTGAGTTTTTGTGGTATTCAGATGCCATATTTTCAGGAAGGTTTGCCTGTCTCTTCTAGTTTTTCCTTGGACTTGCTTCTACATAAAATTTACAAAGCAATTCATCAAGTTCTTCTGTAGTGACATTACTGAAATCCACTTCTTTACCATTTACCTCCCCACTCCATTCTACAATTAAAGAAATGTGGTTGATTTTTTGTGATGCTAAATATGTAGTGAATTTTTTTTTTAATTTTATTTCATTTACTTATTTTTTTTTTTTATTTTTTTTTTTTTGAAAAAGTGTTTTTTATTTATTTATTTATTTATTTATTTATTTAATTTTTAGGACAACTAATTAAATCATCTAAACAGCTGTTATACTTCCAGATAGCTTAAAGTAGAGCGCTCAGCAATGAGAGATTCGGGTTCAATTCCTGATCTGGAAAGCAGGTGTTAGGTTGTGATCTATTAAAGCTGTAAATTCATATCAATAATATGTTTTAAATTACCTACCCCATTTTGTGTTTTTTTTTTTGGTAGCAGTTGATTGTTGACTTTCATCAATTTTTTTTATGTCATCTTCAGATATTATTTAGAATCTTTTTGTTTGACTAGTATATGGTAGGCTAAGAGGTTCACTAAACGCAGCTTTCATCTCTTTTTCGGCTTATCCAATCCTCGTTTCTGTTCCTATGGTTCCTAAATCCCCCCAGTCATATTCCTCCAAAACATAAATATCTTCTAGCATATCCAAATTAAAAATTTGGTCAACATGGCCAACATTAAAATTTCTGTAGTCCATCTTGGATGATTAGTTGAAGCAGACGAACTTGGTTAAACAAATGAGTGATATGACCGGATAAATTACAAAAAATATTTTAATAATTATAATAATGATAATAACTTTGTCTTTAAAATCAATTTATTTATTTTTTATCATTTTTGTTTTTCTGTAAATGAAAAAGATTTAAGACATATCTTTTAAAATGTAATTATAAATCTACTGAATTATTTTATTTATCATAAATGTAATGAATTTCCTTTGATCTTCATGTAAACAATTTGTGACGTCATCGGAGAAATAAAAAAGTAGTTCTGGCATGCTTATGACGTAAGACATATGACATATGTGGTCAAAAAAATTTCGTCTACGAGATCATAGATGTAAAAAATTTACAATGCTGGAATGTTTAAAAATTTAATTTTTAATTCATAACATAAATTGTAATCATAAGATCAGGCACGGGACTTAAGAAATCTGGACTTTATAGATAGGTGGTCTTTCTACAGAGGTTTCTGGTATAAAGCAAAGAGACAAAAAAATACTGTTTTTAACAAACAGGTGTTCTTTACAATGTGATGGTCACTAACAGGTGTAACTGTTTCAGTTACAAGTTATGCAGTTAATAATCAATCTATTGTCACCATCAGTTCAGTCTTATTTTGGAGTTATAAAGAAGTCTGGTATTAGATATAGGGAGACATACAAAAAACTTACAAATACTGTAACAAGAGAGGAGACAATGTTATTGAGTGGCATTATAACATGATTTTTCTGTACTTTCAATGGTCTGACATTTTAGTTATGTAAAGGTCTAATTATTTCTGAAATTTTAAACTTTACCTTTCCAAATACTTCTAATAATTCTGTTGTTGTAGGAAGGTTAAAGATACTTTGTGTTAGTTTCTGTAAAGTATAAACTATCTTTGTAAATTGTTCTCTTCTTTCTTCGTCATTCTCTATTTCTTTCACATCTGTAAAGAAAATAAACTAATTTTTAATTTGCTTTCATATCACACAAAACAAATCTTCTGACTTTAATCAACTTAGTCCACATTACTAGGTTAAGCTAATTATGTACTAAGTCAGAGTAAGTACTAAAAATGTGGCACCTTCAATTGTGAGTGCTAAGTAAATAAAATGTAGAATAGTAAACTGTTTACAGTAACTGTTATTATTAGTCTTCATTAATTTAAAAAAATAATTTAAAAGGTCTCAAAAGAATCAATGTGGACCTTTAAAAATTATCCATATTACGGACATACAGAAAACAGAATAACTTCTACATGATTCTGGTCTATACATACGTGACTGTATATCAGAGAACTTCCTTCTACATGATTCTGGTCTATACATACGTGACTGTATATCAGAGAACTTCCTTCTACATGATTCTGGTCTAAACATACGTGACTGTAAATCAGAGAACCTACCTTCTACATGATTCTGGTCAATACATACGTGACTGTAAATCAGAGAACCTACCTTCTACATGATTCTGGTCAATACATACGTGACTGTAAATCAGAGAACCTACCTTCTACATGATTCTGGTCAATACATATGTGACTGTAAATCAGAGAACCTACCTTCTACATGATTCTGGTCAATACATACGTGACTGTAAATCAGAGAACTTTCTTCTAAATGATTCTGGTCTATACATACGTGACTGTAAATCAGAGAACTTCCTTCTACATGATTCTGGTCTATACATACGTGACTGTAAATCAGAGAACTTCCTTCTCCACGATTCTGGAATGTTACATTGTTCTACACTGAAAGTACACTAAAAATAAGCCATAAAGTTAAAAATTAATAACAAGAGGCCCAAGAGGGCCTGTGCTGCTCAACTGGCAGGCAAAACAAAAAACAAAAACTAGCCCACCTAGGGACCTCCCACAGCAAATTTGGTTTCATTTGTCAAGTAGTTTAAAAAAAGAAGCTATTCAAAGAACTGGTTATATCTAGCTGCTGATTTGCATATTGCCAATGAAAAAATTTACAGAACAAGAGGCCCAAAAGGACCTATGGAGCTCAACTGACAAAAATGGTTCTTGTGCCTCCATTTATATAAACTTGGTACAGGGACTTGAGCTGATGTTAAATGCTAAATATAAAAGCTGTAGGCCTTACAATTACAGGGAAGAAGATTTTTAAATTTGACTTCCCATATAAGTATATGTAGATATATGGCCCAAAAATGGCCAAGGGGCCTTTATTTATACAAACCTGGTAAAGGGACTTGAGCTGATGTTAAAGCCAAATATGAAAGCTTTAGGCCTTACAGCTTCAGAGAAGATGATTTTAAATTTGATTTCAAATATATGCATATGTAGATATATTGGCCCTTGGGGTGGAGCCAAAAATGGCCCAGGGGCCGCCACTTGTACAAACCTGGTAAAGGCACTTGAGCTGATGTTAAATGCCAAATACTGTAAATATACTTTATTTAGCGGTAATCTTATTTTAGCGATTTTCGGGCTAGAAAAATGGCGCTAATTTATGATTACCACGAATAAATGTTTTCTGTATAATTTATGCAGGTGGTTTTCAAGCTAAAATTTGATAAAAAAAAGCTTCAACTCATTTAAAATTTGGACCCAAAAAATTTTCAGAATCGTTGATTTTATATATGATCCGAGGAAGTGGTTTTTGTCTACTTAAGTGTTTTGTTTCAGTTTGATATGTTTTACCCATATATGGGCCCCTGGGGTGGGGTCAAAAATTACCCAGGGGTCACCATTTGTAAAAATCTGGTAAAGGAACTTGAGCTGATGTTAAATGCCAAATATGAAAGCTTAAGGCCCTTCAGTTTCAGAGAAGAATTTTTTAAACTTGACTTCCAATATATACATATGCAGATACATGGACCCCTGGGGTGGTGCCAAAAATGGACCAGGGGCCACCATTTGTACAAACTTGGAAAAGGGGCTCAAGCTGATATTAACTGCTAAATATGAAAGATTAAGGCTTCAATGTTTTAAGAGAAGATTTTCAATGTTGATATCTCATTATAAGCCATATATGCATATGCAGATACATGGACCCCTGGGGTGGGGCCAAAAATGGACCCGGAAGCCACCATTTGTAAAAACTTGGTAAAGGGGCCCAAGCTGATATTAACTGCCAAATATGAAAGCTTATGACTTCATGGTTTCAGAGAAGAAGATTTTCAAAATTGATATCCCATTATAAGCCATATATGCATATGCAGATATATGGACCCCTGGGGTGGGGTCAAAAATGGACTGAGGGCCACCATTTGTATAAACTTGGTAAAAGGCTCAAGCTGATATTAACTGCCAAATATGAAAGATTAAGGCTTTTAAGAGAAGAAGCTTTTCAAAGAAGATATCTCATTATAAGCCTTATTTGCACTTTTTACGAAGTATGACAGAAAAACGTTAAAAATGCATAACCTAGTTTTTGACAGAATTTCATGAAATGTATAACCTATATGTTTAAGGGTGTCTAGAAGCCAAATATCACATCAGATTTTGCATATAACCTATGGTTTCAGAGAAGAAGCTTATTTTAGGTTTTTTTCCATTCTAGGTCGCTGTGACCTACTTTTGGTTGCCATGGAAACCAGTTGTAAAAATTTTTATCTACTCCTTCTAGGGATCATTCCTGCAAAGTTTTGTTAAAATTGGCCCAGTAGTTTCAGAGTTTTTTCTGTTAATGGACGAATGGACGGACGCACACACGCAAGCACGCATCATGCCATAAGCTCATCTGGCTCTAGCCAAATGTTAAATACATGTATATTAAATGGCCAGAGCTTTACATTCCATATACCAAATTGATCAACAAATAAATATGTAATGGCCATTTTCCTGTTTTTTTCTTTTTATAGTTATGGTGTCTATCTTGGATTTAGGATCAGGCCAAAAATCACAAACTTTAATCTACTCTATCTAGGAACCTTCAATACCAAATTTGGTTTTATTTGGTTTCAGACAAAGAATCGACTACATTTAGCTGCTACTTTGTATACTGTGCAAACAACATGGCAAAAGAAAAACCCATTCCATATGTTTAATGCCCAGGTATCTACATTCTATATACCAAATTTGAATCAAAGCACCGGATGTGCCGTACGAACAGAGAGCATGGAAACGCAAGAGGCTTTGAAAGTAAGTGTAGGTAGTATTACAATCTGCCTTATCCCATTCCATTCCTATGCGAGCAAGGTTGTAAAACACCATATGGAAGGGGAGTAAGAATTCATGACTGGAAAAGTGTCCATTATATTTTTTGTATTAGTGTTGGCAAATTACCACATTCAGAAGAGTCTGTGCTGAAGCAAGGTCCTTTCACATTCCAAGCATTTCTCCAAGAAAAGACAAAAACGTTCATACGTAACATTTTTAATTAATTACACAAACAGAAAGATGTTTTTATGGTGTCATCAATCGTTATATTTCTCAAAAACGACAAAACGGTTCCAGGACATTTCGGCCCATAAAAAAACGGACCATGACAATATCGGCCTATAGCCAAATCGGCCTATAACAAAATCGGCCCATGAAATAAATGCCTTTATCAAAGATTGCTACTCATTTTGTTTATTTGCATTGTTGTGCATAAACATGTGTTAGTATTATTATGCTTTGAAACATGTAAATTTCAGTAAATTTATTCAAAGCAATACAAGAATTAATTCAAATTATCATTTCTAATCAAGTCTACCACTAATCTATTAAAACTCAAATAATGGATTATATATATGTCTCATTTTTTTTAAAAATGAATAATTTAAAGACAGGAAGGTGTACCTATACTTTGTTTTAATCTTAAAAATTTTTAAAAAATAGATAATCTTAATTATAATCTTAATTTAATATTTGTATTATTATGATGCTTTAATTACATGTAGTGTGTAAAGAAAAATAACCATAAGAATGAATTGAAAAGAAAGATCCTTTTCTTGTAAATATAATTTGTCTTTAAAAATCCTGATACTTTAGTGTTTTTACATAATTGTAGATTCATACAAGTTACATTCAAACTGTCTTTCTTCTACGCTATCTGCACGAACTAGTTTAGATCGATCAGAATCGACGAGTCTTACAGTCATGAGTGACTCTGACTAAAACATTTGTGAACGGAGTGTGTGCATCATTTATAGGTTGATCTAATATGAAATAAAAAATAATAATTTCTTTTAAAAATAAAATTAAAACCAAGGCATAAGTCATGACAAAGTTGTCCAAATTTAGGTGTATTAAATATTTTGAATATATTTTATTATGGGCCGATATTGTCATAGGCCGAAATGTCCCGTAGCGCGACAAAACAACTACAAATGATGGTTGCAAAAAACTGTTTATGCCGCGAATCAAGGACCATCGCGAATTTAGGACCGACGACGATATACAAAATACAAGCCACCTACCGAGGATTTACCCTAAAGCTTTCCATGTAACTTCTAGAGTACATCTTGCACAATCGACAGGAACTCGTGAAATCTCTCAGCAATAGCTTTTTCCGGTCGATTTCACAATGCTGCTCTCAAAATCGTGTATATCATTTTTACGCTACGTCGACAAAATTAAAATGTAAACATGTCTACATCAGATATAGGTCAAATTTTGTTTGGGCTTCGAGGAGGGGATGGGAAGGGAAACGAATGAAAACAAATACATTCCTATAAACATGACATTTGCTATCGTGCATGTAAGACATGATTTCTTTACAGCACTTTCCGCAACCTATACTTTTACTTACACGCTCAAACTTCGGGTAATGTTAAAAAAATATTGCTTTATTTACTGTGGTTCACTCTTCTCGCCAAAACAAATGCTACCAAGAAATGACACGTCACATAATTCATCCAATCAAAAGAGACCGTTTAAATTATGGGATATCCGCGAAAATGTTGCGAAAATAGGTCTTTGTTTACATAAACTGTTCATGTATTCTTCCGCTGCGCCGCATTGTATCCTTTCCACCAAAAGTTTCTCCACAGAATCCATGTATAAATTTTATTTTCAATACCACATACATTCATCATTGTGTGGTAACCCTCAGCACGTACTTATCACCCGCAAACTACCGTACTATATTCCACATATAATGCCCAAGGATTTGACATAGCGGTGACATAGCTTGTCCGATTTAAAAAAATTGAATTTCTTCACTGACATTAGGAAAAATGTTTCGTTTAACATTTCCCTGTTTTGGGTTTACTTGCCCCCATCTATGAACATCTCTGTCACCCTGTATCCCTATCCCATTTTAAAGATATCTACGATTTCCTTGCCAAATGCTTGCGACGTACGTGACAATACATCACAGAGATTCCTCTCTGTTCGTAATAAAATTGATCAACAAATAAATATGTATTTGCCAGTTTCCTTTTTTTCTTTTTATACTAATGGTGGCCATCTTGGATTTAGGGTTAAACCAAAAATCATGACCTTAATCTACTTCACCTAGAGACCTTCCACATCAAATTTGGTTTCATTTGGTCATTTGGTTTCGGAAAAGAAGATTTTCAAAGAATCAGCTATATATTTAGCTGCTAATTTGCATATTGCAACAACAACATGCCAATGAAAAATGTAACTGAAAAACCTGTTAAATATATTAAATGGCCAGAGTTCTACATTCCATATACCAAATTTGAACCAAATTGATCAAGAAATAAATATGTTAAGGCTATTTTCCTGTTTTTCTATTTATAGTAACAGTGGCCATTTTGGATTTAGGATTGATCTGAAAATCAAAAACTTTAATCTAGTCCATCTAGGGATCTTCAACAACAAATTTGGTTTCATTTGGTCAAGTACTAGTGGTTTCAGTGAAGATTGAAGTTTATGCATGGATGCAAGGATGTACACACACTTCGCCATGCCATAAGCCCAGCTGGCCTTAGCCAGTTGAGCTCAAAAGTTATGCACGGATGCAAGGATGTACACACTTCGCCATGCCATAAGCCCCGCTGGCTTTAACCAGTTGAGCTCAAAAGTGGCCGAAACAGTTAACTAAAGACTCTGCAGCCAAGTGGTCTAAAGCACATGCTTATGGATCACAGATCTTCTCATTGTTTGGTTTGAATCCCACATGTACAGATCAAAACCCTTTAGTTTACTTGCTATGGTCTATGTTAATCACTACAATTATCACTATGAATTTGCATAACTGAAATGAAGTAAATATTCCAAAAAGAATTTACTTTAAAACAACAACAAAACTTCAGAAACATGAAATTTACTTGTTATTATTGATTACACATTGTTATATACCTGTTTTTTAATGACGATTCGTAACATCAGTCGTACACTGTCTAGAGGAATACTGGGTGATACTTGTCTAAGGCACTTACATTCAGTTTTATGGGTGATCCAGTCTGATTTCTGAAACAAAAACTTTGTTTTCTAGATTAATCTTTAAAATTCTGAACATTTCACTTCCAGATAAACATAATCAGAAAAGGTTATTTTGTGTGATTCTTTTGCTAATGTCCTTTTTTTCCCTATCAATTATCAATCTTTACTCAATTCATTTTTTTGGCACAAATATATCTTCATAAGGGAAGGTTTGAACTGTACAATAAAATTACTATAGTTATAAAAAAAAAACAAAACTACATTTGACTACAAGACTAATAGAGATTCATATGATATGATATGATAAATGGTATATATCATATGATATATGATGTATGATATAATGTACAATATATGATATGATGTATAATATGATATGATATGATATGATATGATATGATATGATATGATATGATATGATATGAACATGTAAATAAAATTTTTTGGATGCTAATTTTTCTGATGTCATATACTGAAGCAATTTTAAACATATCTACAATAAGACACTGCATGTGGTTTTGATGGATAAAATAAAAAGAAAAAATTATGTGTGAGAGTATTGATATCTCTAGTGATTTATTGGGGATTTGGGGGATAAGTCCCTAACAAATGTTATTATGTTCAGAACACAAAAAGGAATGTTCATCCTCTATCCTGTATTCATCATATTCTGTAGTATCTTTAAGTTGATAATGTTATTATAGCTACCCTCTTTCAATATGTAACAGAATGCACTCTCAGCCTTAGCCAAGAAAGATATACTCTATGATAAAGTATGATTTATGCTGAATATAAATACATATAGTATTAATTATTATAAATCTTATAAATATTTCACTTATACAGAGACAGAATTCTGGCATTTTGATGAAGTTTACCAGTATATCTTCACTTAAGACACGAAATCAAAATGAAATGTGTAAATATAAGTATGTATAAAAGTTTCAATTTCCATCTTATTATTATACACATAAATTAGTTAACATATTTCATTCAATTTAAGTAAAGCACATACATGTATACAGAAAAAAAAAAAATAAAGCTTGAGTTTTATTTTTACTGCGAGATGTCAAAGGTGCAATTTTCTTGCAACCTTCACTTTAAAGAAAATGTCCCCCAACGCCTTATTATAAAAAAAAAAAACAATCAAGTTCTCCATATGGTCTATACATATACTAAAAATCAATTTGATATATCTATAACAATTTAACTTAAAAACTCAAAATTTTAGGGCCACACTTGCAACCAAACTGACATGAAGGAGAAGAAGGAGGGTTAGGCTTGAGAACTACTATTCTATAGGCAAGTACTCTTCAAACTTAGTTTTTCACACTGCTTCAAATCTTAAAGTTTAAATTTTATTGCAGGAAATATTTTTCTACTAAAATAAACCCTCAAAAAAAGGAAAGTGTTCATAAAGTTTTTAATTTTCTAGTGAAGAAAAATTTCTTTGACAAACCTACCTGGCACTTGACATTACAGTATCTCAATACATTACATGCTGTGCATTTTTTCAAGTTTTCAGCACTGGAATGAAATTAAAACTCAAGTTAATAAAATAAAAGTCTTAGTTCATTGTTGACATACTTAAATTTGTTTTTAATAAAAATGTCTTCTGGCCGTGGTGAAAAAAATATCCCAGATTTTGGGTTATTATGTCTGATGTCCCAGACTTCCATTTTTAATTAATATAACATGCTTGATATTTTGGGTTTCAAGAAATACTAGATGTAACTACCAAATCAACACCAGATCAGCCTTTGTTTTAAGTTCTGAGAGCAATATTTGTACTGTATGTGATGCAAATAGAGTTCAAATTTCATAAAAATTAAATGTTGAAATAAATTGTTTCATTTTTTGAAATTTTTTGGTTCCAATTTGGTAAATAATGCTGATTCTGTGCGAATTCAATATGTATGATTACCTGTTCTGACCCCATCACACTTTAAGCCTGGCACCTGTGTGTTGGGTTAGAACAATTCTATATAAAACCCCAGGATTTTCCGATACCAACTAGCATCAGAAAGGGTGCTGCTTCATTTCATTTCAAACTGAAAATAGAAGCGGAACTGCAAAAGAATTATTAACCTTGAGGGATAGGTGAAAGGTTTGTCGTCAAAAACAAATATATATACATGTATATTTCAAGGTATCATCACCACTGATTTGTGAGTTTTGATCAATTTCTTTAGGGTGTTGATGTTGACATTTTCAAAACAAGACCATTGTGACCCTGCAAAATCTTGCATTGTGATATTTTTGAAGATAAATCATTCACCTATCAAACGAGTTAAGTAACTTTTCTTCTGTTCCACTAACATTTTCAGTCTGAAACAAAAAGAGATGGTGCCCCCTCCAACACCAGTCGGTATAGAAATCCTAAGTTTTTGACAAAGGAAATTGTTACAATTCTACACACAGCCACCAGAGTGTTAGGGTCAGAGGAAATTCCAACTATGACATCATAAAAACTTAAATGAGTTGCATATGCATATAGTCATTATTTTTCATATTCCATAAATTCTAAAAAAAAAAAGTAAAATATAAATTTGTATTCAAAAAGACCCTAAGAATTGTTGATCAGCTTGAATGATTGATTGATTTAATGGGAATTTATGTCCCATTTAAAAATATTTCACTTAAATGGAGAGATCCCCAGCTATAAGTGATGTGTCAGAAAATTTTGGCTCTGCAGTGTGCTTAGGATAATGTGTTGAGAGGGTTCTAATTAGCATGCTATGCCTGCAATGACACGGGCATCAGTTTTTAAGGTCTCCTTCTTAGGATTCTGGTACTTTCATTTCTAAATGTTTTATCTATGTTTTTTACATTTCAAAGCAGGAATCACATCTCAACCCACGAAGAGACTGCTGCAAAACACATGTGTATGGTTCTTCAGAAAACACTAATATTCCCTTTGCCGCCATGATTGTCTACTTTCGTTTTCCAAAGGATACTTCCGGTGCGGGTTTTATCTACATTTGAGTTTTTACCTTGATATATGATCTCTTTATTGTCATGTTTAGGTCAATAACATTTTTAATAAGCTAACGTATTTAATTCTTTTGTAACATCCGTTATTATTTTTTTCTAGAAATGAAATAATTTTTTCCGTTTTGAATTTTAGATACTTCCATTTACTTCCGTTGTAAACTACATGGCATGGCGCGACAGAGCAGTAGTGTGACTGTTGAAAGGTATTTAAATCTCTGTTTTTACATTCTTTAATATATTTAATAACATAATTGGTAATTAAAGTCTATAATTTCGACTTTCTTGGGCTGATAAAGTTTTAAGACTTAACCTTAATATTTTTTTTCAATTTTATAGAGTATTTTGAATTTGTAGCGGAGATTATTAATTTTCCAAGGGTCCCTTGAATTTCTGAAAAGGCATGCTATTATTGTTCATTAAGTTATACTGATAATATTTTCATCAAATATTTTGCTTAAAACACAAAAGTTCTGACTTTTTTGTGTCTAGTTCAGTGCTTCAAATTGTTTTGAAAATCCAGGGGCCCAAGGGGCAAATTCTGTGCAAAAATGAGGGGCCTTTTTTAAAAAGTTAGGGGCCAATAATTTTTTTGTTACAAAAAATACATAATTTGATTTTGATCTTGTATTAGATGTTTTTCTTCAATCTATGAATAGACTTGAAATTACAGCATCGTCATGCATGGGTAATTATCCCAGTATTCATGCAACTATGATTAATGACGCCTTTCAAGTTTCACTGAGGTCCACATTCCAATTTATTTCTATTGAACAAAGAATTAAAAACATTAACTATCATTTATACTAAATGTTGTCACAAACATTGCCTATCATCAATGTAACGTAATGTTACATCCAGCAGATGACATGAACATGTCTGAAGCTGAGCAACCATGTGACAGCTCTTACAAATGTTTACAATAAATAAACAGTGAGTTTAGTGGGTGTTTTAATTCTTTTTACTGTCTTGAATTATATGTTTTCATTTTTAACGCTCTTTATGGGCAAAAATGAGAGGATATTACTTTGCTTTCTTTTTGACAATTTCATTTTCATTTTACAAATTCCAAAAAATCAGAGGTATTCCAAGGTACAATAATTTTTACAGACACTTCCTGTTTCTGTTTTTTTAGGATGATCTAAAGAATGTGTGTTTTAGATCTAATATTAGTGATGTCCAATCGGACAAAAAATCATAATCGATAATCGGAGAGGCATAATCAAACAATTAATCGATAATAATCGGAATTACTTAGTAACTGTACATCATTATTCAGAAACAAATAAAGCTGAATATAAATACAGTATTCAGAAACAAATAAGGCTGAATATAAATACTTTAATTGTAAAAGCCAAGTACTAGTGTTCTTGCTTTGTGATTGTAAGTTAAAGGCCAGATAGCTCCTTGCCCTGATAGACTGATAGTAGCCAAATCATCGCACTGTGTCTGGATACAGTAGGCCTATATTATCCGATCCTCATCCGCCATTGTTGTTTTTAGTAGCAAGAACCGGAAAGGAAACGGACTTTACTACAATCCGGAAACTACTCACCGAAGTCGGCGATGATCGATTATTTATCTTGTGATCGATTATTAGGATCGCTGCCCTAACAACGACCAACAATCGATCATCATCGATAATCACGACATTACTATCTAATATCATTCATATTTTAGTGCACCCCTGTAGGTGCACTGAGTAGAATTTTCATGTGTCATTTTTAAAATTTATTTGGGATTAACATGGGGGCACTGACAATCTGAAGCACTGCTAATTGGTAATGTTGACCTGGTATGTTATGTTATAACCATGTTGTTCCTTTCATGAGCAATGATTAACAGGACCTAAGTTTATTATTTTTACAAACTCAAATTTATTTAGGAAATGTTTGACACTGGAAATACCATTAATCTTTTTGTCTATTTTCAGTTTCAACAACAGGTCACTATGGCAATTAATCAATGCTACAGGTGTAATCAGACCTAAGGTATAAATGCACATTTTACTCTTTAACACTGTAACCATTTTTGTTACACATTCTCTTTTCTGAAGCATAAATGCATTTCTATCATACTCCTTTATGTAGTAAATTGCTGAATAAAACTAATACAAAATGTGGCATTAAATAACAGTATATACATCATTTATCATCCTTTTATATTTAGGTGTTTACATTGACTGCATGGTTTCTCTATTCCTTATGTAATAAATCCTTTTTGCATTATCAGATACTGACTGTCCCCGTCATATATGATCTAATCAATACATCACATCACATCAACTTATAATGATTGTCACCTAATACGGTAGCCCCTCAATTAGTAAACAATAGTACTTTCATTTAGTGGCTTCACATAATTTGTCAAGGTATAAGGTGGGACAAATCCAAATTTTAGATTACTATTATCTGATTTATGCTTTATATAATTGTTAATTAAAATACATCAGCATTGAGTTGCTTGGATATGATAATTAAGATTGTGTAACTGCCATTCCAGGCATACTAACCAGACCACAAAAATCGAACATAATACTTCTGTGTTTTCGGATGAATTTTAAAAATTTCATTTTAAAGTGTTTGGGAATTTCAAGGAAATTTAAAAATTAAATATTTTGAAAATTGAAGATGTCCAATTATTTAGAGTCTTAGAAATTAGAGACATTTTGGTGCCAATTTTGTTTCCCCGCTCCCTCCCACTATTGTAAAACACTGATATTCATACAAACATTATTTATAATGTAAATTTACAAAAAAAATAAAATAAAATAAAATAAAATAAAATAATAATAATAAATAAAAATTAAAAAAAAAAAAAAAAAAAAAAAAAAAAAAATCACGTAAAAACTACCTTTTGTGTTGTTGTTTTCATAAATAATTACAGTCAAACTTCAATTATTCGAAGTTGAAGGGTCTTCATTTTTAGGTTCGAATAATCGGGGGCCCGAATAATCGAATAAGTTAATTTGAAACTTCAAACCTCGATGCACTGTACGTTATCTTAAGACACAACAGTATTCTATTACACATTGAAAGTGTTTATTGGTGTCAGTTTATAATGAATAATGCCATGACCTATCATGATTTATTCCATAAAAACAGAAATATTAATTTTATTTCAATAAAAATAAAAATTTTATACCATCTGGTACAAATTTAAACACGCGTGATAATACATACGACACAGTAAGTACAGCCATCCAGAGAAAGTACACCATGCTTTTTATGCACGCAATACATGTTTTTATGATTTTACAGAATTTTAAACGAAACGAAACGAAACAGGTCTATAAAATTTCTAGAATTGAAATGTGAATAAGGCGGAAAACTGTCTCTGTCAACTTTATTACAAAATAATGATTTTTTTTAATTACCGGACTAGGCTATATAAAATATCAAATTAATATTCAGATGTCGCTTTTTTTTCTTTTTTTTTTAAATTTATGATGGTAATCGTGGTCAACAGAATTCTTTTTATCGTTTACTTGAGTATGGCTACACACGTGCAGTTCATTTTCTTTTACCTGGGATTATAATTACTATTTGATTGAACAATTAAGATTAATTTTTGCGATTGATGATCAACATGGCTTACGATGGACAAAACAAGGCGTACACATGTCTACAAAATGACTGTGCGTCATGCTTGGGTAACATAAACAGGTAAAGGTGAAACCATACTCTTTTGTATTAAATTGTACACGTGAGAGTTGTTTTATTTTAGAAATGAATAAAAATGTCAACTTCGAATTTTGGGGGGTATATTTCCACTGAAAAGTCTAACTCAGGACTCAAATAATGTTCGAATAATCGTGGGTATTCGAATTACAAAGTTCGAATAAGCGAAGTTTTTTAATAAGAAGTTATAGAGCAGGGCGGTCGGGACTTACGGAGAACTTCGAATAACCTAAGGTATTCGAATAAAAGAAGTTCGAATAATCTAAGTTTGACTGTATTTAATAAAGTGTTTGTTGATCAATATTCATGGTTCTTTAAGTAAATATTCATCAAGAATACCATTTTGCTTGAAAGTAAATAACATTACTTTTGTCATCAACTACCAATGTTTTAGGTTCATCAAAACACTGCTTTTTATTTTGTAACTTTCTGCAATCAAATTATTTAAAATTGGTGATATTTGCCATGCGTTTGTGGATCAAGTTAACTATGTATTTCGTTTTGATCTAATTCAATATTTTGTCATGCATATGTACATTTTAAGAATTGAAAAATGCAAAAATGAAACGATTATTGGAAGCTAAAATTGCACAAATAAAACCTTAGAAAAAACTTTTTTTTTTTAAATTATTTCAAATATATTTTAATTTTGATTTAATTTTCATCTTGAAGAGTTTTTTCTTTGTGTCTGTTGACTGGAACAGCTGAAGCGTCACTTTAAGGAATTCCCATTAACATATGCTAAATGAGAGATACCTTGTTTTTCTTATTAAATGAAATTAACTAAAATGTCACTTCCTGTTTTCATCAGAAAAAATGTCTTTGATTTTGAATTAGTGTACTGACAAGAATCTCTTGCACAATTTTCTCAGCAGTGAACATTAATTTTAATCATCTTTCACTGACATAGAAAATTAAAGCACTTTTATGTAGAGGTATGATTTTATTGAGTTTACATAAAAATGTAATACATGGTACATCACCTGTCTTAAGTTATGACATAACACTCCATAGTGCCAATACACAATGAAACAAACATGTGAATTTCAAAACAACATAATTTATATGTAAAGTAACAAAAACAACAAAGTTAATTCTTGATTTTATAAAATCAAATCTTTATTTAAAGTGCTCTCCATTGCTGAGTTCCAACAAAAATGGGTCCAGATTTAGAGGTAAAAAATGGCTGTCCAAAATCATAGGAAATCAAAAAAATTATTGAAATTAAAGAAAAGGGGGTCTGAAAAACAGAGGGTTCGAAAACATGGAAGGATTACTGTAATCAAAATAATCAATTTGCTTGGTTTAGCTACATCAGTCATATGACTATAATTACCACATTTCAGCTTTAAGCTTGATGGAAATATAAATATGATAAAAGCAACATGCTTAGGAAAGGTTTTTTTTATTCAATAACACCTTAACTTTTGCAGAAATTTTTAAATTTCTATAACTATTTAAATGCCGTAATAAGTTAAGTATCTGTATGATGATGCATTCAAAAAATATTTTCTATTGTTTTTAGGAGCTTGTGGAAAGAGAACTAAAGAGAAATGAAAAGAAAATATTGGAAGGTTTATCATACTTCAAGAAACCAACGTTAGTTCAACATATAGAGTCTAGTGTTCAATCCATTATGTTGTGTGCTGGGTCATCCTTGGCAAGTCCTTGGAAAAAATAACAGGCACCATATTAATATTAGCATAATAACAATACTGTAAATTGTTAAAAATTTAGTGGCAGTTTTATTTTAGTGCAATTGGCAGAAGAATTCAACTGCTAAAATAATTTTGTCAGACAAATACTACAGTCCACCAAAACAGTCTGTAAAGATGATGTTGAACTGTTGAATATTATACCTCTCCCTGTCATATAATCATATTAATGATCAAAAAATAAATTTTTTAACCATATTCAATCAATGAGAAGTTATATCAAATATCAATCTACACTTGCAAAACAATAAGTTTTATCAATCAGTCCAAAGAGTCCCTTTCCATTTCAGCTGAAAGAGAATGAAATGTGCACATTAAATTAAAATGGAATAAAATCTTAATTAAATTAGGTTAAATCCTAAAAAAAGTCAATTTATCCACAATAAACCAGTTTGAAAAGGCACTAAAAATCCTCAAAATTTAATAAATTGGCATTTTTAGACTTGGGAACTCTGGAGTTTTTCTTGTGACACCACATTTTTAGATCACCTGAGCGAATGCTCCAGGTGAGCTTTTCAAATACCCTTTTGTTGTCGTCCGTTGTCTTTAAACTTTTCACTTAAATGACTTCTTCTCCAGAACCAGTGGCCCAGTGATAATAAATCTTAATCTGGATCTTATCTGGGTAAAGCCCTTTCATTTTGCGAAATTGGTTGATATTGACCTACATTGAAGTTCACAGTGACCTAAAGTAGTAAAACCTTTAAACATCTTCTTGTCATGAACCAAAAGGCCTAGAAGCTTGGAAGGTGTACCAAGTTTGCGAAGCTTGTTGACCTTGACCTACATTGAAGGTCACAGTGACCTAAAGTATTAAAACCTTGAATTGTCTTATTGGCATGAACAAAAAGGCCTAGGAGCTTGAAACTTCATATATAACAAGAATCTCTACCAAGGTTGTGAAGCCGGGTTGATCTTGACCTATATATTTTAGGTCAGAGTGACCTAAAGTAGAAAAGACTTTAAAATCTTTGTGTTATATTCTTCTTTAAAAACAATGGTTTAATTTTGATGAAACTTAGTTGTAATCATGCCTTGGTTAAGGCCTTTCAGCTTAATTAGGATTTATTATATAGTCCGGTACAGGTGTAAATTTTGGGGTCCAAGAAAGGGTTACCACTGGTGCTAAAATAAAACTCTGCTAATACAACTTCTATACAACAGTATAAAGCAGTTTACATATAAATGCATTTTATTTAAAATGAAAGTGTCAAGTTAAGGTAAAATATGAACAAGAAAGTATTAGAACTGGAGTTATTTACAACTAAAATGTAATTAATGAACCAGGATTTGCCACAAATGGATGGTAAATGTGTGGGACAGATGTTACTATTTTGGAGCCATTGATTCATATCCTCTCTAGATTATACTGGAAGTGATTTGCCACCAAGATTTAGTTTGTACAACATTTATTTGCTTTTCAAGTCAGAATTTCCGTGTTCAAGATCTAATTATAACCAAGATGAAACATTATTATATAACCATATATATGATATACAATTAGAACACTTCAAATGGAATTAGAAATGAGCAAATTCAAAAACATTTACAAAAGTACATGATGTTTAATGCTTTATTAAAACATGTTGATATTCTTTCTATAGACATGAAGAAGGAGCACAGCTGAAAGACAAGAAAATTTCTAACTCTCAGAAACAAATAATATCAAAAATAAGTAAATTTTTGGTAAGTGTTTATTTTTTATATACAAATATTGTGTCTGTAAGTCATTGATTTTCATTTTTAGCTCACCTGGCTTTAGCCAGCGTGAGCTTATGGTATGATGCGGCGTGTGTATGTGTGTGCATGCGTGCATGCATCCGTAAACTTTACATTTTAATCTTCTTCTCCAAAACCACTGGGCCAAATTTAATGAAACTTTGTAACCATTATGCCTGGGTGAAGCCCTTTCAGATTTGAAAAAATGAAAGAGTTATGTCCCCTTGGGGCCCAATAAGGGGGGAAATAGTGAAAAACTTTAAAAATCTTCTCCTCTGAATGTACAAGAGATATACCTTAGTTATTTCATTTATAACATCCTTAGGTCATCTAGTTTCAGATTTGCACAAATAGTAGCCATGGGGCTCAAAATGGGGAAATGGTAAGGTACTGAGTGGGGAATTTCTTAAAATTATGTATTTGTCAGTTTATCTTGAAAACTATTAACTTTTTGTATAGACATAAATATTAGAATATTGCAGGTATTGCAACAACAATTATTTTGATATATGGTTCAAGGTCATGTGTTGAAAGGTCAAGGTCACAGCTGCAAAACAAGACTTTAATTGCTAATTTTCTTGAAAAGAATTAACTTTTTGTATAGGCATGTATGTTAGAATATTGCAGGTATTGAAATGGTGATCATTTTGATAAATGGTTTAAGGTCATATGTTGAAAGGTCAATGTCCCAGCTGCAAAAGAAGACTTAAATTGCTAATTATCTTTGAAAATTAACTTTTTTATAAGCATGTATATTAGAGTATTGTAGGTATTGGGACAATGATCATTTTGACATATGATACAAGGTCATATGTCGAAAGGTCAAGGTCTCAGCTGCAAAAGAAGACTTAAATTGCTAATTATCTTTCAAAACTACTAACTTTTTGTATAGGCATGTATATTAGAATATGGTAGGTATTGACATGACGATGATATATGTTCAAAGGTCAAGAACATAGTTGCATAAGTAAACTGAAATTGGTTAATGATTTGGAAATTATTCATTGCACTACAGTTACTTCATGCATATTATATAAGCTACCTATAAATGAAATGTTACTGGATATATTTCTGATTAAGTTTTGTCTATTGCACTTTGCAAACAATTTTGGACATATCCTCAGGTGACCGTTAAGGCCCATGGGCCTCTTGTTTGATTAGTGATATAGTTATTTTATTGTAGCGCAAAACTCAAATTGTAAAATTGATAAAAAAGTTAAAGTGAACACCACTGATATAGTATGAAAACTAATAAAACATAAATAAAACATATTGCAAACTGGCATTATTTCTTACACTGGCCCGAGCCTGATTCAAGATGGTGAGAGGCACTGTGGTCTGTAAGTGTGAACTTTAAACCACCAAGGTACCTGTTTTCCCAGTTCAAAATCTTTTTCAATTGATTAATTTGTAGAAATGTACCATAGTGAGGAAAATGTAGACTAATTTCTGTATAATTCATAGTTGTCTGACGTAAGATAGAGACAGAAGATTTGTCATATTTCATGTATTATTAATGATTTGTTTGTTTTGTTTCCCTCTGACAGGGTTTGGATGAATTGCAGAGTTTAGAACTCTTCCTGTTTTACTTGGCAAATGATTACAGAGGATCACAAAAAAATCTAAAGGTAAAATAATCTTCAATTTAAAGCACATTTTTTAGGTTCTATATTCATCATTCAGTTTAACTTTTTACATGTTTGACTTAATCAAAAGTAACATACATACTGCCATATTGGTAGATAGGAGGGGAGTTACAGTGTTCAATGCCTTAGTCTAGAATCTCACACAAGTATAACGACAAGTCAGTGACAAAGGAAACAAGAGTAAAAAAGAAAGCTGCACACTTTTTCACACTAAGATCTGCCTGAGATTTGAACTGGGGCAGTTGAAATGTGCTAAAATGAACATAAATGATTCTTAAAGTTAGTGGCAGCATCATCCTTGTGTTAATGGTAGGACCTTATGTATTTATTTAGCTATGTTACTTTTATACTTCACATGCAAAGAAGTGGTTTCAATTTGAATCTTAAATATCTATCCATTGCTTTGTAACATTTGCAATAATAACACAGTTTAATAATAGAAGATATTTACAAATGTCAATGCCATGCTTTGATTTATAAAATAATTATAATATTTACATTAAATTGTAGAAGATATTTTCTTATGTCAACGCCATGCTTTTATTTATAAAATAATTATAATATTAACATTAAATTGTTGGATATATTTTCTAATGTCAACACCATGCTTTGATTTATCAAATAATTATATTTACGTTAAATTGTAGGAAATATTTAGTAACGAACGTCACATTCAGACATTGATTTATAAGATAAGAGATTATTATAACACAGAAAGATTGTACCTACTTCAGTGTTTAAAAGTTGTCCTAAACTTCTGGCAAGATGAAATGCACCCTTTTAAGGTAAATATAACATACAAGTATATATTGTGTTTTAAACATTAAGTTTGGTTAATAAACAAAATCGTTTAGTCTCCTTCAAATTTTATAAAAAGTTTGAGTTACCTGTAAACTCCCAAATATTAAGTCATTTTTACCTTTGAGTGCCCAAAAGTTACATCTAAATTCCCAGGAAGTTAAGTTACTTGTATCTTTAGACATAAAAAAAAATTATGTTACTTACAAACTCCCAAAAGGTTATATAACCTTCAAACTCCCAAAAGGTTATGTTACTTACAAACTCCCAAAAGGTTATGTAACCTTCAGACTCCCAAAAGGTTATGTAACCTTCAAAATCCCAAAAGGTTATGTAGCCTTCAAACTCCCAAAAGGTTATGTAACCTTCAAACTCCCAATATGTTATGTAACCTCCCAAAAGGTTATGTAACCTTCAAACTCCCAAAAGGTTATGTAACCTTCAGAATCCCAAAATATTAAATTACATATACCTTTAATTTCAAAAGGTTAAGCTACCATTAAATCCCAAAATTTTATTTCACTTCTAAGTGTCCATAGAGTCTTGTCATCTTTGAATTCAAGGTCTTTTTATTCTAGAAATTTGATCCTTATCATATGAATGTTATTTTAAATAATTTGCACCAATGCTATTTTCTTTTTTGATGTTTTATAATTCAGTCTTACTGTTGTCATTTGCAGGATGAACTGGCTCAGGTTATGGCTACACTTGCACCAAATGATAAAATTTTAGAAGAGGTATGTATTTGCTCCGGTGTCTAATAAAATGATAAAAAATCAGAAGTTTTATTTTAAGTTGTCTCAGTATGTTGGTCATCCTTATCTTGTTTGGCTTTTTATCATTAACTTGAGGTGTGTTTTGGATTGATTGTTGCTAAGTACTTGTTTTTTTAGCTGCAAATTTATTTTATCCATGTGTCAGTTATTGATTATTGACTTTAACTTGGTCTTGTGTTTCAGTTATAAGCCAGTATAACTTGCAAACATTTTATCTATCTATAGACCATTTTAAAATGTTGGAACTCCTTTTATTCTTTTAATATGATAACTGGAAGGAAAAGTATTCTTTAAGTTTTTTTTATGGGAACACATTAAAAGTTTTCATTTTTATGTATAAATGACTTGTATTTCAAATTACAAGTTTTATACTAATGTTTTTTGTATACAAAACTACAAAATCTATTAATGTCTTCTGAGAAAATGCTAAGATAAAACTAAAAAGATCTTCTTGAGAGTTAGCTGGTATCATAATAAAAGTGAACAATTGGAAGAGCTAACTTGTAAATGATGAATATACATGAATAATAATCCATATTTTGGACCTGGAATAAGATTTTTATAAAGATACACCTTCTCATTATTTATAAAGATTAACATAAAGATGAAGTTAATGGAGTTTAGAGTCTACATTTGGCCTTTCGGCCATTATGCAGACTAGAGATTAACATACATGTATGTTGTTTTTTATTTCAGTTAATACAACAAATAACCAGTTGTTTAAGTGCTCCATTACCAACATGGGAAACTAACAGTGTTCTTATGGTAGATATGTGTGTGTGTGTGTGTGTGTGTGTGTGTGTGTGTGTGTGTGTGTGTGTGTGCGCACCAATATTACATTCAATATACATGTACATTTATATAACATATCAATACAGAAATACAGTCAAATCTGGTTAATCACATAGCCTCCGTGATTCAAAACTACATATATGTGATTAACTGATATATACGATTAAGCAGGTTTTACTATTTTAGACACATCAGTAAAGTTCCTGCATAGACAGTGCCGATTAAATGATTATACATGTAAGAAAAGTCATTTTATATTTTTGTGTGAAATAAAGAAAAATCTAATAAATTTCCATCCCACAACTAGAGAATAATTTTTTACAAAAAATAATGAAATTATTTAATTGCAACCAAAAAAGTGTTTGTTAGTTTTTACAGCAAGGTAAATCAAACCAATACTACTATGCCCTTGCCGTTTAAAATATGAAGGGGATGTACTATATGATTAAAACAGTTTCCCCGTCTACCACTATTGAGATTTTATAAAATTTTAAAAAAGCATTTTCTCTTGAAAAATTGGACACTGAAAATTCAGAATTGCCGATGTGGCCCAGTGAAAAAAGTTTTCGCCCGACATTTGAAGTTATTATCAGCATTGCTACACAAACAAAACATTGTTTTAATGTATATATTCAAATAAACTATATGTTAAATTTACATTTTATGTTGTTTATTTCATAAAAAAAACTCTTTTTAAGTGTTCGTTGTTCAATAATCGCAACACAAATGCAATACACATCGATGGCGTCATCTTGAAAAATATGCAGCCAGTACAGTTTATATAAGAGTTACTTCCCTCTAGGCTTTGTTAAACATATCAAATGAAAATCACTGACGATGACCGAATGGGGTCATATGCAAATGCGCTGAATACCAGAAAAGTTCCACACATTTTTTAACCAATGAAAAAAACATTATTTTTGTTTTATTACTGATGAATGTGTATTTCCATTTTTCCAAAGTTACCCAAAATAAAACAACTTATTCTGAGAGGTTCAAACGGGTCATTTCACTTGCAAATGTAATTCCTAATTAATTTTGCCATAACTTTTAAACCTCACATCAGCACTTTTTAGCTCAACTGGCTAAAGCCAGATGAGCTTATGGCATGATGTGTGCGTCCATGCGTCCGTCCGTCCGTCCGTCCGTCAACAGCTAAAACTCTGAAACTACTGGGCAAATTTTAACAAAACTTGGCAGGAATGATTCCTAGAAGGAGTAGATGAAAATTTTTACAATTGGTTTGCATGGCAACCAAAAGTAGGTCACAGCGACCTAGAATGCAAAAACCCAAAATAAGCTTCTTCTCTGTAACCATAGATTATATGAAAAATCTGATGTGATATTTGGCTTCTAGACACCCTTAAACATATAGGGTGTACATTTCGTGAAATTTCCGTCAAAAACTAGGTTACACGTTTTTAGCGTTTTTCTGTCATACTTCGTAAAAAGTGCAAATAAAAATTATTATGGGATATGAACTTTGAAAATCTTCATCTCTGAAACCATGAAGCCTTAAGCTGTCATATTTGGCAGTTAATATCACCCCTTTACCAAGTTTGTACAAATGGTGGCCCCCAGTTTATTTTTGGGCCCACGCCAGGAGCCCATATATCTGCATATGCATATATTGGAAATCAAGTTTAAAAAACTTCTTCTCTGAAACTGTAAGGCCCAAAGCTTTCATATTTGGCATTTAACATCAGCTCAAGTCCCTCTACCAGGTTTGTACAAATAAAGGCCCCAGGGCCATTTTTGGACCCACCCCAAGGGCCAATATATCTAAATATGCATATATGGGAAATCAAATTTAAAAATCATCTTCTCTAAAGCTGTAAGGCCTAAAGCTTTCATATGTGGCATTTAACATCAGCTCAAGTCCCTTTACCAAGTTTGTACAAATGGTAGCCCCACAGGCCATTTTTGGCCCCACATGTCTTCATATGCATATATTGGAAATCAAATTTAAAAATCTTCTTCTCTGAACATAGGGCTTAAAGCTTTCATAATCAGCTCAAGTCCCTTTACCAGGTATGTACAAATAAAGGCCATTTTTGGTCCCACCCAGGGGCGCATATATCTACATATACTTATATGGGAAGTCAAATTTAAAAATCTTCTTCTCTGAAACTGTAAGGCCTACAGCTTTTATAGTTAACATTTAACATCAGCTCAAGTCCCTGTACCGAGTTTATATAAATGGAGGCACAAGAACCATTTTCATCAGTTGAGCTCAACAGGCCCTTTTGGGCCTCTTGTTTATTAGATATGCAAAGTTTTTAGCTCACCTGACCGAAAGAAGACATATATTGTTAATTATCTCGAAAACTATTAACTTTTTGTATAGGCATGTATATTAGAATATTGTAGGTATTGTTACATCAGTTATTTTGATATATGTTCAAGGTCATATGTTGAAAGGTTAAGGTCACAGCTGCAAAAGAAGACATAAATTGCTAATAATCTCGAAAATTATTAACTTTTTGTATAGGCATGTATATAAGAATATTGTAGGAACTGATATGGCGATCATTTTGATATATCGTACAAGGTCAAATGTTGAAAGGTCAAGGTCACAGCTGCAAAAGAAGACTTAAATTGCTAATTATCTTGAAAACTGTTAACTTTTTGTATAGGCATATATATAAGAATATTGTAGGTATTGTGACAATGTTTATTTTGATATATGGGTCAAGGTCATATGATCAAAGGTCAAGGTCATAGCTGCAAAAGAAGACATGAATTGCTTATTACAGTGAAACCTGTCTATAAAGGCCACTCAAGGGATGCAGCCAAAGTGGCCTTTATAGACAGGTGGCCTTTATAGACAAGTTCTCTGATCAAGGATCAACAAAAATTATTATCTGAACCGTTTTTTTTATTCATTTTAGTACCCAAATTAAACTGAATATAGCTAACCATGAAATTGTTTTTTTTTTATAACTTGAGATTAACCAAGAAAAAAAAATTTTTTAACATTAATTTATTACTGGCCTGGTAACATTTATGTATCTAAGTGATCTATTCTCTCTCTCTGTTTTGCTAGGTATAGGGGTGTTGCATAGTGAAGTATTATTCTTATCACGCTTCGTTACACCTATACAAACATAATTAGGTCACTTCAGACCCATATTACACTCTTGTTAATTCAGACTTCAAAGGAAGATTTTACATAATGAATTACACGGTTAAGTGATCAGAGTAGTGATTATCTGTGCCATTTGTAACCGTCAAATTTACTGTTTACATTTCGTTATTAAAAATAACTATTAATTTTTAATATAAAAATCATACACAAACATAAAATAAACAATAAAATATTTTTTCTGGTGCCGAATTTAATCGTAGTCGGTGCGGAATTGAATTTAAATTGTGGCCAAAAACATATCGTTACCGAAATGACTTTTTACACTGGTGCCGAGATGACTTGATATCGCATCGTGGTACGATTTCCAAACTAACGAAATTAATGTCCGTTAGCGGTAGAACGGCACATACTGTACGGTTTATTTCCCAAGATACATTTGCTTCATAGTCTGATAACACAGCTTTGATTTGGGTTCGTCTGACACCATAATTCCGCAAGTTTCCTAGTACTTAATTTCTCCTTTTCAGAATTATTAAACAATTATACTCGCTGTTCTAAAGTCAATGCATTCCGTTTACTATGACATAAAGGAAAAAACATCAGATATTACTGCATGTTATAAAATTTAAAAAATGTCAATGTCTTATCGGTATGTAAGCTTTACCCAATATGGCCGCTTAGATACATATAAACAGAGTTGCATTATGGGATTTTTTGTTTCATGTCAACTGGTTCCGGAAATTTCCGGAAACTGACGAAGTTACGTAAACATTGCAAATGGCCGCTATAGATAGTTCTGTTGAAGCTTGGGGTCGGAAAAATGGTGGCCGTTGGCCGCATAAGACAGTGACCACTATATAGAGGTGAAATAAAGAACAAAATCCATCGGGGGGGGGGGGGGAATAAGATATGGCCGTTATTGACAAGTGGCCGCTTTATACAAGTGGCCGCTAACACAAGTTGGACTGTATCTCGAAAACTATTAACTTTTTGAATAGGCATGTATTTAGAATATTGTAGGAATGGATATGGTGATCATTTTGATATATGGTACAAGGTCATATGTTCAAAGGTTAAGATCACAGCTGCAGAAGAAGACTTAAATTGCTAATTATCTTGAAAACTGTTAACTTTTTGTATAGGCATATATATTAGAATATTGTAGGTATTGCAGCAGCGGTGATTTGATATATGGTTCAAGGTTATGTTTTCAAAGGTCAAAGTCATAGCTGCAAAAAAAGACATAAATTGCTTATTATCTTGAAAACTTTAATTTTTTGTACAGGCATGTATATTAGAATATTGTAGGCATTGACATGGCGATCATATATGGTTCTAAGTCTTATATGTTCAAAGGTCAAGGACATAGCTGCATAAGTATACTGAAGTTTGTTAATGATTTGGAAATTATTCATTGCATAACAGTTACTTCATGCATATTATATAAGCTATTTATAAATGAAATATGGCTGGATAATTTCTGATTAAGTTATGTGGCAGTTCTTAACTTGAGAAAACTTGTAAAATAAAGTTTCTGTACGTAATATATTCTCTTTTGCACTTTGCAAACAATTTTGGACATATCCTCAGGTGAGCGTTAAGGCTCATAGGCCTCTTGTTATGTCTTTCATTATTATTTTATAAATAATTTTTTTTTCTGAAATGTCACAATGGTGAAAGAGGTCCCATACAAAAAACCCATGTGGTATCTTCCATGACAGACATGCGGCAAATGTGTAGTTTAACAATCAGCTGGTTATGGCTTCTTTCATTTATTCAATAGCATTGCTTAATAAACAAATTTTTACTAAGTGTAACAATGTTTTGGATGATGAAACAAAACCATTAGACAAGTGACTTCAGGTATTTACTGATTAATAAACAAAAACCTGATTTTTTTATCTCTGATATTTTAACCATTGACTGTCACATGTGCACGTGGTAGCATTACTGAGTCTTACATAAAAATGCTAAATGTTCGACTGAATGTAGATACCTCACGTGTCTGTGTTGTTTTAACAATTTATTAAGTATACTTTTGTACAACTAATTAATGATTCTCCTGTCATAATTCTCTTTTTAAACTGTATTTTGAAGAAAAATTACAAAAATTTAAAATTATTGGTAATGGCTGGAGATCGGGTCGGGAAATTTTCTATGCGATCAAGCGGGGTTGGACTTTTTGGTTGTGCAATTAAACAGGTATTTTTCAATAGAATACATAGGAAATGGTTTTGGATTTCACAATCCTGTGTGAATATCTGATATATGCTTTTATCCGATATGCGATTAAGTGGGTTTGACTGTACATGAATACATGCAAATTCCAATTCTAGCTTGTTTAATTGTTGGTCTATATTTTTTTTTGTGTGTTTTATATATAGTAAATACATATAACATTTAAAAATAATTATGTGTACAAGCACACTTGACACATATGCACACAACCAATGTGTAATTTGTAAATGCTAATTATAATCTTTTGTGGGTTTTTTTTATCAGACAGATAAACAGGCACAGATTTGGGTTCATCAAAACTTGAAAGAACAGGTAATGTTGAAATAACTTCATGTTAGTGTTATAATTCTATGGAGGTTTGTGGCAGAGAGTCAGACTATAAATCCAGTGATTATGAGATCAAACCTTCATTAGCATGTTGTAAACTAAGTACCAGTACCAGTTTTCACCTTGACAAACTATGAAGGATTAGGATTGTTGCTGCCGTCTCTGCAAGCAAGCACTAGAGTGTTCACAAGTACTTGGCACTGCCAGTCATGGTTACATTAAGGTAGTCAGGCGTGATATGGCTGGTACTAGTACTGCAGTGCAAAGATGTTGAGAAACAAGCCATGAGACTATTAAAGTTGTCTAATATAGTAAATAGTTATGTTAGTTTATACTTGTCTAAAACAGTTATCCCTTTACAATAGATTGTCATATTGATATCTAAATTTGTTGATTATTTTGTATTTATGTAACTAATTCCTCTGTATGCTTAGTAGTACATGTGTGTGTGTGTGTGTGTATATATATATATATATATATATATATATATATATATATATATATATATATATATATATATATATATATATATATCAGGGGTCCAGAAACGGTCATATTTGCCGGACATGTCCGACAAAAATAACTTTTGTCCGATGTGAAATATAGCTTGTCGGACATTTTTAGTTTAAAATAGAATTCACTTAATCGGGCACGTAAATAAATATGTTTATCGGTCATTATTTAACTCGAGTATTCTTTGCTATCACCTGTCAGTCATTTTCAATAAATAATAAAGATCTAATAATTAGGCTTTTGTTTATTAATCAGTTAAAATCCATGGTCTCAATCTGTTCCTTTTGTTTCATCGTCCGAATCATCATTACTTTAGTTGATAAGTTGTTTATTAAGTAATCACATCGCTTAACAGACGGAAGCCATAAACAGCTGATAACGAGTCCTTGAAGGTCATGGTCGTCGGACTATTTCAAAGAGGTTTCATGTGGGATGTTAAATAATAATACATAGTACGGTCTTGGCAAACTGTTTAGTTATAAATAAATAATTTTAAAAAAGTCTAAATAAAATCAAAGAGGTCTCAAAATGAGGTTCAGTAAAGTTCGTGTAACTTCGGGAAAACGAAAATGCGCGATTGTCAATAAACAAAGATGGCCGTCAAGCCATGTGTCGTCAACGCCGACAGTTCAAAATCAACACTTTAATATGTGAACATATAAGTCTGACCATATATATATATATTTTTTTTTTGCTTTTCACTGCATCGGTTGTACAGTTGCTTTGAAAAAAAAAAATGTCCGACACCTCAGTCAAAGTTTTCCTGAGCCCTGATATATATATATATATATATATATATATATATATATATATATATATATATATATATATAATATATATGTTACGTTACTCTTTCTTTCTTTGACAGTGTGAACTACTGGAAATATTGATGATTTACTTAAAAGATTTTGAAGTCAATTTAGATCAAGCTATACAATTTATGGACTTGTTCAGGGTAAGTTATTTCATAGGGAATAGAAAATGTTCAGACTTTATGTCCATTTATCTGTCTGTTTGTATACTGTAGATGTCCATTCATCTGTCTGTCTGTATACTGTAGATGTCCATTCATTTGTCTGTCTGTATACTATAGATGTCCATTCATCTGTCTGTCTGTATACTGTAGATCACTTTTGTTTCATGAGACTGGATTTTGTATGAAATGGCAGAATGATTGAGTCTTTAATTTAAATATTCAAATGACAAATATTTTCATTGAAATGAATCTATTCTGCTACAATATGTACAGGTTTATATATGTTTTACTTACATAAAAAAGGTCAGCATATAGAAATTTTCAAGTTCACTGTTGAATTTGTGCAATGGAAAAACAATCTTTTTTTAGTAACCCTTTTGTTGTGTCATACTTTCACAGTAAAAAGTTTTTTTTTTAGTTTTAGAGCATGTGTTCTTAGAATACAGTTTAAAAAAATTTGGCTTTTGTTTTTTTAGTCTGTGAACACCTATAGTTGTGTGTCTATTCCTGTTTTTTAATCTTTTTTATTAGCTCAAAGGCTCAAGCTTTTCTGATCAAAATTTGTCTGTCTTCGACGGCATCCGCAGCATAAACTTTTACATTTTCGACTTCTTTTCTAAAAATACGAGGTAGATTTCAATGAAACTTGGTCAGATGCATATATGGGCCAGTGCAATTCAGATTCGTTTGTGACGTTGTCATGACTCCCAAAACTAGGTCAAGGTGACCCATGGTTCCAAAAAACTTAAAAAATCTTCTTCTCCAAAAGCGATGATGGGAGAAAAAATCTTATGTGATATTTGACTTCTCTAGGGTCTTAAGCTTATAAATTGTTCATTTTGTGAAATATGGTAAAAAATTAGGTTACGTGTTTTTGCGTTTAATTTAAAAAATTTAGTAAAATGGCTTCAATTTATTTTAACTTGACTATATGAATAGATATTGACATGGGGTTTTGAGTTTTGACTTTTTCTTGAAATAACCTTCAAAATGGGGTCAAGTTCAAAGTTCAAGGTCATGACCTAGTTTGTAAGTTGTGTAGGTTTAGGCTATTTTCTTCCAAATTATAAGAGATATATAATATTAAAACATTGTTAAAATGTTGAGCATGACAAAATGTAAAAAGGTATAAAGTTTCGTAACTTTATGATAATGCATTTAGGAGTTGTTGCTCCTAAAATGTTATGTTTTTGCTAAAAAAAACCCCAAAAATTGTGCACTAGCTTGAAAACTATAAACTTTTTGTATAGGCATGTAATTTAAATATTGTAGGTATTGACATGACAAACATTTTGATATATGGCTCAAGGTCATACATTCAAAGGTAAAGGTCATAGGTGCTTAAAAAGACTGAAATTGTAAATTATCTTGGAAACTATTAACTTTTTGTATTGGAATGTATATTAGATTATTGTAGGAATTCATATTGTGATCATTCTGATATAAGATTCAAGGTCTTACGTTTAAAGGTCAAGGTCATAGATGCATAAAAAGATTCAAATTATTAATTATCTTAAAAACTATTAACTTTTTTTGTAGGCATGTATATTTTATGTATTTTTGCAAATGATTTTGGATATATCCTCAGGTTTGCCATATCCTCGGGTGAGCGTTAAGGCACATAGGCCTCTTGTATAAAGATGCATTTAAATACCTGGATGTGACTTCGTGATTATAAGAACTTGTGTGATTATGAATATCACATTATATATGGTACGTAAGGGTTCACAACAGCACAAAAGACAGTAGCTGTGTTTGCATGTTTTGTTATTACACATTTTTTTTAAATTTTTTTTTTTATAGCGCCATGGCTATGGAAAACGGCAGATATACAAACATGTGTTAGATGAGTCACATGAACCACTTATCAAGAGAATTGGGTAAGTGTTATTAATAATAATAATATCATCATCATCATCATCATTTATCTCATAAACATTACTGTAATATTGACTTCTACTCTTTTTTAACTATCATCAAGTCTGAACTGAACTATGTCATTCCTAATTTTGCCTTGAAAATATTATTGAAAATGGTGTCAAAATAGGTTATAATTTATAATTAAATATTGATGGCTCGTAATATGTGAAAAAAAACCTGTGTATGTGATATCTTTTAGAATGATTTTACCAAGTCTAAATAAGTCATAATAAAAAAAAATGAAAGTAAAATTTAATTTCTTGGCACTTAAGATGAGCTAACCCACAAATAATACTCATTTAGGGCCTGAATATTTATTTAGGAGCCAATGTTGCAAGGCCCTCTAAGTTGAACACTGAAACATTATAGTGTTCACGGGGATTAAAAGAATAATGGGATATTTCTGTAGAATTAAGCTCTTATAAAATGTATTTGTTATATGTGTGAAGTATAAGGTAGTTCAGCAAATACACTTAACAGATGAAATAGAAGCATTTTTTTTATCATAACAACAATGTTATTTCAATTGTAGATATTTAGAAGTCTTAATTATATTGGAAATATTTGATTTAGAAACTGTATATGCCAGTAACCAGCTAGAAAGGTTTGACATATTTTTGTTGTTTTCAGCTCACTTAACTAAAGTTTATGGCAAGGCACATGTATATGTATATGCTTGTGTGAATCGTAAGCACCTATTTTCCACCTTTACTTTTAAAAAACTGAACATATTTCAATGAATTTTGCCTGAAGCATACATGGGCTGGTGCAATTCAAATTTGTTTGCAACATTAAGATGGCTTCCAAATGTTGTTCACAGATCCTGTTCACAGTGATTTTAGGTACAAAATATTATCCAAAATGGATAGGTTATAAAAAAGCATTATGTAATGTTGACTTCTCTTGGGTCTTTAACCTCTAACTTGATCAATTGTTGGAATTTGGTTAAAAAACGGGGAATGCTTTTTGTTTATTCAGTAAATTAGAAAATATATTGTATAATGATTTCATTCTGTTTTGGTTTGACCCTATTAACACATAATGGTATATGGATTTCAGTTTTGACATTTACTTCTTCTAAAGCCTTCAAAATGAGGTCAAAGTCATGAAGTATTTATTTTACTTCGTAGTTTTGTTAATATTTGGCTAAAAATGCTAATTTCATTATTTAAAAACAAGATCAAACAGATGAGATCAATACAAGTAACAACTTTAGAACCTATATGATCATCCACAAAGGAGTTAATACCCTCGAAATGTAAAAAAAAAAAAAGAAAAAAAAAAAAAATGAAAATTTTAACAACTTCCGTAATGACTATGAATAAAGATCATCTATGGAATTGACATTAGTATAAGGAACAAAAATTGCATTTATTCTCAGGTGAGCAGTAAGGCCCTTGGACCTACTATATAATTACCCAGTTGTTCAGCAATTTCAAATTTCTTTTATTAGCTTTTATATGTGCCTTCAATATGATTTCATTTGAAATTTCATATTCTAAAGTTTTATCCATTTGTCAAGATTTTTAAGTCATGAATATCGATATGGCAATCATTTTGATGTATAGATCGAGGTCATATGTTCAGTAGTCAAAGTCAAAACTGCAAAAGAAGACTGAAATTGTTTATTATCTTAGCTGCATAAATATACTCGAAAGGTTAATCATCAAGAAATTTCCATTGTACACTTGCATGCATTTTTGCTATTTATAAATGAACTGTGACTAAATATTTCTGATTAAGTATTGTGGCAGTTTCTATAATTACAGTTATTGACTGTTTTACTTTGCAATTACTTTTGGACATATTCTCAGGTGAGTGTTAAGGGTCTTTCTTTTGCTGTAGAAATGTAGATTAAACTTCCTAGCCCTTGTATAAATCAAAAGTTTTTTTTTCTAATTAATGCCTAAGACTAGTTATTAGTCCCTTACCGGCGAAAGCCAAAGGGGACTATAGGTTTGCACTCTGTCCATCCGTCTGTCCGTCCATCTGTCACACCTCAGTTTTCCACACTTTTTTCTAAATGCTTTAAGATAACGAACTGATTTTTGGTATATGAGTCTACCATGATGAGTTACAGATCAAGTTAACGTTTTGTTTACATCTGCTAATTTTTACCTGAGTTTTGACCCTTTGATATTTGAAAATTCACTGAAATTTTAGTTTTCCGCACTTTTTTTCTACACGCTTTTAGGTAATGAACTGATTTTTAGTATATGAGTTTACCATGAAGCGTTACAGATCAAGTTTACGTTTCATTTTAATCTGCTAATTTTTACGGGAGTTATGGACCTTTGATCTTTGAAAATTCACTGAAATTTTAGTTTTCCGCACTTTTTTTCTACACGCTTGCAGTAATGGAACTAATGTTTTGTATGTGACTCTACCATGATAAGTTGCAGATCAAGTTAGCGTTTCATTCTGGTACTCAAAATTTTACATGAGTTATGGCCCTTTGAACTTTGAAAATTCACTGAAATTTCAGTTTTTCGCACTTTTTTTCTAAATGGTTTAAGATAATGAACTGTTTTTGGTATATGTGTCTACCATGATGAGTTACAGATTAAGTTCATGTTTCCTTTCCATCTGCTAATTTTTAGCGGAGTTATGGCCCTTTGATCTTTGAAAATTCACTGAAATTTCAGTTTTTCGCACTTTTTTTCTAAATGGTTTTAGATAATGAACTGATTTTTGATGTATGAGTCAACCATGATGAGTTACAGATCAAGTTCACGTTTCCTTTCCATCTGCTAATTTTTACTGGAGTTATGGCCCTTTGATCTTTGAAATTCACAGAAATTTTAGTTTTCCGCACTTTTTTTCTACACGCTTGCAGAAATAGAACTAATGTTTTGTATGTGACTCTACCATGATGAGTTACAATTCAATTTTATGTTTCGTTTCCATCTGCTACTTTTTATGGGAGTTATGGCCCTTTGAACTTTGAAAATTCACTGAAATTTTAGTTTTCCGCTCTTTTTTTCTAAATGCTTTTAGATATTGATCTGATTTTTGGTATATAAGTCTACCATAATGAGTTACAGATCAAGTTTACGTTTCCTTTCCATCTGCTTATTTTAACCGGAGTTATGGCCCTTTGATCTTTGAAAATTCACAGAAATTTTAGTTTTCAGCAATTTTTTTTCTACACGCTTGCAGTAATGGAACTTATGTTTTGTATGTGACTCTACCATGATGAGTTGCAGATCAAGTTTATGTTTTGTTTCCATCTGCCATCTTGAACAACATGTATAATTTATAACTATAAATCTTTGTACCATATAACAAGGTACATTTTACTTAAAACTTTGGGATTAGTGAAATATGCGACTGGTAGTGGACTATGTATTGTTTTGTAATACTCTCAGAATGCTTGTTTGTAATATGTTTTATTTTTTATATTTATTTTTAGATATTTTTTCTATATTTACTTTTATATTTTTATGTAGAAAGTCGAAACTAGTTATGTCGTTGTTTGGTAACTGGTAACTAAGGCATCGTATCTATGTCAGTTTTCTTGAACACTACTGTATACTTGTGTACAAAAATGTAGACCTGTACAGCACAGCACAATCCGGGTGTTACAAAGTATTTCTGGTTTTATTTAATTCAATTTTGAATCACACATTTTAGAGAGGGAAAGAAAGTAACACTGACAAAAAATAAATAAATGAATAAATTAAACCGCTTCCCCTAAATACACAGTTGCAGAGAAATTCACTTTTTTTCGGGGTGGAAATTTGCATATCAACTGTATTGAAAACATGTATGAATAGATAAACGAACAACAATGACTCTGTAAATGAAAATATATAGGGAATCCTCTATGAAAACAACATAAAAAATATTTATTAAAGAATAAAAAAGAAGGTCATAAATGAAATATAGAGGTATAGTTCGCGTTGCAGAAATAGGTCACTGACTGTTCTGTGCAATAACAGCAATACTGACATGTGTCAGCTTGGACATTAAATCATGCATTTTCTGGAATCCTTGATCAGAGGGATTCATCATTTTTAGCTCAACTGGCTAAAGCCAGCTGAGCTTATGGCATGGCGAAGCGTGTGTGCTTGCGTAAACTTTGGTCTTCACCTCTGAAACCACTGGGCCATTTGGAACAAAATTTTGTGTGGTTGATCCCTACCTGGGCCTGACTAAATTTTATACCAGACAACCCCGCAGACATCCAAGATGGCCGCCGTTACTATAAATAGAAAAAACACAAAAATGGCCATTGTGGATCCATTTTTCCATGAATTAAACTCTAATTTGAAATGTAGAAAGTATATTGTGAGGGATTTAACATATATAATGGGTTTTTGTGAGAAGTTTTTCGTTGAGCCAATTTTCAAGAATTATGCAAATTAGGTGTAATATTTAGCGAAATCTTTGAAAATCTTCTCCTCTGAAACCACTGGGCCAATTGGAACAAAATTTGGTGTGGTAGATCCCTACCTGGGCTTGACTAAAGTTTGTACCAGACAACCCCGCCCGACATCCAAGATGGCCTCCGATACTGTAAATCGAAAAAACACAAAAATGGCTATTGTAGTTCCATTTTTCCACTGATTTAGCTCTAATTCGAAATGTAGAAAGTATATTGTGGGGGATTTAACATATGTAGCAGGTTTTTCTCAGTCTTTTTTCATTGACCCAATTTTCACTTATTATGCAAATTAGGTGCAATATTTTGTGAAATCGTTGTGATCTTCTCTGAAACCATTGGGCCAATTGGAATGAAATTTAGAGTGGAAGGTCCATACTTCGACCTGACTAAAGTTTGTACCAGGCAACCCCGCCTGACATCCAAGATGGCCACTGTTACTATAAATAGAAAATACACTAAAATGGCCATTTTGGATCCATTTTTCCACCGATTTGGCTCAAATTTGAAATGTAGAAAGTATGTTGTGGGGGATTGAACATATTTGATGAGTTTTTCCGAGTCTTTTTTCGTTGACCCAATTTTCACTAATTATGCAAATTAGGTGCAATATTTTGTGAAATGAAGTAAAAATCTTCTCCTCTGAAGCCACTGGGCCAATTGGAATGAAATTTTGTGTGGAAGGTCCCGACATTGGCCTGACTTAAGTTTGTACCAGGCAACCCCGTCTGACATCCAAGATGGCCACCGTAACTAAAAATAAAAAAAATATCCATTGGGATCCTTTTTTCCATCGATTGAGCTCAAATTTTAAATATAGAAAGTGTACTGTGTGGGATTCAAAATATATATAGGTAGTTTTTAAAAACCATAGCAAAATCACTGCAGTCCAAGATGCCCGTTGTTACTAGATATATATTTTAAAAAAAAGCCATTGTTGATCCATTTTAAGCTCAACTGCCTAAACCCGGCTGAGTTTATGGCATGACGAAAGTTTGTCAGTTAACTTGCTGCTTGGTCGTGGTTTTCTCCGATACTCCAGTGTCCTCCACCATTTCCAATACTGACAGTCTCAGCATAAGTGAAATATTCTTGAGTTGAATGTTAAACAGCATTACAAACCAAAACAAACATTGTCTTACATATGCAGCCAGTTGAGCATCACAGGCCCTATTGGGCCTCTTGTTTCTCATCCAATGAAATTAATTGAAAACGTCACTTCCTAATTTCATCAGAAAAAATGTGTTTGATGTTGAAATGGTGAACTGATAGTTGTCATGCACCATTTTCTCAGGAATGGACATTAATTTTAATCAACTCTCATTTTTATACAGAATAAAAGCACTTTATATTCAGGTATGATTTTTATTCGGTTTACATGAAAACGTAAATACATGTGTAGATCATTGATACGGTACAGCATCGGTCTTTAGTAACGATGTACAGAACAACCATCGTGCCAAAACACATCGAAACAACAACAAACAATGATGTTTGCTCTTGGTTCTATCCAATCTTTATTAAAAAGCACTCTGTTTCATATGCTCCACCTGAATTCCAGCAAAATCATGTCTGGAATTATAGACCAAGAATTGCCTTTCGAAAAAGAGGAAATTTTAAAAATATTAAAATTTCAAAGTAAGGATGTCCGAAAGCATTGAAGAACAGGACCCCTGAGGGTTAATTGGGAATAATGACATGACTGTCGAGATTCAGTCAAAGTTTTTATTTACTTTCTATACAGTTGTTAAAAATCAATCGGTCTTTATTATTTATTTTTGAATTTCAATATCCCTATTAGAGATAGAAGAAGCAAAAAAATCACAGTATTTACACAGAAATCTATCTTGACAATTTGAGAAATACAGACATTTTCATAATCAGATGCCCGAAATTTGCACTGAAATGGCATACTACAAGTTGCAGAAGTGCTACAAAATCAGAATCTTCTGATTATCTTTCAGACAGTGACTGACTTTAGATTTCACTTATTATAGTTGCCTTTGTTGTTTCTGTCCGAGTTTTGGGCCAGCTTTCACTCCTTTTCTATTTTTTCCTGAATCTGAATAGGACTTTCATTTTCTGACTCACGGCAGTAGAAGTACTGGTTTTACTAAAAAAAAATCCTGTTATTGTTTGGAAACCTCTTGATGTCTTTCTTTTTCAGTCGTTTTATATAATATTTACTGTTTTGTGGTTTTTTGCTCACTTGAGCTGAAAGCTCTGATGAGCTATTGAGATCCATCTTCATCTGTCAGCCATCGTGCATGGTGCGTAAACTTTCTTCATTTTAATCTTCTCCTCTAATACCACTGAACCAAATTCATTGAAACTTGGCTACCATCATGCCTTGTTGAAGGCCTTTCAGATTTGCACAAATGAAGGAGTTGTGCCCCTTGGGGCCCCATAAAGGGGGAAATAGTGAAAATCTTCTCAGAATGTACAAGAGGTATACTTCAGTTATTATTCTCAGATCATCTAGTTATAGATTTGCACAAATGGTAGTATTGGGGCTCAAAACGGAAAAATAACAAGGCAGTTAGTCGGGAAATTGCTTTAAATAATATATTTGTAAATAAATCTTAAAAACTATTAACTTTTTGTACAGGCATATATATTGGAATATTGTAGGTATTGATATAACAATCTTTTTGATATATTGCTCATGGTCATTAGTTCAAAAGTCAAGGTCATAGCTGCATAAGACAGCTTATATTGTTAAGTATCTTAAATTTTTTTTAACTTTTTTATACAGATGTTTCTAAAAATATTGTAGGTATTGGAATGATGATCAGTATGATATATGGTTTAAGGTCAAAGGCTCAGAGGTCAATGTCATAGCCACGGAAAATGGCATAAATTATGAATTATCTTGAAAACTATTAAATTTTTATCTAGGCTTGTATATTAGAATATTGTATGTATTGATATGATGATGATTTTAATTTATGGTTCAAGGTCATTGATTCAAAGTTCAAGGTCATAGCTGCATATGACAGCTTATATTGTTAAGTATCTTAAATTTTTTTTAACTTTTTTATACGGATGTTTCTAAAAAAAATTGTAGGTATTGGAATGACGATCATTATGATATATGGTTTAAGGTCTAGCCACAGAAAATGGCATAAATTATGAATTATCTTGAAAACTATTAAATTTTTATATAGGCATGTATATTAGAATATTGTATGTATTGATATGATGATAATTTTAATTTATGGTTCAAGGTCATTGGTTCAAAGGTCAAGGTCATAGCAACATAAGATTGCTTAAATTCTTAATTATCTTGAAAACTTTTAGCTTTTTGTATAGGCATGTATATTAGAATGTTGAAGGTATTGATATAACAGCCATTTTTATATATGATTCAAGTTCATATGTTCATAGGTCAAGGTCATAACTGTATAAGAAGGCTTAGATTGTTAATTATCTTGAAAGCATTTACTTTTTTGAATAGACATGTACATGAATATTGCAGGTATTGATATGATGATCATTTTGATATATGGTTCAAGGCCAAAGGTCAAAGTACTCTCATGTACTCTCTTATTTTTAGCTCAACTGGCTAAAGCCAGATGAGCTTATGGCATGGTGGCGTGTGCGTGCGTGCGTGCATCCGTCCGTCTGTTAACAGCAAAAACTCAGAAACTACTGGGCCAATTTTAGCAAAACTTTGCAGGAATGATCCCTAGAGGGAGTAGATGAAAATATGTACAATTGGTTTCCATGGCTACCAAAAGTAGGTCACAGCGACCTAGAATGTAAAAAACCTAAAATAAGCTTCTTCTCTGAAACCATAGGTTATATGCAAAATCTGATTTGATATTTAGCTTCTAGACACCCTTAAACTTGTAGGTTGTACATTTCGTGAAATTCTGTCAAAAACTAGGTTACGCGTTTTTAGCGTTTTTCTGTCATACTTCGTAAAAAGTGAAAATAACATAAACAAACAAACAAACATACACAAATATAAAGCTTGTAGTTTTTATTAAAATAAAGCATTCAAAATTAGGATGTCCATGTCGGCTGTCTACAAATGATCTTTGTCTTCAACTCCCGAGTTCAGAATGTTAAATTACTTATAACAGTACTTTCAACTTAATGTCCGAGTCAAAGATCAAAATGATGTATCAGTCAGGATTCCACTCGTAGCGAAATTTCCAGTAGGAAAAAAACAGCAAAAGATTACCAAAAAATGAGAATGTGTAACGATAAAAACTTCTGGTTAAGGGAGATAACTCAATTTACAATAAAAATACAGAAGACAAGAATCGGGAAATAAATGCGACAAAAAATTAATGCGATAAGACAGACCTCGCATTTTTTGCATTAATTTCTTGCTCGCATAAATTGCATGATTTATAGTATATTGTTCAAGGTCATATGATCAAAGGTCAAGGTCACAGATGCAAAAGAAGACATAAATTGCTAATTATCTTGAAAACTGTTAACTTTTTGTAAAGGCATGTATATTAGAATATTGTAGGTAGTTTGACAACGATCATTTTGATGTATGGTTCAAGGTCATATGTTCAAAAGGTCAAGGTCACAGCTGCAAAATTAGACTTAAATGGCTAATTATCTTTAAAACTGTTAACTTTTTGTATAGGCATATATATTAAAATATTGTAAGTATTGCAGCAATGATCATTTTGATATATGGTTCAAGGTCATATGTTCAAAGGTCAAGGTCACAGCTGCAAAATAAGACTTAAATTGCTAATTATTTTTAAAACTGTTAACTTTTTGTATAGACATGTATATTAGAATATTGTAGGTATTGCAGCAATTATCATTTTGAGATATGGTTCAAGGTCATATGTTCAAAGGTTAAGGTCTTAGCTGCAAAATAAGACTTAAATTGCTAATTATTTTTAAAACTGTTACCTTTTTGTATAGGCATGTATATTAGAATATTGTAGGTATTGCAGCAATGATCATTTTGATATATGGTTCAAGGTCATATGTTCAAAGGTCAAGGTCACAGCTGCAAAAGGAAACTGAAATTGCTAATTATCTTGAAAACTATTAGCTAATTATATAGGCATGTATATAAGAAAATTGTAGGACTTGATATTGCGATCATTTTGCTATATGGTTAAAGGTCATATGTTCAAAGGTCAAGGTCACAGCTCCAAAAGAAGACTTAAATTGCTAATTATCTTGAAAACTATTATCTTTTTGTATAGGCATGTATATTATAATTTTGTTGGTATTGACATGGTGATCATATATGGTTCAAAGTCATATATGTTCAAAGGTCAGGGACATAGCTGCATAAGTATACTGAAATTTGTAAATGATTTGGAAATTATTCATTGCATTATAGTTACTTCATGCATATAATATAAGCTACTTATAAATGAAATGTGACTGGATATATTTCTGATTAAGTTTTGTGGGTGTTCTTAACTTGAGAAAAACTTTTAAAGTTCCTGTACCTAATTTATTGTCTTTTGCGCTTTGCAAACAATATTGGACATATCCTCAGGTGAGCGTTAAAGCCAATGGGCCTCTTGTTGTTATATGTGCGATATATTACTCTTGAAAATTAAAAAAAATCTGTTTGATTTATTTTTAGTTTTTAGCTCACCTGAGCCGAAGGCTCAAGTGAGCTTTTCTGATCAAAATTTGTCTGTCGTCGTCGTCGTTGTCGTCGTCGTCGTCGTCGTCGTCCGCGGCGTAAACTTTTACATTTTCGACTTCTTTTCTGAAACTACAAGGTGGATATCAATGAAACTTGGTCAGATGCATATATGGGCCAGTGCAATTCAGATTTGTTCATGACGTTGTCCTAGCTCCCAAAACTAGGTCAAGGTGACCTATGGTTCAAAAAAACTTAAAAAATCTTCTTCTCCGAAAGCAAAGATGGTAGAAAAAATCTGATGTGATATTTGGCTTCTCTAGGGCCTTAAGCTTATAAATTGTTCATTTCGTGAAATTTGGTAAAAAATTAGGTTACGCGTTTTTGCGTTTAATTTTAAAAATTTCGTAAAATAGCTTCAAATTGTTATAACTTGACTATATGAATAGATATTGACATGGGATTTTTAGTTTTGACTTTTTCTTGAAATAACCTTCAAAATGGGGTCAAGGTCAAAGTTCAAGGTCATGACCTAGTTTGTAATTTGTGCAGTTTTAGGCTATTTTCTTCAAAATTTTAAGAGATATATAATATCAAAACATTGTTAAAATGTTCAGCATGACAAAATGTAAAGAGGTACAAAGTTTCGTAACTGTATGATAATACATGTAGGAGTTGTTGCCCCTGAAATGTTATTTTTCTGCCAATGAAAACTAAAATTGTGCATTAGCTTGAAAACTATAAACTTTTTGTATAGACATGTATTTTAGAATATTGTAGGTATTGACATGACGAACATTTTGATATATGGCTCAAGGTCATACATTCAAAGGTCAAGGTCATAGGTGCATAAAAAGACTGAAATTGTTAATTATCTTGGAAACTATTAACTTTTTGTATTGGCATGTATATTAGAATATTGTAAGAATTGATATGGTAATCATTCTGTTATGAGATATACACTCAGGTTGGCCATATCCTCAGGTGAGCGTTAAGGCCCATGGGCCTCTTGTTTTCTATTAGAATGTACTAGATAAAAAACACATAGTAAAGAAAAATGCTTCCGTCTGTTACCTAAAAATTACCAGTCGTTATCGCATTTTATGTAAACAAAATGGGCACCTGTTTGTGATGAGGCGTTAAAATAATATCTGCACGAAACAAAATATTAACAGATTGGTTGTGCACAACTGTTTTTTACCTTAAATTCCTTGGTAAATTCATATATATTGCCTGTAAATTGTAAATTTGTCAAAGCACATAAAATGTCCTGCCAAAATGTCAACATATGTACTATGCAGAATACAAGGAATAATGTCAGAATACCCAATAAATTTGCAAATGGATAATTGAAATTATTTGTTTTAATTGAAATTATTTGTTTTAATGGTATTGTACCAAAGTAACTCTTTTAAACAAAAAAAATCCATATTTCGCTTAACAGACTGAAAGTGGCGAGAATAGGTACACTTCATGTTGAAAATTAGGTCTTGTGCAAGAAAATGACAAATACATTATCGGTCGAAGTGTCTTTAACCAACCTAACTTATGTTGGGGTAACAATGGGATTGGGTGACAAGTGGCCGAATTATATATAAAAAACCAACAAAATGTGGCAAGAATAGGTATAGTACCAGTATTATCTAATTTGAAAGTTTTTATTTTATTTCAGTTTTGACAAACATTTTATTCTTAAAGACTCTGAATCCTTTAAGGTTTGTTTATATTAGAGTTACATTAAGATTCTTATGTATAAATATCATTTGCTAATTTAGTAAAATTTTGTAAAATTTTCAACATTTACAAACACCTGGGAATATAATAAAGATTAAAATGTCATTTATTTCATCAGTTTGTTAAGGACTATATTTGTGTGGCTTGTTGTGTTGACATTATTCTGTGATTTTATGTAGTAAAACATTTAAACATCTTGTAAATATAAAATATTATATAAGCTTATGAATTTTAATACATGTATATGATATCAGTACTGCATGAAAGGCTACCAAGTGCAAAATCTGAATATATAATATTAGTACTGTATGAAAGGTGCAAAGATGATTTTCTTAGCTCTAATTCCAGGCAGGTCTCCAGATGCATTATTAGTTATCTCCCTTGATAATGGCATAACCTTTCAGAATAATACACCTGTAGTGATATATACTTAAAATATGCATAAATAGAAATGCCTGTTAGTTTCAGAAAATTTATTTAAGCATGTCTCTTTGATGTCATCTTGAATCTAAGTCAAACGAACATTAAGTTATGATAATGACTTTAATTGATGTGCTTGCACAAAATTACAGTTGAAAATGAATGCTGTCTGAAGCCATTGCTTTTAAAATGATCTTAACCTGCATTCAAGGTAATTTTCTACAAATTAGTTTATACTACCCTTACTGGATATCAGTCCATATTATTTCAACATTATATAATTTTTAAATATATGATTGTGTATATTTATAATGTTCCCTATTTGTTAAGATTTATTCTTTCATTTATGTAAGTTTATAATTTTATACCAGAGGATAGATAAAGAAATACATATGTTAGGTGGTGAGCGATGCCATGGACCTTTACTTCTGTGTTGGGCTGCTATAAGAAGTTTATATCCTAATGAATCTGAGGGCGATCAGACTAGAAAATTTGGAAATCGGGCTCTACAGTTGGGTGTGTTTGATACTATATTAAACATTATGGATACAGATACATTTAGTTGTAAAACTTCTGTAAGTATTATTCTATTCTCATGTTGGATGTTTGAGATTTAGTTACAGGAACTCAAAGTTAAAATCAATCATAAACCAGTAGGATCACAAGACCAGTGCTTAGAACAGAAAAAGTGACTTAGAATACTAGAATTCTGTGTGATAATGATCCAATCCATTGCCTTGTTAACCTTAAGCATATCTACTAACAACTAGTGAAGACATTTGGTGTGAAATTAAATGTCTTGCTTAAGAACATATCATCCAGCCTTGTAGGCGAATACTCAAATCCATGAACCTTCTTTAGTTTGTGGTTTAGCCACTTTCCCATTATCCTTAAATCTTTACTTTGTGGTAAAACAGCTTATCAACATTTATGATACAATTCAAGTTCAATTTTGGTACAATATTGCATGTATTTCCTAGTTAGTAAAATGAAAATAAGATTGAATGCAAACTTTTTTTTTAAATGGAGCTAAAATTGCCTAAAGTAGTCTTAATCTTTCAATCATAATATATTCACTCTTTTAGTAAGTAATAACTTAGATTGATAGGTTTGATGAGAATGTCTGTTGTTCTGACGATAAGACATTCAGTTCTACCCAATTTACCACATGTGACAAATAGTACTTCCCTTGTCCATGATTCTCTAATGATTTGCTTGGGTCAGCAACTAGCACACTTAGAGTCAACATGAGGAACTATAAATACAAAACACACCATGCTGAAACACTTGCTCAAAACACATACTTATGTGAAGATCAATCCTTGATAGAGTATAAGCTGTTTCAGAAAACTGACAGGTACAATGTTGCTATATATGATATTTATTTAATATTTATTTAACAACCAAGTTCTTTGTTCAGTCTGTGTTTAGTGTGTTTGTTTTTTATTTACAGTTTGTGACATCTGTTGCTCACTTTGTTTTGTATACACTGTTTGTCAATGTGATGTCAGCATTTGATGAAACCACACTTGGAAGAGACCAGAGAGAACTTCAGGTATTGTACAGTCTAACTTGTGTTAGTGGCCATTTGTCTATAACAGCCATATCTTATTTCCTTGATGAATTTTGTTCTTTAATTCACCTCTATATAGCGGTCACTGTTTTAGGCAGCCAGCAGCCACCATTTTTTCGACCCAAGCTTCAACAGAACTGTCTATAGTGGCCATTTGCAATGTTTATGAAACTTCATCAGTTTCCAGAAATTCCAGAACCAGTATAAAACAAAAAATCCCATTATGCAATTCTGTTTATATGTATCTAAGCGGCCATATTGAGTAAAGTTTACATCCCGATAAGACACTGAATTTTTTAAAGATTCTTTTTACATGCAGTAATATTTCATGTTGTTTTTTTATTATGTCATAGTAAATGGATAGCATTGACTTTAGAATAGCGAGTAGAATTGTTAAATAAATCTGTAAAGGGGAAATTAAGTACTAGGAAACTCGGGGAAGCTATGGTGTTGGATGAACCCAAATTAATTTAATCAAAGCTGTATTATCAGACTATGAAGCAAATGTATCTTGGGAAATAAACCATGTGTGTCGTTCTACTGCTAACGGATATTAATTTCGTTAGTTTGGAAATCGTACCAAGATGCAATATCAAAGTCATTTCGGCATAAGTGTAAGAAGTCATTTCAGCAATGTTATATTTTTGGCACTGATTTAGATTTAATTCAGAACCAACTACGATTGAATTCGGCACCAAAAAAAAAAAATTTCATTATTCATTTCATGTTTGTGTAGGATTTTTAGTCCCCTACCGGCGAAAGCTGAAGGGGACTATAGGTTTGCACTCTGTCTGTCTGTCCATCCGTCCGTCTGTCCGTCCGTCTGCAACACCTCAGTTTTCCACACTTTTTTTCTAATTGCTTAAAACTTCTCAGTTTTGGCGTTATTGGGATTGTTTGTGAATGAAGTTATGTAATAGTCGCGGGGCAGTTATGTTATCTCCCTTGATCATTATACATCGGTAATACTCGATAGTGTCTGGCTACTTCCGATTTCTCCCATATAAGGAATGGGTACTGTAGATGAAGCATCCAATCGATAGCGTCCATTGACCAAATAAGGAAGTGCCAAAAACGCTGTGTTTGTAAGCTTGCGCGTGTAGAAAAATAGATCCGATTGGTATCTGGAAAAATTCTATTCTCAGAATGAATGATGTTGCATAAATCATAAATTGAACTTGTTCTGTTTTTTTTTTTATCATAAAGTATAAGTCAATAAAAACAAGAAATATATCCGTCATGAAGTAAATGAAGTCGCGATGTGCGCATGAATATGCAGGATGAAGTCACGTGACTTCTTCTGTAGCGTGGGTTAGCTTGGGTTATCGCCATTACTGAAAAGACTGATCGAAGAAGATCGACTGAATTGCCTTCTGTATCGTGATTTGTAGAGTAAGTGAAGGTTAGTATTAATAGTATTTTTGTTTAATTAATATATTCTCTGTTAATTTTATTCTTAGTAACTCAATTTCTCTAAAGAATCCCCACGGGGACCCCGATCGTGGGAAGGTCACGTTAGTACGATATTTAAAAAATAAAATAGGTCGCCATCAAACAGTTTTCTATGTAATATTTTTTATTTTAGAGTATATGTTTTTCTTTCGTTGTATTTCTCATATAGTTGATATTATATTGGAACGTAGCGCTTTTTAATTTTTTTTTTTTTTGTAAATATAATGTTATAAGCGGACTTGGTATGCCTTACTTCCGGTGAATACTTCCGGTAGTGAATAAAAATTTGTATACCTGCACTTTCAGTGGGTGAGTATTTGTTATAGAAACCGATGACAAACCATACTGTTTAATTTTTAAAATTAAATAAGACTGTGGGTGGTTCTCTGTTTGGTATCCGATATAGTAAAATAATGAGTAATGTGTAATGGGACTTGGAGCTGAAGCCTGCTGTTTTTTTTTTTTTTTTGTTTGATAACCGTTTAATATAATCTGAAACTCGCTGACATCCATCATTGTTATTTCAAATTACAAGTTCGTTTGTTTGTTTTTCCCGTTCAAAATTGTCAATTAATCCCGGGATTGTAAAGATGTAATTATTGGCAATTTCGAATCATTGTTTTGCTTTCGATAATAGAGAACGAGAAACCAATAGTATTTGAAATTATAAAAAATAGCACATGGTATTTGAAATTATGAAACATAGATCATATTATTTGAAATTATGAAAAATAGCACATGGTATTGGAAATAATGAAAAATAGCACATGGTATTGGAAATTATGAAAAATAGCATATGGTATTGGAAATTAGAAACTTAACACATGGTATTGGAAATAAGAAACATAACACATGGTATTGGAAATAAGAAACATAACACATGGTATTGGAAATAAGACACATAACACATGGTATTGGAAATAAGACACATAACACATGGTATTAAAAAACATAATTCATGATACACATGGTTTTGGAAATTTCAAAACATTGAACACGACATTGGAAATTATAAAATGCCACGAATTGGAAACACGAGGTATTGGAAATTGCAACACTTAACACGGGGAAAAAAACCTTGACACAAGGTATTGGACAAAATAAAGCATACTGGTAACACACATTTGGGCTAGAGGTTAACATGTGTTAATGGAACACTGTGTTAAAAAAACAAGTATTGTTGGGTTATAATTTGACCAAGTTGTTCCACCATTCACAATACAGCACCATGTCATTGGATAGATATCAATTGCTCTGTTCAGCAGATTTTCACCAGGGTAATGGTTGTTTTTCAGAATCAAGTAGGGGAAATCAGTGTGTTTCAAATTGTTTTATGTTCCTAATGGTTACTAAATTTAAAAGAAATAAGCCTTGGTCAAAAGATGATTTACATTTTGTTTTGTATGCTGGTGATTATGTATATACAGAGTTAAAGAGAAAGGTATTGTTAAAGTATAATTATCTCTTGCCAGACGACTTCCCTGTAAATGTTCTAATACAGGAGCAGGTATTTTGTTGTTCTATTACTAAAACCTATATTGGCACTTTAGATGAATGTTTTATTGGGGAATATCCTCTGTTGCCATTACAGTCTGCATTGCAAAACATTGTGGTAAATTCCACCAGTACAGGTTTACAAGCCTGGTCTGTTTTGATAGCAGATAGCAATGCACTAGGTATTTATTTTAATCTGAATAAATTTTTCGTTTTTGACTCTCATGCAAGAAATGCTTATGGGCTTTGCTGTCCAGATGGAAGTTGTGTGCTTGGTGTGGTTGGCTCTGTAATTGACTTGTGTTCTCATGTAAGAACACTGTTTAGTACAATGACATCGAAACCATTGGCATCAATCCAGTATGAATTGCATAATATTCGTATTTCTGTGACACAAAAGACATCAAAGAAATACGGTGGTTCAAAGAATCTTACAGTCATTCCATCCCTTAACGATTTGCATGCTATGTATGCAGTACATGAAACTGATAGGATCCATTCGTTTTTTCAGTCTGCAAATCAGAATCCAAAAAACAAAATTGTTGATTTCAGCTCCAAATTTCAAAATGATTGTAACAAGAGGAAATTGTGTGCCTCTGGCATTTTGAATGAAACAAGCGTTCAGGCAAATTCTGCAAAAAATATGAAACTGCAACATTCAACCATCAAACTTATTGATTTGCCATTTTTAAATGATAAACATTTGGAAAATACAGACAAGTTTTTAGTTAGGAAGGAAACAAGAAGTCAGAATAAAGTTCAAACAGACAGTACATTTGAAAATATTTCAGACGGAATATCAATTTCATCCATTGATCTAGAAAATGTAATAAACACTTTTAAAACTAAGGTGAAACAAGGACCCGAATATGTTTGTTCCTCATGTTCTCAAACTTTCTTCAAACATCATATGTTGAATGTAGATACATGTAATTTAAAATTACCGGAAGTAGTGAAACGTTTCATGAATAAATATTTGACTGGAATTAAAAGTGTAGACAATATTGAATGGGTTTGTGCTACATGTCTGAATTCTTTTAAGTGTCAAAAAATACCAGCATGCTCTCCTGCTAATGGTTTGATGTTCCCTGTGAAACCACCGGAACTGGATTTGACCCCATTAGAGGAAAGGCTTGTTGCACCAAGGCTGCCATTCATGCAGATAAGGGAAATGCCCAGGGGTGGACAATTAAACATACGGGGTAATGTTGTAAATGTCCCGGCTGATGTCAATAGCACAGTGAAACTGTTGCCTAGGCTCATGAATGACACAGAGACTGTCCCTGTAAAATTTAAAAGGAAATTAAGCTACAAACATCATGTTGCTTTTGAGAATGTAAGGCCCACTAAAGTATTGAATGCGGCTAAATGGTTGGTTCAAAATAGTGTTTTGTTCAGAAATGATGGCATCAAAGTTGACAAAACCTGGCTACATAATGATCTTGATCAATTGCACAGACAAGGTGATGAGGACAATGATTTTGATAGACCTGAAAGAGATGTGTCTACTAGGTGTGTAGGACCAACTTATGACAGTGAACAGTGGACAGAAGATGAAGACATTGAGACCAGACAAAATGGAAATCTAGACACTGTTTTACAACCTGTTGATTACAGAGAATTCAATCAAATATTTGAGGTAGCCCCTGGTGAAGGGAACTCCCCATTAGGTCTCTTTCAAGATATTAATTCAGAATTTTTATCTTTCCCAACAATTTATTGTGGTCAATCTAGGAGTGACAATAATTCCAGAGCTGTGCCCTTACATTACAGTACTATTTGTAAATGGGAGCTGCGTAATGTAGACAGAAGAGCTGCTACATGTGTACCTGCAATTTTTTTCAAGCTGAAAAAATTGCAAATCAAACAAGTAAAAGACAAGGTAAGCATTGCCATTAGGAAATGCAAAACAAAAGGACACAAGATGACAGCTAATGAAATTCTATCACCTGGTGCATTGGATAAAATAACAAAACAAGACGATGGGTATAAGGTCTTAAGAACTTTAAGGGGTTCCCCACCTTACTGGGAGCAGGCAAAAAAAGACATTTTTGCAATGATTAAGCAACTGGGAATTCCCACATGGTTTTGCTCTTTTTCTGCTGCTGAAACTAAATGGGTTTCATTACTCAAGTGTTTGTTTAAATTAAAGAACAATAACGAAGCATCAGACACTGTCATAGAAAATATGACATGGCAAGAAAAATGCCAATTGATAAAGTCGGACCCAGTGACATGTGCCCGATATTTTGATTATAGAGTTCAATCATTCATTTCATATGTATTACATGATTTGTCTCAACCAATTGGCTGCATTGTAGATTATTTTTACAGAGTTGAATTCCAACAAAGAGGGTCGCCACATATTCATATGCTTATTTGGATAAAGAATGCACCTGTATTTGAAAAAGATGACAATAAGGACATAATAAACATTATAAACAAACATATCACATGTCAAAAAGACAGTTCTATGCCCAACTTGATTAATTACCAAACTCACAGGCATGCACGGACATGTAGGAGAAGAGGTAAAGCCATTTGTCGGTTTAACTTTCCTTTACCCCCCATGCCTGAAACTATGATTTTAGAACCTCTTGAAAGCAGCGAGCAAACAAATGAGTTGAAAAAAAAAATACAGCAGTGTTATTGAATTCATTAATTCAAATATGAACAGAGATCTTTCTTTTCAAGATTTTCTTAATGAGGTTGGTCTTTCCTTCAATCAGTATTTAGTTTGTTTGAGATCAACACTGAAGGTTCCTACAGTGTATTTGAAGAGGTCATTAAATGAGGTTAGAATTAACAACTACAATAAAACATTACTAAAATGTTGGGAAGCCAACATGGACATTCAGTTCATACTTGATCCCTATGCATGTGTTTCATACATTGCTTCTTACATTTCGAAAGGTCAAAGGGGACTTTCTAACTTGTTATATAATGCTTGCATGGAGTCTAAACTTCAAGATAATAACATTCAGCAACAAGTGCGGCGAATTGGCAATCAGTTTTTAACACATGTTGAAGTTGGTGCCCGGGAAGCAGTATACTTAGTTCTTCAAATTCCTCGGAGACGTTGTACAAGGGAAGTTGTATTTATTGACACAAATCATCCAGATAAAAGGACAACTCTTCTAAAATCACTTACAGAATTGGAGGAACTGCCTCAAAATTCCACAAATATAGAAGCAGACAATGCACTGAAGCGTTATATCAGGCGACCTTTCAGCATGCAAAATTGTTGTTATGCAGACTTTGTCTCATGGTTTAATGTTGAATTTTCAAAGAAGAAAAAAGAGTGTTGTGTAAGTAACTGTGAGTTGCCAGAAGTTATTTATGACCATGACTTTGATGACGACATACATTATAGGCAGGAAATGCATGAAAGCAATGAAGAACTTGATTCAGACTTGCACAGAAATTCTGAAGAAAACACTGAACAATTTAATTTGAATTGTGCAGTTGGTACAGAGTTTGTATTTCGATGTGGCACGATAATGAAAAAGAGACGAAAACAGAGAGTTATCCGCTGTATTAATACAAGTGTAAATGCAGACAGCGAGGGTCATTATAGGGAACTTATCATGCTCTTTACATCGTGGAGAAATGAAGATCTGGATTTATTACATGGGTGTTCGAATTATGAAGAATGCTACAACAAACTGAAAAATGTTATTGAGGGGAAACGGAGAGAGTATGTAAAACTTGGCAGTAACATTAACGAAGCTATGTTACGGTCTGATGAAGAAATAGATGATTGTGTGCTAGAATCTGTTCTACCTGAGGTAGAACATCAAGCAAGCATAGATTCTACTGAAATCCCCACTTTGTCTGAAATGTATGGCTGTTTCAATCCGGGAGAGAATATATCTGATACTTATCAATATGACATTGGACAAGATATTGGTTTAGTTCATACACAGCATCCGTGTGATAGTTTACCAATGAATGAGCTTGCCCAGGAAGATTATTATGTCATGGTGCGGAATTTAAATGCTAAACAAAAAGAATTTTTTTACCATGTTTTACATTGGTTCAAGACAAAAAATGACCCATTGTATTTGTTTTTGACAGGTGGAGCAGGGGTGGGTAAAAGCATATTGTTAAAGTCACTTTATCAGGGTCTGCTAAAATATTTTAACAAGAAAGTGGGAGAAAACCCAGATGAATTAAAAATTTTTTTGTGTGCACCAACAGGTAAGGCTGCACATAATATTGGGGGCAACACAATACATTCATCGTTTTGCATCCCCATTGGTAAGGGTTTTGGTTTCAAGCCACTTGACATGCAACATCTTAACATTCTCAGATCTAAATATCAAAAGTTGAAAATTGTGTTCATTGATGAAATTTCAATGGTTGGGAGAAATATGTTTGATTTCATAAATTTGAGGTTGCAAGAAATAACTGGTTGCACTAAACCTTTTGGTGGTATTAGTGTTATAGCAGTTGGTGATTTATTTCAATTGAAACCAGTAATGGATTCTTGGATTTTTTCTCAGCCTTCTTCAGTATGTGATATTCGCAGTTTGTCATCAAACTTGTGGATAGATCTTTTTGAAGTTTATGAACTCAATCAGATAATGAGACAGAAAGATGATCTTGAATTTGCAAAATTGCTTAACAGATTAAGAGAAGGAAACCAAACTGAAGATGACATCTGTACATTGAGAACAAAACTTTATACTGAGAGATGTGATGAAAATATAAATAAATTGCCACATTTATTTACTACAAGAGCAGAGGCAGAGCAACACAATAACCTCATTCTCGCAGAGGTGCCATCTCACAAAAAAACTACAGTAAATGCTATTGACACCATATCTGGAGATTTATGTAGCAGTTTACAGGCAAAAATAATCTCAAAAATTCCTGAGGATGCCTCAAAAACGATGGGTCTCCATAAATCCCTGTGTATTGGCATAGACCTTCCAGCAGAATTGTGTTTAAATATAAGTGTAAATGATGGTTTGACAAATGGCACACCTTGCACAATAATGAAGTTAGATTTTAGAGTTGAAAATTCAACACGATGTAGTATTGTTTGGGTAAAGTTTGATGATTCATCTGTTGGTTGTCAATGGCGACAGAGATATTATCATCTTTATCATAATAACATTGACAATAACTGGATTCCAATACTGGAAACTACTCGAAGTTTCTGTTTGCATTACTTTAAAACATACAATATTGTTAGACGTCAGTTTCCAATTCAAATGGCTGCTGCTAAAACTATTCACAAATCTCAGGGTTCAACTTTATGCGGCACTGTTGTACATTTTGGTAGGCGAAAAAATGACCACATTCACTATGTCGGATTAAGCCGTGTATGTAATTTAACATCATTACATATCCTTGAATTGAATGAAAACAAGATCTCAGTATCTGAATCTGTTATTGAGGAAATGGCAAGGCTAAGGTTGAATGCATCAGTTAAGATTTGTGTGGCAAATCTGTCCAATTTCGCAACATCAAATTCAATAAGAATTTGCTTTCATAATTGTAGGTCATTACACAAGCATATAAATGATGTTAGACAGGACAGTATGTTAAGAGAAACAGATATCTTAGCATTTAGTGAAACGAGATGTTTGCCATCTGATTCTGAAAGCTATCACATTTCTGATTTTGAGATGTTCCGGAAAGATTCTCTGAATTTTCACCACACTTCCAGCTCTTGTATCACCAGGCCATACCATGGCATGGCAGTCTATACCAAAATTTCTGTCTCAAAGGTTTCATTAGAAACAGTTAGTGGCATTGAAATCATAGTTATAAAAATTTTAAATGATACTGTCAATGTTTGCTTTATTTACTGTCCACCAAACCATGCTACATTACAAAATTTCAAAAATGTTTTACATCACATAGAGCAAATTATTTCATTACATGAACCCACTGTCATAATGGGCGACTTCAATCAAGATTTATTTACTAATTCCTCAGTAGATTCATATTTGAAAACTGTATATGACTTCAGTCAGATGATCAATGTCTCGACTACTGATTATGGTTCTTGTCTTGACCATATATATACCAATTTTGCTAATTTTGATTTCCCAGCAACTGTTGCGGCTGGTACATTAGACTCCTACTTTTCTGATCATAAGCCAATCTTTATTGTATTTGATTACAAACAGGGGAATCAAAAGTAATATTGGATATAGTCAATTAAGGCATACATATCAGGAATTTTAGGGGCCTTGGTAGCTTAAAGCTTATTTACAAATCACAATGATGCTCATTTACCAAGGCTAGCAGCTATTTCGATGGTTCCAGTGTGGGCAGTGAAAGCAGGTGTCTCCACATGTTTCAGCTAACATCCATCCTCCACTATCCAACAGTTGACTGCCTGTGTTAAACAACATTACACCACTACACCCTATTATACATCTGGTTTCATTTAAGTTATTAGCTGTTAAGCTTTCCATTGTGTATGAATTGCAGTAAAGGTACATGGTTAACTTCAAATTTAACAGGTATATCATATACTGTAGCTAATACACTTTCATGTTATGAAACATCTAAATTATTTATTTTTTAAATTTCAGAATGCAATCTGCAACACTTGAAGAAATCTGCAGAGAACGGGGCCAGGCTCCATATAACAAGAAATCCCTAAAAGTTCGAGTGATAGCTACAGATAGCATCAGGTCCTACAAAAATGACCAAGGACAGGAAAAGAAATCCATGAATGTGGCCATAGGTGACAGTTCTATGGCATTAAAATGTATCGTTTATGACGAAACCAAGTTTTCAAAATTCAAACAAGGAGCCACACTTATTTTAAAGAATATTATTAAGAAAATAGATGCTATTGCAGTAACGTCGGCTTCAAAAATCTTCCCGACAGTCAAAATTGAAGTTCCTGACCATGTGGTGAAATCAGGCATAGCCATCATAAGACCACCTCCAGCAGATCTTAAACCGCTAGATGAGGCCCTCAGGTCCCCTGTAAAAACAAGAGTCTCTGTAATGGGACAGATTATTCAGGTATGTGACAGATTGACTTCCCTTTATTCATTTACAAACAGTTTGTTTTCAGTACATACAGTTTGTTTTTCGAAATCTACATTCACTTTTAAAGTATGCAGGTAAACGTACATCAGCAATTTAGCTGTCTGGTCTTTGATGGCTTCAAGTTATTACCATGCTCTTATAATGGCTAATGCTGTTGATAGCATAAGATCTAATAAAGATTATTGCTAAAATATTTGCAATACATATTTCTTTCTTAACTTGGAGCTTTGACACTGAAGCCAAATGGGTGCTATATTTTTTAATTTCGCAATCATACCATATAATTGCATTAAGAAATTTTAATCATAAAATGTTTTCTTAGCCTCAATTTAATATATTACCTGTATCTTTAATTGCATTGTTTGAATTCTAAATACGGCATTGTCCAATGGAAGCGTATTAAACAAACTTTAGTTTGATGTAATTGTTATTTTTAATGGATTGGATTCTTTTTAATCCAGCTATTCTATTTATATGGTTTTTCAGGAGGAAGCGACCCAGGAAGTGAAGGTGCACAATGATACAGTCAAAGTAAAGACTATATATGTCAAGGATGAAACAGTTCCCAGATGTAAAGTTTCCCTTTGGAGGGAATTGTCTGAAGCAGATGTCCGTCCTGGGGACCATATCAGCATCACAGATGTGGTGTTAAATGCGTTTAGAGGAGAGTTGTCGCTAAGCACAACATCACTCACAAAATTGCAGGTAAGACCTAACAATGAAAAGTATTGGGTTTTTCTTGTACTTTCAAGCTAACAAAAAGATATTTAAAGTGATCTTTAACTGAAAAGTTATGACGTTTTGATGTTAAATCATTGACACTTTAAAAGCTACATAGAAGAACACTTCTTAAATAAGAGATAAAAAATAATGATATATTGATAATTGTTTACTGGTCTCACTGAAGAGTAAAAAAAAAAGAAGATTAAATACATCCTCCTAGCATCACATTGTTTGGGTTGATGCTTGAACTACTGGTTCTGGTCATGCTGTATAGAAAAAAAAACTGTGAGCCACAAGCTCACACAAAAAAAACCCCGCTCCCAAAAATCCATCAGATCAAATTTTTAAATAGAAAGTGCACATCTACATTATATCACAAAGATTGTTTGAAAGTTTCATGAAAATCCATTGCAGGATTTAGGAGGAGTTGCAGATAGAAGATAGGTACCCTAAGGTGTAATGGAAGGATGGACGGACACCCCTATCACTATATACCCCCCACATTTTAAGTGAGGGGTATAAATAGCTTGCATATAAGTTAAATACAGCCACCTAGCATCACATTGATTGGGTTAATGCCTAAACTTAAAGCAAAGTGACAGGGCATTCAATGCATTGACACTTTTAATTTGACTGCCAACGCTAAACTCATTAAAAGCAAAGTACAACAAACTAGTCCAAACATCCAGGTTTGTAACACCCTTGTATTTACAATTAGTTGTTTATATTTTCAGAAATGTGAAGCCCCTGAGTTAATCAGAAATGTCACTGTCATTGGATGTTCCGTGGAAGACCTGGAAGTAATGTTCCTGTTGTCTGATGAATCAGACATAACAGTCCCATTCGACATTGTAAAAGAAACCTTTGAAACAGATGGTGATTTGGAAAACCACATTATTGACTGTTGCGAGTTGGGACTCAATATGAAAGTTGTGACAAAAGGCCCTGAAATATTAAGCTTATCTATTATTTAAGGTCTCACAACTTAAACTGTAGACCAGCTTTTACTTTTGCTATGAATATCAATCTTCTTGAATAAGTTATATAATCTATAAAACCTTCTACATCATTATCTGGAAATGTATTGCAGCTTCCTTTATATCATGCTATTTTTTTCTGACAACATTAATAATACATAGATGTTAAATATGTGAAAATTTATAGCAGTAGTAAAAGCTGGATTACAGTTCACAGCTTAGTCAACAATGATAATATGAACAAGATCAAGTGGGCTGTAAAAATACAGTATCAAATTTTGGCTATTTATGCAGGAACATAATTTGAACATTAGTTTTAATTAGGTTAGATCATGAGTTTCACTATTCAGACTATTCAAGCTTTTTGTTGAATTTTTAACTTATTTTCAAAATTCTGTGTTAAAATTCAAAATCTGGTATGGTAAAATACCAACTTTGCATGAGGAAACTCATCATGTTTACTTTTTCATGTTTAAGTTGACATGCTTAAAATTTCATATTGTATTTTAAGTTGATCGGATTGCTGTATACATTGTAGACTTTATGTATTGTAGTTAATCAAGCTTGTAGAAATGTTATGGTAGGTTTGCACTATCAAACTCTTGGATCACAATCTTGCATGAAAGCTTTAGATTTCATTTGGTCTCCCAATGCCTGCTTTCTGGCGAACATTACAGATTGGAGACATCTAGGAAACCATAAAATGTTACACCAGTACAATCATTATATTCTTTCAGAATATATCATTTTTATGGTACTATTTGCACATGGGCACCTAATCCATTCAGCATTGTTTAGTTCCAGCAGATGTATCACTGGATTTTGTGATCCTTGTGTGTCAGTTTTAAAAATAAAAATAGTGGAGTTCTATTCAGTTAAAGCTCTTCAAACCAGTTTCAAGTCTTAACATCCTTCAGTCTCTTTAATCACAGGTCTTTAACAAATTATTTGATAGTGTAAACCTAGCTTAGGCAATAAGCCTTTAAATTATTGTTTTTGTATATGATTTTTGCAACCTTGATGTTTTCTCCTCTTATTTTTCTCCTGGGGCACAATTGGAAGAAATCGTTGTGTGTCTGGTCTATTTCCATGTGGTTTTTCTCCTATATTGCTGTTTTTTACTAAATAGTATTAAAATGAAAAAGAATGGAGCAATGATAAATATCACCATTGTGTTTGAATAGCTACGTGTATTGCCTATAAAAAAATTTAAAACCATATAGGATGTATCATTATCATACTTGGTAATAAATACTGCTTGTGAATAGTTGATTGACCAGCTGTTGCCACCCCTCTTCCATTTAGGTATAGAGCACACATACCCTAGCGAAAGTTTGTCAATTCACTGATGAACAATCAATTTCATTCCTTCAATGTACTCACATACTTTTCATTAACTTAAAATTTGCCCTAAAAATCCCTTTACAAGTGAAAGATTATAATTGACATATTGACTTCCATGTTCATTGTCCCATATTTGATGACATACATGTCAAGGTCACACTTGCCCTTGGGATTTCAGATGGGAATGTTTAATTTCCTATTGTTTATTTATCAACCTTTGTATTTCATTCTTTTTTATAAATATATTTAAATGTTAGATATTGTATAGTTTTCTTGGAAAACGCAACTAGGACATTAATGTCTATTTTGATGCCATTTAATGGTGGTTAATTAAGATTGAACTTCCAACATTCTGTTAACTAATTCCATTCACAAAGAGTTCAAAAATCCAATATTTAACATTGCACTTAACTTATTGTTTTGACAGCCTATCATTACAGTATCAAGTAGAAATACAAAAAATTCAATATGGAATTTTATGTTGACAATCCAAAAATTTGTACTGTATATCATGCATGCCATATTTAATATACAATACTAATTTTAAGTTGGGGGTGTCAAAATTTCATGTTGGATTTCAGTGGATAGCCAGATTTCAAACTACATAAAAACCAATATGGAATTTTATGTTGACAATCCAAAAATTTGTACTGTATATCATGCATGCCATATTTAATATATAATACTAATTTTAAGTTGGGGGTGTCAAAATTTCATGTTGGATTTCAGTGGATAGCCAGATTTCAAACTACAAAAATCCAATATGGAATTTTATGTTGACAATCCAAAAAATTGTACTGTATATCATGCATGCCATATTAAATATACAATACTAATTTTAAGTTGGGGGTGTCAAAAATTCATGTTGGTTTTTAGTAGATACATTTTAAATTGCAACCAAAGTTGCAACTGAGTGCTACATATTTTTTAGCTCACCTGAGCTGAAAGCTCAGATGAGCTATTGCTATCCATCTTCGTGCGTCGTCCGTCGTGCATAAACTTTTTACATTTTAATCTTCTCCTCCAAAACCACTGGGCCAAATTTAATGAAACTTGGTAACCATCATGCCTTGGTGAAGCTCTTTCAGATTTGCACAAATGAAGGAGTTATGTCCCCTTGGGGCCCCATAAAGGGGGGGGGGGAATAGTGGAAAACTTTAAAAATCTTCTCCTCTGAATCTACAAAAGATAAACCTTAGTTATTTCATTTATAACATCCTTAGGTCATCTATTTTCAGATTTGCACAAATGGTAGCCATGGGACTCAAAATGGGGAAATTGTGAGGCACTGAGTGGGGAATTTGATAAAAATTATATATTTGTCACTATATCTTGAAAACTATTAACTTTTTGTATAGGCATGTATATAAGAATATTGTAGATATTGACATGACAATCATTTTGATATATGGTTCAAGGTCATATGTTGAAAGGTCAAGGTCACAGCTGCAAAAGAAGACTTTAATTGCTAATTATCTTGAAAAGTATTAACTTTTTGTATAGGCATGTATATTAGAATATTGTAAGTATTGACATGACGATCATTTTGATATATGGTTCAAGGTCATATGTTGAAAGGTGAAGGTCACAGCTGCAAAAGAAGACTTAAATTGCTAATTATCTTGAAAACTATTAACCTTTTGTATAGGCATGTATATTAGAATATTGTAGGTATTGACATGATGATCAATTTGATATATGGTTCAAGGTCATATGTTGAAAGGTCAAGGTCTCAGCTGCAAAAAAAGAGACTTAAGTTGCTAATTATCTTGAAAACTCTCAACTTTTTGTATAGGCATGTATATTAGAATATTGTAGGTTTTGACATGACGATCATTTTGATAGATGGTTCAAGGTCATATGTTGAAATGCCAAGGTCACAGCTGCAAAAGAAGACTAAAATTGCCAATTATCTTGAAAACTATCAACTTTTTGCATAGGCATGTATATTAGAATATTATAGTTATTGACATGCCAATCATTTTGATATATTGTTCAAGATCATATGTTGAAAGGTCAAGGTCACAGCTGCAAAAAAAAAGACTTAAATTGCTAAATATCTTGAAAACTAATAACTTTTTGTATAGGCATGTATATTAGAATATTGTAGGTATTGACATATATATTTTGAGGTCATATATGTTCAAAGGTCAAGGACATAGCTGCATAAGTATACTGAAATTGATTTATGATTTGGAAATTATTTATTGCACTACAGTTACTTTATGCATATTATATAAGCTACTTATAAATGAAATATTTCTAGTTAAGTTTTGTGGGAGTTCTTAACTTGAGAAAACTTTTAAAGTTTCTGTACTTAATATATTGTCTATTGCACTTTGCAAACTGCATTGGACAATATCTTCAGGTGAGCGTTAAGGCCCATGGGCCTCTTGTTCAGATTATGGTTGATTTTTTTTCTATAGAAAACAATTTTATTATAAAAATATATAGGCCTTTAATTTCTGAGGGATCAAAAAGTACTGCACTGGTTGATTCTAAAGTTTTTAAGGAATTGTGGCACAAAATTTTAACTATTTTTGTATATTTTCTGAGGATTCCACACACATCAAAGTTATTAGGTTAGTTGATCTTCAAATACATTGATTTCACTCTACAAGTAATATTTGAATTGTCAGTAATTGACATTCTTCAGGGGCATAAAATCAGGGTGAATGGCTATATTCATATATAAGCCTATTTGGACTGATTATTTGTCCTTTGATTCATAAACATTATTCATATTTTTGTTCATCTTTCACATCCAAAATTGTTTTCCTACAAGTGATAATTTGTATAAATGTCAGTTTGTAACCTTTTAATATTTTTCCTAGTTCACCATTATGAGTCTTTATTGCCAAACAGTATACCTAGTGGCACTAATATGAGTCTTTATTGCCAAACAGCATACCTAATGGCACTAATATTCAACACTAGTTTCATAAATGAAAGCTATCACTCTGATTATTTTCATCCCATCGCCCTTAAGAATTACTTTTGACAATTATTTATCAGTTCCTATGTTTGTACTATTGACCAAATAAAAACAATAATATTTCAACTAAACCAGTTTTGTTATTTGTGACATTGTCAATTAGAGAATAAGAAATTCGATTGCAGATCAACTAGTTCCAGAAGAGTCACTTGACCAGTCCAGATCAGTGAATTCTTTTCATATGATGCTATTGTTTCTAATTTGAAACAATGCATTTTCAGTTGCCAATGATTGATAAAATTACATTCTAGGCTTTCTGCTCAATAGACAGCAGCACTAGCACATTTACAGCAGCATTTGTGCAAGGTAGCAAATTACAGTAGGTCACAATTCTTTTCAGACCTTTCAATTGTAGACAGAATAATAAAATGTACTTCAAGAGCTCAACAACTTGATTTCATTGATTAAATTGAGTTATAGTCCCTGTCAAGAATATTTCACTTATATCAAGGTGCCTGCAGACACAGGTAACTTTTTTATCTTTGCAGTGCCCTCGGGTCAGTGTAGGGAGGCGTCGTATTTTATTACCACTTCCCCAAAAGCCCCTAACTACTAAATACAGAGTAGATTGCTTGCAGATACAACTGTCACTTTCTGTTTTCACCTCTGACAGACCCGTCCAGGGTTCAAACCCATAACCTCCCACATACTGAACAAGCACTCGACCAACTGAGCTACCACAAAGGTTTTGCACCCTTATTAATAGAAGCTGATAATTGGAATAATCTCCAAAAACTTGTTATACAGATTCTCGGGATGGATATTTCCAGTCCCCAGAAACAAGATGATCAAAAGGAAATGATATTGACAACAGCCTCTTTACTCCTTATGTCCACCAAAGTTTTGGGGTTTCAGTACTTTCAGTGCTTTGATTCTAAATGCTTTTAGATATTGATCTGATTTTTGGTATATAAGTCTACCATGATGAGTTACAGATCAAGTATACGTTTCGGTTCAATCTGCTTATTTTTTAACGGAGTTATGGCCCTTTGATCTTTGAAAATTCACAGAAATTTTAGTTTTCAGCAATTTTTTTCAACAAGTTTGCAGTCATGGAACTTATGTTTTGTATGTGACTCTACCATGATGAGTTGCAGATCAAGTTAGCGTTTCATTCTTGTCTGCAAATTTTTACCGGAGTTATGGCCCTTTGAACTCTGAAAATTCACAGAAATTTCAGTTTTTCACACTTTTTTTCTAAATGGTTTTAGATAATGAACTGATTTTTGGTATATGAGTCTACCATGATGAGTAACAGATTAAGTTTATGTTTCGTTTCCATCTGCTAATTTTTACCGGAGATATGGCCCTTTGATCTTTGAAAATTCACAGAAATTTTAGTTTTTCGCACTTTTTTCTACATGCTTGCAGAAATGGAACTAATGTTTTGTATGTGACCCTACCATGATGAGTTACAGATCAAGTTTATGTTTTGTTTCCATCTGCCATCTTGAACAACATGTATAATTTATAACTATAAATCTTTGTACCATATAATAAGGTACATTTTACCTAAAACTTTGGGAATAGTGAAATATGCGACTGGTAGGGGACTATGTATTGTTTTGCAAAACTCTCAGAATGCTTGTTATATAAAAAATTAATAGTTTTTTTAATAACGATATGTAAGCAGTAAATTTGACAGTTACATATGACACAGATAGTCACTGCTCTGATCATTAAACCATGTAATTTATTATGTAACAACTTCCTTTGAAGTCTGAATTAGCAAGAGTGATAAGGGTCTGAAGTGACCTAATTATGTTGGTACAGGTGTAAGGAAGCGTGATAAGAATAAGACTTTACTATGCAACACCCATATACATAGCAAAAAAAAAAAAGAAGAGAGAGAATAGATCATTTAGACATATTAATGTTACAAGGCCGGCGTGGTTCAAAGGATTTGTAAATTCCTGAAAATGTAGAATAAATTGATGTTCAAAAAATGTATTTTATTTCTTGGTTATTCTCAAATTATAGAAGAAACCATTTCATGGTTAGCTATATTCAGTTAAATTTGGGTAAAAAAATGAAAAAGAAAAAATGGTTCAGATAATAAATTTTGATGATCCTTGAATAAACCTATCTATAAAGACCACTTTGGCAGCATCTCTTGAGTGGCCTTTATAGACAGGTTTCACTGTATATACATTAACACTATGTACACTCAATGAAATGTCACATTGGCATGTATAAACAGTCAGTACATAGTGTAAATGTCAAATTGACATGTATAAACAGTCAAAGTACCTTATCTAAATGTCACATTGATATGTATAAACTGTCGCAGTACACAGAGTAAATGTCACATTGACATGTATAACAGTCACAGTACATAGTTTAAATGTCCCATTGACATGTATAAACAGTCACAGTACCTTGTGTAAATGTCACATTGACATGTATAAACAGTCACAGTACATAGTGTAAATGTCACATTGACATGTATAAACAGTTACAGTCCCTTGTGTAAATGTCACATTGACATGTATAAACAGTCATAGTACATAGTGTAAATATCCCATTGACATGTATAAACAGTTACAGTCCCTTGTGTAAATGTCACATTGACATGTATAAACATTCACTGTACACAGTGTAAATGTCACATTGACATGTATAAACAGTCATAGTACATAGTGTAAATATCCCATTGACATGTATAAACAGTCACAGTCCCTTGTGTAAATGTCATATGGACATGTATAAACAGTCACAGTACATAGTGTAAATGTCACATTGACGTATAAACAGTCACGGTACCTTGTGAAAATGTCACATTGACATGTATAAACAGTCATAGTACATAGTGTAAATATCCCATTGACATGTATAAACTGTTACAGTCCCTTGTGTAAATGTCACATTGACTTGTATAAACATTCACAGTACACAGTGTAAATGTCACATTGACATGTATAAACAGTCATAGTACATAGTGTAAATATCCCATTGACATGTATAAACAGTCACAGTCCCTTGTGTAAATGTCACATTGACATGTATAAACATTCACAGTACACAGTCTAAATGTCACATTGACATGTATAAACATTCACAGTACACAGTGTAAATTTCACAGTACAGTCCCTTGTGTAAATGTCACATTGACATGTATAAACATTCACAGTACATAGTGCAAATGTCACATTCACATGTATAAACAGTCATGATACATGGTGTAAATGTCACATTGACATGTATAAACAGTCACAGTACATAGTGTAAATGTCACATTGACATGTATAAACAGTCACAGTACATAGTGTAAATGTCTCATTGACATGTATAAACAGTCACAGTACCTTGTGTAAATGTAAACTAGAGGTAAGTCAGGGCCCAAAAATAATTCAAATTTATTTTTTGAAAAATAGTTATAAAATATTAGCAAGTCATTGTAGGGTTCTGTCCTGTAGGGTGATTTTATCAAAGTGCTTTAAAATTATTTTATATTGTTTAATTTGTAATATAAACTTTTTTTGAATAAATTCTTAAGTCAGGGTGTCCATGGAAATAAAATTTTGGACACTATAAAAATCATTTCAGAGTTATACAATTTATCTTTTCAAAGGTCACTTCTGTCCTGTTTATCACTGCATAGAACAATTAAGTTAATTGTAATGAAAGGTTTGCTATTTCTATGAAATTAAGACTTGTTAGTAACTAGAAGTCTTAATTCTTTATACTTTAAATCTAGCACATTAAACTTGATACTTATATCAACATTTCTATTTACATCATTTTATTTTTTTCCCTTTAGTTGTATTATTCTTTAAACTTTAAAATTATAAAATAACAATATCATTCTCCTGCTTACTAACTTAAGCCATGTTGACCAGATATTTGACATTTTAAGTACAGTGTATATATATCATTATTATCTATCTTACTTTTACAGATTTTATACAAAGTAGTAAGTCAGCTACTTAAACAAGAATTTGTCACTGAAGATGTCTGGAAAAGGGTAGGTAACTCAACTCAAACAGTTTTAACAGTATCCACCACAAGAGACATGGGATATTTAGTTGTAATCGTTATCCAATTTCATTTAAAAAAAAGTATGAAAAATATCATCAGCACTGCTTGGTTAAAAAATTAAAATAATAGTTATTTGCCGATTTGGCAAGTTCAAGTGTTCATATTTGTATTTATTTATTTATTTATTTATTTATTTATTATTGTATCAATAACGCATAGCACAGCATGTGTATGTGCGTGTGTGCATTTGTGCGTGCGTCGTTAACACCTATTTTCGACTTCTCCAAAACTGCTGGACAGATTTTAGTGATACTTGGTCAGAAGCATATATGGGCCGGTGCAATTCAGATTTGTTCATGGCATTACCATGGCTACCAAAACTAGGTCAAGGTGACCTAGGGGTCCAAAAATCTTATAAAATCTTCTTCTCCGAAAGCCATGATGGGAGAAAAAATCTGATGTGATATTTGGCTTCTCTAGGGTCTTAAGCCTATAGTTTGTTCATTTCGTGAAATTTGGTCAAAAAATGGGTTTTGCGTTTAATTTTAAAAATTTCGTAAAATGGCTTCAAATTGTTATAACTTGACTATTTGAACAGATAATGACATGAGGTTTTCAGTTTTCACTTTTTCTTGAAATGATCTTTAAAAAAAAGGTCAAGGTCACAAATCAAGGTCATGACCTAATTTGTGATTTATGCAGTTTTAGGCAATTTTCTTGCAAATATTATGAGATATATGAGTCAAAACATTGTTACAATGTTCAGCATGACAAAATTTAAAAAGGTACCAAGTTTCAAAACTATATGATAATCCATGTAGGAGTTGTTGCCCCTGAAATGTTATTTTTGGCTTATAAATACTAAAATTGTGCATTAGCTTGAAAACTTTAATCTTTTTGTATAGGCATGTATATTAGAATATTGTAGGTATCATGACAATGATCATTTTGATATATGGTTCAAGGTCATATGATCAAAGGTCAAGGTTACAGCTGCAAAAGAAGACATAAATTGCTAATTATCTTGAAAACTATTCACTTTTTGTATAGGCATGTATATAAGAATATTGTAGGTATTGACATGACGATCATTTTGATTTATGGTTCAAGGTCATATGTTCAAAAGGATCAAGGTCACAGCTGCAAAAAAAGACTTAAATTGCTAATCATCTTGAAAACTATTAACTTTTTGTATAGGCATGTATATAAGAACATTGTAGGTATTGACATGACGATCATTTTGATTTATGGTTCAAGGTCATATGTTTAAAAGGTCAAGGTCACAGCTGCAAAAGAAGACTTAAATTGCTAATTATCTTGAAAACTATTAACTTTTTGTATAGGCATGTATATAAGAATATTGTAGGTATTGCAGCAATGATCATTTTGATACATGGTTCAAGGTCATATGTTCAAAGGTCAAGGTCACAGCTGCAAAAGAAGTCATAAATTGCTTATTATCTTGAAAACTTTTTGTATATAGGCATGTATATTAGAATATTGTAGGTATTTACATGACAATCATATATGGTTTAAGGTCATATATGTTCCAAGGTCAAGGACATAGTTGCATAAGTATACTGAAATTTGTTAATGATTTGGAAATTATTCATTGCATTACAGTTACTTCATGCATATTATATAAGCTACTTATAAATGAAATGTGACTGGATATATTTCTGATTAAGTTTTGTGGCAGTTCTTAACTTGAGAAAACTTGTAAAGTTTCAGTACCAATTATATTGTCTTTTGTGCTTTGCAAACAATTTTGGACATATCCTCAGGTGAGCGTAAAGGCCCATGGGCCTCTTGTTTTTTTTTTTTTTGTCTTAATTTGATAATTTATCCACTGACAAAATGTGCATAGAAACAGAAAATTTAGTTCATTTAACCAACAGAGATTTTTTTCTTGAAAAAAAATTTACATAACGATGTTCAACAGGCAGGTTAAAAACCAAAACAGTTGAAAGTTTCTGAATTTAAGATTGTGTCAAGGACACTATGCATTTTGATTTAATATTTAATTTTGTCTAGAACATCTTTAAAGTATTAAATGGAAAAAAATAAAACATCAAAATTGTGCATTATGTAAGTGTTTCTTAATTTTTAGCTCACCTGGCCTATAGGCCATGTGAGCTGATGGCATGGCGCAGCATGTGTCCGTATGTCCGTGAGTGCATGTGTGGGTCTGTAACTCACATTTTCGACAACTCCTCAGGAACTACCAGGCCAATATTAATCAAACTTCACAGGAAGAGTAATTGGGAGGGCACTTTTCAAATTTGTACTTTTGGTTGCCATAGCTATAGAAAGTAGGTCACTGTGACCTACATTTGAAAAAAAAACTTAAAAAATCTTCTTCTCTGAAACCAAAAGTGGTAGACAAAAACTGATTTGATTTTCAACTACTCTAGAGTCTTAAGTATATAGTTTATACAAATCGAGAAATTCGGCTGAAAAATAGCTTACGCGTTTTTGCGTTTAATTTGAAAAATTTCGTAAAATGGCTTCAAATTATTATAACTTGACTATATGAATAGATATTGACATGGGGTTTTCAGTTTTGACTTTTTCTTGAAATAACCTTCAAAAAAGGGTCAAGGTCAAAGTTCAAGGTCATGACCTAGTTTGTAATTTGTGCAGATTTGGGCTATTTTCTTCCAAATTATAAGAGATATATAATATTAAATCATTGTTAAAATGTTCAGCAGGACAAAATGTAAAAAGGTACAAAGTTTCATAACTGTATTATAATGCATGTAGGAGTTGATGCCCCTGAAATGTAATTTTTGGCTTATAAATACTATAAATGTGTATTAGCTTGAAAACAAGGTCATATGTTGAAAGGTCAAGGTCACAGCTGTAGAAGATGACTTAAATTGCTAATTATCTTGATAACTATTAAGTTTTTATATAGGCATGTATATAAGAATATTGTAGGTATTGACATAACGATCATTTTGATATATGGGTCAAGGTCATATGCTGAAACGTCAATGTCACAGCTGCAGAAGGAGACTTAAATTGCTTATTATCTTGAACATTGAACTATTAACATTTTGTATAGGCATGCATATAAGACTATTGTAGGTATTGACTTGGATATCTTTTTGATATATGGTTCAAAGTTATATGTTCAAAGGTCAAGGTCTTATCAACATAGGAATACTAAAATTATTAATTATCTTGAAAGCTATTAATTTCATGCATAGGTATGTATATTAGAATATTGTAGGTATTGACATGGCGATCATTTTTATATATGGTTAAAGGTTATATGTTCAAAGGTCAAGGTCATATCAACATAGGAATACTAAAATTATTAATTATCTTGAAAGCTATTAATTTCATCCATAAGCATGTTTATTAGAATATTGTAGGTATTGACATGACAATCATATATGGTTCGAGGTCAAATATGTTTAAAGGTCAAGGACATAGCTGCATTAGTATACTGAAATTGATTAATGTTTTGGAAATTATTGATCACACTACAGTTACTTCATGCATATTATATAAGCTGTTATAAACTAAATGTGAGTGGATATATTTCTGATTAAGTTTTGTGGGAGTTCTTAACTTGAGAAAACTTTTCAAGTTTCTGTACTTAATACATTGTCTATTGCACTTTGTAAACAATATTAGACATATCTTCAGGTGAGCATTAAGGCTCCTGGGCCTCTTGTTAAGGTTATCTAATGCTTCAACTATATTCCAAAATTATGTGGAAAAAATCTTTAAAAATTCATGTTTTATTACATTTTTCAAAAAGGTTTTCACAGAATTCTTTAATCTCGTGAGTCTTGTACTTTAATTATGATATGATTACGGAGAATATCGATCAACAACTAAATCAATCATTCATGTAAATATTCATTGTATGGTCAAGTTATTTATGTCCCTGAGTACACATTAAGAATTAAATCTATTTCTTGTTAAACAATCATCATGGTGGACATTTTTTTTTGCCAGTGGACGATTTTACTGTCCACAGCGGCAGAAATATTCCTAATCTTTTTTTCTCTTGATTTGCAGTAGACTGCAAATTTCTGATTGGCAACCTTGTCCACCAGGGTGGGTGGAAATTCATGTATCCACCTGAGCAGTACTGTACTATCAGAATTCTTTTTCGGTAAAAAAAAAATTCACTTCTATTAGTGGGTTATGATGCACGGATCTCACAAGGTCACACAAGACCCAATTATAGACATCAGAAAATATGATAGCGATTGAAGATTATCACCCTTCATCTTATACAAACATATATATATATATACTAGCTATGATGTAAATTTAATAACAACCGATTTTCGAATTTTTGTTTCTCATCCCTCCATTTTAAATATCACTGATTTCACTAATATTTAGGAACAGTATTGCACTGGTCACTTTTGAGATTTCCCCTGGATTATAAGTTATTACATGTATATGTATTATAAATTTTCAGGGTTTGACTGAAGGATTAGGAACAGTATTTCACTCATCACTTTTAAGATTCCCCCTGGACTTTTCTTCACTAGTACAGTTCAGTACATCTTTAGCTGCTTCAGGACAAGATAGTGCTAAAAAGGTATATGCTAATTTATTTCTTTAAACAATTCTAAAGTTTTAAAGGTTTAAAAAACATTCAGAAACTGAAACTATTTTGAAGTAAGCTTAAGGACATCATGATAAAAAAAACCCTTTATTATATAACATCTAGATACTGCGAGGTGATAATTCATGAGGTATTCAAATTGTTATTATCTTTACTCAGATATTTTTATTTTGCAGAAACACACAACTGCAAATATGAAAAAGATTCGATAATTGAAAGCATATGATTTGGATTCTTCCTGAAAATGTTTCCAGCTGAAATAGTGATACTTCCAGAATGATTTTCAGATTATGATTAGATATATATTACTTATGAGATATATATTACTTATGAAAATTATTGTCTTTGTGGTCCTATTCTTATGTAACTAGATTAGATATGTGATATTCTAGCAAAAGCAGTCATTGTGATTATTTTTAAATAAACATGTGATTTGGGGTAGATACCACATTGATGGGGCTAACAAGGGTTCTTTGACATGCTCTATTTCATTTTTGTAAAACTATTACCCTATTTCAATAGGAGATATGAAAGCTGATGATTTCCTGTATTAAGTTATTCTGGGGACTTGCAATATAAACACTTAAAAATGTTCTTTGCAAAACCAATTTGGAAAATATTATTGTTTTGGTATTTGGATTGGGCCCATATTTTGTCTATAATCATGTGTAGAAAACTCCTAATTGTGGTTCTTTGATTACCTTAAACATAATTCAAGAGTAACCATTAGATACAATGTATTTCATACATTTATCAGGTCTTTGAGATATGGAAGAGTTTACCACGTTACACAGAATATTTAGATAGGAATAGTTCCATGGATTTGAATCCTACCAATGATTCCACAGTTTGGCAGTTAGCCCGCAACAAAATACCATATCCAGGCAGTAAGTTATTCAGTAATAAAGTTACTCAGAGTAAACAAGTGTGTTGTCATAGTATATCAATGTGAGCTGTAGAACTTCCATATTGTTTATCAATATGATCTGTAGAACTCCCATATTGTATACCAATGTGAGTTATAGAACTTCCATATTGTATATCATTATGATCTGTAGAACTTCCATATTGTATATCAATATGATCTGTAGAACTTCCATATTGTATATCAATATGATCTGTAGAACTTCCATATTGTATATCAATATGATCTGTAGAACTTCCATATTGTATATCAATATGATCTGTAGATCTTCTATATTGTATACCAATGTGAGTTGTAGAACTTCCATATTGTATATCAGTATGATCTGTAGAACTTCCATATTGTATATCAATATGATCTGTAGAACTTCCATATTGTATATCAATATGATCTGTAGAACTTCCATGTTGTATACCAATGTGAGTTGTAGAACTTCCATATTGTATATCAATATGATCTGTAGAACTTCATTATTGTATATCAATATGAGCTGTAGAACTTCTATATTGTATATCAATATGATTTGTAGAACTTCCATATTCTGTATCAATATGATCTGTAGAACTTCCATATTGTATACCAATGTGATCTGTAGAACTTCCATATTGTATACCAATGTGATCTGTAGAACTTTCATATTGTATACCAATGTGATCTGTAGAACTTCCATTTTATATTTCAATATGATTTGTAGAACTTCCATATTATATTTCAATATGATTTCTAAAACTTCAACATTAATCAGACCTGCCACACTTACGATTTTTCCGTAGTTCTGACTGAAAATTGCCGAAAATTTTTAATTCTTACGAGTGTACGGATACAACATGTTTACTTCCGATTTTTATCTATTCCATATATTCTCTTTCATTGTCTTTACGTTTCCAAACCTGTCCTGGAAACGCTTTTAAGGCATACAGATTACAATAAAGCATTAAAAAGATAGCCAGCGATCACTGTCGTTACGCAAAGTCGGAAGAGCGTTTGATAGTAAAGCATTTCAAAACATTTTGAAGTGTAACAATCAAGCATCTGTGTGATTTTAAAGTTTCTCGCGGTAACTGTCACACTCAAAAAGGAGCAAACGCAAAGCAGATCTGGCGGATTATGGAGAGTCTGCTTCGTAAAAAAGAAATCAGTATAAATTGGTGTGATTTAGGTGATTTTGTAGCCTTAACAGTCTAATTAAAATATGCTTATTTAAAAAACTGACTTTTGTAAAATCTTACTGAAACTGGTGCAATCTTACTGAAAAATGTCCTTGATCTTACTGAATAGTTGCCCAGGGGGTTGGCAGGTCTGTTATATTCCAATATGATCTGCAAAACTTCCATAAATCTAACATTGTTTTTGGAACCCCTTGAAAATTTGAATTCACATTTTCTTGGAACAATTTTTCTTTAAATATACATTTACTAGATTCTGACAATGAAGCACTTGTCATAAAAGTAGGAACATTTTTTGTGATTTTGTGATGTAGCAGTAGATAATTAAAACTAGGTATGGAAATCAGCTACTTGTACACCACGTCATATGCTGTTGTGATGTATGCATATTGTTATCTGTAATGAACACCTTTGTACATAATTATCTCAGTAGGAAAAATGCCTACCACTATTTGTTTAGTCAGATTTTGATGTTATAAAGGGGATTGGTGAAAAGTCAGGATTGGTGAAAAGTCAAACAAAAAACAAAATGGTTTTGAGATTTCAAAATACTGTGACAATAAGGGAGGTGATAAAAGGTAATAAGAGGCATTATAAGAAGAGTTTACAATTAATGTTATTATTGTTTTATATCTTGATATGATTTGTTATAGGAAGCTTTAAGATAGATGCTGGAATTACTGGTCAGATACTGTCAAACTCAGGTAAGTTAGGATTGATAAAAATGATGTAGGTGTAGGAACTTGGATGTATTTTCACCATGGGATAATACACTTAACAGTGATCAAGTAATGATTTGGTTAATAATGAGGAACATGAAGTAAGAATACATTTGAATAGACCTTGAAATAGAAATACATTTAACACCAAATAAAATTCAAAGGTAATAATAATTGGTTAAAGAGGAACAAACAGAAATATTAAAAACAGAACGGACATAAAATTAACACGTACAGTAAAACTAAACCTGAATTATTGGACATACAGACTTCATGCAGCAATAAGAAAACTTGTTATGTAAGACAGGGTTGTGTTATTAAAGGATGAATATTTGTATGTTTTTAATTACATACATAATCCAATGACATTCAACCCTAGTAAGTAAAAAGCTGGAAAATTGAGGGAAAAAAATAAAAAAAATATATGAACCAAGAACTAAAACTCCAAAAAAAAAATTCTGTTATATTCATTGTAAATTTATGTTTGAACAGGAAAGCGAGAAGAATGTCCTGTGATACAATGGGATGTGTCATTCAATGGCTGGGAATTATTAACATGTGAAATGGAGGAATTACTACAGCAGATATCCCAAGGTTCTGGTAAGTCACATGGCATAAGACTAGAGGATAGCACATACATGTAGGTGTTTTGTAAACAGTTTTTTTTTTTTTTTTTTTTAATTTTTCAGTTAAAAAATTTTGAATGTACATTTAGTCTTAATCAAGAAAACAAGTGTTATCTTTGTCCATCTTTAAGAGGTACATGTAATTTATTATTGAGCATTAACAGTAGAATACTTCATTCAATATGATCAACAGATCTGTTTTATACTAAAATTGTACCATAAACCTATGTTGGTACTTATTGCCTTTCTTATACAACACCAGGTTAAGTGTTCATTGCTGAATTCTGACATCTCTTGTCTTTATTTTTTCAGGAAGTGTTTCATTGTCACAGGTTGCCAAGGTAACAGTTATTACAGAATTTTGTAAATCTGTGCTGGATTCATATCCTGGAGCTATTGATGAATTACAGGAGATTATAGAATGTTTATATCCCATATTACACAGGTAATTCCAAACAAATCCTAAAAAGAGTTTATATGATAAAGGGTCGACCCCAGAAAAACAGCAAAAATGAAAATATTAGTTTCAATCAGTTTTAGTCATTACTGTTTATGTTCTAAAGACACATATAGTTTTATTCTTTGGTAACAGATGATGTCAATGCTATGTCACAAATGTGATGTAAAAGCATGTTTCATTAATTTATTCCCTTTTTTAATAATAGTTTTTTCACTAATGAAAGTTTGAGCACAAATGAGAAGTAACTTTATGCTTTGTATGATGTTTGATCATGTTAAAATATAAAGTTTTTTCTTGTGCCCAGTTTTTTGCAAAATCAAAAATGTATTTTTAAAAAATGTCTGTGAATTGCATATTTTTATATAAAAAGCATTTATTGTACTTTAACATGATATGAGAATCAGTTTTGGATTATATTCCTTAAAGATAATTGTGTTGTACATGTCTAAGGTTTAAAATTATTATTATCCCCTCCCAAAGTTTGTAGGAGATAAAGGATTTGTCCTGTACCTACATGGAGGGGATATAGGATTTGTCCTGTACATACTTTCATACATACCTATTATTCGATTATTTGAAGTTGATGGGTCTTCATTTTAGGTTTGAATAATTGGGGGTTTGAATAATTGAATAAGTGATTGGAACTTCAAACTTCGATTCATCACATGTTATCTTAAGACACAACAGTATCGTATTGCTCATTGGAAGTGTTTTATCGGTGTCAGTTTTCAAATGATAATGTCATGATCTATCATGAATAATTCCATAAAAACAGACATATTGATTTTATTTCATTAAAAATTAAAATTTAATAATAATCTGGTATGGAATCAAACATGCGTGGAATGTACATGCGCATACCATGGCCACACTTTTTGTTTTATGAATTTACAGAATTTTAAACGAAACGGAACAGGTTCATATAATTTTTAGAATTGAAATATAAATAAGACGTAAAACTGTCTCTGTTAACCCTTATTACAAAACAATAATGTCTTTTTTAATTTCCTGACTAGGCTATAAAAATTAGATAAATATGCAGATGCCGTTTTTTCAAATTTTTGATGATGGTAATCATGGTCAACAGAATTGTTTTTATTGTTTACTTGAGTGTTGCTACACACGTGCAGCTCATTTTTCTTTTACACCTGGAATTATAATTACTGTTTAATTGAACAATTACAATAAATTCTTGTGATTAATGATCAACATGGCTTATGATGGACAATACATGGCATATACATGTCTACAGAATGGCTGTCAGTTATGCTTGGGTAACACAAAAGGGTAAAGGTGAAACTATACTTGTTTATATTAAACTGTACTGGTGAGAGTAGTTTCTTTTTAGAAATGAATAAAAATGTCAACTTGGATTTTTGGGGGGTACCGGTATATTTCCACTGAAAAGTCTAACACAGGACTCAAATTAGGTTTGAATAATCGCAGGTATTCGAAAAAACGAAGTTTTTAAATAAGAAGTTATAGTGCAGGGAGGTCGGGACCTTTCGGGAACTCGAATAATCTAAGGTGTTCAAATAATAGAAGTTCGAATAACTGAAGTTTGACTATATATATATATATATATAACAGTTTTTTTTTCATTTGCAAGTTATTGGCGTATTATGCAAATTAGCAGCTTAAAATATATAGCTGATTCTTTGAAAAACTATAATACAATATTTTGTTGCATGTTGTCAGTATCACTTGTTAAGATAGAATTCACTTTTGATCCAAAATAGGGCCCTTTTATATATACTGTACATATACATATGATGTACCCATGTACAGTCTGTGTACAATGTATCTACAGTGTGTGCAAAGTAAATTGCAGTGTTGATTTTTTACAAAAGACGAAGAGTTTTTCAAGTTTGATCATTTTTAGCTCACCTGACCGAAAGGTCATGTGAGTATATGGCATGGCGTGGCGTGTGTATGCGGGTATTTGGGTGCATGTGCTCCTCGTTAACACCTAATTTCAACTTCTACTCCAAAACTGCAGATTTCAATGATACTTGGTCAGAAGCATATATGGGCCAGTGCAATTCAGATTTGTTCATGGCGTTGCCATGGCTACCAAAACTAGGTCAAGGTGACCTAGGGGGTAAAAAAATTCTTTAAAAATCTTTTTTTTTTTTTAAGATCATACATGTGTATTTGTAACAATTAAAATGCACCATATAATATTGTTAATATTTAAATTAAATGCATAAATAACAAGAACCTCAATGCAAATTAAAACTTACACTTATTTGTATAGTATGGACATACTAGTATTTTTATAGATCTTCATATGATAATGTTCATTTCATAATAATGCATAGTTGTCTGAGATGGTAACTTACAATTAATCAATGACCATGATACATACATGGTAACTATAGTAACATATATTTCATCTATACATTGTAACAAATTCCTTGAATTACAGCATTTTTATAAACAGCAATGGATAAATCTAATAGTGTAAAAGTAATTTAAAATCATATTGTTGTATTATTAATTTTCATTCTTGGCTTTGCGAAAAAAAAAAGTATCACACACAAGTTTTCATCATTTCATGCTTGGTCACACATTTTATATCACATATTCAGAACTGTTTCACACATTTCATTCATTTTGCTTTTTTACAAAATGGCTAGAGGATTCAATAAAAAATCTTAACCATTTTATTCATTAACATGTCAGTGATGTTACTCAGATTGAACATAACTTTTGATATTATAATATCACCTAATTAAAACAAAACATTTATACACAATGAAACTTTTAAATTCAATTTTCATTTAAATTGCATTAAATGCATTTGTACCAGTATATCTAATAAAAACTTGTAAATCATGAATAAGAAATGGATTTCCTCAATGTTTTATGTAACAAATACATGTATTATATAATAGCATCATGATATATTTACAAAATATAAGCTCTTAATTGATTATTTCAAAATTTTCCTTTACCATTTATTTTAACATCATCATTTTTATTTTGCTGTTATTGTCAACATTAGCATATATAATCTAAATCCTTTATTCAAAATAAAACATTCAATTCAGGTGTTATATGATTAAGATTCCTAACCCATGCAGTTAAATTTCTTGTTACATATGAAATAATTTAATGAATTATCTATTTACATGCTACCTCTGACACATGATTATTGCACAACCAAAATATACATATCTGAATAAATTATCATTAAATCTTTTTTTTTGTAATTAATATTTTTATTGTCCCAGATCTCAATTAAGGGGAGCAGATGCCAGGGTTGGGGCCCATGGGTTCATCTGCTGGGGTAACAGTAGGACAGTTTCTGAGTTGTAAATAAATAATTTTTAATGCATTATAGTATCAGTTGTAAAGGAGACAATTTATCTTGGGCCAGGTAAATTATCTCCCTTAGACCTTACAAGTAAAATATAGATACATACACTATAATATTAATACATATCAACTACCAGTATATAAAAAACAAGTCCATATTTACCAACCAAAGAAATGTTTTAACTATTTTTTAAACATAATTCAAATATAAATTTGTAAATTCTTTTTAGGATAACTGATATGTTTGGATGTACAAGTATATTTGTCCTTTATATTAAAATGGTACAGGATCTGGTTATTTTCCTTGTTAGTGGTGCATGAAAAATTAAAAATCTTCTCCGAAACTGATGATTGGAGAAAAAATCTGATGTGTTATTTGGCTTCTCTCGGGTCTTAAACCTATAGTTTATTCATTTTGTGAAATTTGGTTGAAAAATGAGTTAGGTACATGTTTTTGTGTTTAATTTTTAAAAATTCATAAAATGGCTTCAAATTGTTATTACTTGACTATTTGAACAGATTTTGACATGGGGTTTTCAGTTTTGAATTTTTCTTGAAATGACCTTTAGAATAGGGTCAAGCTCACAAATCAAGGTCAAAGATTTGTAACTATATGATAATGCATGTTGGAGTTGTTGCCCCTGAAATGTTATTTTTGGCTTATAAATAATAAAATTGTGCATTAGCTTGAAAACTATAAACTTTTTGTATAGGCATGTATATTAGAATATTGTAGGTATTGATATGACAATCATTTTGATATATGGTTCAAGGTCATATGTTGAAAGGTCAAGGTCATATCTTCATAAGTGTACTGAAATTTGGAATAATCTTTAAAACCATAAACTTTTTGTGCAAGCATGTATATTAGAATATTGAAGGTATTAATAATACCATCATTTTGATATATGGTTCAAGGTCATATGATGAAAGTTCAGGGTCATAGCGGCAGATGAAAACTGAAATTGTTAATTATCTTGAAAACTATGAACTTTTTGTATAGGCATGTATATTAGAATATTGTAGGTATTGATATGACAATCATTTTAATATATAGTTCACGGTCATATGTTGAAAGGTCAAGGTCATATCTGCATAAGTTTACTGAAATTGGGAATTATCTTGAAAACCATAAACTGATTGTGCATCATGTATATTAGAATATTGTAGGTTTTGTTATTACAACCATTTTGATATAAGGTTCAAGTTCAAATGTCCAATTGTCAAAATCATAGTTGCATAACCATATGGTTAATGATTTGGAAATAATTCAATAGTACTATAGTTAAATCATGCATATGAGCTATTTATAAATGAAATGTGACTAGATATTTCTGATTAATTGTTGCGGGATTTCCAAATTTGAGGAATTTTGTGAAGTTTTTGTAATTAAGTTCTTTGCAAGTTTTTGGACATTTCCTCAGGTGAGCATTGAGGCCTATGGACCTCTTGTTATATTTTTTTAAAGTATATGTATTGTAATCTAGTGACAAGAAAATCATACATATGTGTATTGGAATGTCTGTAACAAGTGAAGGATCAAGTTGAAATTAAAATTACTTCCCCTTCACAAATAAATTTATGTAAAAATACTGATGGAATAATTCTGTATTTAATTTGTGTATATTGATAAATTAAATTTTTTGCGATAGAAACATGTAAAAAACAAGATCATTCATGCATGGTTTTTGTAGGAGGGGAGGTGGACTAAGATTACATTGAGGCGATGTTTATTTTATTTTCATTTTTCAGATTTACAAGGTTTAGTCCAGTACCAATGGAGTTACTCTCATCATGTGTTGACTGTTTGACATGTGTAGCAAAGAAAAGTCCAGAAAAGGTCAGTAGATACAGCTGATATATTTAATTGTTCATAACTGACTGCTGAAATGGATGTTTTCTTAACTTTTGACAAAATGTACATCTATGTCAAATGTTCAGGTATAACCATCAACATTGTTAGTTTTAGAAAGAAAAATGATAAGTATGACAAAATTTGATAAGTATGATAAGTGTGACAAATGTGATAAGTATTATAAGTGTGACAAATGTGATAAGTATAAGTGTAACAAATGTGATAAGTATAAGTGTGACAAATGTGACAAGTATAAGTATGACAAATGTGATAAGTATGATAAGTGTGACAGATATGATAAGTATTATAAGTGTGACAAATGTGATAAGTATAAGTGTGACAGATGTGATAAGTATTATAAGTGTGACAAATGTGATAAGTATAAGTGTGACAAATGTGATAAGTATAAGTGTGACAAATGTGATAAGTATAAGTATGACAAATGTGATAAGTATAAGTGTGACAGATGTGATAAGTATTATAAGTGTGACAAATGTGATAAGTATGATAAGTGTGACAAATATGATAAGTGTGACAAATATGATGAGTTTGATAAGTGTTTTGATCAATGTTTGTTCATTTTTTGTAAATACATTACAAATTTAAGTGTTGTACTTGAATGGACCAATTAAAAGAACACATTGGCATTTACCTAATGTTTAATTGTAGATGACTACCAGTAAAAATATGTTTTATTGATTTGATTCAATAGGTTTGGCATAATATGAAGCAAACAGGACTCCTACCATATCTTACTGAAAATGTAGACAACTTAACAGAAGTGTTAAGGTATACACACATATGTAATAATGACATGCTTACATGTAGTCAATCAAATATGGTATCATTCAGTATTAATACTCTCTCTCTCTCTCTCTCTCTCTCTTACATTGGCAGTCTCTCTCTCTCTCTCTCTCTCTCTCTCTCTCTCTCTCTCTCTCTCTCTCTCTCTCTCTCTTTTACATTGGCAGTCTCTCTCTCTCTCTCTCTCTCTCTCTCTCTCTCTCTCTCTCTCTTACATTGGCAGTGAAACTTTCAATGAGGAGACAAGTTGAATTTACAGTACACTGCTGATTTTAACTTTACATTGCCAAGTCTGATAAGTATACACATGTACATGCAGTTGTGATTTTATCCAAACAGATTATTATTATTAAGATTTATTATCTTAAGTCTCCTTATCTACATTAGTTGTAACTATGTAGTTAATCATGTATTTTTCAATTTACTATACAGCGGTCAGGGTTTGAATTCAGGGACATATGGTACACTGCTAGCAGGTTATGAGTGTACTCAGGGAAACTATCCACTAACCACAGCTTTACTTAATTTTATATCTGCATTCCTACAGGTAAGTACAACAAACATGTACTATAGAAACATAATAGTGTATGTACTGTTTGTTCATCACCTAGCATGCCCATCCCTTGCAACATAGATCTATATCCCTAGAAACAGAGATCTATATCTTGCAACATGGATCTTTATCCAAGGGAGCATAGATTTATATCTCTGACAACAAAGTTCTGTATATGTGACAATAAAGGTCTTATTCCTTTGCAACATAGATTTGTATCCCTGACAACAATTTGTATCACTGGTAGCATAGAGGGGTGTGATGTGGGGGTTGCAACCCCTACCCCCCCCCCCCCCTTTTGAAAAATTCAAAAGAGTGAAAGAGAAAAATGTGGCCAAAAAGTCCCCAGAAATATTAGAAATTAATTTTGCATCAGGGCTTTGCCTCCTACACCCCATACACTGTCCTTGACCTGAGAGCCTTTTATTGACCTCAAGACCCTTTGCTCTTGGGGTTGGAGCCTTTGACACTCACAATATCTCATGATAAATTTCTCATCCCACTATTTTATGAAAAATCTGCCCCTGACATCACTGACAACATAGATCTGTATCCAAAGCAATGTAGATCTGTATTCATGACAACATAGATATGTGTCTGTGACAGAATAGATGCGTGTACCTGACAAAACAGATCTACATCTCTGAAAACATAGATCTGTATCTCTGACAACATAGATCTGTGTCCCTGACAAAATAAATCTACATCTCTGACAACATAGATCTGTTTCCCTGACAAAATAGATCTACATCACTGACAACATAGATCTGTGTCCCTGACAAAGTAGATCTGCATCCTTGACAACAGACCCGTGCCCCTAACAAAATAAATCTACACCACTGACAACATAGATCTCTGACAAAGTAGATTTGTGTACATCAATGACAACATAGATCTGTGTCCCTGAGAAAGTAGATCTGCGTCCCTGACAACAGACCCGTGTCCCTAACAAAATAAATCTACATCCCTGACAACATAGATCTTTGTCCCTGACAAAATAGATCTACATCAATGACAACATAGATATGTGTCCCGGACAGGCCTTCACAAATGCCGATTTTTGGCAAAAAACGCCGACTCAAACTTAAAAAAGCCGATTGAAAAATATCCGAATCGGCTTTTTTCCCCATAATAGTAAGACAAAATGTGATTAAAAATTCTTTAATACCGGCTTGTTACTAATTAAAATTACTCAGGACAGTGTCACAATTCACTGAACTTCACCATTCACAGGTAATTACCTAATACCTTACAAGTTAATTGATTACTAATGGCTTCACCTGTTCAGATCGTTTCTACTACAGTTTACAAACACATACACGTGCCTGATCAATCCCGTTTATAGACAGATAATAACCTCCCCTGAATTCTATATACAAGAGCTGACTAGATTGATAACGACCGTTTTCGGGTTACCAACAACAACATGATCACGGCATTACACGTGGTTTTTGTATCTGTTATATGTTGAACTATTTTAAGTTACCAGTGATGGGATTTTTACAAGATATTAATAAGCGGTATTTATGAACATTTATCTATATATGCGTCATTGTCACACATCGACTTATAATTTATAATTATCACGACAGATATCCCGGTGTACCAAACAGAATTCAGTTTAACTGTTTATTAAAGTTTTGTTGCATTGCCAATGTGTTGATGTACCCTTTGCCTACCGCCGATTGACCCTACCGGCGTTTGTGGAGCCCTGGTCCCGGACGACATTGATCTGTGGCCGTGACAAAATGTACATGTATTTTGTGCTTCATGGATTAGTGTCTGAACAATGAATTAAAAATATTTAACCACTATTAATTATACATGTATTTGATATTGAGCTTCACTTTAGGAATATGAAGGCCAAGTCAAAATTCTTAAGATACTCTGTTAATTTATGCAAGTGTTCTTTTCCTTTTTATGCGAAAAATCTTAAAACCTTTCTTTAACTGCCTTGGTACCTGTTGTGTCTTCAGAATGTTTTATATGGATGGATTGAAATTTTTGACTTAAAATGGAAGAACATATTTTTGGCTTTCAAGTTCACTTGAGCTAAGCTATTTTAGAACATTAAACTCAAACTTTACCACTTGTTGAACACAGGAAGTCATAGAGTTATCAATAATTCATGTTTGTTTTTAATCTTCAGCCATTCTTTACAGTGGGTAACGAGGACACTCTAATGGCTCCTGTGTTGTTTATTTTACGTGAAGTTTTTCCAGTTTTCCAGAAATGGAAATACTATAACTATAGCAAGAGAGAAGTAATAGGTTTGTAAAAGAAATTATTTTATATATATATTATCTATATATCATTTGTAAAGGGGAGGTTAGTTTGAATTATGGAGAGAACAAACATGAATTCCATTTATATAAAGATAAGTGTGTTTTTACACACTTTTTTTTATAATTTATTTAAAGTCAAACCCAGTTAATCAAATATGCTTCATGATATAAAATTCTATGTTATGAATTAATTTGTATTATTAACTGATATGCATGTTTATCAAAAATCAAAAATGTATTGGTATCAGGTACACTATATACATACATTTTTAATTTTTCAATGCCAAAGATAAACATTTTTGGCTATGCAATTACCAGTATGCAGGCTTATTTTATAATAGTAAACATAGAAATCATTCTGCATTTTTAGCTCACCTGAGCACAAAGTGCTCATGTGAGCTATTGCTATCAATAGAGGCAGACCCTCCGTCGTCCGTCCGTCCATTTGTCAACAATTGCTTCAAACGACTTCTCCTCAGTAACTTCTGGTCACATTTTGTTTAAATTTGGTCAAAAGCATCTATAGAACATTGCCTTTCAGATTTGTGTTTTTGGTTGCCATAGCTACCAAATGTGGGTCACAATGACCTACATAGTTAAAAACCTAAAAAAATCTTATTCTCCAAAACCACTTCACTGAGATAAAATTTGATGTGATATTTGGCATCTATGGCATCTTATTTACCAAGTTTGTGAATTTCAAGAATTTTTGTGAAAAATTAGATTACGCGTTTTTGCATTTAATTTTTGTATATGGTAAATAGTACTTTTTTACAAAAAATTTACAATAATGAATAAATTAAGGTGAATTCTTTTTCCAAACATCATTTTCTTGTGTGAAGAAACATGTGTTTGACAATTTTCGTGAAATTCTGTAAAATACAAGTCACTTTTTTCGATCTTTTTCATTTTCAATTCTAGCAACCCAAGGGTTGAGGGTTCAAATCCCACTGGAGCCACTTTTTTTTTAATTTTTTTTTTTAATTTCTAAATTTTTTTACTTACAATGGTGCATGGAAGAGATTTTATGAATTTTTACTTTTTAGTGTAATTATTTCTTTTGAAATACATGTGATACTGCAACCCAAAAGTTGAGGGTTCAAATCTCAGTGGAGCCACTTTTTTTTTTCTTTTTTTCTTTTTTTTTTTTCTGAATTTTTATGACTTACAATGGTGCATGGAAGAATTTTTATGATTTTTTACTTTTTAGGTTGCCATAGCTACATTGACTACATAGCTACATGTGATACTGATATGTAGATTTAGCTAAAACCTTGAATTTTTTTTTTTTTTTTTTGTTTTGTTTTACAAAATCATTGTTAAGTGACATTATTTAAATTAATTGAACAATTTTTTAAAAATAATTTGCAGTTGAATTTTACAATTTTTAAAAAATATTTTAATTAATGTGTCAAATCTGTAAAGTCTTAAATCCGGATCTGAAAATTGCTCATGTGAGCTTTTGTTATGGATAGGAACTCTGCCATCCATCCATACATCCATCAAAAGACTTCTTCTCAGACACTACTGGTCACATTCCATTCATATTAGTCAATAGCACCTTTAAACCATTGCCATTCTCATTTGTGTTTCTGATCACTTTGGCTACCAAAAGTAGGTCACAGTGACCTATACAGCTAAAAACCAAAACAATAAAAATAATGTTATCTGAAAACACTTCTATTGAGGCAACATGTTATGACTTAACCAGGTATTATCAAGACATACCAGTTACATTTAAACTCAGGTGAGCAAATTAGGGCCATCTTGGGCCTCTTGTTAAATTCAATGTTATTACCTAGTTTACAGTCATGTATGTTATTATGGAATTGGTACATGTATATAGATTTATAGACAGATACGAATATACATGTTTGATTTGATTTGTTATCTATATCTCAATTTGTGTAATTTTTGTGTCAATATTTGCTTATTTTAAGATGTAAGTTTTGTAAAAACAAAAATGAAAAAAATTCAGAAAATTCTGTCAGAAATTAAATGATGGAGCTATTCAAAATTAATATTTGATATTTTCCAACAAAGTTATAAATTTTGTCAGGATTTGAAAAGCTCTACTTAATCTACTGTAAATCCCCGGATATAAGACTACTTCACCTATAAGACGGGGTGGGATTTTCCTGTCATTTTTAGCTCACCTGGCCTATAGGCCATGTGAGCTTATGGCATGGCGCAGCGTGTGTCGGTATGTCCATGTGTGCCTGAGTGTGTGTGTGCGTCTGTAACTCACAACTCGACAACTCCTCAGAAACTACCAGGCCAATATTAATCAAACTTCACAGGAAGGGTTATTGGGAGGACACTTTTCAAATTTGTACTTTTGGTTGCCATAGCTATAGAAAGTAGGTCACTGTGACCTACATTTGAAAAAAACTTAAAAAATCTTCTTCTCTGAAACCAAAAGTGGTAGACAAAAACTGATTTGATTTTCAGCTACTCTAGAGTCTTAAGTATATAGTTTATACAAATAGAGAAATTCGGCTGAAAAAAGGTTACGCGTTTTTGCGTTTAATTTTAAAGATTTCGTAAAATGGCTTCAAATTATTATAACTTGACTATGTGAATAGATATTGACATGGTGTTTTCAGTTTTGACTTTTTCTTGAAATAACCTTCAAAATGGGGTCAAGGTCAAAGTTCAAGGTCATGACCTAGTTTGTAAATTGTGCAGATATGGGCTATTTTCTTCCAAATTATAAGAGATATATAATATTAAAACATTGTTAAAATGTTCAGCAGGACAAAATGTAAAAAGGTACAAAGTTTCGTAACTGTATGATAATGCATGTAGGAGTTGATGCCCCTGAAATGTTATTTTTTGCTAAAAAAAAAAAAAACTAAAATTGTGCGTTAGCTTGAAAACTATAAACTTTTTGTATAGGCATGTATTTTGGAATATTGTAGGTATTGACATGATGAACATTTTGATATATGGCTCAAGGTCTTACATTTAAAGGTCAAGGTCATAGATGCATAAAAAGACTCAAATTATTAATTATCTTGAAAACTATTAACTTTTTTGTAGGCATGTATATAAGAATATTTTATGTATTTTTGCAAATGATTTTGGATATATCCTCAGGTTGGCCATATCCTCAGGTGAGCGTTAAGGCCCATGGGCCTCTTGTTTATGATTACGACCATGATTTTCAGACAAGGTCTTACTGGTACCGGTATTTGAAGCTACGGATCGGACCATAAACTTTCCACCAATTTTCGCCTATTGTTTATATTTTTAATACCGTACTTGTGCATTAATTTCTTTGCCGTTTGATTCTAGTTTAAATTTTGAATAAATCAGAAAACGTAAAAATTAAATCAGATGCTAGAACATCTCATCATCAGTAATCATGAAGACGTATATCTGTTCCGTTTTTTGATAAATTAAATAAACTACATTTTAAAAAATTTGTTATTGTTTATTAGATTATCAATCAGCTGTTGAAGACAGGAACCCTGATATTCAGAACATATTGCCCTTTATGTGTGAAGCAGACAAAGTGTGGTTTATGTAATTTCTAGATTGTTACTAAAAGTAAACAAAAAGAATAAAATATTGTACAGAATATTTACCACCTCCTTGATTACTGTACTTACCGAAACCTTGATGATTTCTTTTTATTTCTTTTTTTAATTATTTATTATTACTTTATTTTATTAAAAGATTAATAAATATACAAAACTACAAAAAGTTCAAAGCACGAAATTCGCGTTTCTTGTATGTTATGAATCTGTAAAATATATCAACCATTATGAAACTGCAATATACAAAAACAAAGATGACGGACATGACGATCATGTGTGGACATTTTCTCAAGAATTTCAACCCCACAGTTGTTTACCGTCGTATAAGACGACCCCCCCTTCTCAAAAAATAAATTTTAAGGTAAAATAACCTGTCTTATATGCGGGGATTTACGATAATTGGGATTTTAAAAAGAGAATGGAAACATTGACACTACAATTGAATTCCTTGATATAACAGGTCATTTTATATGTTTTTAATGTTTCAAACACTTTTGAATATAGGACAAAGTTGCCTGAATATATTTCACAAAATTTTGACTTTCATCGCTGTAAACAAGGAGAAAGCCACCAGTATTAAAAGGTTTTGTATTATAATATGTTGTATGACCACTAATATAACATTTCACTCTCTATACACTCATCTCTATACACTCATTTCTATACTGTCAGCTCTATCGTTCATTTCTATTCTGTCATCTCTATACACTCATCTCAATATAGTTATCTCTATACACTCATCTTTATTCTGTCATCTCTACACTCATCTCAATACTGTCATCTCTATACACATCTCTATTTTGTCATTTCTATACACTCATCTCTATTCACTCATCTAGTGAATACCCATCTCTGTACACTCATTTCTATTCTGTCATCACTATACACTCATCTCTTTTCTGTCATCTCTATACACACTTCTCAATACTGTAATCTCTATACACTCATCTCTATTCACCCATCTAGTAAATACTATCTCTGTACTGTCATCTTTATACACACATCTCTATACTGTCATCTCTATTCACTCATCTCTATACTGTCATCTCTATGCACTCATCTCTATACTGTCATCTCTATACATCATCTCTACACTGTCATCTCTATACACTCATCTCTATACTGTCATCTCTATACACACATCTCAATACTGTAATCTCTATACACTCATTTCTGTTCACTCATCTATTAAATACTATCTCTGTACTGTCATCTTTATACACACATCTCCATACTGTAATCTCTATACACTCATCTAGTGAACACTCATCTCTATACACTCATCTCCTCTGTCATCTCTATACACTCATTTCTATACTGTCATCTCTATACATCATCTCTATACTGTCATCTCTATACATCATCTCTATACTGTCATCTCTATACACTCATCTCTATACTGTCATCTCTATACATCATCTCTATACTGTCATCTCTATACACTCATCTCTATTCACTCATGTCTATACACTGATCTCTATTCACTCATCTCTATATTTTCTACAATTGTTACTCAATACTAAAACTAGTTATTTTGACATTATGGTAACATAATTAACACCTGATTGGTCTTCCCAATGTAACTCACCACCATTGTAGTAATTACTTTATCTGTGCATACAGTATAATGTGGCCAGGTGATCGATGATTCAGAGGGCTAACTTTCCATGGCAGTATAAATAAGTCAGTCTCAATAAGCACAATATAGTCCAGTCACAAGTTACAAACAAAATTTTGTGTTTAGAATAAAGATTAGAAAATATCTGTTGATGAAAAGCTGAAAAATTGTTACTGCAGTGTAAAATAAGATATAACTGACTGATCTAAAAATATTTGGATTTCATTGTGGATGCAAAATAACAAATTAACCATCCTAGAACTCTATAAACTTATCAAGCATGATATTGTACAGAAATTATCTGAATATAATTACAATCATTTGTTTTATTACTAGACCAAAGTTACAGAAAGTATGTGTCTATAGCCTGTTGTTTACAGAAGCTGGACGGGCATTGCTGGAAATCATTGCTACTGGCCCAGATACCATAGAACTTGCCCTGGCTCAGCAAGGGAGGTAAATATTTTACATAAGACATGATGGTCTACTAATGTGTCAAGAAATTAACATTGTCTGTGAGATTACACAAAGCATAGTACAGAAGATACTAGTGTATTGTTTAAGTGCAAGTAACCGAAACTTTTCCTATAGCTGGTGGCCTCATGATGTAAATATTTTTTTAAAATTTAATCCAAAATTAATTATTCTGTTCATTTTTAATTATGATCTTTGAATTATTCAATATAAAATTATTTTCTAAATCAATATGCACATCTTTAATAAAACACCAGTCTAATGTCTGAACCAGCTGACCAAGTGTATCCAACTCTCAGCATGTACAGTGTATACTTAAGCTTTATATATGTAATACTTGTAGTATCACAGATGAAGGAATGGGCAATGAGTTAATTCAGTTAATATTGATGTCTTTTTCTGTACTGAATCGTTTGTTGTTATTGAAGTCAACTGATCTCCCTTTATCACCAGTAGAGGGCGCTTTATCATCACAGCCAGCAGGGAGACAAACTCAGCACATTGTATCAATAATTGCTCAGTATATTTACCACAGACATAATCCGAGATTACCTACATTAGCTGTACTTCTGTTAAAACGTCTTGCAATGGTAAGTGGAACATCCTTTGCTAGCACTCTTTCTCTGTCAATGAAAACCTGCAAGTTTTATTTCCTGGTTGAGATTTGTGAAGTTATAAACATTAGTACATGTAGTATGTAACTCTTCAGAAATCGAAATCATTGGTCCTTAGGATTAGAACCTTTATTCGAAAATTGTATAAAATACATGTATCTGAAGATGTCTCAGTATAAATGAAACAGATATAAAAATGAGCATTTAGTCAATACACAGTAAAATTTGCTATAGCAACCACCTCTTTTAAAAGACCACCTGTTCATTAATTCCATTGTTAGGTTTATTTTCAACCTGTATGTTAAGACCACTTTTCCATAAATCTGTTTTCCGTAGATCCAATGGTTAGAGGTTTTATATTACATGTATGACTGTATTGTCTTGTCTTTGAGAGTGAATTTGACAATATAGAAATACAATATTTCTAGAGATTGTTATAGGTCATTCATGATCTAATGACAAAGTGTTTCATAATGTTGTTAGTTTATACTACCTAAACTTACAATAAAAGTTTGTTTCACTAGTACACTACAACCTGTCTACAAAGGCCACTTGAGGGACTAGCTAAAATTGGCCTTTGTTGACAGGTGACCTTTGCAGACAGGGTCGATATTCTGAAGACCAGTTATGTCCCTTGATTTGCATTCGACATATAACTTCTCCAATGTAAAGTTATAAAATAAATGCAGAAAACACCAATATTAACGTATATTATTAAAATGGACAATTGTTATTATTTTAATATTTTAGGGACTCTTAAAATGCAAGAAAAATTATTGGCTTTGGGTCATTTATTGAATATATAATTTTATATGCATCCATATATCTTTTTCAAGATATTACTGACAAAACCAATTTTTCAGGTGAGCTTCAAAAGCCCTGCATTGGCATTTGTACCATTCTTACACTACCTAAACCCCTAGGCTAATAATCTGCATCTCCCATTTCTAGAAGTTGTCCTGACAACTTTCAGTTTTAGAAGGGTTGCCAACAAGGGGAATTTTTTTGTTTACAAAAATAAAAAAATCTTGACACCTTTCACTTCAAAAATAATTATGACTGACAAGAAAAATACTTGTATTTAAGAAACAAGAGGACTAATAAAATATATAAAAAAAGTTTTTACCGGTAATACTTGTCCAGGTAACCTAACCCTTTGTGAGCCCCACTGAGAGGTGATAAAAAAAAATCAATACTTCACCTTGAATAGCCGACTTTTTGACAGTGTTTAATTTACCTGTAACAGGTTACCGTTAATATAGGGCTTTATTGTGGATAATTGATGAACAATCTAACAGTCTTTCAGAGGATTTTATTATAAACTTCTAATTAATGGATTAATTATTGTCAAGTGTTAATTTTATAAATTTAAGAAGAAATTGGCAGAAATAACTACTGTGTTGACTTCTACCTAAGACATCTTTATTTTCTGATTTACAAGTATTCCATAGAGCACATGGATTGATAAAATTAATATATTATTAGTTTTTATCATTATGACTTGATAATAATACCATTTTTCATTGGATTTTATGACTGTTTTCCCCAAAAAATGTTCCCGAGAATGGGATTAGTGACCGTTGTACACGGGTAATTTTCCCGATTTGGCGGCCGTAAGGGTGACCGCTGACCGCGTCAGAAAGGTGACCGCTCTACAGAGGTTCATTTTATAGTAAAAACGTTAGGGACCGTTTCAGACTGACCGTTACTGACAGGTGACCGCTCTACACAGGTGACCACTACCACAGGTTTTACTGTATATGAACATACTCCTTCCTGCATGGGGCTTTGGTGGTCAGGTGGTCTAAAAGGTGTTCTTCAAAATACCTCTTACTAGGTAAGAATCCTGCTTAGGCAGATCCTAGTGTGAGAAAGTTTGCAGTAACCTTGCCAGAGGTTGGAGGTTTTCTTTGGGAACTCTGGTCTTCTACACTATCCCAAAACTGACAGTGAAAGAATCTTTAGTGGGACATTGAACACTATTACTCTTATATTAAAATGTACTACTTCTTTGCTGTCATTAGATTGTGAATGACCTATAACAGTCATCAGTAAAGTTTACACACACTAGAAATCAATGTTAACATTACACTACCTTGTGATAAATATATACTCAAATTAGGTATTTAAATCAATCTTTGTCTATTTACTGGATTATATTGCTGCCTTATTAAGCTGAGAAACTAAGCTTTAATCAATGTTCGTTAGTTTATGTAAAAAACATCAGGTGTCAAAGAACTGTGACTTAATGAGTTCTAACTATGTCCACTATGTATATATTATTTCTGATATCTCAGGTGTCAAAGAACTGTAACTTAATGAGTTCTAACTATGTCCACTATGTATTATTATTTCTGATATATCAGGTGTCAAAGAACTGTGACTTAATGAGTTCTAACTATGTCCACTATGTATTATTATATCTGATATCTCAGGTGTCAAAGAACTGTGACTTAATGAGTTCTAACTATGTCCACTATGTATAATTATTTCTGATATCTCAGGTGTCAAAGAACTGTAACTTAATGAGTTCTAACTATGTCCACTATGTATCTCAGGTGTCAAAGAACTGTGGCTTAATGAGTTCTAACTATGTCCACTATGTATTTATTATTTCTGATATCTCAGGTGTCAAAGAACTGTGATTTAATGAGTTCTGACTATGTCACCTATGTATTATTATTTCTGATATCTCAGGTGTCAAAGAACTGTGACTTAATGAGTTCTAACTATGTCCACTATGTATTTATTATTTCTTATATCTTAGGTGTCAAAGATGTCAATTTTGGCCTGTCTTGGTGGTGATGCTGAGTCATTGAGGGATATGTTCCTAACAAGACTACAAGCTAAAACAGAGGTATTATTTATCATATTACATTTTTTATGATCAGGTGATCCAAAGTTCAGATTGGTCGGTTATAATGTTGTTAAACATTGCATTAGCAATTTTTCAGCTATTTGCCAAAGCAAGAATATTCATCACTTTAAGAATAAAATCTGAAAACAAGTTAGTCTGCAAATATATGTTATGGCATGCCTTGTCCTAGTGAACATTCAGAACAACATTCAATAAGGTGCTAGGTCACCAAGTCAGTATGCCACAGACATACATACCACTCCCCTAGTTCATTATCCTGGCAGTTGATACTTTGTTTACTTAAGCTGTGTGCTAGATGAGAAAGCACTTTCTTAAATTTTATAGTCTTTTTTATGATCACTTAGGGTGGATATTCTACCACTGAGCAATCAAGGCAGCCTGAATATAGAAAGGTGGTCACGTTCCTTGACAATCAGAATAGGGTGTGTTAAAGCCTAACTGTATATATAGACACAGAACTATTGGCATGTTGAGGCTTTTTGTGTAAGTTTAAGTCTTGTCCTATAAAACTGCTGGTCTGAATAGAGCGAATTTTGGTAAGGAAGATCCTTGATAAATTCTGATTAAAGTTCTGACATAATCATGAAAAGTGGCTACCATTACTATAAATATTATAGAAAAAAAAGATTAATTAGCTTATACAGATTTATCTGTGGACTTATGATTTCTTTTTTTTTTTTTTTTAAACTTCCGGTTGAACTGGTTTTTACAGAGTATGCAAATATGGTTTTATTTCCAGTTAAACTATTCAAAATCTTCATCTCTGCCATTTGAGTGGTACATGTCTTATTAGGTCATTTGTTATGAAGAGAAGGTCTATCCGTAGATATTAACTGGTTGGAATTCTTTAACAAATTCATTAACTAACAGCAACAGAAAAACAATAATTATTTTATTCAATCGATAGAAAAGATGCACAAAAAAAATCATGTCCAACTTAAAGTTATTTAAGTGCATTGAAATATTACATATCTCTTACTAGAGATATTTGATACTTTGATTCTCAATGCAAAAAGAATACAGTATTTAACCCTTTAATTGGCAGATACGTCAAACTACGCCATTCTGATTTTTGGACGCTCTGCTGCACAATGTTTGGTGTAAAAATGTTAAAACTTGACCGATTGATATAAATTTGGTATCATATGAAACTAGAGAAGATTGTCAATACATTATATTCTTTGAGATTTTTTATTCGAAATATATTTCAATTCGATTTTTCAAGTTGAAAAATACGAAGCGGTCACATTCCTGACGTAGTAAATAATGAGGATTGCCGAAAAGGTACGGAAAAAGTAATTCGTTCAGACTTTGAAATTAAGTTTCAAACCCAAATAAAAACCACATATTTATGAAGAGCAGGAAAAGGTTGTTTGATTTTTGTAAAGAAATAATAACTTAAGCGATAAATAATATCAAATTTATTACTTCGAACAACTACCACTTTTGATTTTTTTTTCATGTTTCATTTTGACGTTTTTGTCTCACCTGGGAAGCAAAACGTTTTGTTCTTCTTTTAAATAGTGCCACAGTTTGATTTATCTTTTTAAGCGGATTTCGAACTTTGATTCACAAATTTTATGCCATTAAAAAGGATTTTCTTCTTCTATTTTATACAAATATAAAAAACTTTTATTTTAAAAATTATTTTATTCAACACTTTTAAATTTTCGGCAAATGAATCTGAGGTAAAATTTGCATTTAAAAATTAAAATTTTTACGTGTCATTATTACAACTTTATGTTTGAGTTGATGTAAATTTATCCCGTAGAATCAATTTCTCAGTTTTTTTCACAATCACAAATTGGAAATTTTATTTGATGCTTTTCTAAAATAATTTTTTAATATCAGGACAATCAAAATACAAGTTTAATTATAATGTAGACCGCGATTGAATATCTGTTTTAGGATTTATCACTGCCGAGTATCCAAAATGTACACCGTGTTCGTGTCGGGTAATCATCCGCGCAAACAAATAAATAAATGATTAAATAATTATAATAAAATTAGAAATAAAAAATTATATTTTACTTTATATTAGAATAATACATATTTAAAAACAATTGAATGCCTGGATTGATATCTGTAAAACCCATGCACTGCCACATGTTCACTGCATAGAATATGTGTCTTCTCCTACGTCCTTACAGTGTTTCTAAAAATATAGAGGTTCGGCTTGGGTTCAAAAATGATAACTTTATATCACAACAAAGAATATATAAATACAAAGTCAAAGTTGTGAAATAAATAAAACTGGTCGTGGGCATTGGTTTATCACAGCCATAAGGACAGTATGTCTCGGGGTCAATGGTATGATTTGTTTTTAACAAAAGATAAGGTAATGTCCACGTGGATTCATGTTTTTAGTAAAAAAAAATATGATACAAAATAAGGACAAATTATTGAAGTTATAGAAATTAAAAAACATAATACATAATGATTAGATATGAGAACTAATCTAATTTGAATTTTTTATTTACTTATGGAAAAATAAATAAAAATTCAAAAATCTATAGAAATAACAATTACAGTATCCCCATAGTAAAAGCATATTAAAAATTTGTAATTTTGAAATAATTGTAGTCGCATTTATTGTCACTACACATACAAAATAACTTAAAACCTATGGTTCAAAAATACGCATCTGAATGTCTAGATCCCTATCTCAAGATGTGCAAATGTGAGAAAATAATCTGTCTGCATGTTGAAAGTCGTTTGTCATCACCAAGTATGCCTGGTCCCAACATTTCTCTGGATTTTACAGCTTGAATGAAAGAATCTTGACTGGGGCGCAAAATTTCATGTCTCCACTCTCTGAAATGTGTGTCCGTTGAGAACTCTCAAATTTTCACGAGACTGACTATGACTTTTGTTCTCACACACACACACACACACACACACACACACACACACACACTCTCTCTCTCTCTCTCTCTCTCTCTCTCTCTCTCTCTCTCTCTCTCTCTCTCTCTCTCTGATTTAACCATACAACTGAAGACGAAAAAAGTAAAAAGTGATGACAATATAGTGCCATTATTCTGCAGTATGAGGACAATTCCTGTATGACATGTAAAACGTTACACAAACTCCGTGATAAATAAATAATTTCAAGCATTCTAACAAGCCTAATATTATAAATATTAGAGTATTATAGTATATTCAGGAATACTTGTCCTTGTAATTAATGCAGTGCCCTTACTTTGTAAGTTAATGTGTTAATAATTCTACTTAGATTTCAATGGATAATTTCACACACACACACACACACACACACACACACACACACACACACATGCACGCGCGCACACACACAGGCGCACGCGCCCACGTTGATTCAGGGTTGGCTTACATGACAATGCTTTGCTTCCATAAGTTAAATGAACAGGGTTTGAATAGGTTCGTTTATGAGATATAAATACTAAAATACTGTCACAAGATAGCAATTAATATTCTTTATGTAAAGTCAGATATAACTGGTAATGCATCAATATAAGTTAGATAATATTGAGTTAATGTCTGAAATAACTATTTCTATCCACTAATGTAGAAAAATGTATTGACAAACTTGACAGTCGGTTTTATAAATTGTAGTGTAATTGATGATAACAACTTTTCCCACCCAAAATGCATATAATATGTGAAACATGCATTTCGAAACAGTTGCAAAAGCTATTTGTTGCAAATGTTTGATATGATTCTGTATATAAACAAGATATATAGAAAGAAGACAAGATAATCTGGTTCACAGATAATCAAAGTAACCCTTTACAGTAACAAGTATTAATCTTTGCCAAATCCTAAGTGGTTTTGTTGTTTTTCAAGGTTATCATTCAATCCCTGTCGAAGCGATCGGTTTAAGAATGATAGAGGATACCCAGAAAAAAAAACCAACCTTCAGAGGAGGTTTAAACTTTCTAACTTTAGGACCTGCTTGATTAGCTCGATTAGTCGATTAGGATTCGAAACCAGTGGTGAGAGGCACTGTAATCTGTAAGGCAATGGTTTTCAGTGTTGCTTATAACTATGTCAGTTGTATGCCAAAAAATACCATAAGTTTGTCAGGCCTATTTTTTAGCATTGGTATGATGAATAAAATGCATATTGTTCACCTGCTGTTTCCTACCTGACCTAGTCTGATCCAAGGTTGTGAATTACCAAGTTTATCAAGTATTTGGCATACATCTAAAAAGATATCATAACTTTGATCCAAATTGAAACTTTAGATGTCACAAGTTGTAGCAGTGTATTTTTATTGTACTTATCAGATACTTATGGCATGTGCTGATTTTGAATTTCTATTAAAATAATGCATTTAAAATAGCACATGACACTTATTTCAAACATAGGTAAGCGCATGTACTGCGAAAGCACATGGGTTTTCCAACAATTTAACCAAATTCGCTAGATTCTGTTATCATGGTAACGGATATTGACTTATAAGAAAATTTTAAAAATTTTTGAATGACGTTTTTGGTATAATTATACAAATTTGATTCAGTATTTTTAGGAGGGGTAAGGTAAAAGATTATTTGTTCTCTCGAGTTTCTTCAAAATGCAAGATGGCTTCAAGTTTTGAAAATAAGAGTTATGCATCCTTATTTTAAGTTAAAGAATGGAAATTTTAAAACAATCTGTAACTTACAGTTCTACTAATTATACATTTTATAACAAAACGAATAAAACTGGGTTGCACCTCTGTTTATTTTGCATGAAATATATAAACAGTAAAAGATCATGCTTTTTTGCGGTTTTGATAGAATATTTACAATTTTTGTTGCCATGGTAACGGAAATATGATTAAAATTCTGGCAAAAACAAAATTATCATGTATGTTTTCTAAATATAGATGTTTCTCTTGCATCATTCCTTTTAACTGTTGAAGTATTGAGTCAAAAAAAATGTATTCTTACGTGAACATGTCCATTGAAATAACGAAATATGACTGTCTCTTTTTGATGCGATAAGCTGATAATTCTGTAATAATCGACATCCCATTTTATGTGAAAAATGCAAAATTTCAAAAGTTTACTTTGTGTAAGCTTTTATTAGGTGCTAAAATAAAAATCATTTGTTCAAAATGCACGTTTTCTGACTGCTGATATCTAGACATTGTCAAAAAAATTATGTATTTTTATACAAATTCTCGTTTATAGTACATTTTTGTTATATTCATTGCCATGGTAACTGATATTTAGCTAAAAAAAGTTTTGAATACTTTTTTTGTTAACAAAGGTAAAATTCATATATGGTTTCATCATAATAGAATCTTTATATCATAAAAAAAATTTGCGTCGAAATAGTGGTCTATTTTTTTCTTCAAATATAAATTTTGTATATAACGTTTGTTTACTTTTAAGAATTTAACCAGAAAAACATGAAATATGATGGTTTTATTTTTTGGGAAAACAAACAAATTTTGAAATGATCTTTCTACAGTATATTTGAATGATGCCTAACTTCGATTTGTAAGCAAAAAAATTTATTTCAAGTATGCAGGAATAAAGATAATAGCAATGTTTTGGAAATCAAGCAAAAATGTGAAAAATTTCACACATTTGTGGTGTAAATGCTTTGTTTATGTTGCCATGGTACCAAATATTTCGATTTTTCCGACCTTAATGTAAAGTATGTTATATAGAGATACCAAATATATAGAGGTTGGTTATTGACATTTTTACTGCAAATGTCTGAAATTTTGAATTGAAAATATGGTACATTTTTGGTTAAATTTACAAAATTCCTCTGCCAATTAAAACGTTAAAAGGAAAGAGTGCCTTTTACCAAATTATAAATTTGAATTTGGACCAAGTTCAGTAAGCTATGAAGTAAGAAAACCAATTTCATCCTGCAGGACATGAT
>CM056606.1:10114049-10327179 GCA_029721355.1 Tegillarca granosa | reverse complement strand
TTTATGATTGAAACAAAAAAAGTATTTACCATTTTTATTTAGTTTTTTGTAAGCAGATAGAGAGGATATAACATATATAACTATTTTTCAGAGAGGGATTTTGGCAGAGCGTTTGTACACCACTGCAAAAAGATTTACAGACGATAGACCAAGTAGAAGAAGAATATCAGGTAAAATATATATGTTACAGCAATCCAAGTAAGCCTGAACTAAATAGATAGCAAATTGGTGTTTGAAATAACAGTTTACATATTGGTTTTTGTTTTGTGTAAAGTTTTGAGTGTCATAGAATGAAATAATGACCCAGTCTTTCATTTTCATTTTCAAACTTTCTCATCCTAGGATCTGCCTGAGAAGTTGTAGATTTTGAACTACAGTCTAACTTGTGTTGGCAGATACTTGTATAAAGCGGACACTTGTCTATAATGGCTATATCTTATTCCCCCAATGAATTTTGTTCTTTACTTCACCTCTATATAGTGGTCACTGTCTTATCGGCCACCATTTTTCCAACCACATTGTCTACAGAACTGTCTATAGCAGCCATTTGCAATGTTTACGAAACTCCATCAGTTTCCAGAAATTTTCCAGAACCAGTCATAATAAAACAAAAAATCCCATTATGCAATTCTGTTTATATACTAGCGGAAAAAAGTAACTGTGCATGACTGAAATGTGAGATTATAAAATAATTTGAAAATGCAAAGCAATAAATAATTTCGTATTTGTTTATTAGATATTTTTTTACAAATTCATGTCATTGAAAAGGTTACAGATACTGTTATTTCATATGCAGGGGAATTGAAACATAGCAGATAGTAAAAGTCAGTTCACAAGATCAGTATCGTGTGTGACCACCATTAGCATTGACACAGGACTGAAAGCGACGCCTCATAGAGTTGATTAAATGCCTAAAGAATGCTTGAGGGATGTTGTTCCATATCTGGTCTAACGCTTGGGCCAACCCTTGCAATGTAACAGGCTGATTGGGCAGATGATGCAATCAGCGTTCCATTTCATCCCGTATGTGTTCAGTTGGAGAAAGGTCAGGTGAAACGGCTGGCCACGGTAACACATTGACGTTATGCTGTGCCAGAAAATCCATTGCAACCCGTGCGACGTGTGGTCTTGCATCATCGTGCTAAAAAGTGACGTTATGTTGCTGTCCTTGAATGAATGGGATGACATGGGTCTGTAGGATTTCATCACGGTACCGTACACTGGTCAAATTCCCATTGATGACTACCAGAGGAGTTCTGTCATTCGCTGTGATGCCACCCCAAACCATTACACTGCCCCCATCGAACAAACATCGTTCCACAACACACACATCATGGAAACGTTCTCCAATGCGCCAATACACTCTGGAGCGTCCGTCACTGCTGTCCAAGTGAAATCTGGACTCATCGGTGAACATAATTTGTGCCCAGTCTCGTCGATTGAAGCGTAAATGTGTTCTGCACCATGCAAGACGAGCTGTGCAATGATGTCGTTGTAGAATTGGACAGATTGCCGGACATCGTGGGCGAATATGTCTTTACCGTAAACAATTCCGTACTGTTCTGGGGCTGATTGGGCGTAGTCCAGGAATGCTCTGGGCAGTAGTACTGGCAGTTTGGAAACAGTTCCGAAGGTGCACAAGCCGGATATGGTTGTCTTGCTGACGTTTCGTTACGCGTGGACGTCCTGAACAAGGGCGGTCTCTAGTGGTGCCAAACTGTTGGTATCGTCTCCATAAAGCATAAACGGTGTTTCTGTGGACACCAAAATGTCTAGTGACAAAGCTTTGGGTCATACCAGCCTCAAGCATACCAATTGCGCGGAGGCGATCATTTTCATTTAGCCTAGACATTACACTATGGAAGCTTTCAACCGAATAAACTTGCTTTTCTGGTTTTCTGGTGTCCAAACAAACAAACAACAGTAAATTATTCCTAAAATATTGTCACACTGAAATGCTGGGCTACAATTGCGTGAAAACCGACTCGTGCGCATGAAGCGAAAAAATCACGGGCAATTGATGCAATGACCGAGCTATATGATAGAGGTATATACACTTACCATTTGTGCAAATTTTGAGATTTATACATTCAGTAATAATAGCGAAATTATAAATTTTATTGATGCACAGTTACTTTTTTCCGCTAGTATATGTATCTAAGCAGGCATATTGAGTAAAGCTTACATCCCGATAAGACACTGACATTTTTTAAAGATTCTTTTTACATGCAGTAATATTTGATGTTTTTTCAATATTTCATAATAAACGGAATGCATTGACTTTACAACAGCGAGTAGAATTGTTTAATAAATCTGAAAAGGAGAAATTAAGTACTAGGAAACTCGGGGAAGCTATGGTGTTGGATGAACCCAAATCAATTTAATCAAAGCTGTGTTATCAGGCTATGAAGCAAATGTATCTTGGGAAATAAACCATGTGACGTTCTACTGCTAACGGACATTAATTTCATTAGTTTGAAAATTGTACCAAGATGTGATATCAGGACATTTCGACACCAGTGTAAAAAGTCATTTCGGCAATGATATATTTTTGGCATCAATTTAAATTCAATTTGGCACCGACTGCGATTAATTTCGGCACCAGAAAAAAATATTTTATTATTCATTTCATGTTTGAGTACGATTTTTATATAAAAAATTAATAGTTATTTTTAATAACGATATGTAAACAGTAAATTTGACAGTACATATGACACAGATAATCACTGCTCTGATCACTTAACAATGTAATTCATAATTTAACAACTTCCTTTGTATTAGCAAGAGAATGATATGGGTCTGAAGTGACCTAATTATGTTGGCACAGGTGTAAGGAAGGGTGATAAGAATATGAGAATAAGACTTTACTATGCAACACCCCTATACCTAGCAAAAAAAGAGAGAATAGATCATGTTACCAGGCGGGCGTGGTGCAAAGGATTTGTAAATTCCTGAAAATGTTGAATAAATTGATGTTAAAATTTGTATTTTATTTTTTGGTAAATCTCAAGTTATAGAAGAAACCGTTTCATTGTTAGCTCTATTCAGTTTAATTTGGGTACTAAAATGAATAATAAAGAACGATTCAGATAATAATTTTTGATGATCTTGATAGAACTTGTCTATAAAGGCCACCTGTCTATAAAGGCTACTTTGGCCACATCCCTTGAGTGGCCTTTATAGACAGGTTTCACTGTACTTAGTACAACTATAAAGGATGCAAAAGGTTTTAGTTATTTCATAAAAAACAAACCAAATTATGTGAAAATTTTATCTTTAAATTGAATTTTTAATAAGGAAACAAATGAATCTTGGAATAGAAGTTTAGAATATTTCAGCATATAATGATCGAACAATCATTGTTCATATGTTTCATATGAATGAGGTAGCTTTTGTTAATAAAAACATGTAAATATTCATTCCTGGTTGTTTCATTGTTAGTAAAATATTGAATAGTCATAAAAATTGTTAAGCCATTAGTCTTTAGCTTTTAAAGTTGCCAGGTTTTATACATGGCATATATCATCACAGGGTTGCATTTTGAGTGCAGTCTGTGTACATGTTACTGCAATGTTGTTTAAATATCCACAAATATGTTGAGGCTATCAGGGCTTAACCAATTTGTTGTCACTAAATTACTAAATATAAAACCGGTAGGTCCCTCCTTCATTTTTGGTAATCTGAAGATGTTTTACAAAGGAGATATTATACATGTAATTATCATAATTATGACAAAGAAACATGGTTGATAAGAGACACAGAAAACAAAATATCACCAAACTGAAAGTTGACTAATATGATAGCCTTTGACTTGCCCTGACTTCAGGTTTCAACTCAGAGAAGTACTGGTTTTGACAAGTTTTCAGATTTTCAGATGTTCAATTGACTACATAAGCAATGTGGCCAAGAATGAAAATCTAATTGCTGGTTTAATTTTTTTTTAGCTCACCTGAGCCAAAGGCTCAGATGAGCTATTGCAATCTATCACCAGTCTGTCGTGCGTCGTCCGTCGTGTGTAAACTTTACATTTTAATCTTCTCCTCCAAAACTACTGCACCAAATTTGATGAAACTTGGTGATTATCATGCCTGGTTAACAGCCTTTCAAAATTGTGTTCCGGGTTTGGCCACGCCCAACAAGATGGCCGCTGTTACTAAAAATAGCAAAAAGACAAAAAAACTTCTTCTCTGAAACCAAAAGGTGCAGGCAAATTTTGATTGGATATTTGGATTCAGCATACCTGAGAACATTAAAATTGTGTTTTTCATGAAAATTGAGCAAGAAATAGGTCACGCGATTTTGGCGTAAAATTATGTAAGTTTGAAAATGAGACATTTGTTGTTATAACTCAATAAAAGCTGAAGATAATTGTATGGAGTTTTCACTGTTGATCTTGTCTTGCTATTTTCTTCCAAAAGATGTCAAGGTCAAAGGTCAAGGTCATGTCCCTGCTTTTGACCTTAGATAAAAAATCCTATTTTTTAAACATTTCAGGTGATAATGGCATTGGATTTTCAGTTAATTGTAGGTAGTGACATGACAATCATTTTGATATATAGATCAAGGTCATGGGTTCAAAGGTCAAGGTCAAAGATGCACAACCATTACCATTATAGTTGATTATCTGCAAAACTATTAACTTTTTGTATAGGCATACATCTTAGAATATTGTAGGTAATGGCACATTGGACATTTTGATATATTAATAAAGGTCATGGGTTCAAAGGTCAAGGTCACAAATGCAGGCAAGTACTGAATGGTTGATTATCTCAAAAACTATAAACTCCTTGTATAGGCATATATATTGGAATTGTAGGTATTGGTCTTAATGATAATTTTGATATATAAATAAAGGTCATGAGTTCAAAGGTCAAGGTCACAGATGCAAATTAATACTGAATTGGTTAATTATCTTGAAAACTATAAATATTTTGTATAGGCATGTATGGTAGAATATTGTAGGTATTGGCCTAATGATCGATTTGATATATGAATGAGGGTTATGAGTCCAAAGGTCAAGGTCACAGGTGAGCATTAAGGCCCATGGACCTCTTTTTTGTATAGGCATGTATATTAGAATATTGTAAGTATTGACATGATGATCATTTTGATATATGGTTCAAGGTCATATGTTGAAAGGTCAAGGTCACAACTGTAAAAGAAGACTTAAATTGCTAATTATCTTTTAAATTATTAATTTTTTGTATAGGCATGTATATTAGAATATTGTAGGTATTGACATGACAATTATTTTGATATATGGTACAAGGTCATATGTTGAAAGGTCAAGGTCACAGCTGCAGAAGAAGACTTAAATTGCTAATTATCTTGAAAACTATTAACTTTTTGTATTGGCATGTATATTAGAATATTGTAGGCATTGCGCTCTGATCATTTTGATATATGGTTCAAGGTTATATGTTCAAAGGTCAAGGTCATATCATCATAGGAATACAAATATTATTAATTATTTTGAAAGCTATTAATTTTATGGATAGGCATTTATATTAGAATATTGTTGGTATTGACATGACAATCATATATGGTTTGAGGTCATATATGTTCAAAGGTCAAGGACATAGCTGCATAAGTATACTGAAATTGATTAATGATTTGGAATTACTCCTTGCACTATAGTTACTTCATGCATATTTTATAAGCTACTAATAAATGAAATGTTAGTGGTTCTTAACTTGAGAAAACTTTTAAAGTTTCTGTACTTAATACATTGTCTATTGCACTTTGCAAACAATATTGGACATATCTTCAGGTGAGCGTTAAGGCCCATGGGCCTCTTGTTTTTTTTTTTTAAAAGTGGAGAAACTGTATTTTTTTAAGATGAAAGGAAGTTATTTTCAATGGTGTACCGTAAAAACCCATGTAATTTTCGCACTTTTTTTGTATAAATTAAATTAAAGTTTTTGGGGTGCGTAAATTACACGAGTAGATTGTTTTCGTGATTTTTTAAAAAAATTTCCTTGCTGACGAAAGTGTTCTAAATGTAAACATTTGTACCGGAAGTTGGCCTATTTCATGTTAAAATACGATTTTACAGAAAAATAATGCATTTGAAGAATAAAAAATGACGTGTGTGTGTGTGTGTGTGTGTAGAATGGTATTTTATGCTTACTTTCTTTGTACAAATTTCAAATGTAATGAAATAAATGGTTAACTACTGTTTGGAAGTCTAACGTGCATTGAGCTGGCTACAATGTGCTTTAATTGCATTTTCCACCGATCGTGAAGGAACACCATTGACATACATGGTGTGTGTTTTGAGATGGATAATCTTGGCTTGAAGAAACTTATGAGATTCAAATTTAGCGGGAAGGTGTGAGATGGAGTAAAATATCAATGGTTTTTACGCGAATGGGCGGATAGGCGTAAATGCATAGCTTATGTCAAGAAGACGCTCTCGACCAATCAAAATTCTGTTTACAAACGGTAAGGTCTGTTTCTTCCTTCTGCTGGTTGAGTAAAGTGTCATACTAGCTGATGTTAATTGTTAATTAAACTGAATTAACAACACGCGTGAGTGCAAGTAGTTGTCTGTTTTATTGATAATTCTTCCTGTGATTGTGATTTTGGAATCATACAACAATACGCTAATGACCTGTTACAACGTATAACCTACTTTGTTTGCAAACCGAAAAAAAATGTGACAGCCGTAATTTTTACTTATGAAAATTAATAAAATCTTATCTAAGTTAATTAAAACAGGTAAAATACACCAAACTTAAAAAAACCACTTAAATATAAGAAAACCACTTGCTCGGATCATATAGAAAATCGGCAATTCTGGAAATTTTTGGGGTGTGAATTTTACATGAGTTGAAGCTTTTTTAAATAAATTTTAGCTTGAAAACCACCTGCGTAAATTACACGGGTGTGTAAATTACATGGGTTTTTACGGTATATATTTTAACAGTGCACTACATTAATTTCCTGCAATAAAGGCATAGTTATTAGTACTGAGTACTTTTGAAGATTTTGACTGACAATATTAGATTACTAAAGTATTCTTTAAGTAAAGTTCTACAAGTTATACTATAATCATGTTAAGAAGCAAATGACTGCTAGAAAGTTGTAAGAATAGCTAATTAAGGGGCAAAATTTAATCTGCCCCATTTTTAGCTCAAATGCATGCTTGCGTGTATAAACTTTAATCTTCTCCTCTTAAACCACTGGGCCAATTGGGACCGAATTCTGTGTGAAAGGTTCTTAGGTGGGGTAGACTAAAGTTTGTACCAGGTGACCCCGCCCGACATCCAAGATGGCCGCTGTTACTATAACTAGCAAAAACCCATAAATAGCTATTGTTGAGTCATTTTTTAACCGTTTTTGTTCAAATTTGAAATAAAGAGAAGATAGCGCGGCATTAAACATATATAACGGGTTTTTCTGAGAAATTTGTTGTTGACCTGATTTTTACAAATTATGCAAATTAGGTCTAATATTTAATCAATTCTTTGAAAATCTTCTCCTCTGAAACCACTGGGCCAATTGGGACAAAATTCAGTGTGAAAGGTTCTTAGGTGGGGTAGACTAAAGTTTGTACCAGGCGACCCCGCCCGACATCCAAGATGGCCGCCATTACTATAAATAGCAAAAACCCATAAATTGCTATTGTTGAGTCATTTTTAGCTCACCTGGCAAAGCCAGGGTGAGCTTATGGTATGGTAAAGCGTGCGTGCGTGCGTGTGTCCATAAACTTTAATCTTCTTCTCTGAAACCAATAGGCCAATTTAAATGAAATTTGGTATGAAAGGTCCTTAGTTGTTAAAGTCCTAAATCCAAGATGGCTGCCATTACTATAAATAGCAAAAACCTATGAATGGCCATTGTGGGTTTATTTATGTACCGATTTTGTTGAAATTTGATACATAGAAAATAGATGTCGGGGGATAAAACATATATAACGGGTTTTTCCATATGATTTTTCATTTTTGCAATAATTACGTAATATGCAAATAAGGTCAATTTTTAGCTTTGAAAATCTTCTTCTCTGAAAGTACATGGCCAATTGAAATGATATTGAGTGTGGAAGGTCCTTGTGTGGTATAGATTCAAAATTGTATCCGACATGTCTGTCTGATATTCAAGATGTCTGCCGTTACTATAAATAGCAAAAATCGAAAAATGGCCATTATGGATTTATTTATGTATAGATTTTGTTGAAATTTGAAACACAGAAAATAGATGTCGGGGGATAAAACATATATAACGGGTTTTTCCGTACGATTTTTTGTTTGTGCAATTATTACGTAATATGTAAATAAGGTTTATTTTTAGCCATAATCTTTGAAAATCTTCTTCTTTGAAAGTACATGGCGAATTGAAAGGATATTGAGTGTGGAAGTTCCTTGGTTGGTATAGATTTAAAATTGTACCCGACATGTCTGTCGGAAATCCAAGATAACTGCCGTTACTATAAATAGCAAAAATCAAAAAATGGCCATTATGGGTTTATTTATATACTGATTTTGATGAAATTTGTAACATAGAAACTAGATGTTGGGGATAAAACATATGTTATGGGTTTTTCTGTACAATTTTTAACCCGCTGGATAAGTCCAGCGGTTTTTAGCTACCGTTTCTTCAAAATTTAAATTCCGGTTCTTCGCCAGGGAGAAACTTATCTCCCCTTGTTCGTATGTATCAAAATAAAATTGTTCCTTTATATAACATATTAGAGTGTCATTTTCTTTTCATTGTCGATGTGTGTTATGAAGTCGGAATTCTCGTGTATAACTGGAAATCAATTCGAAATTTCGATTTCTGAAAAATAAACAAAACAAATTGTGCGTATGGATAATGTGAACTGATACCACGTGACCATAATATCTCGCGTGTATTTCTACAGCATATTGTGGGTGCATGATTTTCCTGAGTTTGAAGAACAAATACTGACAAAGTAAGTAAACTGAAATTTTTTTTGGTTTCAATTTCTTTTTTCAGAGGAAATATATTTTCACGTCCTGACAGTGCGAGATAGATCAGACGCACCAGTCGCCCATTCAAATTGTAAACAAACTGACACATGACTGACATCGTGATGAGAGCCATGTGAACTTTAAACCAGACCCAGTTGTAATTTGTGAAATAAAAAATAATTGCAAATTATCGAGAGTTTACCTGTTTATATGTATGTGTTTGGAAAATTCTAAATAAAATGTCGTAGTATAAGCTGCAGTCGAATTATATTGTCACGTCCTGATAATCATGCGAGGTAGTTCAATCGCCCATTTAAATATGTAAACAAACTGACGTCGTGACCAGAGCCATGTGAACTTGTTATAATTTGTATCGATGAAATACATTTTTTCTTGCAAATTATCGAGAGTTCACTTGTTTATATATGTGTTTACAAGATTCTAAAATAAATATCGTAGTATAAGCTACAGACGAAATAAATTTGTAGTGATGGCTAGAAATATTATAGGTTTTCTCTAGTAAAGTCCGTTAGCTGATGCTATAGCATTTTTAAATTACCGGTAATTGGACTAAAAAACTGAACACTTACAGTACATAATATTATATGAAATGGAAATTGCATTTGATATTATATCAGTCTTGATTTTACAGAATTCTAACGTGTTAGCATTGGTTGTGATATTACATGGTTTATGATCATTGAATTTATACGTGTTTTTTGAACATAGAAATACATGGTTTTTGAACAGGATTTTGAACATAGAAATACATGTTTTTTAACAGGATTTTGAACATAGAAATACATGGATTTTGAGCATTTAATTACATAAATTATGAACATTACATGGTTTTTGAACACTGGAAATACATTGTTTTAAATGTTAAATTACATGGTTTTTTTAAAAAAAAAAAAAAGAGATTTTACTTGAATTTTTAAATGTCACTTGTTTTTCGAGTACCGTTTGAAGATTTTACAATTGTAATGGACTGTGGATAGTACTTATAGTTTTGAGACCTAGTTCAAATATTCGTGATTTAAGCCGAATACAATTATAGCACGGAATTTTGTACTCATGAAATCAAAGTGTACAACAGTAAATCCCTATTTTCAGTTGAATGTTGAAAATTTTCATTTCCAGGAATCTTGACTTTCTTGTATTCATAATATTGATACAGAAAACCTTACTAAAATGTGATGGTACCTATCTATGTATATGGACAACCACTTGATAGGTTCACAGTAATATAACTTTAAACATAAAAGCTTCAAAATGACCCATAACTAGACATTATGCCTGCATGTGATTATTCTTACATGTAGCAATGCAGTTTATTTATGGTCATAAACACGCTCTTGTTGTCAATGGTTCTCTATTAATTCACAATTTATTTTAATTTCAGAATGCAAGTTGAAACATTGCAAGAAGTCACAAAAGAAAAGGGACAGGCTCCATATGATAAAAAATCTGTTAAAGTGGTTGTGCTTTGTACAGACAATGTACATGGATATAAAAATGACAGGGGAGAGGAGAAGAAAGTGCTAAATGTAGCAGTTGGTGTTGCAGTTGGTGGATAAATACAGATTCAATTAATTTTTCAAGTTTTCCAAGATACAGAATTAATGATAAAATATTCCTGTCCCAGAAATCGTTTGTGTTTGACATATGAATTTCATAGCCTACAGGTCCATTATTTGTTTGACATGTCAAAACAAGTTTGTGAGATATGTATTAATGCTTTTAAGTTCTTTTACATCATTCAAAGTATGATGTGGATTTTATAACATGGCAAGCATGGATGATATAACACTATTTTCATGTATACCGTTTGTACTGTTGATTTTAAATAATGCAATCATTATTATTCAACTGCACTGACCTCCTGATTTTCTTAATTAATTATTACCTGTTGCATGAACAATCCAACCATCAAGAATTTTATCAGGCTTTTAATTGCTGGCAAGCTTGATGACATTGTGGTTGTGTGATGTGAACATTACTCAAACCAACCAGCAGCTTAGGGTAATAAAAGTACACAAAGCAAAACTGGTATGGGTACCAACTTGGACTCCACTGTTGGTTGGTAAAATACAATAGTGCAATCAGTTATTGACTGATTTTTGAGTAAATATAGAAAACAAAATGCATGCTTCTCACATTTCAAAATATATATTGAGGCATCGGTAAATACTGAGAATGCCTCTCACATTGACTGCCATAACACTGTTTCACAGTATTGTATTTTTATGTAACAAAAACACATCCAATTTCTTAAATGTATATATGATGGAATATATATGACATATGACAAGACGGTGATACAGTTTGACAAGATTAAACCGGAAGCGACTTTCGATAGGTGTGTATGAGTTATTTCCCTTTCTTTACCGTTTTTAAACATCGTTTATCTCGAACTCCGGATACATCAAACTTTTAGCATTTCCCCGTGGAGTTCGAGATAACAAGATTCAACTGTATATCTAAACATGTTCAGTTAATAAATTGTAATGGCAAATTTACACAGTTTTTAGTCTGTTATGATAGATAAAAATTCAATACCCTTAATATATCTGTCAACAAATGTTATCAGACTAAGACAATCAGCTCGTCAGTTATTTTCAGTTTGTCCCTTTCATAAATTTGAACAATATTCTTACACTGTATTACATGAGATTTATTTACACTCTGCTAAAATATTTCAAAAAATATTCTTGTTATTTGTAAACCAATGTTTTATTATTTTTTGCAATTAGCAAGAATGCAGATTTCTCTCCCTTTGCAGTCAGAATCATGTGAACCACACTACACAAACCCTTTCAAAGCTTGTCTTCTTGCTTCCATTTATTTTTTCAAAATTCTAACCTGCTATGTACTTTACTCTTTTGTACCGGAATGGTGCTCCTCTTTTAGTTGTTTATGACACTGGTCAATTTTGTTTATTTGGTTAGGCATAAGACAAACTACTGAGCATATACCTTGCACTGAAGGGAAGTGGTTACTTTTATTTAGCAAATGAGTGAGTAGTGAGTAATGGTGTTTAATGTACCAGTCAAGAATATTTCTCTTATATTGATATCTTGGTGTTTAATTGACACTACGTGATCTACATTGGACAAGGAGCAGACAGGGGATTCAACATATATATGTAACAGGTTTTTGTGAGAAATTTTTCATTGACCCAATTTTCAAGAATTATCCAAATTAGGTGTAATATTTGGCTAAATCTTTGAAAATCTTCCCCTCTGAAACCACTGGGCCAATTGGAATGAAATTTTGTGTGGTTGATCCCTACCTCGGCCTGACTAAACTTTTTACCAGACAACCCCACCTGACATCCAAGATGGCCGCAGTTATTATAAAAAGGAAAAACACAAAAATGGCCATTGTGGTTCTATTTTTATGGCCGCCATAACTAAAAATAGAAAAAAAACAAAAATGGCCATTGTGGATCCTTTTTTCCACTTATTGAGCTCAAATTTTAAATATAGAAAGTATACTGTGTGGGATTCAAAATATATAACTGTTTTTTCTGAGGAAAATTTACTGACCCAATTTTCAAGAAATATGCAGATTAGGTGTAATATTTAGTAAAAATCTTCTCCTCTAAAACCACTGGGCGAATTGGAACCAAATTTCGTTTGAAAGGTTCCTACATTGGCCTGAAAAAAGTTTGTACTAGTCCAAGATGCCCATTGTTACTAGATATATATATATATATATATATATATATATATATATATATATATATATATATATATATATATATATATACAGTCAAACCCGGTTAATCGCATAGCCTCCGTGATTCAAAACTGTTTGCGATTAACCGATATATGCGATTAAGCGGTTCTACTATTATACACATATCGACAAAGTAACTGCATAGATGGTGTCAATTAAATGATTATCATGTAAGAAAAGTAGTTTTATATTTTTGTGTGAAAAAAAAAAAGAAAAATCTGATTAATTTCCATCCTACAACTAGAGAATAATTTTGTACAAAAAATAATAAAATTATTTCATGATTTAATTGCAACATAAAAGTGTTTGTTAGTGTAACGGCAAGGTAAATTCAACCCAACACTTCTATGCCCTTGCCGTTTAAAATATCAACGGGATGTACTCTATGATTAAATCATTTCCCCTTCTACTGCTATTGAGATTTAATAAAAATTTTAAAAGCATTTTCTTGTGAAAAAATGGCATCCTGAAAATTCAGAATTGCCGATGTGGCCCATTGAAAAAGTTTTCACCCGACATTTGAAGTTATTATCAGCATTGCTACACACACAAAACATCCTTTTAATGTTTATTTTCAAATAAGATATATGTTAAATTTACCTTTTGTGTTGTTTATTTCATTAAAAAATTTACTTTTTATGTGTTTGTTGATCAATAATCGCGACACAAATGCAATACACATCGAGGAAGCCATCTTGGAAAACATGCAGCCAGTACAGTTAATATAAAATTTACTTTCCTTTAGCCTTTGTTATACATATCAAATGAAAATTGCTGATGATGACGGAATGGGGTCATATGCAAATGCGCTGCATACCAGAAAAGTTTAACACATTTTTTAACCAATGAAAATCAAATTATTTTTGTTTACTGACGACTGTGTATTTCCGTTTTTTCAAAGTTACCAATAATAAAACAACTTATTCTGAGAGGTTCAAACGGGTCATTTTACACGTAAACGTAATAACTCCTTTTAATTTTGCCATAAATTTTAAACCTCACATCGGCACTTTTTATTAGATATGAGACGTTTTTATGTCTTTCTTTATTAATTTATAAATAATTTTTTTTTGAAAATTTACAATGTTGAAAGAGGTTCCACATACAAAAACCCGCATGGTATCCTCCTTGATAGACACACGACAACTGTGTCATTTAACAATCAGCTGGTGATGGCTTCTTTCACTTATTCAATGGGATTGCTTAATAAACAACTTTTAACCAAGCGTATCAAGGCTTTTGATGATAAACAAAAACATTACACAAGCAACTTCAGGTATTTACTGATTAATAAACAAAAACCTGATTTTTTATCATTGATATTTTAACCATTGACTGTCACGTACGCACGTGGTAGCATTACTTAGTCTTATTTAATAATGCATAATGTTCGACGGAATGTAGATATCTCATGTGATTTGGTTGTTTTAACAATTTATTAAGTGTACCTTTGTACACTAATTAATGATTTGCCTGTCATAATTCTTTTTTTAAACTATTTTGAAGAAAAATTACAAAAATTTAAAATAATTAGAGATGGTTGGAGATCGGGTCGAGAAATTTTCTATGCAATTAAGCGGGTTTGGACTTTTAGGCTATGCAATTAAATGGGTATTTTTCAATAGAATACATAGGAAATGGTTTTGGATTTCACAATCTTATGCGATTATCTGATTTATGCGATTATCCGATATGCAATTAAGTGGGTTCGACTGTATATATATATATATATATATATATATATAAAATAGCCATTGTGGAACCATTTTAAGCTTAACTGGCTAAACCCAGCTGAGTTTATGGCATGGCGAAGTGTGCCTGCATGTGTGTGTTGCAAAGTAGGCTTCAATGAAGCAAAAGTGGTCATAAGCTCAATTTATTTCCCATCTTTAGCTGATGAACCAATTATGGTAACCACATCACATTGTCTTACAGGGGCCACAATGGCCAAGTGGTCTTAAGCATTCGATGTTACGGATCACAGCGCCTCTTACCCCTGACATTGCACATTAAAGTTCCAGTGGCGCTAGCACTTCATCTTTGAAAGTTTGTCAGTTAACTTGCTGCTTGGTCTTGGTTTTCTCCAATACTCCAGTGTCCTCCACCATTTCCAAAACTGACAGTCTCTGTATAAGGGAAATATTTTTGAGTTGAACATTAAACAACATTACAAACAAAAACAAACATTGTCTTACATATGCAGCCAGTTGAGCAACACAGGCCCTATTTGGCCTCCTGTTTAATTAAAGAGGGCGGATTGATGACCCTTTTTTCTTAAAGAAATGGATGATATCCAACTTGTAAATTTCTGAATGCTACACTGGTATCAAGAGAAAAAACGTTTATGATTCATGTAAATAAGAACTAAATAGTGATTTTATTGATAAACTAGTTAAAACATCTTTTTTAGCAATCTTTGTGTACAGAAACATCTATGTTACCTCTGTGTGACCTTTGACAACAACTACAAGTACATATTGCAACATGAAGTGTTTTTACTAATGTGTTTTTGTTTTTACTAATGTGTTTTTTCCTTCTAAAATATCTAGCTGAGGAACAGATGGGGGAAAAATAAGCAATTTGGAGCAATTGGTTCAATTTTTTGTCAAAAAAAGAGGACATATTGGTTAAATGAGCAAATTTTCAGTTATTTTTGACAAGACAATTTATTTTATTGTCAAGCCTGGCATTGCCATAAGACGAGACTTAGGTGTTACTTTTTCGGTGTCATCATAGGCATTGGTGGTGTTGGAGTTTCAAATGTGAAAGTTCATGTTAAAGCAATGTATTTTCTGCTCGATCAAAAACTAACCAGGCGAGACATTTAAATCTGTGGAATTCTTGTTAATCTCAAGGGTTAACCTGAACACAAAGTCATATGGGTATTGAGTTTATGCAAGTATTTCTGATCTGCTTTGTATTAAGTGCACATTTATGACAATCTTTAAGAGTGCTGGTACATTCATCTGTAATATAGCCAACCATTCAGTGCATTATTCTGGTACTGAGCCACACATTAAAGGCCAAGATCAAGGAAAATGTTTTTCTCACTTGTTTGGTTAGTGGATTTTCTTAAAAACCTGCCTATAACAATATACTATATAGGCTTGTGTATAGTTTTAGATTACTCAAGGTTAAAGTTACCAGGGGGGCACATTATTATTTACCTAGTATTTAGTTTTACTAATGTATACTTTATTGTAGACAATCTTACCAAATCAAATAAAAACAATTGCTTTTGCAATGAAGATAATAGCAATAGAGATCTATTTTGTTACAAGGTAAGAAATCTTCTATTTATATATCTGTTTGTCAAACAAGATGTATTATATTTCAAGGCTGATTATTTGTATATCTGTGGATCAGTTGTATTTCGTTCACTAGAGGATAAAATTTAAAATGGAATAACTTGAGATAATAAATACATTAAAGCAATTAATATCAAGAACAAGTTTTAAATTTACGATAATTTCCTTGGGAGTTGTTATTCTTTTTTCCTTACAAGTCATAAAAAAATCCTCTTTCTCTAAAACAACTGATCAGTGTGATAATTAAATACTAGAGAGTCTTAACCCTTTAATTGGCAGATACGCCAAACTACCCCATTCTGATTTTTGGACGGTCTGTTGCACAATGTTTGGTGTAATATTGTTAAAACTTGACCTATTGGTGTAAATTTGGTACCATATGAAACTAGAGAAAATAGTTGACAAATGCTATTCTTCGAGTTTTTTGATGCGGAATATATTTCAATCCGATTTTTTAAGTTTAATATTACAAAGCGATTCCATTCCTGACGTGAAAAATTAAGAGTGCCAAAAAAGTACGGAAAAAGTAATTCATTCAAACTTTGAAAGTTTCAAACCCAAATAAAAAACCACATATTTATGAAGAGCAGGAAAAGGTTGTTTAATTTATGTAAAGAAATACATGTAATAACTTGAGCCATGAATAACATCGAATTCATTACTTTGAACAGCTACACCTTTTTTTTTTTATCATGTTTTATTTTGACCTTTTTGCGCTCACCGGAAAAGCAAAACGTTTCATTCTTATTTTACATGGTGACACTGTTTGATGCATCTTTATAAGTGAATTTTGGAACATTGATTGACAAATTTTATACACATATAAAAAAAAAGTTTTCTAGAAATCATTCAACAATTTTAAATCTTCGGCAAATGAATCTTAGGTAAAACTTGCATTTAAAAATAAATATTTTTATGTGTCATTATTACAACTTAATGTTTTCAAGAGTCGATGTAAATTTCTCCCGATAGAGTCAATTTATCAGTTTTTTCGCAATAAATTTGGAAATTTTATTTGATGCTTTTCTAAAATAATTTTTTTATACCAGATCAAAATATTATTATATCAGGACAATCAAAATACAAGTTTAATTATAATGTAGACCGCGATTTGAATATCTCTTTTCTAAAATAATTTTTTATACCAGATCAAAATACAACTTTAATTATATATAGTCAAAGTTGTGAAATAAATAGAACTGATCGTGGGTATTGGTTTATCACATCCATATGGACAATATGTCCCAGGGTCAATGATTTGTTTTGAACAAAAGTCCAGGTAATGTCAGCGTGGTTTCATGTTTTTAGTAAAAAAAAAGTTATGATACAAAATAAGGACAAACTATTTAAGTTACAGAAATTCAAAAACCTGCATACATAATGATTAAAAATGAGAACTTATTTAATTTGAATTTTAAAAAAAATTTTATACATAAAGTTTTTAAACTATAAAAACAAATACGAAGATTTAGTTAAAAAAAGGGAATTTACTGATAAAGCCATCAATAATAAAAAAAATGAACGTCTGCATGGTGGGGAATAAAATTGACTGTGGGTTAAGTCAGAAAAACATCTAGCTATACTGGTAAAATTCTAACAAATACAATTTTAGTATTAATTTTAATAATTTTGAATCTAAATTTAGAGTTTAACACTATTTTTATGTATGTGTGTAAAAAGAATTCATATCTGGTAATAAGGTCAATATAAGTATGAAAATATTTTTAACTTTTTTTACGAACTTATGGAAAAATAAATAAAAATTCAAAATCTATAGGAAATAATAAATACAATATCTTCATGGAAGAGCATACTAAAAATTTGTAATTTTGAAATGCTTTTAGTCACGTCTATTGTCACTTAACATATAAAATAACTTAATACTTTATTGAAAACCTATGATTAAAAAATACGCGTCTGAATGTCTAGGTCCCCTTCTCAAGATGTGCAAATGTGAGAAAAATAATTTGTCTGCATGTCAAAAGTCGGTGTTCTTCACCAACTACTCCTGGTTCCAACATTTCTCCGGATTTTACAGCCTGAATGAAGGAATCTTGACTGGGGCGCAAAATTTCATGTCTCCACTCTCTGAAATGTGTGTCCGTTGAGAACTCTCGAATTTTCACGAGACTGACTATGACTTTTGATTACACTCTTTGATAACTCTCTCTCTCTCTCTCTCTCTCTCTCTCTCTCTCTCTCTCTCTCTCTCTCTCATCGAATTAACCATATAACTGAAGACGAAAAAAATAGTAAATAGAGATGACAATATAGTGTCATTATTTTGCAATGTGAGGACAATTCCTGTATGACATGTAAAACATTACCCAAACGCTGCGATAAATAAATTATTTCAAGCTTTCTAACAAGCCTAATATAATTATAAACAGTAAAATTAGGAATACTTTTCCTTGTAATCAAAGCAGTGCCCTTACTTTGTAAGTTAATGTGTTAATAATTCTTCTTAGATTTCGGTGGATAGTGTCACACACACACGCGCGGGCACACGTTGATTTAGGATTGCTTACATGACAATGCTGTGTTTCCTTAAGTTCGAATAGGTTCGTTTATGATTTAAATACTAAAATACTGTCCCACGGAAGCAATTAAAGTTATTCGTGGAAAGTCAAATATAACTGGTAATGCGTCAATATAAGTTACATAATATTGAGTTACTGTCTGAAATAACTATTTTTATCCACTAATGTAGAAAAATGTATTGACAAATTTGACACTCAGTTTTAAAAATTGTAGTGTAATTGATGAAAACAACTTTTCCCACCCAAAATATAATATGTGAAATATGCATTTTCAAACAGTTGCAAAAGCTATTTGTTGTGATTCTGTAAATAAACACGATATTTAGAAAAAAGGCAAAATAATCTGGTTAACAGATAATCAAAGTTACCCTTGTAACAGTAACAGGTATTTATATTTGCCAAGTCCTAAGTGCTTTCATTGTTTTTCAAAATTATCATTCAATCCCTGTCGAAGCGATCAGTTTAAGAATGATAGAGAATACCCAGAGAAAAACCCCAACCTTCAGAAGAAATATCAATTTTCTAACTCTTGGATCTGCTTTATTAGCTCGATTAGTCGATTGGGATTCGAAACCAGTGGTGAGAGGCACTGTAATCTGTAAGGCAATGATTTTCAGTGTTGCTTTAAACTATGTCACTTGTACGCCTAAAAATACCTTAAGTTTGTCAGGCCGACTTTTAGCATTCATATGATGAATAAAATGCATATTTTTCACCTGCTGTTGCCTGTTGCCTCCCTGACCTAGTCTGATCAAAAGGTTGTGAATTACTTACTTTATCAAGTATCTGGCATATATCTAAAAATATTTCATAACTTCGATTCAAATTGAAACTTTAGACGTCACAAATTGTAGCAGTATATGTTTATTGTACTTATCAGATACTTATGTCATGTGCTGATTTTGAAATTCTATTAATAAAAATCATGCATTCAAAATCAGCACATGACACTTACTTCAAATATTAGTAAGTGCATGTACTGTGAAAGCACATGGGTTTCCCCACGATTTAACCAAATTGGCTAGATTCTGTTATCATTGTAACAGATATTGACTTACAAGGAAATTTTAAAAATTTTAAAATGACATTCGGTATAATTATACAAATTTGATTTGGTTTTTTTTTTTTTTTTTTTTTTTTTTTTGGGGGGGGGGGGGGGGGTAGGTAAAAGATTATTTGTTATCTCAAGTTTCTTCAAAATGCAAGATGGCTTCAAGTTTTGAAAATAAAAGTTATGTATCATTATTTTAGGTGAAAGAATGAAAATTTAAATCAATCTGTAACTTACATTTCTGCTAATTATACATTTTATAATAAACGAATAAAACTGGGTTGCACCTCTGTTTATTTTGCATGAAATATTTAAATAGTCAAATATCATGCTCTTTCACGGTTTTATCAGATTTGAGCAATTTTTGTTGCCAAGGTAACGACAATTTGATTGAAATTCTGGCAAAAACAAAATTATCATGTATGTGGTCTAAATATAGATGTTTCTCTTCCATCAATCCTTATAACTGTTGAAGTATTGAGTCGAAAAAAATGTGTTCTTATGTGAACATGTCCATTGAAATAACAAAATATGACTGTCTTTTTTTGATGCGATAAGCTGATAATTCTGTAATAATTAGCATCTCATTTTATGTGAAAAATGCAAAATTTCAAAAGTTACTTATTGTAAGCTTTTATTAGGTGCTAAAATAAAAATTATTTGTTCAAAATGCACGTTTTCCGACTGCTGATATCTAAACTTTGTCAAAAGTTATGGATTTTTTATACAAATTCTCGTTCATAGTAATTTTTGTTATATTTGTTACCATGGTAACCGATATTTAGCTGAAAAAGTTTGGAATACTTTTTTATTAAACAAAGTAAAATTCATATATGGTTTCATAGTAATAAAATCTTTATAACAAAAAAATTTGTGTCGAAATAGTGGTCTGTTTTCTTCTTCAAATATAAATTTTGTATATAAGGTTTGTTTACCAGAATTTAACGAGAAATACATGAAATTTGATGGTTTTATTTTTTGGGAAAACTATTTTGAAATGATCTTTCTACAGTATATTTGGATGATGCCTAACTTCGATTTGTAAGCAAAAAAAAATTATTTCAAGTATGCAGGAATAAAGATAATAGCAATGTTTTGGAAATCAAGCAAAAATGTGAAAAATTCACACATTTGTGGTGTGAATGCTTTGTTTATGTTGCCATGGTAACAGATATTTTGATTTTACCTACCTTAATGTAAAGTATGTTATATAACCAAATAAATAGGGGTTGGTTTTAACATTTTTACTGCAAATGTCCAAAATTTTGAATTGAAAATATGCTACATTTTTTTGTTAAATTTACAAAATTCCTCTGCCAATTAAAGGGTTAAGTCTGTTGTTTGGTCATTAAATGATACATACAGGTTATGTCTTTTTGATCCAAGGGTTCTGATGAGCTGTTTTATAGTTCCCTGTGTTATTATTATTACATTTTAATCATCGCTTCCTAAACTACTGGTTACCTTTGGCAATGATAGGTTTCATCTTTACACCAGTAAAGAATATGTGTCCTTAGGTCTCCATTAAGGGGCAAATATTGTAAATTCTACAGAATTTATTTGGTAAAACTTTACAATTGAGACTGTAAGAATGTCATGGTTACACTAAAAAAAAATACCAACAAAATTCCTATACAAATAGGATCTACAAATCTGAAAGATTAATCATGGGAAAAAAGACTAGTTCTTTTCATCATATTGAAGTACAAGGAGTACACAGCTATTTGAGTAAGGAGTAAAGATACAGAAAATGGTCTTTATGTGGAGGTTCCTTTTAATTGACCATGCTGCCATGGTGGCCACACTTTTAGATCACAATGCTTTTTATTGCCTTGGTTTGAATTACACTCTGAATGACCCTAATGTTAAAAAAGTTTGTCAGGTTATAGACAAAAAATCAGTGGTTTTCTCTAGGCACAATATAAGTTAAAAATCTTTACTGGGGCATAAAACACCATTGATTAAATCTATTGAATCCAATTTTTCTGGTTGAAGTGTGAAGGACATTAAAAGAATAGACTTTGGTAGGCTAGTGGTAGGTAGTTATTATTTAGAGATTGTCAGTATAGGAGATTTTACTGTATTTTAGTCCAAAGTTAAATGCCAAGCTAAAGAAAGTACTACAAGATATCGGAAAAGGAGGCCGGTTAAAGTACTGGTCAGGGGTAAGTTAATCAGTATTTATCCTTATTGTCAAACCATCAACCAGATTTCACTATTGACAGGATTTTTACATTGTGATATGTCCACATTGTTTATATATCTGATAATATCAATAAAATAATTAAACCCCCTTACATTAGCTTTAGGAACCATATTGTTGTTTGACTGTGAAAGATGATGTACTCACTGATGTGATGATGTTTTCATTGGGTACACTGGCCTATACTTCCCTTCCATCAACTATAGTCCTGTCAAATTTTCAGATAAATTTCAATAATATCAATTTTTTGGACAAATTTCAATTTTAACTGTCCAAGAATTTGAAAAAGAAACATTTTGAAAATTTTTGGGTTTGGAAAAATATTTAATGTCAAAGAAAGATGTTTAGAAGCTAATGCCATATCATTTATGTCTTGGTGTCCTCCCAGTGTAGTAATAGAACACTATCAACAGTGATACACTCATGTATCAAAAGTTTGTCTACTTTTTTCCAAGATGCGGCCACTGTCATTATCTAAAAATTAATAATAAATGGTGACCTTACCTTGTCTGTGGATGGATTTTATTAATATTTGATGACATAACCCTTTGAAATGATCACTTGTCAACAACGCTTGGGTAAGATGACATAAAGTCTCTGCAATTACATAACTAAGATCCTTTTCCAGGCATTGTGAAGCTCATTCTTCAAATCATCAGTAGTATGTATCTGAAAAAATTTCCTTTGCACAATAATTTTTAAATTTAACCAAACATTTTTATTTGGATTTAAATGTGGACTCTGTGCAGGTCAGAAAAATTGGGGGATATCATTTCTCCATTTCCAGGCTTTTGTAACACAGGATCTGTGAACTGGACAATTGTTATCCATAAAATACATCTGCTGGTTTTTCAAAATATTTCACAACAGTCATCAAGAGTGGAAATATATTTCTCTGCATTAATGTTGTCATCAATAACGGTCAAAATTCCACGTCAAAATATGTTATGCTCCCTTAAACCATGAGCTTTAAAATCTGAGATGGGCCATGGCCAAGATACCCTAAGCAATACTCCTGCCACTTTTTACATCTTTTTTTACATATATATTAGAATATTGTAGGTATTGACATGACGATCATTTTGATATAGTTCAAGGTCATATGTTGAAAGGTCAAGGTCACAGCTGCAGAAGAAGATTTCAATTGCTAATTATCTTGCAAACTGTTAACCTTTGGATAGGCATGTATCTTAGAATATTGTAGGTATTGACATGACGATCATTTTGATATACGGTTCAAGGTCATATGTTAAAAGGTCAAAGCTGCAAAAGAAGACTTAAATTGCTAATTATCTTGAAATCTATTAACTTTTTGTATAGGCATGTATATTGGAATATTTTAGTTATTGACATGGCGATCATTTTGATATATGGTTTAAGGTCATATGTTGACAGGTCAAGGTCACAGCTGCAGAAGATGACTTCTGTTGCTAATTATCTTGAAAACTATTAACTTTTTGTATAGGCATGTATATAAGAATATTAAAGGTATTGCGACAACAGTCATTTTGATATATGGTTCAAGGTTATATGTTCAAAGGTCAAGGTCATATCAGCATAGGAATACTAAAATTATTAATGATCTTAAAAGCTATTAATTTCATGCATAGGCATGAATATTAGAATATTGTAGGTATTGTCATGACAATCATATATGGTTCGAGGTCATATGTGTTCAAAGGTCAAGGACATAGCAGCATAAGTGTACTGAAATTTATTAATAATTTGGAATTTTTTCATTGCACTACAGTTACTTCATGCATATTATATAAGCCACTTATGAATGAAATGTGAATGAATATATTTCTGATTAAGTTTGTGGGAGTTCTTAACTTGAGAAAAGTTTCTGTAAATATATTGTCTATTGCACTTTGCAAACAATATTGGAATATATTCAGGTGAGCGTTTAGGCCCATGGGCCTCGTTTTTTTTTTTTTTTTTTTTTTTTTTTTTCCTTTTTCTTTTATGTTGTATTATAAACAAATTGGATTCTTTACTTTTTACAAAGCAAGTTTCTTGGGTTCGGCCATTATAAAAAGTTGACAAACTTTTGGCATGGTGAGTGTAGATATGATCTTTGATTGAAGGTGAATTTGCAAATAAAGTATCATTAGAATTATCACTTTTTGTGAAGTTTGATTCATAAAAAATTATTCCTCTTGTTTCAAAGAAAGACCTAATATAATTGTTACATTTTCATCTAAAATGTGTCACAATAGTGATTAATTATTGTCATTGCTATCATAAATCTAAATCTAAATTTAAATATTAAAGTTCAGGATATCATAAACAGGTAAAACTTATTTTACCTGATTTACCTGTAATATATGGATTTTTTATTTTAATCTTACAGTATGTAAAAGACAGTCTCATATCTGAAGCTGAACAAGCTAAGACATCAGAAGAAAATCTTGTAGAGAATCCAACTTTACAGTTACTAGTGTCATGGAAAAACTTAATTGTAACATCAGCTTCTGTTGGGGTAAGATTAGTTATAAAATACATGTATGTATACTGACCAACATAGATTATTGATGATATTATAGAACAACTACTTTCTTAGTTTCTTGTTGGCTTTGAGACTTAACAAATAAAAACATCAACATCAAAACCATAATTCATAACCACTATTTGTTTATTTGTCAAAGGGATTGGGAGACTTATGAGGGTTGTTCGTTATGTAATGTGTATCGTACGATAGCTCAAAAGCATTTGACTCAAATAGTGAAATGAACATTACATCCCTTCAAAGTATTCTCTGCAGTTTGTAACACATAATTTCAATTTCTGAATCCATTTATAAATGCCTGGCGGTATGCTCATTTAGGTAGACCTCTGAGGCACTGACTGATGGCTGAACCAAGGGCTTGTCGGGACTGGTAACAACAACCAAATAAGAACTTTTTAAGTTTTGAAAATATGAAAAAGATGCATGGGACTAGATCTGGAGATTTTCTTGGGTGTGACAAGATGGTAACCTTCTCTGACTGTTAAAATTGCTTTACAAACTCAGATTTATGGGACGGAGCATTATCATGAAGTAGACGAACATGCCTAAATCCTGACACAGGGCATCCTTTAAGATAATATTTCTTGATCTTTTTAGCTCAACTGAGCTATTGCTATCCATCTTCGTACGTCATGCGTTGTGCATTGTCCGTCATGCATAAACTTTTTACATTTTAATCTTCTCCAAAACCACTGGGCCAAATTTAATGAAACTTGGTAACCATCATGCCTGGGTGAAGCCCTTTCAGATTTGCACAAATGAAGGAGTTATGTCCCCCTGGGGCCCCATAAAGGGGGAAATAGTGAAAAACTTTAAAAATCTTCTCCTCTGAATCTACAAGAGATATACCTTAGTTATTTCATTTATAACATCCTTGGGTCATATATTTCCAGATTTGCACAAATGGTAGCCATGGGGATCAAAATGGGGAAATTGTAAGGCACTGAGTGGGGAAATTGCTAAAAATATATATTTGTCCCTATATCTTGAAAACTATCAACTTTTTGTATAGGCATGTATATAAAATATTGTAGGTATTGACATGACGACCATTTTGATATATGGTTGAAGGTCATATGTTGAAAGGTCAAGGTCACAGCTGCAAAAGAAGACTTAAATTGCTAATTATCTTGAAAACTATTAACTTTTTGTATAGGCATGTATATTATAATATTGTAGGTATTGACAAGAGAATCATTTTGATATATGGTTCAAGGTCATATGTTGAAAGGTCAAGGTCACAGCTTCAAAAAAAGACTAATTGCTAATTATCTTGAAAACTATTAACTTTTTGTATAGGCATGTATATAAGAATAATGTAGATATTGCGACAACGATCATTTTGATATATGGTACAAGGTCATATTTTGAAAGTTCAAGGTTACAGCTGCAGAAGAAGACTTAAATTGCTAATTATCTTGAAATCTATTAACTTTTTGTATAGGCATGTATATTGGAATATTTTAGTTATTGACATGACAATCATTTTGATACATTGGTCAAGGTCATATGTTGAAAGGTCAAGGTCACAGCTGCAGAAGATGACTTCTGTTGCTAATTATCTTGAAAACTATTAACTTTTTGTATAGGCATGTATATAAGAATATTGTAGGTATTGACATGACGATCATTTTGATATATGGTTCAAGGTTATATGTTCAAAGGTCAATGTCATATCAACATAGGAATACTTAAATTATTAATTATCTTGAAAGCTATTAATTTCATGCATAGGCATGTATATTAGAATATTGTAGGTATTGTCATGACAATCATATATGGTTCGAGGTCATATATGTTCAAAGGTCATTGACATAGCTGCATAAGTATACTGAAATTTATAAATGATTTGGAAATTATTCATAGCACTACAGTTACTTCATGCATATTATATAAGCTAGTTATAAATGAAATGTGAGTGGATATATTTCTGATTAAATTTTGTGGCAGTTCTTAACTTGAGATAACTTTTCAAGTTTCTGTACTCAATATATTGTCTATTGCACTTTGCAAACAATATTGGAATATCTTCAGGTGAGCGTTAAGGCCCATGGGCCTCTTGTTTAAGTATAACATCTCTGTTATACCAACCTGTAACACTTTTACCCTTCGGTACCGGAATTTGTACAGCTATACCATCACATGAGAAGAATGTTTAATAAAAAACAAAATATGCTTCAAAATGAAATGCACCCATGATAGAATATGCCAACAGTTTTGGCAATATCACAAATCGTATATCTGCCATCACTTTTTCTGACTTTCGAGACATTTGCCATGTTTGTTACAGTCTCAGTTCAGCCAGATTTTGCTGCATCTTTGACATACTCTGTGCCAGTCTGAAATTTTGTTCTACAAACTTTCTCATACGATCCTTATCAGACCCATAAGGTTCCGCCAATTTAGAAAAAATCTGTATTACCAAAATGATTGAGTTTTGTGTGAACTTTATATAAGCTCTGATTTATTCAATATTCTCAACCTGTTTTCCAAACCATTTTTACATTAGTTTGTCAACAACTAGCTGTATTGAAATTGCTATAATTTTAAAACTATGTGGATCTAAAAAAACACATGTTTATACTGTTGGAAAGGTATTGAACATAGTTATTCTAGGATATCATCATCAACAAACTTGTGCAAAGCTTAATTGTGCTGTGGTACAATACACATAACATATCAAACAGCCCTCATATAAAGAAAAACAAATATTTAAAAAAATTGGGATATTGACAGAATTATCAATGGGTTTTTTTTACTGAGGTTGTACTGTATCTGAACAATAGTTTCTTATCAAGTCAATGATGTTATTATATATTGATTCAATGTTATTTCTTTAGGTTGAGGAATTTCAATTGAATGACAGTTTAAAGGAAGTGATAATAGTTGATTTGATAGAAGGACTTAAATCTATGGTAAGTAAAACAAGGTAATTAATTAACTAACCAGGTGTCTATAGCCATATAACTAATTAGGTATAAATAGCCATTTAATATACCAAGTGTCTAGTTATATAACAAACCAGCTGATAGTTATTAAACAGACTAGGTGTCCATAGCCATTTAACTAATCAGGTATAAATAGCCATTTAACCAGCAAAGTGTCTGTAGGTATTAAACAAACCAGGTGTCCATAGCCATATAACTACTCGGGTATAAATAGCCATTTAACCAGCTAAGTGTCTGTAGGTATTAAACAAACCAGGTGTCCATAGTCATATAACTACTCGGGTATAAATAGCCATTTAACCAGCTAAGTGTCTGTAGGTATTAAACAAACCAGGTGTCCATAGTCATATAACTACTCGGGTATAAATAGCCATTTAACCAGCTAAGTGTCTGTAGGTATTAAACAAACCAGGTGTCCATAGTCATATAACTACTCGGGTATAAATAGCCATTTAACCAGCTAAGTGTCTGTAGGTATTAAACAAACCAGGTGTCCATAGTCATATAATTTATCAGGTATAAATAGCCATTTAACCAGCTAGTGTCTGTAGGTATTAAACAAACCGGGTGTCCATAGTCATATAACTAATCAGGTATAAATAGCCATTTAACCAGCCTTAACAGGGTTCCTAGTGGCGAGTAAAATACTCGCAAATGCGAGTAAAAATTACATTTGGCAAGTAAAATTTATGTCCACTCGCCAAATGGTGACCAAAAATTATCCAGCTGGCTGGTATTTTTACTTCCAAGTTCACTTAATTGGTCAGCTATTGGAAATCTTAATTTGTAAACAATTTGTTTAATATCGATGGATGACCTAGATTTCTCTTGTTTGTAATAAAATTAATAGAAATTATGACTTACATCACTTGGAATAACTGTCATGGATCTTGGTCTTAGATGCGTTTGAATGAAACGAAATTGTATTACGTAACGGGAACATGTAACTGCACATAAACAATATGGTGAAATGGCAAGTAAGCATTTCAACCTTTGGTTTTGGGGAGCCGAGTGAAAAGGCAAGCCGCCAAATTGATAAAAATATTGACCATGTGTGCGAGGACCAAAAAAAGGATAGTCATACGGTTACCAGTCATACGGTTAATGGTAACCGTCAGTTTTTGAAAACAATGATTGGCTTTGGAAATATAAAGTCTTGTATTTCTGTCTAGTAACTTTTGGACCTGGCTAGTAAAATTTGGACTTGGCTAGTAAGTTTCAAACTAACTAGCCAATTGGCTAGTAAAACCTAAGTGCTGCTTGGAGCCCTGCTTAAGATAACCATCTGGCCTCCAGTAATTTAAATTTGCATACTGGACTAGAAAGTTATTAGCATTTCAAACTACAGCTGATACAAACCATGTTTGATTCTGAGTATCAAATGTATGAGGCTAAAATATCACCTGTTGAAACAATTTGTTATTTCACTTCATTCTCTGGTTTTACTCCTTTAGAAATTTCACTGATATCTATCAAAGAAATATATGTATATGAAAATAAGTCATGTAAGACAGTTCTTAAATATGTAAATAAACTTTATTCAATTGTAACTTGGAAGAATGCTCACCTTTATCAAAGATTTTTGTGTGTAATATTTCAGGTATCAGGAACCACTACAGCACTGAAGACAAAAATAGCACAGATAGCTAGTGCATTAATATTTACACTTACTAAATTCTGGACAAGGTACTGTAACTACATACTAAGGAAAAATTATACTTTTATGTGATTTGTAAATATACTGTTTACTTGTTTAGAAATATGATTATAAAAGTAGATGTTACTCTGGTTACTTGTTTAGAAATATGATTATAAAAGTAAATGTTAATCTGGTTTCTTCATCCATCCCAGAACTGACTAACTTGATAGAAGTGAAAAGATCCTGACTGGGCATAAAACATTGTAACATTAATCTGTTACTTACACCAACTATTGAGTTTATTTGTGATAAAGATAAATGTAGGAATTATAATGTGTGTGCATTGCTTGTTTAAATGTTTTACGGTTAATCTATTTTGTGTGTAAAAATAAAAAATGTAAAAACTATTAAAAATTTAATATAATTTATTGATATTTTCAGTGGCACTACAAGCATTTGAGTATTCACATGGTGTTTTTTTTCTCTCTTCTTCTTTGAAGTTTTTCTCTGTTATTCACTTCAGCTTGACTGCTTTGCTTTGAGATAAATAAAATAATTTTCACTCAGTGCAAATCATCATTCATCTTGTGTAGAGCTATATTGGATTAGAAAATTGGAGTTTAATTGCAATGGCAATATTCATTACCTTGCATTGTATCACGATGTAGTCAGTTCAGGGTGGTACAATGTATCATGATGTAGTCAGTTCAGGGTGGTACAATGTATCATGATGTAGTCAGTTCAGGGTGGTACAATGTATCATGATGTAGTCAGTTCAGGGAAGTAATGTATCATGATGTAGTCAGTTCAGGGTGGTACAATGTATCATGATGTAGTCAGTTCAGGGTGGTATAATGTATCATGATGTAGTCAGTTCAGGGTGGTACAATGTATCATGATGTAGTCAGTTCAGGGTGGTACAATGTATCATGATGTAGTCAGTTCAGGGTGGTAAAATGTATCATGATGTAGTCAGTTCAGGGTGGTACAATGTTTCATGATGTAGTCAGTTCAGGGTGGTACAATGTATCGTGATGTTGTCAGTTCTGGGTAGTAATGTATCATGAAGTAGTCAGTTCAGGGTGGTAAAATGTATCATGATGTAGTCAGTTCAGAGTGGTACAATGTATGATGATGTTGTCAGTTCAGGGTGGTACAATGTATCATGATGAAGTCAGTTCAGGGAAGTAATGTATCATGATGTAGTCAGTTCAGGGTGGTACAATGTATCATGATGTAGTCAGTTCAGGGTGGTACAATGTATCATGATGTAGTCAGTTCAGGGTGGTACAATGTATCATGATGTAGTCAGTTCAGGGTGGTATAATGTCTCATGATGTAGTCAATTCAGGGTGGTAAAATGTATCATGATGTAATCAGTTCAGGGTGGTAAAATATATCATGATGTAGTCAGTTCAGGGTGGTACAATGTATCATGATGTAGTCAGTTCAGGGTAGTAATGTATCATGATGAAGTTAGTTTATGGTGGTACAATGTATCATGATGTAGTCAGTTCGGGTTGCACAATGTACCATGATGTAGTCAGTTCAGGGTGGTACAATGATTCATGATGTAGTCAGTTCAGGGTGGTACAAAGTATCATGATGTAGTCAGTTCAGGGTGGTAAAATGTATCATGATGTAGTCAGTTCTGGGTAGTAATGTATCATGATGTAGTCAGTTCTGGGTAGTAATGTATCATATGTAGTCAGTTCATGGTGGTACAATGTATCATGATGTAGTCAGTTCGGGTTGTACAATGTACCATGATGTAGTCAGTTGAGGGTGGTACAATGTATCATGATGTAGTCAGTTCGGGTTGTACAATGTATCATGATGTAGTCAGTTCGGGTTGTACAATGTACCATGATGTAGTCAGTTCAGGGATGATGCAGGATTTCTCAGAGAAAACAACCTTCTGCAAGTAAACTTAAATTTTTTACACACAATAATTTATTCTGAGTTAAATTTGAACATATGCAATTAGAGGCACTGATACGTTATTTGAGCTTTAGTTTACTTGACCACCAAAGTCTTTATTGAGCCAAAGTGATTTAAGTACTTATAATTCTTTTTATCAAACTTTTTAAGGTACATTTAGAAAAGAAATTTAAAAAAAGCAAACAATTTATCACAGAAAATCACTGATTTTGAAATGCTTTAATTACTTCCTTTATGTACAGTTCATTCAGCAACCAGAGTAGAATTGTTAAAGAATTAGAAGAGTGTCTTAAGATGACATTATCCAGTAGTGAAACATTAGTACCACCGGTCCAGATTGGTCTAACAGGTTCCATGACAGCAGTCTTACAGTACAGTAGATCTGGATCTGGTCTAGGTATGTACAAAGTAATAATATGAATCAGCAATGTATCAAGTAATAATGTAAATAAACACTATATCAAGTAATAATGTGAATAAACAATACATCAAGTCATAATGTGAATCAAGTAACAATGTGAATCAAGTCTTAATGTGAATAAACAATATATGAAGTCATAATGTGAATAAAGAAAACATCAAGTAATAATGTGAATAAACAATATACATTTATCAAGTCATAATGTAAATAAACAGTATATGAAGTCATAATGTGAATAAACAATATATGAAGTCATAATGTGAATAAACAGTATATGAAGTCATAATGTGAATAAACAATGTATCAAGTCATAATGTGAATAAACAATGTATCAAGTCATAATGTGAATAAATATATCAAGTAATAACGTGAATAAATATATCAAGTCATAATGTGAATGAATAATGTATCAAGTCATAATGTGAATAAATATATCAAGTACTAATGTGAATAAACAATATATCAAGTCATAATGTGAATAAATATATCAAGTAATAACGTGAATAAATATATCAAGTCATAATGTGAATGAACAATGTATCAAGTAATAATGTGAATAAACAATATATCAAGTCATAATAGGAATAGACAGTATATCAGGTCATAATGTGAATAAGCAATATACATGTATCAAGTCATAATGTGAATGAACAATATATCAAGTGATAATGAGAATTAACAAAATATAAAGTCATAATGTGAATAAACAATATACATGTATCAAGTGATAATGTGAATAAACAATACATCAAGTCATAATGTGAATAAACAATATTTCAAGTTATAATATGAATAAACAATGTAGAGGGCATCCATAAATCAGTAGGCAGTACTTTGTGCTGTCAGAAAATATACCATTTAGCAAAATTTTAAGCCGTCTTAATTTTTTAAATTTTAAAACTAAGGTCTGTTCCCTCATGCAAAGCATTCCTTAGCTGAATTTGGATTCATATAATTTTGGAAATTTAGTTAATTATTTTTCAACTTTTTGGCTTATGTTTTTTATCTATCAACTTTTTCGGCCCTTATTGTCACTGATGAGGAATTATTTTCCGAAATGTGCACATATGGCACATCAAAATTTAGCAGGTATTTGTTATATATATCAAATAATAATGTGAATCAACTTAAAAATAAATAAAACAATAAAAAAGTGAAAAAGTGAATAAACAATATACATGTATCAAGTCATAATGTGAATGAACAATATATGAAGTCATAATGTGAATAAACAATATATGAAGTCATAATGTGAATAAACAATATATCAAGTAATAATGTGAATCAGTAATATATCAAGTCATAATGTGAATCAGTAATGTATCAAGTCATAATGTGAATTAAACAATATATCAAGTCATAATGTGAATAAACAATATATGAAGTCATAATGTGAATAAACAGTATATGAAGTCATAATGTGAATAAACAATATATAAAGTCAAAATGTGAAAAAAAATCAAGTAATAATGTGAATCAAGTAATGATGTGAATAAGCAATATACATGTATCAAGTCATAATGTGAATGAACAATATGTAAAGTCATAATGTGAATAAACAATATATGAAGTCATAATGTGAATTGAACAATATATCAAGTCATAATGTGAATCAGTAATATATCAAGTCATATTGTGAATCAGTAATATATCAAGTCATAATGTGAATTGAACAATATATCAAGTCATAATGTGAATCAGTAATATATCAAGTCATAATGTGAATCAGTAATATATCAAGTCATAATGTGAATAAACAATACATGTATATGAAGTCATAATTTGAATCAATTAAGTAATGATATGAATAAACAATATATCAAGTCATAATGTGAATCAGTAATATATCAAGTCATAATGTGAATTGAACAATATATCAAGTCATAATGTGAATCAGTAATATATCAAGTCATAATGTGAATTGAACAATATATCAAGTCATAATGTGAATCAGTAATATATCAAGTCATAATGTGAATCAGTAATATATCAAGTCATAATGTAAATCAGTAATATATCAAGTCATAATGTGAATAAACAATACATGTATATGAAGTCATAATTTGAATCAATTAAGTAATGATATGAATAAACAATATATCAAGCCATAATGTGAATAAACATTATATCAAGTCATAATGTGAATAAACATTATATCAAGCCATAATGTGAATAAACATTATATCAAGTCATAATGTGAATAAACAATATACATGTATCAAGTCATAATGTGAATAAACAGTATATCAAGTAATTTTATGAGTCAGTAATTTAACATGTAATAATTGTAATCACCAATGTTTAAGTGATAATTCGGTTACTAAGTAATAATGTGAATTTGCAATGTTCCAAGCAATAATGGTTTCTCTTAGAGTAACATTACTTTTATGATAAGTAATGAACAAGTAGACTCAATATTCTGATGGGTGTAAAATTCTTGATCCTGTATTGTGTTTTCACCATTTCCATTGCTAGGAGTAATCTGTCTCTAATGACTAGATTTTCTGATATTATAACTGTATACCAAGTCTATAAAAATGCCATCATTGTAGATCATTACAGTTACTGACAGCTAGGTCTTCTGATTGCCATCACTGTGTATCATTACAGTTACTGACAGCTAGGTCTTCTGATTGCCATCACTGTGTATCATTACAGTTTACTGACAACTAGGTCTTCTTGTTGCCATCATTGTATACCATTACAATTGACTGACAGCTAGGTGTTCTGGTTACTATCACTGTAAATCATTACAGTTGACTAACAGCTAGGCCTTCTGGTTTCCATCTCTGTAAATCATTACAGTTAATTGACAACTAGGTCTTCTGGTTATCATCCCTGTAAATCATTACAGTTGACTGACAACTAGTTCTCCTGGTTGCCATTAATGTATATCATTACAGTTGACTGACAGCCAGGTCTTCTGGTTGCCATCACTGTATATCATTACAGTTGACTAACAGCTACATCTTCTGGTTATCATCCCTGTAAATCATTACAGTTGACTGACAACTAGTTCTTCTGGTTGCCATTAATATATATCATTACAGTTGACTGACAGCTAGGTCTTCTGGTTGCCATCACTGTATATCATTACAGTTGACTAACAGCTAGGTCTTCCTGGTTATCATCCCTGTAAATCATTACAGTTGACTGACAACTAGGTCTTCTGGTTGCCATAAATGTATATCATTACAGTTGACTGACAGCTAGGTCTTCTGGTTGCAATCACTGTATATCATTACAGTTGACTGACAACTAGTTCTCCTGGTTGCCATTAATGTATATCATTACAATTGCCTGACAGCTACGTCTTCTGGTAATCATCCCTGTAAATCATTACAGTTGACTGACAACTAGTTCTCCTGGTTGCCATTAATGTATATCATTACAGTTGCCTGACAGCTAGGTCTTCTGGTTGCCATCACTGTATATCATTACAGTTGACTAACAGCTACATCTTCTGGTTATCATCCTCCTTGTAGATCATTACAGTTGACTGACAACTAGGTCTTCTGGTTGCCATTTATGTATATCATTACAGTTGACTGACAGCTAGGTCTTCTGGTTGCCATCACTGTATATGATTACAGTTGACTAACAGCTAGGTCTTCTGGTTGCCATCACTGTATATGATTACAGTTGACTAACAGCTACGTCTTCTGGTTATCATCCCTGTAAATCATTACAGTTGACTGACAACTAGGTCTTCTGGTTGCCATTAATGTATATCATTACAGTTGACTGACAGCTAGGTCTTCTGGTTGCCATCCCTGTATATCATTACAGTTGACTAACAGCTAGGCCTTCTGGTTGCCATCACTGTATATCATTACAGTTGACTGACAACTAGTTCTTCTGGTTGCCATCACTGTATATCATTAAAGTTGACTGACAGCTAGGTCTTCTGGTTGCCATCACTGTATATCATTACAGTTGACTAACAGCTACGTCTTCTGGTTATCATCCCTGTAAATCATTACAGTTGACTGACAACTAGGTCTTCTGGTTGCCATTAATGTATATCATTACAGTTGACTGACAACTAGGTCTTCTGGTTGCCATTAATGTATATTATTACAGTTGACTGACAGCTAGGTCTTCTGTTGCCATCACTGTATATCATTACAGTTGACTAACAGCTACGTCTTCTGGTTATCATCCCTGTAAATCATTACAGTTGACTGACAACTAGTTCTTCTGGTTGCCATTAATGTATATCATTACTGTTAACTGACAGCTAGGTCTTCTGGTTGCCATCCCTGTAAATCATCACAGTTGACTAACAGCTAGGTCTTCTGGTTGCCATCCCTGTAAATCATTACAGTTGACTAACAGCTAGGCCTTCTGGTTGCCATCACTGTATACCATTACAATTGACTGACAGCTACCATATTTTATTTAATGTGTTTTACATGTATTTTAGGCACAGATACTATGAATATGGTTATACCAACTATCTGTTCTGTCTTGTTACAAAGTAGCCGAGAATTACCAACAACACAGGAATTGTCTTCCCAGAATGCACTAGTATCTTCCCAGTCACCTACAGATACCTCATCATCAGATGTCAGAGTGAAGGTATAAAATAAAAGTAATAAATTCATAGTGAAATAAAATCATATATGGCAACAAGCAGAGCCAACTAAAACAAACCAAAGTGTTGTATCATAAGAGAGTTATTATTTACACAATTAAGTAACTGGATACCATTAATTATGGATCTAAATGTGAACACATAAGGTAAAACAACTGAATGAACTCTAGTATGTAAAATTTGCATATCAGGACCATCCATTGGACTTAAGAAATAAGGACTTAATCGAAAGGTGTTATTTTATAGTGTTTTGGATACCTCATACTATCTAAAACCTTAAGGCATATTGCTCTGCAGAAATAAGCATTTTTTTAGCTTACCTGACCCAAAGGTCATGTGAGCTTATACATGTAAGCTTATGGCATGGCGCAGCGTGTGTATGTATGTGCGTGCGTGTGCGTCGTTAACACCTATTTTCAACTTCTCCTCCAAAACTGCCAGACAGATTTCAGTGATACTTAGTCAGAAGCATATATGGGCCGGTGCAATTCAGATTTGTTCATGGCTACCAAAACTAGGTCAAGGTGACCTAGTGGTCAAAAAATTTTAAAAAATCTTCTTCTCCGAAAGTATTGATGGGACAAAAAATCTGATGTGATATTTGGCTTCTCTACGGTCTTAAGCCTATAGTTTGTTCATTTCATGAAATTTGGTCAAAAAATGGGTTACACGTTTTTGCGTTTAATTAAAAAAATTTCGTAAAATGGCTTCAAATTGTTATAACTTGACTATTTGAATAGATAATGACATGAGGTTTTCAGTTTTGATTTTTCTTGAAATGACCTTTAAATTAGGGTCAAGGTCACAAATCAAGGTCATGACCTCATTTGTGATTTATGCAGTTTTAGGCAATTTTCTTGCAAATATTAAGAGAAATATGAAATCAAAACATTGTAAAAATGTTCAGCATGACAAAATTTTTAAAGGTACCAAGTTTCATAACTATATGATAATCCATGTAGGAGTTGTTGTCCCTGAAATGTTATTTTTGGCTTATAAATACTAAAATTGCTAATTATCTTGAAAACTGTTAACTTTTTTTTAGGCATGTATATTAGAATATTGTAGGTTTTGTGACAATGATCATTTTGATATATGGTTCAAGGTCATATGTTCAAAGTTCAAGGTCACAGCTGCAAAAGAAGACTTAAATTGCTAATTATCTTGAAAACTATTAACTATTTGTATAGGCATGTATATTAGAATATTGTAGGTATTGATATGACGATCATTTTGATATATGGTTCAAGGTCATGTGTTCAAAAGTCAAGGTCACAGCTGCAAAAGAAGACTATAATTGCTAATTATTTTGAAAACTTTTAACTTTTTGTATAGGCATATATATAAGAATATTGTAGGTAATGATATGAGGATCATTTTGATATATGGTTCAAGGTCATGTGTTCAAAAGTCAAGGTCACAGCTGCAAAAGAAGACTATAATTGCTAATTATTTTGAAAACTATTAATCTTTTTGTATAGGCATATATATAAGAATATTGTAGGTAATGATATGAGGATCATTTTGATATATGGTTCAAGGTCATATGTACAAAGGTCAAGGTCACAGCTGCAGAAGATGACTTCAATTGCTAATTATCTTGAAAACTGTTAACTTTTTGTATAGGCATGTATATTAGAATATTGTAGATATTGATATGATGATCATTTTGATATATGGTTCAAGGTCATGTGTTCAAAGGTCAAGGTCACAGCTGCAAAAGAAGAATTAAATTGCTTATTATCGTGAAAACTATTAACTTTTTGTATAGGCATGTATATTAGAATAAAGTAGGTATTGACATGGCGATCAATATGGTTCGAGGTCATATGTTGAAAGGTCAAGGACATAGTTGCTATAAGTATACTGAAATTTGTGAATGATTTGGAAATTATTCATTGCATTACAGTTACTTCATGCATATTATATAAGCTACTTATAAATGAAATGTGAGTAGATATATTTCTGATTAAATTTTGTGGGAGTTCTTAACTTGAGAAAACTTGTAAAGTTTCTGTACCTAATATATTGTCTTTTGTGTTTGCAAACAATTTTAGACATATACTCAGGTGAGCGTTAAGGCCCATGGGCCTCTTGTTTCTTTCAGAACTTGCTATCTGGTACATAAAATCAAGCTATATTAACCATCTCTGTAAAGTCTGTTAAGGTGTCTGTGCTTCAACAAAAAAGTACCTCTATACATTGAAGACTTGTTTATAAACTGTATTTATAAGGTCCCTTGTATATGAAGTCTGTATTTATAAGGTCCCTTGTTTATAAAGTCTGTATATATAAGCTTTCTTGTTTATAAAGTCTGTATTTATAAGGTCCTTTGTTTATAAAGTCTGTATTATAAGGTCCCTTGTTTATAAAGTCTGTATTTATAAGGTCCCTTGTTTATAAAGTCTGTATTATAAGGTCCCTTGAATATAAAGTCTGTATTTATAAGGTCCCTTGTTTATAAAGTCTGTATTTATAAGGTCCTTTGAATATAAAGTCTGTATTTATAAGGTCCTTTGTTTATAAAAGCCTGTATTTATAAGGTCTCTTGTATATAAAGTCTGTATTTATAAGGTCCTTTGTATATAAAGTCTGTATTTATAAGCTTTCTTGTTTATAAAGTCTGTATTTATAGGGTCCCTTGTATATAAAGTCCATATTTATAAGGTCCCTTGTATATAAAGCCTGTATTTATAAGGTCTCTTGTATATAAAGTCTGTATTTATAAGGTCCTTTGTATATAAAGTCTGTATTTATAAGCTTTCTTGTTTATAAAGTCTGTATTTATAAGGTCCCTTGTATATAAAGTCCATATTTATAAGGTCCCTTGTATATAAAGTCCATATTTATAAGGTCCCTTGTATATAAAGTCTGTATTTTTAAGGTCCCTTAAGTCTACATTGAAGACTTGTTTATAAACTGTATCTATAAGGTCCCTTGTATATGAAGTCTGTATTATAAGGTCTCTTGTTTATAAAGTCTGTATTTATAAGGTCCCTTGTTTATAAAGTCTGTATTATAAGGTCCCTTGAATATAAAGTCTGTATTTATAAGGTCCCTTGTTTATAAAGTCTGTATTTATAAGGTCCTTTGAATATAAAGTCTGTATTTATAAAGTCCTTTGTTTATAAAGTCTGTATTTATAAGGTCCCTTGTATATAAAGTCTGTATTTATAAGGTCCTTTGTTTATAAAGTCTGTATTTATAAGGTCCTTTGTATATAAAGTCTGTATTTATAAGGTCCTTTGTTTATAAAGTCTGTATTTATAAAGTTCTTTGTATTTAAAGTCTGTATTTATAAGGTCCTTTGTATATAACGTCTGTATTTATAAGGTCTCTTGTATATAAAGTCTGTATTTATAAGGTCCTTTGTTTATAAAGTGTGTATTTATAAGGTCCCTTGTATATAAAGTCTGTATTTATAAGGTCCCTTGTATATAAAGTCTGTATTTATAAGGTCCTTTGTTTATAAAGTCTGTAATTACAAGGTCCTTTGTATATAAAGTTTGTATTTATAAGGTCCTTTGTTTATAAAGTCTGTATTTATAAGGTCCTTTGTATATTAAGTCTGTATTTATAAGGTCTCTTGTATATAAAGTCTGTATTTATAAGGTCCCTTGTATATAAAGTCTGTATTTATAAGGTCCCTTGTATATTAAGTCTGTATTTATAAGGTCCCTTGTATATAAAGTCTGTATTTATAAGGTCCCTTGTATATAAGTCTGTATTTATAAGGTCCCTTGTATATAAAGCCTGTATTTATAAGGTCTATTGTATATAAAGTGTGTATTATAAGGTTCTTTGTTTATAAAGCCTGTATTTATAAGGTCCTTTGTATATAAAGTCTGTATTTATAAGGTCCCTTGTATATAAAGTCTGTATTTATAAGGTCCCTTTTATATAAAGCCTGTATTTATAAGGTCTATTGTATATAAAGTCTGTATTTATAAGGTCCTTTGTATATAAAGTCTGTATTTATAAGGTCCCTTTTATATAAAGCCTGTATTTATAAGGTCTATTGTATATAAAGTGTGTATTTATAAGGTCCTTTGTTTATAAAGTCTGTACTTATAAGGTCTATTGTATATAAAGCCTGTATTTATAAGGTCCTTTGTATATAAAGTCTGTATTTATAAGCTTTCTTGTTTATAAAGTCTGTATTTATAAGGTCCCTTTTATATAAAGCCTGTATTTATAAGGTCTATTGTATATAAAGTGTGTATTTATAAGGTCCTTTGTTTATAAAGTCTGTACTTATAAGGTCCCTTGTATAAAAAGTCTATTTATAAGGTCCCTTGTATAAAAAGTCTATTTATAAGGTCTCCTAGGTTTTATACATGTTTTAAATTTTACTGTACATTTTAGTAAAGGTTTGACTTACTTCATAAATAGCTGTTGTTTTGATTTTGTTTCAGCTACAAATGATAACCTGCTGCCTTCTAGAGGAATTAATATTACAGTGTAGTAGATGTGACATGTGGTTAACTGTTGTACAGGAACATCTTATCCTACCCACCCTCCTTGCCTCCATAGAAATGTTTATACAGGTAACATATAAATGTAGTGCTTATTAAAATTTATAACTCTAGCCATGTGAACTTTTGGATTACACAATTACCAGTCACCAGTACTCAGAAGGACTCACCTTTATGTGACATTAGGCCAATAATGCTATCTTTGTATGCAAAAATTGAGATAATGCTGCTGATCTGCTAGAGGGTATGTTCTTCCAGCGAGTTCACTACGAGTTTATTCTCTCTCTCTCTCTCTCTCTCTCTCTCTCTCTCTCTCTCTCTCTCTCTCTCTCTCTCTCTCTCTCTCTCTCTCTCTGTTGAGAGAGAAAGAGAGAGTGCAGGCTTATTTTGATCATAGTGAATATGACTGATAGAAATTATTACATCATAGTAATAATGAGAGATATAAAGATAATGGAAATGTAGTGCTTATTAATTACATTTAAATAGTTATAATAATAAATGTTGAAATGGCTCATTTTATTTATAAAATCTGTAAAACAGACTCGTGAAATGTATTCAAATGATCTCATATTTACTGTTAAATATGGTTGTTTTCTGTCAACAATATCCTATTAAATATACAAATGTCAAAAGTTTTCATAATGTTCACGCCTATTCAAATGAATTATTTGTGGTTATTTGGGTACTGTAAATGTACTTATTTTCGCGCAATCAAATTTTAGCTGCAAATGACATGTTGGCAATAATTCGCGCAATCATAAATTAGCGCACTCACGGTTTTGAATTTTTAGAAATGGACTGTAATAATGTATCATAATTACTAGATTGTTTCCGATTTTTTTTCTATTTTTTTTTTCTTGTTAAGAGTGTTCAAAATGTAAACATTTGTACCGCACGTTGACCAATTAAATGTTATATTAAGATTTTACTGAAAAAATAAGGCATGTGAAGAATAAAAATGACGTTTGTGTGTGTTGAACGGTATTTTATGCTTACTTTCTTCATACAATTTTTTAAAATTTAGTGAATTAAATCGTTAACTATAGTTTTGAAGTCTAACATGCATTGATTTGGTTATAACGCGCTTTGATTGCATTTTCCACCGATCTTGAAGGAGCACCTTTGACATACATGGTAATTCCGATAATCTTGGCTAGATATTTGTTTTGAGATGGATAATCTCGACTTGACAAAACTAACGAGATTCAAATTTTGCGGGATGGTGTGAAAGGGATTGAAATATCAATGGTTTAGACGCGAATAGGTGGATAGGCGGAAAATCAGAGCTTGGGTCAAGACGCCGCTCTTGACCAATCAAAATCCTGTTTGCATAAATGGTTAGGTCGGTTTCTTCCCTTTGTCGGTTGATTAAGGTGACATACAAGCTGATGTTAATTGTTAATTAAACTGAATTAACAACACGTGTGAGTAGTTCTCTGTTTTTATTGATAATTCTACCTGTGATTTTGGATACGCTAATGATCTGATACAACTGATAAGCTACTTTGTTTGCAAACCGAGAAAAAAACAAATGTGTAGAGTAATTTCGTTTGTTATGATATATTGCGTAATTTTTTTAAATGAAAATTTAAAAAATCTTAACTAAGTTAATTAAAACGGGTAAAATAAATCAAACTGAAACAAAACACTTCAGTAGACAAAAACCACTTCCTCGGATCATATACAAAATCGACGATTCTGGAAATTTTTTTTGGGTCCGAATTTTAAATGAGTTGAAGCTTTTTTTAAACATCAAATTTTAGCTTAAAAACCACCTGCGTTAATTATATGGAAAACATTTATTCACGGTAATCATAAATTAGCGCGATTTGTCTAGCGCGAAAATCGCTAAAATAAGATTACCGCTAAATAAAGTACATTTACAGTAACCCAAAAGCATTTAACAAAATCATAGTGGTGCTTTCTAGACAAACTGTGTAATTGTTTTGGTTCTATTTATCATACTTTGTTATTTATAAATACATAGTCTGTTAACTGGACTGTAGATTAATATTAAGCTCAGACCATGAAGCCCCCAAGTCTGTGAAGGTTATATATGAGCTTGAGACTGAAGCGATGAAAACCATGCAGCTCTGCTGGAAGTCAAACCCACAACCCTTAAATCTTTAGGGTCTTATATCAACCTCTATGTTATAAGTTTCCATCATTTATTGTAATTTTACCATGTTTTAATAACTTTCAGGCTCATCAAGGAATACAGTATATACATACTGTGATGCTATTATTATTGACCATTGCTAGGGAAGAAAAGGTAAGTTCCATAAGTTTCATATCATGGTTAATTTGTTTTATTTTAAGGATAAACTGCTGTTACCAAGCCTCCAAACTTAAAATACAAATACATTGATATGGTTTGATACATTAGTTAAAATATAAAACATACATGTTTTTATCAATTGTCCACTATACTCCATCCATTGTCAACTATACTCCATCCATCTGTTCACTATACTCCATCCATCTGTTCACTATATTCCATCCCTCTGTCCACAATACTTCATCCATCTGTCCACTATACTCCATTCATCTGTTCACTATATTTCATCCATCTGTTCACTATACTCCTTCCATCTGTTCACTATACTCCATCCATCTGTTCACTATATTCCATCCCTCTGTCCACAATACTTCATCCATCTGTTCACTGTACTCCAACCATCTGTTCACTATACTCCATCCATCTGTCCACTATACTCCATTCATCTGTCCACTATACTTCATCCATCTGTCCACAATACTTCATCCATCTGTTCACTATTCTCCATCCATCAGTTCACGATATTCCATCCATCTGTCCACAATACTTCATCTATCTGTTCACTATACTCCATCCATCTGTTCACTATACTTCAACCATCTGTTCACTATACTCCATCCATTTGTCCACTTTACTCCATCCATCTGTCCACAATACTTCATCCATCTGTTAACTATATTCATCCATCTGTTCACTATACTCCAACCATCTGTTCACTATACTCCATCCATCTATCCACTTTAATTCCTCCATCTGTCCACAATACTTCATCCATCTCTTCACTATATTACATTTATCTTTACAATATTCAAGTTTATAGTAAAAGAATCAATAAATATTTGTTTCTTTATTCCTTCTATCAGTTACCAAAGACTTAAACAGCTTTCTCTGACCAACACTTTCTGTAAAATTCTAATAAAAAAGATAACAATTTTGCCTAATCTGAGTTTTGTAATATAAATCTGCTGCATATTCGGCCTATATATTGAAATTCACACTAACTCGCACATCATGAATTGTCTCAATAAACTATGAAATGGTATTATGATTCACTGGAAAATTACTATAGATGTACCTATTGATGGAGCAATGTCTTATGATTATAATTTGTATCTTATTTTCAAGTATTGGTTTTGGTCACAATTTACATTTTTGATTTAAGCATTGTGCAACCATTTTATTACAAAACAAGACTTTAATGTTGATAAATAGTATATGTTCTTTGACATCTGGTGTAAATCAGTGACTTGAACACCCAGTTAAAGTCATGTGTACTTACAGTTATCAAAATCTCACTGTTTATAACATTTGTTACTTCAGGGAGCTGAAGCACTTGCAATGAGTGGGTTAACACAGAGGACATGTTTATCTGCCATGTCTCTGTACAAAGATGAAGATTTCTTCCCAAAACCAGCATTAAAACCAAGGGTAGGTAATGATATTAAAACCAAAGGTAGGCAATTTCACTAAAATCATGGGAAGGTAGTGTCATTCAAACCAAGGGTAGGTACAGTCAAACTTGCCTTAAAGACCACCTCTCTATAAGGACCACCTGCTAATAAAGGCCAATACAATTCTTTCCCAGTTGATCTTTGTCTATATTATTTGAACTTGTATATAAAGGCCATCTGTCTTTAAAGGCCACTTTTATTGATTCCATTGGGTGGCCTTTATAGACAGGTTTGACTGTAATTATATTAAAACTGAAGGTAGGCAATTTCATTAAAACCAATGGTAGGTAATGTCATTAAAATCAAGGGTAGGTAGTGTCATTAAAACAAATGGTAGGTAATGGCATAAAAACCAAAGGTAGATAGTGTCATTAACACCAACAGTGGGTCATGTCATTAACACCAACAGTGGGTCATGTCATTAACACCAACAGTGGGTCATGTCATTAAAACCAAGAGTAGGTAATGACATTAAAACCAAGAGTAGGTAATGGCATTAAAACCAAGGGCTGGTCATATTATTAAAACCAAGGATAGGTAATGTCATTTACACAGATATTATTCCATGGTCTGCATTGACTACATAAACAGGTAGTTTAAATAACCAAGATGAAGTTTATTTTTTATTATTTTTTTTTTTTTTTAGCTCACCTGAGAACAAAGTGTTCAAGTGAGGTATTGTGATGGGTCATTGTCTGGCATGTGTCGTGTGTCAACGTTTGATTTTTAACAGTCCTGAGGCCATAATTTGATTGCAATCTTAATCAAACTTGCTCAGAATGATCCTCTTGATAAAAGCTAGATCAAGTTCGCATATGGGCCATGTTGGGTCAATAAGTAGGTCACTAGGTCAAATAATAGAAAAACCTTGTTAACACTCCTGAGGCACCAGTTTCAGTCCAATCTTTATTTAACTTAGTCAGAATGATCCTCTTGACAAAAGCTAGCTCAAGTTTGTATATGGGCCATGTTGGATCAATAAGTAGGTCTTTAGGTCAAATTATATAAAAACCTTGTTAACACATCTGAGGGCTCAATTTTATACTAATCTTCATCAAACTTGGTGAGATTGATCCTCCTGACAAAAGCTAGCTTAGGTTTGTATATGGGTCATGTTGGGTCAATAAGTAGGTCACTGGTTCAAAATATAGGAAAAATCTGTTTTTTAAATAGAAGCTCCAGTTTGCCAAAAGCAAGCTGTGTGTACATCATTTTCAGGTGAGCGCCCAGGGCCTTCATGGCCCTCTTGTTGCACTAGGCAAATGTTATTCATCCAAATGCATAATTGACTAGTCTAATGTCAACATATAAGCACTGTCTGATGGATGAATCCTACTAATTTATATATATATATATATATATATATATATATATATATATATATATATATATATATATATATATATATTGATATTTCAGAATGATAAACAGTTGCAGACAGAACAAGTTACATGGCATGGTATTTATTGTATGTGTATAGAGTTATATGCTGTTGTTTTAGCTGCTCTAAAGTATTCTTTCCTTGAGGATGCACTTAACTTTGTAGGGGTACATCAAGAAAGGTTACAAAAGGTACAGTAATCTAAACCTTTAAATTCTGTACATATATCTGTTACTACAGGATATGTTTTGACCTTGACATACATCAATATAGAATATTTTGCTTTTAAAGAGGTAAATTTCAATCATTCTTACCTGACAGATATGTTCTTTGTGATATGTCTGGACATTTTATTGAGTTTATGGTAATCAGAACAGCAGAATGTATTCATCATTGCCTTGCTTTGTCTTATGTTTGAATCTTAACATTTACTACAGATTTAGACATATCACATTGTCATATGTCATTTTAACATATCATTTTGTCCCTTGGCCTAGTTCATATTCTACAAAGGTTAAAAATATCATGTTCATCCAATTTAATTCTTGTCCTATTTTCATAAAGTTTTTATCTCTATGGTGATTTGAGAATTGTTGAAATGTTAAAAATATTGTTGTTTTTTTTTAGCTCACCTGACGGAAAGGTCATGTGAGCTTATGGCATGGCGCGGCGTGTGTGTGTGTGTGTGTGTGTGTGTGTGTGCGTCGTTAACACCTATTTTGACTTCTCCAAATCTGCTGGACAGATTTCAATGATACTTGGTCAGAAGCATATATGTGATACTTAGTCAGAAGCATATATGGGCCAGTGCAATTCAGATTTGTTTATGGCATTGCCATGGCTATCAAAACTAGCTCAAGGTGACCTAGGGGTCCAAAAATCTTTAAAAAAATCTTCCCCTATGAAACTGATGATGGGAGAAAAATTCTGATGTGATATTTGGCCTCTCTAGGGTCTTAAGCCTATAGTTTGTTCATTTCGTGAAATTTGGTTGAAAATGGGTTGCATGTTTTTGCGTTTAATTTTAAAAATTTCATAAAATGGCTTCAAATTGTTATAACTTGACTAATTGAATAGATAACGACATGAGGTTTCTGTTTTGACTTTTTCTTGAAATGACCTTTAAATTAGGGTCAAGGTCACAAATCAAGGTCATTACCTAATTTATGATTGATGCAGTTTTAGGCAATTTTCTTGCAAATATTAAGAGATATATGAAAGCAAAACATTGTTAAAATGTTCAGCATGACAAAATTTAAAAAGGTACCAAGTTTCGTAACTATATGATAATCCATGTAGGAGTTGTTGCCCCTGAAATGTTATTTTTGGCTTATAAATACTTAAATTGGGCATTAGCTTGAAAACTAAAATCTTTTTGTATAGACATATATATTAGAATATTGTAGGTATTTTGACAACGATCATTTTGATATATAGTTCAAGGTCATATGATCAAAGGTCAAGGTCACAGCTGCAAAAAAATATGGTTCAAGGTCAGTTGTACAAAGGTCAAGGTCACAGCTGCAAAAGGAGACTTAAATTGCTAATATCTTGAAAACTGTAAACTTCTTGTATAGACATGTATATTTTATTTAGAATATTGTAGGTATTGATATGAAACAATATATATGTATATTATATATATGTGTATATATATTTCTGATTAAGTTTTGTGGCAGTTCTTAACTTGAGAAAACTTGTAAAGTTTCTGTACCTAATATATTGTCTATTGCGCTTTGCAAACAATTTTGGACATATCTTCAGGTGAGCGTTAAGGCCCATGGGCTGCTTGTTTTTTTTAGTGTTTAGAATTGTCCAGGATTAGTTTGAGTGCACCTTGTATACAGGAGGCAGAGAAAACCTGCAACTTTATATATCAGTTATCACATTTCATTAGAGAATGGAGGTTACATCTATGTGACTCTCTTAACAAATTACAGGTGAGATGTATAAATATTTATTATATGTTATAGTACATACATTTTATAGCACTGTAGGCTCCAGAGAGGGAAATTGTATAACTGAGTCTTCAGAACTAGTCAAATGTCTCTTTCAGTGTGATACAGAGATAAGAAATGCTTTGTGGAGATCTCAGAGATGTCTTGTATTTTGTTGTTACATACTAACTTGTATAAGTTGGGATTCAAATATGATGGCAGTAATTTATTTATTACATTTATTTTGCATAATGAGTTCTGTTCACATTGGACTGAAAAAAATCCCTGTTTTAATCATGTTAAATCCCTCTGTCTACCCCACAGGTAAACCAAGCAGAAACTCTGTCTCTGTTTAAAAGATAAAAAATTCACATATATGACAATTATTGGTGTGAACCAATAGTTTAGCTATTCAGTTTTTTCTTGTGCCTTCACAAATTGTGTATATGATATTCCTAAATGGAATAGGGAAAAATTAAACATATTTTACATTCATAATAAAGGCAATGTTTGGTTTCTTTTCAGATGAGTACATTATATATGAGTCAGACCTTTATAGCATTTCTAATGAGACCCAGGTATTTACAATATGTCATAGAGGTAAGACCCAGATATTTACAATATGTCATAGAGGTATACTCATATATTTACAATATGTCATAGAGGTATACCCAGATATTTACAATATATCATAGAGGTTAGACCCAGATTTACAATATGTCATAGAGGTATACCCATATATTTACAATATGTCATAGAGGTATATCCAGATATTTACAATATATCATAGAGGTAAGACCCATAGATTTACAATATATCATAGATTTACAACCAGATATTTACAATATATCATAAAGATAAAACCCAGATAATTACAGTACTTCATAGAGATAAGGCACAGATATTTACAATATACCATAGAGGTAGAGCAAGATATTGACATTATGCCATAGAGGTAAAACCCAGATATTGACATTATGCCATGCAGGTAAAACCCAGATATTGACATTATGCCATACAGGTAAAACCCAGATATTAACAATATTTCATAGAGGTAAAACCCAGATATTTAAAATATGTCTAAGGGAAAACCCAGATATTACAATAGAGGTAAGGCTCAGATATTTACAATATTTCATAGAAAAGATCATATATTTACAATATATCATAGAGTTAGACCCAGATATTTACAATATGCCATAGAGGTAGAGCAAAATATTGACATTATGCCATAGAGGTAAAACCCAGATATTGACATTATGCCATAGAGGTAAGACCCAGATATTTACAATATATCATACAGATAAGACCCAGATATTTACAATATATCATAGAGGTAAAACCCAGATATTTACAGTATGTCATAGAGATCAAACCCAGATATTTACCATATTTAATAGAGGTAAGGCTCTGATATTTACAATATTTCATAGAGGTAAGACCCATAAATTTACAATATATCATAGAGGGAGACCCAGATATTTACAATATTTCATAAAGGTAAGGCTCAGATATTTACAATATTTCATAGAGTTAAGACCCATATATTTACAATATATCATAGAGGTAGACCCAGATGTTTGCAATATGCCAGAGGTAAAAACTCAGATATTTACAATATATCATAAAGATAAAACCCAGATATTTACAATACATAGAGATTAGGCTCAGATATTTACAATATGTAATAGAGGTAAGACCTAGATATTTACAATATACCATAGAGGTAAGACCCAGATATTTACAATATGTCATAGAGGTAAAACCCAGATATTTACAATATGTCATAGAGGTAAGACCTAGATATTTACAATATACCATAGAGGTAAGACCCAGATATTTACAATATGTCATAGAGGTAAAACCCAGATATTTACAATATGTCATAGAGGTAAGACCTAGATATTTACAATATACCATAGAGGTAAGACCCAGATATTTACAATATACCATAGAGGTAAGACCCAGATATGTACAATATGTCATTGAGATAAAAAAAAAAAAAAAAAAAAGTCATAGAATTGAGTTGAGTAATGGTGTTTATCTGCTGTCAAGATTTTTTCACTGAAAACCAACTTGAAGATATTTACAATATATCATAAAGGTAAGTCCTCTTTATACAAGTTTTACTGTTATTTCTAGCAACAGCAACAAAAGAGAAGTGTCCCTGCTCATAGAAGATTGTCTGAATCTCCAAAGCAACCCCGTTTACAACAGCAGTCCTCAACAGAAGACATTGATTCCCCCTCTCAACAACTTGTACAAATTCAACAGAGGTATGGAACTTATAAATGTTATTCAGTAAGGAAATTAATACATTAACTTTAACTCATAATTGTTTTTTTCATTTAACAGTTAGCCAAAGGCAGGGTGAGCTTATAGCATAGTAAAAGGTGCATACATGCGTGCTTGTGTCCTGTATCCATAAACTTTAACTGTCTCCTCTGAAACTAATTGACCAATTCCAATTAAATTTGATATGGAAGGTGCTTAGTTGCTATAGAGTTGAAATTTTATCTGACATGTCCATTAGAAATCCAAGATGGCTGCTGTTACTATAAATAGCAAAAGCCTACAAATGGCCATTACAGGTTTATTTATGTACAGATTTTGTTGAAATTTGCAACATAGAAAATAGATGTCAGGGGATAAAACATATGTTATGGGTTTTCTGTAGAATTTTTCATTTGCCCAATAATTACATAATATGCAAATATGGTCTATTTTTAGCCTAAATCGTTGAAAATCTTCTCTGAAAGTACATGGCCAATTGAAAGGAAATTTATGATAATTGTTTGAAAAATGAGAAAATAAGGATATTGCTAGTGAGGTTTTTTTTTAATTTTTAACTGATTGGATATATTTTAAAAAGAAAAAGCAAAAAACAAAAAGAGGGTGCTCCAGGTGAGCAATACAGGCCCTAATAGGCTTTTTGTTAAAAAATCTGGAAGTTTTTGAGATGCTCTATTGTGTATACAGTAGAAATTCAATAACTCGAAGTGCATGGGACTTCGTTGGTGACTTTGAGTTATCGGGGTGTTCGAGTTATCGAAGTTGACGGATGAAGTCACCTTAATACTAGTATATGTTTTCCACTACAGAAATCTTTAATGATGTATACAGTTATCGGAACTCAAATGAGATGCAATAGAGATAAAATAATAAATACAAATAGATACTTTCATAAACATAATTATAATAATAGTAATAATATTAATAATGTATTAAGGAATTGAATTGACTGTTAACGCATACAAAACGTGTTTTTTATCTTAAAATCATGATGTATACGAACAACGGAATCGGAAATCAGATATGTGTACACGTTTATCAGCAATACTTATTTATGACATTTTTCAGAAAATACAAACGCATAGTTAATAAAACTACAAAGCAGTGCAATAAGTCTTTAATGTTTTTATGCAGCCGTGAGTACCACTGGGTTAGTCATTTAAATTAAGCATGGAGAATAATGAAGTCAACAGTTGAACTGTTACCGACGTCGGCATATAAATCGGCTTCTGTAATTAGAGTTGAGTTGAGTAATGGTGTTCAACATCCGAGTCAAGAATATTTCACTTATATTGAGACACTGCCAGCTATAGCAATTTTGTCTGTGCATTGCGCTGATGGCATTTTACAGCAGGGTTCTTTATCATGTCATGCCTGCCATGACACGGGACCTCATTTATTTTAAGTTCCCATCCGAAAGAACTGTGACTTTCATTTCATAATGCCGAGTGCTTGGCGAAAGAACAATCACTACCCACTTTAAAGTCTTGGGTCAGACCCAGCCTGGGTTTGAACCCACAACTTTCCACTTCTGTAAGTAGAGATAAGCATACCTATCAAAATTAATTGTCCGTGACAATACTGAATATTAATCCGTTAATTGATACTAATTATTACTGTAGATAATTAGAACTACTTCGGTTTATTTCTCTAATAATACTGATATGTGATTTCTCTGATTGTTTAATTAATGGGCCATTGATCATACATTTTTAGAGAAAAATTCGAGTTGTTGAAGTTAATTTGTAATAGATTTTTAAATTACGGACCAAATTTTTACTTCGAGTTTTCGGGGGTATTCGAGTTATAGAAGTTTGAGTTGTCGAAGTTTTCCTAATATAGTTTATATAGAAAACCAGTTGGGACAAAATAAAGACTTTCATTTATCTGTGGTATTCAGGATATCGAAGTTTGAGTTATCGAAGTTCTACTGTATTTTTATTACTGTTTTATCCATGCAGACCTAAAGTTTCTGTGACAATTTTGAATATAAAAATGTTTTGATAACTGCCCTTTACTTAGGGCATTATAAATAATACATTGACATGTAAGTTAACAGAAACTTTGCTGCTAATTAAATGTTGACAGGAACATTACAGATTTCACCTTAAAAAAATGAATATGATATACAAAGGTTGAGCCTAAATACATGTATGTTTAAATGTTTCCTCATATACACTTAGTTTGCTTGAATTTGCTTTGATGAAATTTCATCAAACCAGTGATAGAAATTCTCAAAAGAAAAAAGCCTATTGATTTTGGAGGTCAAAGGTCAAGATTACTAATAGTATACATGTAAATCAAAGATCACTGTCACAGTTAAGAGTTATTGATATTATGATATATTTAGTTGTAGTGACTTGTGTTTTACTAACAATTTTCTCCATTATGTTGTATTTCAATTTGTGTTGTAGTATGTTACTAATCCTGGGGCGAAGTCTTTCTTCACTTCGACATTTTACACCAGACTTGTGTGAAATCATGTATGATAAGGTAAGTCATAAATAATGGTGAATTTATTGTTCAGGAAAAGGCTTAAAGGTTTCAAATGTTAACAAATCATTCAAAATCAAACTAAACCACTAGGAATGTTACACTCAATATATATACAGATAATAAATGATTTATGGTTGCTTGTCGTAAGAAATAATTTCTCATTTATTAGGTCTTTTACTGTATACCTATATATAATAAATATATGTATATACAGATAATATTCTAGTTTTTTATTGTCACATCAAAGTGGTGAAAAACAGGCATACTACCTGAAACATTCTGTCTGTAACCAATGGGGATTGTTGTAAATAAAATATGGAAAATCTAAATTAGTTAAAGATTGATACTGTTCATTTACATACCTACACATTGCACATCCTGAATTATCATAGTACATGTCTTTTAGCAATATTTCTTTTCATTAACATTTCTTTTAGCTTTTGTCAAGTACATGTATTTTAACTTTTTCATTCTATGTTTTACTTTTATTTCAGAGTATTGATTTCAACGAGTATGAACCATTCCTAGCAATGGGATTTAGTGGTCCATCCACAGATCAGGACAGTCCTCCATCATTTGGTACACTAACTTCCTGTGTGAGGGATGTATGTGTTAGGTTTCTAGGAAAGGTATTAAACTTGTGACCACACATTTTATTAGATGGGGGGGCATTACAACATGTTCAATAAATGATGGATGTTTACATGATTATATGGAGATGGTTTTAGAATGAAGGTGTAATACATGGGTTATTAAATGATATTTATCACATCATTAAGACCCTCTACAAAACAGTTAATATTTACTGAAAATTTCAAAAAAGTTCAGAATGATGCAGTCAAAAAAGAAGTTGAGTGTAGGGGAGTTATTGCAATGATCACCCCAGTCAAGATGCTTTCACTTATTTCAAGACAGTCAGGTCTGGAATGGTGACATAAATCTGGAGAAAATTACTGACCTTCACTTTTTCACATTGGGATCTGCTTGAGCAGCATTTGAAAATATGACTAACTGCGGCATTTGAAAATATGACTAACTAAATGAAATTGTCTGAATTCTGTATGTCTAGAAAACAATTTTTATTCAGTTTAGAGATATTAATCGTTAACTGAAAACTCAGAAGCCATAAAGATTATGAGTTAATTGTATTAATGAAAACTTATATTAATATACTTATACATTTATAGATAGAACCAAGAGGCAGTGTATCACCACAGAGAGTGTCTGATATCAGTAATGTACAGAGTATATCTAAGTAAGTTTATAGAATTTGTGTTTGTCATCATTGTTGACAAATAAAGAATTGTGTATTACAAATTTAGATTATATAGAGTTTGTATTTGCCTGTCATTAATGTTGACACATTAAGAGTTGTGTATTACAAATTTAGATTATATAGAGTTTGTGTCTGTCATTAATGTTGACACATAAAGAGCTGTGTATTACAGATTTAGATTATATAGAGTTTGTGTTTGTCATCAATGTTGACACATTAAGAGTTGTATATTACAGATTTAGATTATATAGAGTTTGTGTTTATCTGTCATTAATGTTGGCACATTAAGAGTTGTGTATTACAGATTTAGATTATATAGAGTTTGTGTTTGTCTGTCAATAATGTTGACACAGATTTAGATTATATAGAGTTTGTGTTTGTCTGTCATTTATGTTGACACATTAAGAGTTGTGTATTACAGATTTAGATTATATAGAGTTTGTGTTTGTCTGTCAATAATGTTGACACAGATTTAGATTATATAGAGTTTGTGTTTGTCTGTCATTTATGTTGACACATTAAGAGTTGTGTATTACAGATTTAGATTATATAGAGTTTGTGTCTGTCATCAATGTTGACACATTAAGAGTTGTGTATTACAAATTTAGATTATATAGAGTTTGTGTTTGTCATCAATGTTGACACATTAAGAGTTGTGTATTACAGATTTAGATTATAAAGAGTTTGTGTTTGACTGTCATTAATGTTGACACATTAAGAGTTGTGTATTACAAATTTAGATTATATAGAGTTTGTGTTTGTCATCAATGTTGACACATTAAGAGTTGTGTATTACAGATTTAGATTATAAAGAGTTTGTGTTTGTCTGTCATTAATGTTGACACATTAAGAGTTGTGTATTACAGATTTAGATTATAAAGAGTTTGTGTTTGTCTGTCATTAATGTTGACACATTAAGAGTTGTGTATTACAAATTTAGATTATATAGAGTTTGTGTTTGTCTGTCATTGATGTTGACACATTAAGAGTTGTGTATTACAGATTTAGATTATATAGAGTTTGTGTTTGTCATCAATGTTGACACATTAAGAGTTGTGTATTACAGATTTAGATTATATAGAGTTTGTGTTTTTCGCATTAATGTTGACACATTAAGAGTTGTGTATTACAGATTTAGATTATATAGAGTTTGTGTTTGTCATCAATGTTGACACATTAAGAGTTGTGTATTACAGATTTAGATTATAAAGAGTTTGTGTTTATCTGTCATTAATGTTGACACATTAAGAGTTGTGTATTACAGATTTAGATTATATAGAGTTTGTGTTTGTCATCAATGTTGACACATTAAGAGTTGTGTATTACAGATTTAGATTATATAGAGTTTGTGTTTTTTGCATTAATGTTGACACATTAAGAGCTGTGTATTACAGATTTAGATTATATAGAGTTTGTGTTTGTCATCAATGTTGACACATTAAGAGATGTGTATTACAGATTTAGATTATATAGAGTTTGTGTTTGTCTGTCATTAATGTTGACACAATAAGAGTTGTGTATTACAGATTTAGATTATATAGAGTTTGTGTTTATCTGTCATTAATGTTGACACATTAAGAGTTGTGTATCACAGATTTAGATCATCATTAACAAATCCTTTTGTGTCTTACATCAATGTTGTTCAGTTAAATGTTTACATTGTTTTCATATCCTTAAATTTATAACAAGTTTCAATAAAAGAATAAAATTTAATGTGTGTTATTCTTAAGTGTAGAGAACACAATGAAAGATAAGTCATAAATGGCCTTACCTTATGATGCAGGTGCTGACTTGTGTTACCTCAAAAGGTTAAACCTTGCTATGAAGTGATCTAACCCTGTACCCACTGATATACTATAATGGTTGTAAAACTAGGAACAACAATAATATAAATATATATACATGTATATATATGTAAGTTTTGTTAAATTATCATACAATTCATTTGTTGATTTCCATTAATTCATAGTTCCACCTGTATGTATCACATGTTTGTATTGATAATTTGTTTAATTCATTATTTTTAGAACTTTAGTACTCTTTGTGATGGAGAATGCTTTGTATATAATTATGTCACAAGCTATGAGATATTTACGAGATCCAAACCTGCCACCTAGTGATAAACAACTGTTAAAAAGAGAATTAGGAACAGAAATGGTAAGTAGTTATTTCATCTGTTACAGTTTTCATTTCTAGTCTTCTCTGACCCCTCCTTATTAGCTCAACTGGCTGTAGCGAGCTGAGCTTATGGCATAGTTTTGCGTGCGTCCGTGTGTCCTTGCGTGCATGGGTAAACTTTAATCTTCTCCTCTGAAACCACTGGGCCAATTGGGACCAAATTCAGTGTGGAAGGTCCCTATGTGGAGTAGCTTAAAGTTTGTACCAGGCGACCCCGCCCGACATCCAAGATGGCCACTGTTACTATAAATAGCAAAAACACATAAATAGCCATTGTTGAGTCATTTTTGTTCAAATTTGAAATGTAGAGAGTAGATAGCGGGGCATTCAACATATATAACGGGTTTTCTGAGAAATTTTTCGTTGACCCAATTTTTTCGAATTATGCAAATGAGGTGTAATATTTAATCAATTCTTTGAAAATCTTCTCCTCTGAAACCACTGGGCCAATTGGAACCAAATTTGGTGTGGAAGGTCCCTAGGTGGAGTAGACTAAAGTTTGTACCAGGCGACCCCCACCTGACATCCAAGATGGCGGCTGTTACTATAAATAGAAAAAAACACTAAAATGGTCATTGTGGATCCATTTTTCAACCAATTAAGCTCAAATTTGAAATATACAAAGTATATATTGAGGGATTCAACATATTTAACCGGTTTTTGTTGGAAATTTTTCGTTGACCTTATTTTCAAGAATTATGCATATTAGGTGTAATATTTAGCAAAATCTTTGAAAATCTTCTCCTCTGAAACCACTGGGCCAATTGGAATGAAATTTTGTGTGGAAGGTCCCTACGTCGGCCTGACTAAAGGTTGTACCAGGCAACCCAGCCTGACATCCAAGCTGGCTGTCATAACTAAAAATAGAAAAAAAAAAAAAAAAAATTACCATTGTGGATCCTTTTTTCCACCAATTGAGCTCAAATTTTAAATATAGAAAGTATACTGTGTAGGATTCAAAAAATATAATGTTTTTTTCTGAGAAAATTTTTATTGACCCAATTTGCAAGAAATATGCAACATAGGTGTAATATTTAGTAAAAATCTTCTCCTCTAAAACCACTGGGTGAATTGGAAACAAACTTCGTGTGGAAGGTTCCTACATTGGCCTGAAAAAAGTTTGAACCAGTCTAAGATGCCTGTTGTTACTAGATAAATAAAAAAAAAAATAGCCATTGTGGATCCATTTTAAGCTCAACTGGCTAAACCGAGCTGAGTTTATGGCATGGCGAAGCATGCCTGCATGTTTGTGTTGCAAAGTAGGCTTCATTGAAGCAAAAATGGTCATGAGCTCAATTTATTTTCTATCTTTAGCTGATGAACCAATTATGGTAACCACATCACATTGTCTTACAGGAGCCACAGTGTCCGAGTGGTCTTAAGCATTCGATGTTATGGATCACAGCACCTCTCACCCCTGACATTGCGCATTTACGTCCCAGTGGCACTAGCACTTCATCTTTAAAAGTTTGTCAGTTAACTTGCTGCTTGGTCATGGTTTTCTCCGATACTCCAGTGTCCTCCACCATTTCCAAAACTGACAGGTTCCGTATAAGTGAAATATTCTTGAGTTGAACATTAAACAGCATTACAAACAAAAACAAACATTGTCTTACATATGCAGCCAGTTGAGCATCACAGGCCCTATTGGGCCTCTTGTTACATTTTTAGCTCACCTGACCGAACGGTCATGTGAGCTTATGGCATGGCGCAGCATGTGTATGTGCGTGTGTGCATGCGTGCGTCGTTAACACCTATTTTCGACTTCTCTTCCAAAACTGCTGGAAAGATTTCAATGATACTTAGTCAGAAGAATATATGGGCCAGTACAATTCAGATTTGTTCATGGCGTTACCATGGCTACCAAAACTAGATAATGATATAAGGTTTTCAGTTTTGACTTTTTCTTGAAATGACTTTTAAATTAGGGTCAAGCAGGGTTTTACACAGCTTTTAAAAAATGTGGGTTTTTGGGACTCCAATAAAAAAATAAATGGGGTCCAAATCTACAAATGTGGGTCCCATAGCTGAATTTCTTTAAAAGTTTTAATGTATCATTTTGTTATCTTTTGAGAATGATATACAAGACAGTGTATATTGTACTTACTAATGTATGTTTAAACATAACCATTAAATTAATGCATTATTGTCATGTTTTATAAAGAAAAGTTGTTCAATGTTATTACATGTATGTTGCTAGTTGTAATAAATAACTAAATCAATTTCAGAGTTTTTGTTACTTTTATTTGACATTTAGCCATTATGGCAGTTCATGTCAAGGACATCAGCATCACATATCTATTCGATTTAAAGCGAATTTCACTACGGGCAAATCATAATTTTGCCGGAAATTTACGAATACTATTTTTACACACCGATGTATTTTTTGTACCAACATTTAGAAGATTTTCGAAAAATCCATGTTTATATTAGCAGAATTTCATACACATTTTCCCATTTAATTCAAATTGGTTTACACATTTTTGCATCCATCTGGACGCATACAATAATTTTTTTGCGTCCAACATAATTTATTTTGCATAAAAAACGCAGAATTACATGTCCCGTAAAACCCTGGTCAAGGTCACAAATCAAGGTCCTGACCTAATTTGTGATTTATGCAGTTTTAGGCAATTTTCTTGCAAATATTAAGAGATATATGAAATCAAAACATTGTTAAAATGTTCAACATGACAAAATTTAAAAAGGTACCAAGTTTCTTAACTATATGATAATCCATGTAGGAGTTGTTGCCCCTGAAATGTTATTTTTGGCTTTTAAATACCAAAATTGTGCATTAGCTTGAAAACTATAATCTTTTTGTATAGGCATGTATTAGAATATTGTAGGTATTGTGACAACAATCAATTTGATATATGATTCAAGGTCATATGATCAAAGGTCAAGGTCACAGATGCAAAAGAAGACATAAATTGCCAATTATCTTGAAAACTATTAACTTTTTGTATAGGCATGTATATTAGAATATTGTAAGTATTGACATGACGATCATTTTGATATATGGTATAAGGTCATATGTTCAAAGGTCAAGGTCACAGCTGCAAAATAAGACATAAATTGCTAATTATCTTTAAAACTGTAAACTGTTTTTATAGACATGTATATCAGAATATTGTAGGTATTGCAGCAACGATCATTTTGATATATGGTTCAAGGTCATATGTTCAAAGGTCAAGGTCACAGCTGCAAAAAAAAAGATATAAATTGCTTATTATCTTGAAAACTATTAACTTTTTGTATAGGCATGTATATTAAAATATTGTAGGAATTGATATGGCGATCATTTTGCTATATGGTTCAAGTTCATATGTTCAAAGGTCAAGGTCACAGCTGCAAATGAAGACTTAAATTACTAATTATCTTGATAACTGTTAACTTTTTTGTATAGGCATATGTATTTGAATATTGTAGGAATTGATATGGAGATCATTTTGCCCCTGAAATGTTATTTTTGGCTTTTAAATACCAAAATTGTGCATTAGCTTGAAAACTATAATCTTTTTGTATAGGCATGAATTAGAATACTGTAGGTATTGTGACAACGATCATTTTTATATATGATTCAAGGTCATATGATCAAAGGTCAAGGTCACAGCTGCAAATGAAGACTTAAATTGCTAATTATCTTGAAAACTGTTAACTTTTTTGTATAGGCATATATATTTGAATATTGTAGGAATTGATATGGCGATCATTTTGCTATATGGTTCAAGGTCATGTGTTCAAAAGTCAAGGTCACAGCTGCAAAAAAAAACTGTTTACTTTTTGTATAGGCATGTATATCAGAATATTGTAGGTATTGACATGGTGATCATATATGGTTTAAGGTCATATATGTTCAAAGGTCAAGGACATAGCTGCATAAGTATACTGAAATTTGTTAATGATTTTGAAATTATTCATTGCATTACAGTTACTTCATGCATATTATATAAGCTACTTATAAATGAAATTGACTGGATATATTTCTGATTAAGTTTTGTCAGAGTTCTGAACTTGAGAAAACTTGTGAAGTTTTTGTAACTTTTATATTGTCTTTTGCACTTTGCAAACACTTTTGGACCTTTCCTCAGGTGAGCGTTAAGGCCCATTTGCCTCTTGTAACAAGAGGCCCAATAGGGTCTGTGATGCTCAACTGGCTGCATATGTAAGACAATGTTTGTTTTTGTTTGTGTGGTGTGGTGTGGAACATTGCATTCAACTTATATAACAGGTTTTTCTGAGAAATTTTTCGTTGTCCTGATTTTTATGAATTATGCAAATGAGGTGTAATATTTAATCAATTCTTTGAAAATATTCTCCTCTGAAACCACAGGGCCAACTGGAACCGTATTTGGTGTGAAAGGTCTTTAGGTGGGGTAGACTAAAGTTTGAACCAGGCGACCCTGTCCGACATCCAAGATGGCCGCTGTTACTATAAATGGCAAAAACACATAAAAAGCTAACCAAGCAGCAAATCTAATTCCGTAGAATTCTTGCTGTTCTCCTGAAGTGAAATATTGGCTATGGCTTGATATGTTTAGTTATAAATTTTAAATCCACTGTTCTGTTCACTAAATACAGAAAGTACCACATTTAAAGTATGCATTTTTCTATACATGCCACTAAAATGTGACAGCTGTGATATGTTGTTTATTTGTATAATAAATACTTGTTCAGAATTAACAATTAATATACTTTGCTATTTACTTTATCCATTCTATTATCACGGATTCCAAATTTTATTTATGTACTTCTCATTACTGTACTGATCCCATTTATCAATTGAATATCCATGTAGGATACAGTTGAATCAATGTCATGTAACTTTTCCATTCAATATGAACATGGTTTATAATACAAGATATTGTACACAATGTATATTCAATTTTTATAGTTACAAAATGAATGCTCAGATGTTTTGTTTGTCCTAAATATGCATAATAATAAGCAATATTTCATAAATAATAATGTGTTAACCGTTCTTATTTTTGTAATACAATGATTATTCATTGACTTGCATACACAACATCTTTGCTTACTCTCCCTCCATTACTAATTTCAAGACCATGTCTGCTTCAATTATAAGCATCAATTACAGTTCTGATGTCCTCAGATGACCATTAAAGCCCACTAGACCTCTTGTTTTAAATAATATTTGGTTGCCCCACTTTTCACAAAACATGATGCAATTTGTGTGCCAGTTGAGCAATAAAGGCCCTATTGATTGGGCCTCTTGTTTTTTACCCAACAAAAAAAAAAAAAAAAAAAAAAACAAAACAAAACAAAAAATAAAATGTTAAGGGGTAGTTGTAATACAAGAATGAAATTCTTTGTTCTGGCATGGAATTTGAAACAGAGTTTAATGAGATGAAACACTAACAGCTAAAAATCTAAGCAATGTTTTCTTATTTCCAGAATTATTTTTTGATGGAATTGCAGCGATACTTAAAGAGAGGACCACCAACGTCGCCTAGTTCCTTAAGATTACCCAGTCCAAGGGGTCCCCAGGTACTTGGAAGGTCTATTTCTCAATCAGCTTTTAGTTCTGGCCAAGAGACTGAATATTTTAAATTTGTACAAGAATTTGTGTCACAAGTGCTGAAGTGATCAGTTGGATTAATTATGAATGAGATAGAAATGTATTATAATGAGAAATTATGTTATTCATATTACCATCAAGATATGTCTTGAACATCATGGAATATTCTCACATTTATAAAAACATAGAGACACCTTGATTGTAAATGGTAGTCAAATGAAAAACAACAGCTCGGAAGGCAGATGTTGATAACAACTGACTAGTCAACAGAAGTACCAGTCTGAGTGTTCTTATATTACATCTCAGATAACAACTGACTAGTCAACAGAAGTACCAGCGTTCTTATATTACATCTCAGATGTAAAATAACAACTGACTAGTCAACAGAAGTACCAGTCTGAGTGTTCTTATATTACATCTCAGATGTATAATAACAACTGACTAGTCAACAGAAGTACCAGCGTTCTTATATTACATCTCAGATGTATAATAACAACTGACTAGTCAACAGAAGTACCAGCGTTCTTATATTACATCTCAGATGTATAATAACAACTGACTAGTCAACAAAAGTACCAGCGTTCTTATATTACATCTCAGATTTATAATAACAACTGACTAGTCAACAAAAGTACCAGCGTTCTTATATTACATCTCAGATGTAAAATAACAACTGACTAGTCAACAGAAGTACCATTCTGAGTGTTCTTATATTACATCTCAGATTTATAATAAGGCCTAACTTAAAAAATTCTTTGTTTGCTGTTTTCCGACCCATGCTATCCACATGTGGGTAGGTAGGTAGGAAATTTTTTTTATTTTAATATTTGAAAGTTACACTTTTTAAAAAGGTTAAATTTGTTTCATATTGTCTCTTTTAAAACATGTTTTACAAATGTTTTGCTAACTTAAGTCTTCTTTGTTCCTCCTTGTGTATTCTATCACGGAGAACCCTACAGCAGAATTTCCTTACTACTGTATAAACCCACAGGTCGTTTAGCTTTCTAGGGTTACTTTCCTTTAATACAGTTTCTTATGTTGTATGAGAAGTAAAAAAAAAAAAGGAAAGAAAAAGAAATTGGAATGATAGCAATAAAATTTTTTGGGTAGGGGCATTTCAAGTGGGTCGGGCGGTCAACGGCAAACAAAGTTAATTTTATTTTAGGCCTAACAACTGACTAGTCAACAGAATTACCAGCGTTCTTATATTACATCTCAGATGTATAATAACAGCTGACTAGTCAACAGAAGTACCAGTGTTCTTAAATTACATCTGAGATGTATAATAACAAGTGACTTTGTCAGTTATTGTAAGAAATGATGCTACTTTGTCAGTGATTGTAAGAAATGATGCTACTTTGTCAGTGATTGTAAATGAAATGATGCTACTTTGTCAGTGATTGTAAGAAATGAAATGATGCTACTTTGTCAGTGATTGTAAGAAATGATGCTACTTTGTCAGTGATTGTCAGAAATGATGCTACTTTGTCAGTGATTGTCAGAAATGATGCTACTTTGTCAGTGATTGTCAGAAATGATGCTACTTTGTCAGTGATTGTAAGAAATGATGCTACTTTGTCAGTTATTGTAAGAAATGATGCTACTTTGTCAGTGATTGTCAGAAATGATGCTACTTTGTCAGTTATTGTAAGAAATGATGCTACTTTGTCAGTTATTGGAAGAAATGATGCTACTTTGTCAGTTATAGGAAGAAATGATGCTACTTTGTCAGTTATTGGAAGAAATGATGCTACTTTGTCAGTTATTGGAAGAAATGATGCTACTTTGTCAGTTATTGTCAGAAATGATGCTACTTGTCAGTGATTGTAAGAAATGATGCTACTTTGTCAGTGATTGTCAGAAATGATGCTACTTTGTCAGTGATTGTAAGAAATGATGCTTCTTTGTCAGTGATTGTAAGAAATGATGCTACTTTGTCAGTGATTGTAAGAAATGATGCTTCTTTGTCAGTGATTGTAAGAAATGATGCTACTTTGTCAGTGATTGTAAGAAATGATGCTACTTTGTCAGTGATTGTCAGAAATGATGCTACTTTGTCAGTTATTGTAAGAAATGATGCTACTTTGTCAGTGATTGTACGAAATGATGCTACTTTGTCAGTGATTTGTTCGTATGTTGAGATTTCATTGGAATTTTATGTTAAACATGAGAGAACCAAGTTAAACAAAATAGAAATTAATATGGCAGGCAAAAACAAAAAAATTAATAATAAGGCAAGCAAAATATTGATTTCAGCACTTATACTTTAATGTTTTATGTTAACTGAGGTCTATGTTAATTATACATGACATATTTATCTACCAGAAATAATGGAAAAATAATGTAGAAAATATTTAAACTTATACAAGCATGCACAGAAAATTGAGCTTTTTATGTTTGCCTTGTGGAAATGTTATATTGAAATATCAGATATATGCACACAAATTATTTGTAATCTGCAGTCAATTTACATGGGTAGTTAGTTACATGTACTTGTATTATTTGCCTTGATATGAAAAAATAAATATAAATGATACCTGTTTATACAGCCTAGCTTCTTATGTAATCAAATAAAACTATCTGAATGCATTCATGTAAGTTGGTTACATTTGGTATGAGAATGTTTGTCTGAAGTTTGCTTGCCAATGGTTTTCTCCATGTACCATGGTTTCCTCCACCTTATAAGAACAAAATACATCTACAAAAGAATCTTGACTTGGGTAAAACAACATACATATAACTCCATTCCACTCCTTTTCATGAAAAAAGTGAGTAAGGGCAGGGTGTAATCAAACAATTCAAAATTGATATTGAATGTCATCTGATCCTTTTATAAGCTCTCAGTGACAAGCATAAAAGTAGCCTGATCTCAGTATTTAGTACTATGTACCTACATGTATCACAGCCGATGACAGAAGTGCCACAAGAAGCCAAATGTCAATTAGTACCTAACAAAACCCATGGCAAAAGTGTCACAAGTAGCTAAATGTCATAAGTGACATAGTAGCCCAGCTCAGTCAGTACCTATTGCAGCCCATGGCACAAGGGCCATAGTAGCCCAGCTTAGTCAGTACCTATCACAGCCCATGGCACAAGTGAAATAGTAGACCAGCTCAGTCAGTACCTATTGCAGCCCATGGCATAAGTGCCATAGTAGCCCAGCTCAGTTAGTACCTATCACAGCCCATGGCACAAGTGCAATGATAGTAGCCCAGCTTAGTCAGTACCTATCACAGCCCATGGCACAAGTGCCATGATAGTACCCCTGCTCAGTACCTATCGCAGCCCATGGCACAAGTGCAATGATAGTAGCCCCAGTTCAGTTATTACCTATCACAGCCCATGACATAAGTGCCGCATACAGTACTGTATTTACACAAAATCAAAACATTGAAAAAGAAATATTTTATTTTGACCCTGTATACAAATATAAAATATTGCTTAATGTTCAGCTATTTTTTATGACTTTAAACTGCCCTGGATGGGACTTACATACAGGTTGCCAGTCCACTAGGTGTGCTAGGATTATTGTTAGTATATACATGTTGAAGTATATCAAATAACCAGGGGTCATGTTGTTTTAAAAATGCTCTGTTTTCTGTTTCTGATGTACATGCATGTGTAAATGAACACCTGTAATAAAAGAAAGTCATGTATTAAGTAAGTATCTATAAGGATACCTGCTTTATTGACCATCTCTATTTAAAGACCACCTGGCCGTTAGGTTATATAGTAAACCTGCTAAAGCTACTTCCTCCGTATAAACCTACCTACTATTGATTCATTTAGTATAGCATGCTTTAGTAACCACTTCTTTACAAAGACCACCATCTGTATATACAGAACAACCTTCTGTAATGACTTCCTCTATATAAAGACCACATTTTGCTACTTTTACCAGCTTTAAAGACCAACTCTATATAAATACCACATGTCAATACAAAAAGGCCAGCCATAGTAACCATCACTTTATGAAGAACGTATGTTTATATTTTAACCTGCTGTAACAGCCACTTCTATGATAAAGCTGTAAATGATTATCCCCAAATTATTGTTGCTAATTTTAGCAAGATGTGTTGGTGAAACAACCTATCCCAAATGTTTCTATAAATACATCTGTTCCTCTATCTATGCTTTTCTCTACTCCTATGTATGAAGGCAACAAAACTTGTTTGTGAAATATTTAACATACTTACCAGAGTATTTATTATAAAGTTAACAATTCAGCTAGTCAAAATATTTATAAAAATGAAAAACGTTACTTATGCAGAATTCATGTCTATATATTTTCCCCTTAAATGGCAAAGATATTATGACTGTCTCTAATGGTAAATGTTGTCATCAGGTAATTATCACAAACAAGTGAAAAAATTGGTCAAAAAGACTTTAAGAAAGTCTGTTGAGGCATTTTTGGATTTCTCATAATGTTTATAGATAAAACTGAAAAACAAACAGAATATAACCTAAAGAAGATATAAATGATGTTACTTTTAAATTAAAACTAAGTTACAGTAGAGAATATAATCACACAAGTCATGTACCCAGTCAAACCATCTTTATTTTCACAAAAGTCAATTTTTTGGCCCTCTTGCGCACCTTGCATTATGTGTTCAACAACCTTCACCAAATATATATTCTGTAGCTGTAAAACTAAACAAACCAAGTGCTTTTATCAATGAACAAAGTATATTAACTTTGTTCTAAGTTAGCTTACATCTTAGCTATTTATTATTGTAATATTTGTTTATCAGAATCATCTCTGATGAGCATACAATTAAGACATACCCTAAGTATACTAGATATAGTATGATAGTAGTATCTGTAGGACATGTAGTATTTTATTTGGAAAAAAATCTTGGCAGAGACCCAAATGAGGAAACTGTATAGGAGTCCCAATAAAAACCTCGGACATGTAAGATGAAGAACTGACCCTTGGTTTGGCATCCTGTCCAGTGAACATAATATCATTTTGTTGTTGTACCCTTACATCAAGTACTTCCTTTTAAAGGGGTACTGAATACTGAATTGGTCCATATCTATAGTAAGAAAATGGAAAATAATCCTTTTTTTATCTATTTGTATTTTTTAATTGATTTTGTTGATTTTTATGTAGGTTCATTTCATGTCCTCTCCAGTGATCTTGGACCTTTGTTTTATGCCTCATGTAGGACCTTCATACTAATTGTTCATAAATCTTATAGCAGTCATAATATTCACTTGTTCTTGCTTCCTGCTGGATTTATGTACTCAGTTGTTTAGGCCTTAGTAAGACTTTCATACTCACTTTGATGTCTGCAGTATGACCATCAAACTTGTTTATATTTGATCTTAAAACTCACTTGTTCTAACCTGCCACTTATATAATTATCACAACACTCATGCAACCTAAAGGACCTTTATGGTTTTTAGTCCTGCCTCCTGTAGGATGATCATATTCACTTGTTCATGCCTCCTGTAGCACAATAATATTCACTTGTTCATGCCTCCTGTAGGATCTTTATACTCACTTGTTCATGCCTCATGTAGTACTCCTCAGACCTGTAGGATCTTTATACTCACTTGTTCATGCCTCCTGTAGAACTATTATACTCACTTGTTCATGCCTCTGTAGGTCTTTTATACTCACTTGTTCATGTCTCCTGTAGGATCTTTATACTCACTTGTTCATGCCTCCTGTAGGATCTTTATACTCACTTGTTCATGCCTCCTGTAGGATCTTTATACTCACTTGTTCATGCCTCCTGTAGGATCTTTATACTCACTTGTTCATGCCTCTGTAGGACTTTTATACTCATTTGTTCATGCCTCCTGTAGGACCTTTATACTCACTTGCTCATGCCTCCTGTAGGACTCCTGTAGGACCTTTATACTCACTTGTGTATGCCTTCGGTAGGATCTTTATACTCACTTGTTCATGCCTCTGTAGGACCTTTATACTCACTTGTTCATGCCTCCTGTAATACCTTTATACTCACTTGTTCATGCCTCCTGTAATACCTTTATACTCACTTGTTCATGTTTCCTGTAATACCTTTATACTCACTTGTTCATGCTTCTGTAGGGCCTTTATACTCACTTGTTCATGCTTCCTGTAATACCTTTATACTCACTTGTTCATGCCTTCTGTAGGACTTTCATACTCACTTGTTCATGCCTTCTGTAGGATCTTTATACTCACTTGTTCATGTCTCCTGTAGGACCTTTATACTCACTTGTTCATGCCTCCTGTAGGATCTTTATACTCACTTGTTCATGCCTCCTGTAGGATCTTTATACTCACTTGTTCATGCCTCCTGTAGGATCTTTATACTCACTTGTTCATGCCTCCTGTAGGATCTTTATACTCACTTGTTTATGCCTCCTGTAGGATCTTTATACTCACTTGTTCATGCCTCCTGTAGGATCTTTATACTCACTTGTTCATGTCTCCTGTAGGACCTTTATACTCACTTGTTCATGTCTCCTGTAGGATCTTTATACTCACTTGTTCATGCCTCCTGTAGGATCTTTATACTCACTTGTTCATGTCTCCTGTAGGATCTTTATACTCACTTGTTCATGCCTCCTGTAGGACTTTTACACTCACTTGGTCATGTCTCCTGTAGGATCTTTATACTCACTTGTTCATGCCTCCTGTAGGATCTTTATACTCACTTGTTCATGCCTCCTGTAGGACTTTTATACTCACTTGGTCATGCCTCCTGTAGGATCTTTATACTCACTTGTTCATGCCTCCTGTAGGATCTTTATACTCACTTGTTCATGCCTCCTGTAGGATCTTCATACTCACTTGTTCATGCCTCCTGTAGGACTTTTACACTCACTTGGTCATGCCTCCTGTAGGACTTTTATACTCACTTGTTTATGCCTCCTGTAGGATCTTTATACTCACTTGTTCATGCCTCCTGTAGGATCTTTATACTCACTTGTTCATGCCTCCTGTAGGACTTTTACACTCACTTGGTCATGCCTCCTGTAGGACTTTTATACTCACTTGGTCATGCCTCCTGTAGGATCTTTATACTCACTTGTTCATGCCTCCTGTAGGATCTTTATACTCACTTGTTCATGTCTCCTGTAGGACCTTTATACTCACTTGTTCATGTCTCCTGTAGGATCTTTATACTCACTTGTTCATGCCTCCTGTAGGATCTTTATACTCACTTGTTCATGTCTCCTGTAGGACCTTTATACTCACTTGTTCATGCCTCCTGTAGGACTTTTACACTCACTTGGTCATGTCTCCTGTAGGATCTTTATACTCACTTGTTCATGCCTCCTGTAGGATCTTTATACTCACTTGGTCATGCCTCCTGTAGGACTTTTATACTCACTTGGTCATGCCTCCTGTAGGATCTTTATACTCACTTGTTCATGCCTCCTGTAGGATCTTTATACTCACTTGTTCATGCCTCCTGTAGGATCTTCATACTCACTTGTTCATGCCTCCTGTAGGACTTTTACACTCACTTGGTCATGCCTCCTGTAGGACTTTTATACTCACTTGTTTATGCCTCCTGTAGGATCTTTATACTCACTTGTTCATGCCTCCTGTAGGATCTTTATACTCACTTGTTCATGCCTCCTGTAGGACTTTTACACTCACTTGGTCATGCCTCCTGTAGGACTTTTATACTCACTTGGTCATGCCTCCTGTAGGATCTTTATACTCACTTGTTCATGCCTCCTGTAGGATCTTTATACTCACTTGTTCATGCCTTCTGTAGGATCTTTATACTCACTTGTTCATGTCTCCTGTAGGACCTTTATACTCACTTGTTCATGTCTCCTGTTCGACCTTTATACTCACTTGTTCATGTCTCCTGTAGGATCTTTATACTCACTTGTTCATGCCTCCTGTAGGATCTTTATATTCACTTGTTCATGCCTCCTGTAGGATCTTTATACTCACTAGTTCATGCCTCCTGTAGGATCTTTATACTCACTTGTTCATGCCTCCTGTAGAATCTTTATACTCACTTGTTCATGCCTCCTGTAGGATCTTTATACTCACTTGTTCATGCCTCCTGTAGGACTTTTATACTTACTTGTTCATGCCTCCTGTAGGATCTTTATACTCACTTGTTCATGCCTCCTGTAGGACCATCCAGTCTGGTTACAGCATGGAAGAAGGAGGTTGATGCCTCAGCCCAATATTCATCTTCATTAAATGTAGCATAGGAATTATACCATACATTATGTGTTTTAGCATAGTTATAAACATATGTGATCTACAAAGGAAATAATGTGATACATTTATATAACTTATAAATACATTATTTATGTTTTTATGTAAAACTGAAGTAAATCTTTTTCAGATGTCTAGGCAATCATGTAACATGAAATATATTGAATAATCATATTATATATTGAAAATACAATGCCTAAGTATGCAAATATATGTAAAATTAATAGATTTATTTCTATTTTGATGTCACAGCTATGACTTTTAAGATTATGTTTAATATGTTAATGAGAAAGGTATTTCAGGTTAGGTATTTATTTAAAGTTAATTTAAAGTTAAATCAGAAAGTTTTATTTAATTTTTATTTTTTCTTTGGATGCCAAAATTAAAAATGATTTTTTAAAACCTTCTTAAATAATTGTTAACCAATTCTGACAGTATAGAAAAAGTGACATCACAATGCTACTTACACGACTTTTTATACTAGCTGGTGAGTATAGTTTGACAAGATGACTGAATTCATGAACCAGTACATTCTCTTTGTGAGCATATGGATCATTAGCATTACAGAGTACATTATCATCTAACACTACTGATCTACTGTTTGTTAAACCAGCTAAAGTAGAGTATTTCCTAGGTGGGTTGTCAGTTGTGCATGTGTGTGCACATGCTCCATAACAGTTACCTAAAAATTTGGCAAAAGTAATAAGTCACCTACCATATCTGAACATTATTTATATTGAATCAATTTGAAGTATCTAAGTAGTAACTAAGATATAACGTTATAAATGACCTCACTTGTAACTTACTTTGAACAGCTTCCTTTGCCCCTCTTTGGTCCCATGATTCTAAAGTGAAAGACCAGCCCCCGGTTTTACAATCTCAGATTTTTCTTAACTTATAAGCAAATTTTGGCAATCTCTTTGTGAAATACAAATAAACATTTGCAATAAAACTAAATACAGATGTTACAGGCTTGATGTAATCTACAAATTTTCACCTAAAATTTCTGAATACCTAAACAAGTAACCGAATAACGATGATTTCAAATTTGTTAGCTTTATTGAAGGAAAATCTTTTTTAAGGAAGGATTGTGAAACTGGGACCAGGACAACTAGTCCAACATGGCACTTAACAATAAATGTGCTTTTAATCAAAACACTGCCAACAACAAGTGGTGAATGCTGATCTATTTTGTACTAATGGGTGCTTGTGAAACACAGTCACATTAATAGTGCTTTTTCAACCATGTCAAGTGTAGCTTTACATTACATATCCTGATCATATAGTCATTACATATGTATATCAGCAATGTGTTTTTCATTCAAGGGATACTTGCTAACTGTAATGAAACATATCATAGTTTCAAGTGCCACCTGGAATTTTAATAAATTTGACAGTTGTATTCTCTGGGATTTTTCCATTTTTCATTGAAAAAAACTAGAAGTTTTAAACTCCTAGTCTGTTAAATGTCATTCCATGTGATAAACATGCTTACATTTCTAAAAGTAAGTAACTAATACTGACAGATCTTAATACTTTAACATTCAGAAAATTCCTTCAAAATTCATCATCTCAATGGCTTAGTGGTAGAGCATGCACCTCAAGAGTTGGATGTAAAAGATTCAAGCCCTGGCCTTGGCATGAACAAGACTTTAAACTGTTAGATACTGAAACATGGCATTCCGGTAACAGAATATGATGTGGTTCACCCGATGCCAGTATTATATGACTGGAGGAGTGGTGTGCTTGTCTGAGGCCTACTGACCTTGAGCTAGCATGCTAATTAAAATCTACCTGCATATGCACTAGTACAAGGTGAACCACGAAACCCTGACCCAACTTCTATCTTGCGCTTTTATGAACTTATTCTGGGATTAATCCTTAGACATAATATAGTAGCCCTCGACCTCGCTGAAAAAATTGAAGATGCAATGTTAAACAATGTTTCAACCAACCAACCAACTCTCCAAATACTCTCTTGACCCACATCCCCACTGTAGCATATTTGTCATGATGGACACTAATATAACACACTAGTTTAAGATTGGTCAAGATGGACAGTTGCTAATACACTGGTGTATAAGTCATGTTTTACACTTGACTTCACTCTACCTGGTATTGAAGAATTGGGGCCTTTTCCATCACATTGTGGAATATTAATGTGTCAGACACTTACCAGCACATCGGTATATTGGACATATTAGACATTTACCAGCACATTGTTGTATTGGACATGTTAGACATTTAGCAGCACATTGATGTATTGGACATGTAAGACACTTACCAGCACATTGGTGTATTGGACATATTAGACATTTACCAGCACATTGGTGTATTGGACACATTAGACACTCACCAGCACATTTGTGTATTGGACACATTAGACACTTACCAGCACATTGATGTATTGGACATGTTAGACATTTACCAGCACATTGGTGTATTCCACACATTAGACACTGACCAGCACATTGGTGTTTTGGGCATATTAGACATTTACGAGCACATTGGTGTATTGAACACATTAGACTCTTACCAGCACATTGATGTATTGGACATATTAGACACTGACCACCACATTGGTGTATTGGACATGTTAGACATTTATCAGCACATTGGTGTATCGGCACATAAAACACTCACCAGCACATTGGTGTTTTGGACTTATTAGACAATTACCAGTACATTGGTGTATTGGACATATTAGACACTCACCAGCACATTGGTGTATTGGACAAATTAGACACTCACCAGCACATTGGTTTATTGGACACATTAGACACCCACCAGCACATAGGTGTATTGGACATGTTAGACACTTACCAGCCACATTGGTGTATTGGACAAATTAGACACTCACCAGCACATTGGTTTATTAGACACATTAGACACTCACCAGCACATGAGTGTATTGGACATGTTAGACACTTACCACCACATTGATGTACTGGACATGTAAGACATTTACCAGCAAATTGATGTATTGGACATGTTAGACACTTACCAGCACATTGATGTATTCAACACATTAGACACTCACCAGCACTTTTGTCTATAGGACAGATTAGACACTCACCAGCACATTGTTGTATTGGGCACGTAAGAGATTTACAAGCACATTGGTGTATTGGACACATAAGACATATACCAGCACATTGGTATTTTGGACATATTAGACATTTACCAGCACATTGATGTATTGGACATATAAGACACTCACCAGCACATTGATGTATATTTCTACATTAGACACTCACCTGCACATTGGTGTATTGGACACATTAGACACTTACTAGCACATTGGTGTATTAGACATATTAGACACTCACCAGCACATTGGTGTATTGGACTTATTAGCCACTTAACAGCACATTGGTGTATTAGACACATAAGACACTCGCCAGCACATTAGTGTATTGGACATATTAGACACTTACCAGCACATTGATGTATTGGACATGTTAGACACTTACCAGCACATTGGTGTATTCAACACATAAGACACTCACCAGCACATTGGTGTATTGGACACGTAAGAGATTTACCAGCACATTGTTGTGATTGACATGTTAGACACTTACCAGGACATTGGTGTATTGGACATATTAGACACTTACCAGTACATTGGTGTATTCGACACATTAGACACTGACAAGCACATTGGTGTTTTGGACATATTAGACATTTACAAGCACATTGGTGTATTGGACACCCTAGACTCTTACCAGCACATTGATGTATTGGACTTGTTAGACACTGACCAGCACATTGGTGTATTGGACATCTTAGACACTTACCAACACAATGATGTATTGGACATGTTAGACATTTATCAGCACACTGGTGTATTCGACACATTAAACACTCACCAGCACATTGGTGTATCGGACACATAAGACACTCACCAGCACATTGGTTTATTGGACACATTAGACACTCACCAGCACATTAGTGTATTGGACATGTTAGATACTTACCAGCACATTGATGTATTGGACATGTTAGACATTTACCAGCACATTGATGTATTGGACATGTTAGACACTTACCAGCACATTGGTGTATTGGACATATTAGACACTCACCAGCACATTGGTGTATTGGACACATAAGACACCAGCACATCGGTATACTTGACATATTAGACATTTACCAGCACATTGATGTATTGGACATATTAGACACTTAACAGCACATTGGTGTATTGGACACATTAGACACTCATCAGCACATTAGTGTATTGGACATATTAGACACTTCCAGGACATTGATGTATTGGACATCTTAGACACTTACCAGCACATTGGTGTATTCAACGCATCAGACTCTCACCAGCACATTGGTTTATTCGACACGTTAGACACCCATCAGCACATTGGTGTATTTGACACGTTAGACAGACCTGCCAACCCTTACGATTTTTCCGTAATTCTTACTGATTTTTTACCCATTTTACGATTTTACGGATAGGTTTAAAATCTTACGATTTGAAGTAAAATCCGGATTTTGGTTCATGTCCTATCCATTTTCTACTAAGTTTTTACACTTGTCATCAAAACGTTTGAAATTGATCTATTTAAACATTGAAACTAAGCAAGCATCTAAGTGTATGTAACATCTTAACTGCGTTTGTAAGTAATGATTTCAAGTGCAGTCGAAATTTAAGCGTCTATTGGGAGGTAATAGAATCACATGTTGTGACAGTTCAACTTGATTATAATGAACCGCAAACATAAGGGGGATTTAACAGCTGATCAATATGAACAACCGTCTTCATCAAAGCGCCAATACCTCCAGAAACGTAGCAGTTAGCAGCAGTTATTGAGTAAAAAAAATCTTACGGAAAAAAATCCAAAAATGGCCCATTCTTACTGAAAAATTTACTGACTTTACTGATAGACTTCTAATGGGGTTGGCAGGTCTGGTTAGACACTCACCAGCACATTGTTGTGATTGACATGTTAGACACTAACCAGGACATTGGTGTATTGGACATGTTAGACACTTACAAGGACATGGTGCATTGGACACATTAGACACTGACCAGCACATTGAAGTATTAGACACATTAGACACTCACCAGCGCATTGGTGTATTGGACATATTAAACACTTACCAGCACATTGATGTATTGGACATGTAAGACATTTACCAGCACATTGGTGTATTGGACAGATTAGACAATCACCAGTACATTGGTGTATTGGACATATTAGACATTTACCAGCACATTGATGTATTGGACACGTTAGACATTTAGCAGCACATTGATGTATTGGGCATGTTGGACATTTACCAGCACATTGGTGTATTGGACACATTAAACACCAGCACATTGATGTATTGGACATGTTAGACAATTACCAGCACATTGGTGTATTAGACACATTAGTCCTTACCAGCACATTGGTGTATTCGACACATTAGAAACTAACCAGCACATTGATGTATCGGACATGTAAGACATTTACCAGCACATTGGTGTATTGGACATATTAGACACTCACCAGCACATTGATGTATTGGACATGTGAGACACTTACCAGCACATTGGTGTATTCAACACATAAGACACTCACCAGCACATTGGTGTATTCGACACGTTAGACACTCACCAGCACATTGGTGTATTGGACACGTAAGAGATTTTACAAGCACATTGTTGTGATTGACATGTTAGACGCTTACCAGGACATTGGTGTATTGGACATGTTAGACACTTACAAGGACATTTGTGTATTGGACACATTAGACACTTACCAGCACATTGGTGTATTGGACACATTAGACACTCACCAGCACATTGGTGTATTGGACATATTAGACACTTACCAGCACATTGATGTATTGGACATATTAGACATTTACCAGCACATTTGTCTATAGGACAGATTAGATAATCACCAGTACATTAGTGTATTGGAACTATTAGACACTTACCAGCACATTGATGTATTGCACATATTAGACACTTACCAGCACATTGATGTATTGTACACATAAGACACTCACCAGCACATTGGTGCATTCGACACATTAGACACTTACCAGCACATTGTTGTATTGGACATGTTAGACATTTACCAGCACATTGGTGTATTGGACAATTAGACACTCACCAGCACATTGGTGTATTGGACATATTAGACATTTGCCAGCATATTGATGTATTGGACATGTTAGACATTTACGAGCATATTGATGTATTGGACATGTTGGACATTTACCAGCACATTGGTGTATTGGACACATTTGACACTCACCAGCACATTGGTGTATTGGACATATTAGACACTTACTAGCACATTGATGTATTGGACACATTAGACACTCACCAGCACATTGTTGTATTGGACACATTTTACACTCACCAGCACATTGGTGTATTGGACATGTTAGACATTTACCAGCACATTGATGTATTTGACATGTTAGACATTCACCAGCACATTGATGTATTGACATTTAAGACACTCACCAGGACATTGGTGTATTGGTCACATTAGACACTCACCAGCACATTGGTGTTTTGGACATGTTAGACACTCACCAGCAAATTGGTGTATTGGACATATTAGACATCTACTAGCACATTTGTGTATTGGACATATTAGACACTTACCAGCACATTGATGTATGGGACATATTAGACAATCACCAGTACATTGGTGAATAGGACATGTTAGACACTTACCAGCACATTGGTGTATTGGACATATTAGACACTTACCAGCACATTGGTGTATTGGACATGTAAGACACTCACCAGCACATTGGTGTATTGGACATATTAGACATTTTACCAGCACATTGGTGTATTGGACATGTTAGACACTTACCAGCACATTGATGTATTGGACATATTAGACAATCACCAGTACATTGGTGTATTGGACATGTTAGACACTTACCAGCACATTGGTGTATTGGAGATGTTAGACACTTACCAGCACATTGTTGTATTGGACATATTAGACACTTACTAGCACATTGATGTATTGGACATGTTAGACATTTAGCAGCACATTGATGTATTGGACATGTTAGACACTCACCAGCGCATTCGTGTATTGGACACGTAAGACTCTTATTAGCACATTGGTCTATTGGACACGTAAGAATCTTACCAGCACATTGATGTATTGGACATGTTAGACACTCACCAGCACATTGGTGTATTGGACACGTAAGACTCTTACCAGCACATTGGTGTATTGGGCAGTTTATTGCTTAAGCACATTGGTGTATTAGACATGTTAGGCACTTACCAGGACATTGGTGTTTTGAATATGTTGGACCAATACTTTAGTGTAGTAATGGTCATTTTGTTTATTTCGGACTTACCAGCACATTGTAGTGTATCGGCTATGTTATGATTTTCGGGATATACTCCAACAGTATCAGTTTTTGTAAATATCCCAACGCCATGAGCGCGTGCAACACTTGAAAATATTTCATGAGGCATATGTCGTACCATCAGACTGACTATCAAGGCAGCCTAAAACATGTAAATTGTATCTTTAAATTTTTATACTTTTAGAATGTAGAAAATTTCATTTGCAGATTCGGGGTAGCAACCACGCTTTGAAAAATTCAAAAGAGGAGAAAGAGAAAAATGTGGCCAAAAGGTCTCTAAAAACTGCCTGTGTAAATAAACAGTATGTATTATTTCCACTGACATGATCATTAGAAATTAAACAGCTTTATCTTGATCTGCAGATAAAAATTCTATTTTAAAGCATTTTTACATCATAAAACGGAGATTCAATTTTATTTCGCTCTTTTAGTAATATCTTTAAGAATTGACTTTGGAATGTATAAATATAAAAATAGATAAAACTTTGCATGCTTATGGTGTTAAATGTATTGTACTTAAAACATTAATGTTTATTTCTATAAAGCAGATAATACTCAAAAGGTTAAAAGTTGTGTCTTGAATACATGTATTTGATATCAATATGTGGTTGTTACTTGACAATGATGACAATGACACAGAATCAAATGTTATACAAAAGCCTCGTCAAGCATCTCTGGTGTTATTGGAGATGTCGTTTTAGAAAAATCTTAATGAGTCACTAGATTCCCCTATGTCAAAAGTTAGTAGACTTACTCCTGTGGTATCACTAGCCGAGTATTTTAAGTTAATTAAACTAAGTAATGAATTGCATAAAGGTATAACAAAAAGATTAAATCCAATAAGTAAGACATTATCGATTGAAAATTGGTGCTGTATAATTATAATAAAAGTTATGGCCTGTCGTTTGTGTGGTTAAACATGCATTGTTACTTTCCCTTTTATTTTTACAGAAATGAAGAGAAAATTGCCGTTTCTGCACCTTGTTATCTATCTATAAACCTTTAGGTGCACATTTCAGAATTTGTATTTCCGTATTTCCTAAATTTATTCAAATTTAAAAACATCGGCAAAATTCTCGGTGACGTAACTGCCTCACTTGCCTCAATGGTAGTTACGACCATGCTTACGCTGTGAACCAGAAAATATTGTAAGATAACTAGAAATTCAGAAACGGTTAAGAATTTTATCATGAGATATTGCGAACGTCGAAGTATCAAGCTCTAAGCGGCTAAGGGTCTTTAGGCTGCTTAAGCAGGTTCATTATGGTCCAGAAGGCGAAGCCCCCCCCGCCCCTTGCAAAAGATAAAAAGCACCGCTTTCAGTATTGGTTTTTATCCCTAAGATAACTAGAGAAAGGGTGATAATAGACTTAATCATGTTAAAACCAAAAGAAGAGATTGAAACTAACTGTCGTATACAGACAAATAAGCTTAAGATTGAAAATAACATACCTTGTCTAGTGCAAGGTCACTAACGTGGTTCGTAGCTGCTATCTCGATGGATTCAGAAAAATGATAGGACGAAATCCCGCCTCCAAAAGTGACATATTTCTTTTTAAAAGTGGCGTATGCTCTGTTTAGATGCCCTAATGGATTGTACGGTACCAGTGGTTTCGGATTCCTTCCTTCATCACTACAAATGTTTGTGTATGTGTTACATCATGTCATAAAAATATTTAAAACAAAAAGTCAAATGGAAATGCATATCCCCAGGCGTAGAATGATGTATACGTAATAAAACTCAGATGATAGACTTAAAAATCCCTACTTAAGCAATTCCATGTGATGTTTAAGAATTTGCGACAGTAGACATTCCAAAGTCTACCCAAGTTTACCATTTACCACTAAAGTTCTTTGATCAAAGTTATTATGGCTAAGATTTTGATCAAAGTCTTAATACATGTAGTAAAAACTTTCAAACAATACATCATTGTTTCTTGTTTAAAACTATGTACAGTATCTAGAACTGCAACTTCACTTACAAACAACAACTATATATATATATATGACTTCTAATACAGTTAATAGTTAATGTAATCTTACGTGTCGTTATCATCCTGCACTAATGGCGAAGACAATGCCAAACAACCTGAATGAAAACAAAAACGGATGCAATGTAACAGTAGTGTATGTGTACGTGCGCGCGCGTGTGTGTGTCAATTGCCATTAATAATAATTTGTCATATTACCTTAGTCGGCTTGAAAACAGTATATCGTATTTTCAATTTTGTTAATATAACGTTCTACAGATGGTACAGTTAGATAGGGTAGATTTAAGTTTATTAAAGAGGATTAATAAATATATATAATTTGTAAGACAGACTGCCGTATGGTTGTTTTAATTTAAAGATCATTACAGTCAGAGTTTAGTCCTCGTGTCAGTATCCAGTCTAATCAAATTATTATTTATTACGAATTAGTATTTCAGAAAAAATGCCACGTTTGAACCACTGCGTTTGCTTTTCGGTGTTTTTACTTAAAACAAAACAAAATTTAGCACCTCGAACCAAAACAAATAAACACTTTATCTTTTTATTAACAAATGATCGAACGGAATTTTTAATATTGTATTCTGTAAAAATTAAACAACTCCCTTTTTAAATTATAATACCAATCAAAGGTTAGTTATATTTTTACCTGATGCTATTAAAAACTTCGGTTATTTTCATAAGGCCATTAACTTTTCGGTTCATTTTTAACGAAAATGCAATGGAAATGTACTATTTGACACACGTGCAATATTCAAGAAGGACAATTTTAACACAGATATAAAAACCTTGATTCGATATTTTTAGTCTTTGTGAGAATTTTTCGTCTGTCTCCTCAGCAATCAAGTTAACAAGGGAAATCAAAATATGACTGGTTCAAACATCACGCGGCTATTTCAAGATTTGGATCATATACAATTTTTAGAATGCTTACCTTACCTGATAATTTCTGTAACAACTTATTAAGACTTTTTCGGCACAACGAAATATTTTGGCAACTTTCAATCATGTATTTCCGCGATAATCGTGATTTCAAGATATAGGTTTGTTTTCGCGTTTTATCCCGATTTACAGTAATGTGTATGAGAATTGACAGGCACGTGTTATTTAAACTAAACCGCGATAATTTACAAGTATACTTGAAATATCACAACTTAAAACTGAATGACATGTTAGTTTATAACTAACTCAGAAAATAAATTTTTATCTTAAAGTTTTGTTAACCGAAATATAGTGGAAAGACAAAATCTTAGAGTTGGTTCTCGTGTTGTATATATTATTATTAACATGACTCTTATGTCTAGAAGTTCAAATACATTTAGAGTCAAAACACCATATAAGAATTTATCTTCAGTTGTCGCTTATAATGAGGAACTGATTGGTTTCTACGAGCATACTTCGTTAAGTCTCTATAAAATATGCCCGGTAAAGTTATTTTTGAAGACAAATCATGCTAAATGTTTACATTGAGGACACATAAATCGTAGTAAAATACACGAAAATTTTTTTAAAAGTTTAAAGGTCGATTATCAAAGGCCCGTATTCTCACCATCCGTTATCCATTAAAGCCCAAAGAGGTCATCTATAAGTGCGTGCATAAGAATTGAAATAAATATAGCTCTACTATCTTGTAAAACAGTTTACTTCACGGGATTGCTTTCATTGGGATAGTTAATCTGTCTGACATTTATCTATCCGCAAACTTGTCACTTGAAAGGCCTGACCTAGCATATCAGATTTGTGATTAGTTAATACCGTCAAATTCGGTTAAAGTCGTAAGGAAATAGTATTGAGTTCTTTATGATAAAGTAAGGTTAACACTATCAAAGTCAGGTTTACACTATCAAACACCTGGTAAAAATAATTATTTTGAAGAGCTTTTATCGGATAGAACTCAATCTTTTTTCTTCCATCAAAGATATTGGGATTTAGGAAAAAATAGATTTTTTTATCCAATGTGTTTGATAGCATATACAACCTTTGAAGTGACTTTGATGAAAATAGTGCTTACCTACCCAATAGTTACTATACTATTCTAGTAAACGCGTTGAATAAATAAATATTGTCTTACATCCCAGTAGAGATAATACAAGCCACTTTAGAAAAATCATTTCTATAGACACCAAAGATACCATCAAATGTGACTACGTTATATTACAGAGATGATACGTTCTACTAAATGTTCTGATGATAAGTCAAATTTAAAGGGCAAGATAAAGCAGAGAAACTTATCTGTAAATAGTGTCAGTATCCTTAATAACCTTCACTTCGTTTTAGTATAGATAAGTAATCTTTTGTTACCAATCAGCAAAATAAAACAAGACTAATCAATCGACCACTGTCTGACTTTTTTCAGAGTATAAATTTGTGGTGGTCTTCATTTTGTTTCACACGTTTTAATCCATACACCAAAATTTGTTTCCATACAATTAACAAAAATATGCAAATAGCAAATGTTCTCTGATTGCATGCACATAATAAATTACCCTCTTCACTTCGTAATGTTAGGTTTGATTTTCGAATAAAAAATTAATTAAGTGGAAAACTTAATATCAGAAACGTCATCACACTTCATAAAAATATTCCAGAAGTTAAATCAAAGGTTGAATTGGAGACAAAGTTGTGTACATTTTTCCTTGTATAATGTTAAAAGTTACATTTTTCTGTTAAAATTGAATTGAACCGACGAAAATCAATATCAGGGGCGTGCGTTCATGAGTTAGATAACATGAAATTCCTATCAACACTAAGAGAGTTGTGGTTGGTTTAAAGCAAAATGTCCAAATTAATATTACAGCAGCAGTGCTCATCAAGCCATTCATTACCTAAAGGTGTCTCGTCCTGCTGCTGATTTTCCTCGAACCAATCATTATCTGAAGGTGTCCCCTTCCGCTGCTGATGCTCCTCGAACCATTCGTTAACTGAAGATGTCCCCGTCTGCTGCTTTTGCTCCTCAAACCATTCATTATCTGAAGGTGTCTCCTCCTGTTGCTGTTTCTTCTTAAACCATTCATTACCTGAAGGTGTCGCCTCCTGCTGCTGATACTATTGAACCATTAATTATCGAAAGATGTCTCCTCCTGCTGCTGATTCTTCTCGAAACAATCATTATCTGAAAGGTGTCTCCTCCTGCTGCTGATTCTCCTCGAACCATTTATAATCAAAAGATGTATCCTCCTGCTGCGGGTGCTCCTCGAACCATTCATTACCTGCAGATGTCCTCTTCTGCTGCTTTTGCTTCTCAAACCATTCATTATCTGAAGGTGTCTCATCCTGCTGCTGTTTCTACTAAAACCATTCATTATCTGAAGATGTCTCCTCCTGCTGCTGATGCTCCTAAATCCCTTTATTATCTTTGCTCCTCCTGCTGCTGATTTTCTAAACCCTTCATTATTTGAAGATGTTTCCTCCTGCTGCTGATTCTCCTCGAACCATTCATTACCTGAAGGTGTCTCCTCCTGCATTCATTACCTGAAGGTGTCTCCTCCTGCTGCTGATACTATTAAACCAATAACTATGTCTCCTCTGCTGCTGATTCTCCTCGAAACAATCATTATCTTAAGTTGTTCCCTTCTGCGGCTGTTTCTCCATAAACGATTCATTATCTGAAGGTGTCTTCTCTTGTGCTGATGCTCCTAAAACCCATCATTATCTGAAGATGTCTCCTCCTGCTGCTGATGCTCCTAAACCCTTCATTATTTGAAGATGTCTCCTCCTGCTGCTGATTCTCCTCGAAACAATCATTATCTGAAGGTGTCACCTCCTGCTGCTGATTCTACTAGAACTATTTATAATCAAAATATGTATCCTTCTCTTGCGGATGCTCCTTGAACCATTTATTACCTGCAGATGTCCTCTTCTGCTGCTTTTGCTTCTCAAACCATTCATTATCTAAAGGTGTCTCCTCCTGCTGCCGACACTCCTCAAACCCTTCATTATCTGAAGATGTCTCCTCCTCCTCCTGCTGATTCTCCTCGAACCATTTATTACCTGAAAGTGTCTCCTCCTGCTGCTGATACTATTAAACCATTACCTATGTCTCCTCTGCTGCTGATTCTCCTCAAAACAATCATTATCTGAAGGTGTCACCTCCTGCTGCTGATTCCCCTAGAACCATTTATAATCAAAAGATGTCTCCTCCTGCTGCGGATGCTCCTCGAATCATTCATTACCTGAAGGTGTCCCCTTCTGATGCTGATTCTTCTCGAACCAATCATTATCTTAATGTGTCCCCTTCTGCTGCTGATTACCCTTGAACTATTTATTACCTGAAGGTGTCTCCTGCCGCTGCTGATTCTCCTCGAACCATTCATTATCTAAAGGTGTTTTCTCCTGCTACTGATTCTCCTCGAACCATTCATTTTCTGAAGGTGTCACTTTCTGCTGCTGATTCTTCTCGAACAAATCATTATCTGAAGGTGTCCCCTTCTGTTGCTGATTATCCTTGAACTATTCATTACGTGAAGATGTCTACTGCTGCTGCTGATGCTCATTAAACCATTCATTATCTGAAGATGTCTCTTCCTGCTGCTGATTCTCCTCGAACCATATTTTACCTGAAGGTGTCCCCTTCTGATGCTGATTCTTCTCGAACCAATAATTACCTGAAGTTGCTACTGCTGCTGCTACTAATTATCCTTGAACTATTCATTACCTGAAGGTGTCTACTGCTGCTGCTGATGCTCATCGAACCATTCATTACCTGAAGGTGTCTCCCCCTCCTGCTAATACTATTGATACTATTGAACCTTTAATTATTGAAAGGTGTCTCCTCTGCTGCTGATTATCCTTTAATCATTCTTTAACTGAAGATGTTAATTTCTGCTGCTGATTATCCTTGAACTATTCATTACCCGAAGTAGTCTCCTGCTAATGCTGATGTTTATCAAACAACTAATTATCTGAAGATGCCTCCTCCTGCTGCGGATGCTCCTCGAACCATTCATTATCTGAAGTTGCCCCCTTCTGCTGCTGATTGTCCTCGAACCATTCAATATATCTGAAGGTGTCTCCTTCTGCTGCTGATTCTCTTCGAACCAATCATTATTTGAAGGTTTCTCCTCCTGCTGCTGATGCTCTTAGAACCATTCATTATCTGGAGGTGCCTGCTCCTGCTTTTAATTTTCCTCGAACCAATCATTATCTGAAGGTGTTTCCACCTCCTGCTGATTCTCCTCTAACCAATCATTATCTGAAGGTGTCCCCTTCTGTTGCTGCTCTCCTCGAACCAATCGTTATCTGAAGTTGCCCCCTTCCTTGAACCATTCATTTTCTGAAGGTGTCTCCGTCTGCTGCGGATGCTCCTCGAACCAATCTTTATCTGAAAGTGTCTCCTCCTGCTGCTGCTGCTTCTCTAACCATTTATTTTCTGAAGGTGTCCCTTTCTGCTGCTGCTGCTTTTCGAACAATTAATTATGTGAAGGTGTCTTGTACTGCTGCTGATTCTCCTCGAACAATTCATTTTCTGAAGGTGTTTCCTCCTGCTGCGGATGCTCCTCGAACATTCGTTATCTAAAAGTGTCTCCTGCTTCTGCTCATTCTCCTCGAACCATTCATTATTTGAAGGTGTACCTTTCTGCTGGTGATTCTTTTCGAACAATTCATTATCTGAATTTGTCTCCTTCTGCTGCTGATTCTCCTCGAACCATTCATTTTCTGCAGGTGTCTCCTCCTCCTGCGGATGCTCCTCGAACATTCATTATCTGAATGTGTTTCCTTCTGCTACGGATGCTCCTCGAACGAATTATTATCTGAAGTCTCCCCTTCTGTTGCTGATGCTTCTCGAACCATTCATTATCTAAAGATGTCTCCTCCTGCTGCGAAAGCTCCTCGAACCATTCAATAACTGGAAGTTTCTTCTGATGCTGATCATGCTCTTCAACCAATCAATATCTGAAGGTGTCTCCTCCTGCTGCTGATTTTTCAACAATTCATTATCTGAAGGTGTCTACTCCTGCTGCTGTTTCTCCTCGAACCATTCATTATTTAAAGATGTTTCCTCCTGCTGCGGATGCTCCTCGAACCATTCATTGCCTGAAGGTGTCCACTTCTGCTGCTGATACTCCTCGAACAAATCATTATCTGAAGGTGTCTCCTCCTGCTGTGGATGCTCCTCGAACCATTCAGTATCTAAATGTGTCCCCTTCATCTGCTGATTTTCCTCGAACCATTCATTATCTGAAGTTGTTTTTTCCTGATGCTGATTCTCCTCGAACCAATCATTATCTGAAAGTGTCTCCTTCTGCTGCTAATTCTTCTAGAACCATTCATTTTCTGAAGTTGTCTCCTCCTGCTGAGGATGTTTCTCGAACATTCATTATCTGAAGGTGTCCCCTTCAGCTGCTGATTCTCCTCGAACCATTCATTATCTGAAAGTGTTATCTGCTGCTACTGATTCTCCTCAAACCAATCATTATCTGGAGGTGTCTCCTGCTGCTGATGATTCTCCTCGAATTATTTATTATCTGAATGTGTCTCCTCCTGCTGCTGATGCTTTTCAAACAATTCATTATCTGAAAGTGTCTTCTCCTGCTGTTGTTTCTCCTCGAACCATTTATTATCTGAAGTTTTCTCCTCTTGCTGCGAATGCTCCTCGAAACAATCATTATCTGAAGGTGTCCCCTTCTGATGCCAATTCTTCTGGAACCATACAAGATCTGAAGGTATCTCCTCCTGTTGCTGTTTTCTTAGAACCAATCATTATCTAAAGTTGCCCCTTTTGCTGTTGATTTTCCTTGAACCATTCATTATCTGAAGGTGTCTCCTTCTGCTGCAGATGCTCCTCGAACCAATCATTATCTGAAAGTGTCTCCTCCTGCTGCTGCTGTTTCTCTTACCATTTATTTCTGAAGGTGTCCCTTTCTGCTGCTGTTGCTTTTCGAACAATTCATTTTCTGAAGGTGTCTTGTCCTGCTGCTGCTGCTCCTCGAACCATTTATTGCCTGAAGGTGTCCCCTTCTGCTGCTGATTCTCCTCGAATCATTTATTATCTGAATGTGTCTCCTGCTGCTGCTGATGCTTTTCAAACAATTCATTATCTGAAAGTGTCTACTCCTGCTGCTGTTTCTCCTTGAACCATTTATTATCTGAAGTTTTCTCCTCTGCTGCGAATGCTCCTCGAAACAATCATTATCTGAAGGTGTCCCCTTCTGATGCTAATTCTTCTGGAACCATACAAGATCTGAAGGTATCTCCTCCTGTTGCTGTTTTCTTAGAACCAATCATTATTTAAAGTTGCCCCTTTTGCTGTTGATTTTCCTTGAACCATTCATTATCTGAAGGTGTCTCCTTCTGCTGCAGATGCTCCTCGAACCAATCATTATCTGAAAGTGTCTCCTCCTGCTGCTGCTGTTTCTCTAACCATTTATTTCTGAAGGTGTCCCTTTCTGCTGCTGTTGCTTTTCGAACAATTCATTATCTGAAGGTGTCTTGTCCTGCTGCTGTTGCTCTTCGAACTATTTATTGCCTGAAGGTGTCCCCTTCTGCTGCTGATACTTCTCGAACTAATCATTATCTGAAGGTGTCTCCTCCTGCTGTGGATTCTCCTCGAACCATTCATTATCTGTAGTGTTAATTTTATATTGAACGTCGAATTGTGTGGCTGCTGCAATTGTTTATCTGATATTATAGGTAGAATCGTGTGGCTATCGCCAGTGCTAATCGTGTACGTCGTCGAATACCGTAAATACAGTCGGTATTAATCTTATCTTATAAGTCATATCGTTTTGCTACAGCCAGTATAATCATGTACGTCGAATCGTTAGCTGGATTTGGATGTATATGATTTTGAAACTTCAGATTCATTATTTTCAATTGTTTGGCTTATAGTTTTTATGTATCAAACTTTTCGGTCTTAGTGTCACTGATGAGGAATGAATTTCCGAAATGTGCACATCTGGCACATCAAAATTTAACTGGTATTTGTATTATATAATGGCTACTACCAGTGTTAATCTTGTACGTCGAATCGTGTGGCTAGTACCAGTGTTAACTTTATAGTGTACGTCGAATCGTGTGGCTACTGCAAGTGTTGATTTTATCTTGTAGGTCTAATCGTGTGGCTATTGCCAGTGTTTAGTTTATATTGTACGTCATATCGTTTGGCTTCTGCCAGTATTAATCCTGTATGTCGAATCGTGTGGCTACTACCAGTGTTTACTTTATAATGTACGTCGATTTGTGTGGCTACTCCCAGTGTTAATCTTGTCTTGCACGTGTGTTGTACTGCCAGTGTGAATCTTGTATGTCGAATCGTTTGGCTACTTCTAGTTATAATCCTATCTTGTACATGGAATCGGGTAGCTACTGTCAGTGTTAATCTTATCTTATACGTGATATCGTTTGGCTACTGCCAGTAATAATCTTGTACGTCGAATTGTGTGGCTACTACCAGTGTTAATCTTATCTTGTACTTCTAATCATGTGGCTACTGTCAGTGTTAATCTTGTACGTCAAATCGTATGGCTACTGCCAGTGATAATCTTGTACGTCAAATCGTGTGGCTACTGCCAGTGATAATCTTGTAGGTCAAATCATATGGCTACTGCCAGTGTTAATCTTGTTCGTCAAATCATGTGGCTACTGCCAGTGTTAATCTTGTTCGTCAAATCGTGTGGCTACTGCCAATGTTAATCTTGTACGTCAAATCGTGTGGCTACTGCCAATGTTAATCTTGTACGTCAAATCGTGTGGCTACTGCCAGTGAAAATCGTGTACGTTGTGTAGTATGAAGGTTGTATTGTTCTACTTGCAGTTTTATCTTGTCTTGTAAATTGCAATGTATGTTTACTGCGAGTGTCGTTATGTTGTATCGCGTGGCTACTGTCAGTGTTAATCTTGTACGTCGTGTTAATGTTGCAATATTAACATAAACGAATTAAAATAGAAAATAAAAATAAACATAAAATGGTTTTAGAACTACATTTGCCTTTGGTAAAATGGAAATCACTTGCAATGAAGACGATAGTACATCAATTGGTGCCTGCTCACGGTCTCCAGTTTGCAATGATGAACGAATGGATATCACAACAAACAAAGCAGACGATAACACATCAATTGGCGCCTTCTCACGATCTCCAGTGGATAATGATGAACGAATGGCTACCACAGCAAACAAACAAGACGATAACACATCATCACGATTTCCAGTTGGCATTGATGAACGAATGGATATCACAACAAACAAACAAGACGATAACACATCAATTGGCGCCTGCTCACGATCTACAGCGGGCAATGATGAACGATGTACTAGAAGCAAGTCACCATGAACTTTTTTTATTTGGATGTTAGGGTAAACTTTATTGACAAAACGACCATACATCTAAAGCATACTTTATTAAAGGTAACACGAAATATCTTAAAATTGCACTTGTCTTTTTTCTTTTGAGATGTAACACCAAAATAATCAAATTCAATGACATTTTGATAGTAAAATAGCTTACAAAAAAAAAAAATAATAAAAAATCAATAATTATCCTATTGTCCAGCCATATTGGATGCCATCTTGAATTTTATAAAATGCTAAAATGCTCAAGGATTACAGTGTGTCATCAACTTGGTTCAAGATCAGAAACTATATTATACTTATTTATGCCAAAACTAATTGTACCAAAAATGAAGTTCTTTCCAGTCATAGGGGAGTTCTTTAGTTTTTCGTTATTAATTTTAAACAGGAAAAACTTGACCTTCCTTACTTGTATTGGATTTCAAAACTTCACAAAAATCCATAAAGGAAGGATATTTAGCAGGTTCCTCTAAATACACTACTAAATAATTATCAGTAATTCTAAAACAAATTTTGACAGTCGTCAAAGATGGCCTTCAGACTTATTCAGAAATAGTCTGTTCTACATCTGACATCATCCAAATGTGGATCCTCAAACATTCTAAAGAACTACTTAACTATCTTGTTTCGAATACTCGATAATTAGTAAAAAGGATAAACACTTTTGATTTTTCTACCCTTTACACCACTATCCCTCATCTAAATTGAAAGAACATCTAAAGCAAATCATTCACTTGTCATTCTTTAACAAAAACGGTAAACCTTGTCAAATCTGGAGAGAAGACTCGCTAAATCTTTCAACTCCACATCGATATATAGATGACGTTCTACCTCTAAACAATCCCAAATTTAGAAAATATGTGAATGCCATCTATCCAAGTGAGCTTAAAATAATGAAAGACACGACAGATTATTCATGTTCTGCTTCAAATTTGGACTTATACCTCAATTATGACACCCACGAAAGGTTACATCTGAAGCTATACGACAAACGTGATGACTTCAATTTTCAACTTCTCCTGTGTACAGTGTATATGTTTCACAGTTAATACGCTTGTTCCCACTTCGGGGACTTTCTACAACGAAAAAAACTGCTTACAATTAAACTTTTGACTCAAGAATATTGCAAGCCTAGGCTAATCAAGGCTCTTAAAAATTTTAAGGCCAACATCACAATATTGTTGATGAGTATTGAGCCGCTGTATTCAAACTTATACTGTATATATGTGACTTACCATAGTTTCCTGTTCCATTTATTCTTAAATTTGACTTTGCACTTGATGCGCATCGCTAGCTGGACAGAAGGTGCTTACACCTGAGCACCGGCCCCGGCCTTTCTTCCTTAATGGAAGTTCACCTGTATAACTAAATTGGCCAATTTTTACTTTAAATTTTTTTTTGGGGGGGGGGGGGGATTGTGATTTGTACATGACTGGTACATGTTTGTGTTTTACATATATATAAACACTATGCCAAAAATAAATAAATAAAAAATCTATATACACAAAGACACATTCTCATAATTGATATATTTAGGGCCTAGTAACTTTCAAATTAACAAAATAGCGATAAATTCAGCAAGAGCTTTCAGTGAAAGCTAGACCTCCAAGAACCATGAAAGGGTCATAACTTCTTTAAAAATCAATAAATTGGAACTTGTTTGCGATATGCATAACTACACTCTCCAATGATCATTACTTTAAAGTTTCATGACAATTCAATGGTCGGTTTAGGAAAACTGTTACGAACATAAAAGTGTGACGAGCGAACGGACAAAATGAAGGACGGAAGGATTACTAAATACCCTTCATCGGTTTCTCAACAGGGGATAACAACTGTTGAAAATTCCATTCAATAAATTAGTTTTTATTCAAACAGCTAATTTACAAACGCACATTGTTATGTCATGGCAGACATCTTGGACGCCATCTTGAATTTAACAAAAAGCTCAGGGTGACAGAGTGGCATCAACTGAATTTTAAAACAGGACCAGATAATCTGTATATATATATATATATATATATATATATATATATATATATATATATATATATATATATGTATGCAGAGAAAAAAGCTATAGACCAATACTTAAGTTTCAGCTCAACCTCTGTCGGACTAAAACTAAGACCTAAAAAGAATTAACATGGGTTTTCTTTAATTTGACTTAGCGGCCTACTTATTGATCAAACACAGCCCATATACAAACTTATTACAGCTTTAATCAAGAGGATCATTCTGAGCAACTAGAATTGACACCTTGAGAATGTTAACAAGGTTTCTTTTATTTGACCTAGTGACCTACTTATTGACTTAACGTGGTCCAAATACAAACTTATTCTTAGTTTTTATCAAGATGTTCGGTAAAATTGTTGCTTCAAGAGTGTAAAAAATGTTTATTTCTAAAATTTGACCTTGTGACCTACTGATTAATCTAACATTAACTATATAAGGACATGACCTAGCTATTGTAAAGAGGATCATTCTGGGCGAGATTGATAAAGATTGTACTGAAATTGTGTCTTCAAGAGTGTTAAATTTGACCTAATGACCTAATAACTGATCCAACATTTTCAATTTAGAAACAACTTTTTTTAGCTTTTAACAAGATGGTCATTCTAATCAAGTTTAAACAAGATTGGTTTGTAATTAGTGCCTCAAGTTTATATGGTGTTTTTCTATAATTTGAACTAGTGACCTACGTTTTGATTCAACAAAGCCCATATAAGAACTCAGGCTTGTTTTTATAAAGACATTCATTCTGAGCAAGTTTCATAAAGAAAAGGCTAAAATAGTGACTGACCTCAAGGGTGTTAACAATGTTTTTCTATAATTTAACCTACTAATTAAACCAACATGGCCCATATACAAACTTTGGCCAGCTTTTTGTCAAGAGGATAGTATTAAGGAAGTTTGATAAAGATTGGGCTAGAATTGTGGCTTTAACGGTGTTAACAATGTTTTTCTATAATTTGATATATTTACCTATTTATTGACCCAACATGGCCCAAGTAGGACCTTATCCTAGCTTTTGTCAAGAGGATCATTCTAAGCATGTTTGATGAATATTTGGCTGAAATTGTTGTTTCAAAAGCGATAACACTGTTTTTTGTACTGAACATAACCCAAATACAAACTTGTCCCAGCTTTTGCTAAGATGGTCATTCTGAGCATGTTTTATGAAGATCAACAGTGTTACTGTTTTCTATGATTCGACTCAGTGATCTACTTATTAACCCAACATGGTCCACATATGGAATTAGGTTAAATTTTTGGACTGAAATTATAACCCCAACAGTGGCCCATATACAAAATTGAGCTACAAAAGGATACCCTTGGGCAAGTTTCATGTGGATTGGATAAAAATTGTGGCTCCTATCAAACGTTAATGCATGACAGATGATGAATGACGGATGTTGCATGACGGACATAGACTTATCACAATAGCTCACTTAAGCACTTTATGCTCAGGTGTACTAAAATGCAATTATTTAACAGTTTTCAACAAAGCTCAATATTCACAATACAACAAAAAAATGAAATCATTATGAAGGGTTAACTTGGGACTTTTAGACTGAGACACGAGCAAGGCCATTGTCAGTGACAAATAAGAAAAATTGCTAAAAATGAAAACGTCTTAATCCTGAAAACTATGCAAAAAATAGCTTTCAAGAAACCTGCCTAAAATTCCCGTTTAAGCTATTATCCCATTGATTTACAAAGATTGAATCACTGATGCTATTATTGTCCTACCGATTTACAAAGATTGAATTACTAATGCTATTATTGTCCTATTGATTTACAAGGATTGAATTACTGATGCTACTGTCCTATTGATTTACAAGGATTGAATAACTGATGCTATTATCGTTCAAATGATTTAAAAAGATTTATTCACTAATCCTATTGATTTACAAAGATTGAATAACTGATGCTATTGTTCTGTTGATTTACAACGATTGGATCACTGATGCTGTTGTTCAAATGATTTACAAAAATTGAATCACTGATGCTATTATTGTTCCATTGATTTACAAAGATTGAATCACTGATGCTATTATTGTTCCATTGATTTACAAAGATTGAATCACTGATGCTATTATTGTTCCATTGATTTACAAAAATTGAATCACTGATGCTATTATTGTTCTATTGATATACAAAGATTGAATCACTGATGCTATTATTGTTCTATTGATTCACAAAGATTAAATCACTGATGCTATTATTGTCCCTTTGATTTACATTGATTGAATAACTGATGCTATTGTTCTATTTATTTACAAAGATTGAATCACTGATGCTATTATTGTTCTGTTGATTTACAAAGATTGAATTACTGATGCTATTATTGTCCTACTGATTTACAAAGATTGAATTACTGATGCTATTACTGTTCTATTGATTCACAAAGATTGAATCACTGATGCTATTATTGTCCCATTGATTTACATTGATTGAATTACTGATGCTACTGTTCTAATTATTTACAAAGATTGAATCACTGATGCTATTATTGTTCTGTTGATTTACAAAGATTGAATTACTGATGCTATTATTGTCCTACTGATTTACAAAGATTGAATTACTGATGCTATTACTGTTCTATTGATTTACAAAGATTGAATCACTGATGCTACTGTTCTATTGATTTACAAAGATTGATTCACTGATGGTATTACTGTTCTATTGATTTACAAAGATTGAATCACTGATGCTATTATTCTATTGATTTACAAACATTGAATCACTGATACTATTGTTGTATTGATTTACAAAGATTGAACCACTGATGCTATTATTGTTCTATTGATTTACAAAGATTGAATCACTGATGCTATTGTTCTATTGATTTACAAAGATTGAATTACGATCCTATTGTTCTATTGATTTACAAAGATTGAATTACTGATGCTACTGTTCTATTGATTTACAAAGATTGAATCACTGATGCTACTGCTCTATTGATTTACAAACATTGAATCACTGATACTATTGTTGTATTGATTTACAAAGATTGAACCACTGATGCTATTAATGTTCCCATTGATTTACAAAGATTGAATCACTGATGCTATTATTGTTCTATTGATTCACAAAGATTGAATCACTGATGCTATTATTGTCCCATTGATTTACAAAGATTGAATCACTGATGCTATTATTGTTCTATTGATTCACAAAGATTGAATCACTGATGCTATTATTGTCCCATTGATTTACAAAGATTGAATCACTGATGCTATTATTGTTCCATTGATTTACATTGATTGAATTACTGATGCTACTGTTCTATTTATTTACAAAGATTGAATCACTGATGCTTTTATTTTTTTGTTGATTTACAAAGATTGAATTACTGATGCTATTATTGTCCTACTGATTTACAAACATTGAATTACTGATGCTATGACTTTTCTATTGATTCACTAAGATTGAATCACTGATGCTATTATTGTCCCATTGATTTACATTGATTGAATTACTAATGCTACTGTTCTATTTATTTACAAAGATTGAATCACTGATGCTATTATTGTTCTGTTGATTCACAAAGATTGAATCACTGATGCTATTGTTTTATTGATTTACAAAGATTGAATTACTGATGTTATTACTGTTCTATTGATTTACAAAGATTGAATCACTGATGCTATTATTGTCCCATTGATTTACAAAGATTGAATCACTGATGCTATTATTGTTCCATTGATTTACATTGATTGAATTACTGATGATACTGTTATATTGATTAACAAAGATTGAATCAGTGATGCTATTATTGTACCATTGATTTACAAAGATTGAATAACTGATGCTATTACTGTTCTATTGATTTACAAAGATTGAATCACTGATGCTATTGTGCTATTGATTTACAAAGATTGAATTACTGATGCTACTGTTCTATTTATTTACAAAGATTGAATCACTGATGCTATTATTGTCCCATTGATTTACAAAGATTGAATCACTGATGCTATTGTTTTCTTGATTTACAAAGATTGAATTACGATCCTATTGTACTATTGATTTACAAAGATTGAATAACTGATGCTATTATTGTTCTATTGATTTACAAAGATTGAATTACTGATGCTACTGTTCTATTGATTTACAAAGATTGAATCACTGATGCTACTGTTCTATTGATTTTCAAAGATTGAATCACTGATGCTATTATTGTTCTATTGATTCACAAAGATTGAATCACTGATACTATTATTGTCCCATTGATTTACATTGATTGAATTACTAATGCTACTGTTCTATTGATTTACAAAGATTGAATCAATGATGCTATTATTGTTTTGTTGATTTACAAGGATTGAATTACTGATGCTATTATTGTCCTACTGATTTACAAAGATTGAATTACTGATGCTATGACTTTTCTATTGATTCACAAAGATTGAATCACTGATGCTATTATTGTCCCATTGATTTACATTGATTGAATTACTAATGCTACTGTTCTATTTATTTACAAAGATTGAATCACTGATGCTATTATTGTTCTGTTGATTTACAAAGATTGAATTACTGATGCTATTACTGTTCTATTGATTTACAAAGATTGAATCACTGATGCTATTATTGTCCCATTGATTTACAAAGATTGAATCACTGATGCTATTATTGTCCCATTGATTTACATTGATTGAATTACTGATGCTACTGTTATATTGATTAACAAAGATTGAATCACTGATGCTATTATTGTTCTGTTGATTTACAAAGATTGAATTACGATCCTATTGTTCTATTGATTTACAAAGATTGAATCACTGATGCTATTATTGTTCTATGGTTGACAAAGATTGAATCACTGATGCTATTATTTTCCCATTGATTTACATTGATTGAATTACTGATGATACTCTTATATTGATTAACAAAGATTGAATCACTGATGCTATTATTGTCCCATTGATTTACAAAGATTGAATAACTGATGCTATTATTGTTCTGTTGATTTACAAAGATTGAATTACTGATGCTATTATTGTCCTACTGATTTACAAAGATTGAATTACTGATGCTATTACTGTTCTATTGATTTACAAAGATTGAATCACTGATGCTACTGTTCTATTGATTTACAAAGATTGAATCACTGATGGTATTACTGTTCTATTGATTTACAAAGATTGAATCACTGATACTATTGTTGTATTGATTTACAAAGATTGAACCACTGATGCTATTATTGTTCTATTGATTTACAAAGATTGAATCACTGATACTATTGATTTGCAAAGATTGAATCACTGATGCTATTATTGTTCTATTGATTCACAAAGATTGAATCACTGATGCTACTGTTCTATTGATTTACAAAGATTGAATCACTGATGGTATTACTGTTCTATTGATTTACAAAGATTGAATTACGATCCTATTGTTCTATTGATTTACAAAGATTGAATCACTGATACTATTGTTGTATTGATTTACAAAGATTGAATTACTGATGCTATTATTGTTCTATTGATTTACAAAAATTGAATCACTGATGCTATTATTCTATTGATTTACAAAGATTGAATTACGATCCTATTGTTCTATTGATTCACAAAAATTGAATCACTGATGCTATTATTGTCCCATTGATTTACATTGATTGAATTACTGATGCTACTGTTCTATTGATTTACAAAGATTGAATTACTGATGCTATTATTGTCCTACTGATTTACAAAGATTGAATTACTGATGCTATTACTGTTCTATTGATTTACAAAGATTGAATCACTGATGCAACTGTTCTATTGATTTACAAAGATTGAATCACTGATGCTACTGTTCTATTGATTTTCAAAGATTGAATCACTGATGCTATTATTGTTCTATTGATTCACAAAGATTGAATCACTGATGCTATTATTGTCCCTTTGATTTACATTGATTGAATAACTGATGCTACTGTTCTATTGATTTACAAAGATTGAATCAATGATGCTATTATTGTTTTGTTGATTTACAAGGATTGAATTACTGATGCTATTATTGTCCTACTGATTTACAAAGATTGAATTACTGATGCTATGACGTTTCTATTGATTCACAAAGATTGAATCACTGATGCTATTATTGTCCCATTGATTTACATTGATTGAATTACTAATGCTACTGTTCTATTTATTTACAAAGATTGAATCACTGATGCTATTATTGTTCTGTTGATTTACAAAGATTGAATTACTGATGCTATTACTGTTCTATTGATTTACAAAGATTGAATCACTGATGCTATTATTGTCCCATTGATTTACAAAGATTGAATCACTGATGCTATTATTGTCCCATTGATTTACATTGATTGAATTACTGATGCTACTGTTATATTGATTAACAAAGATTTAATCACTGATGCTATTATTGTTCTGTTGATTTACAAAGATTGAATTACGATCCTATTGTTCTATTGATTTACAAAGATTGAATAACTGATGTTATTATTGTTCTATTGATTTACAAAGATTGAATCACTGATGCTATTATTGTTCTATGGTTGACAAAGATTGAATCACTGATGCTATTATTTTCCCATTGATTTACATTGATTGAATTACTGATGATGCTCTTATATTGATTAACAAAGATTGAATCACTGATGCTATTATTGTCCCATTGATTTACAAAGATTGAATAACTGATGCTATTATTGTTCTGTTGATTTACAAAGATTGAATTACTGATGCTATTATTGTCCTACTGATTTACAAAGATTGAATTACTGATGCTATTACTGTTCTATTGATTTACAAAGATTGAATCACTGATGCTACTGTTCTATTGATTTACAAAGATTGAATCACTGATGGTATTACTGTTCTATTGATTTACAAAGATTGAATCACTGATACTATTGTTGTATTGATTTACAAAGATTGAACCACTGATGCTATTATTGTTCTATTGATTTACAAAGATTGAATCACTGATACTATTGATTTGCAAAGATTGAATCACTGATGCTACTGTTCTATTGATTTACAAAGATTGAATCACTGATGGTATTACTGTTCTATTGATTTACAAAGATTGAATTACGATCCTATTGTTCTATTGATTTACAAAGATTGAATCACTGATACTATTGTTGTATTGATTTACAAAGATTCAACCACTGATGCTATTATTGTTCTATTGATTTACAAAAATTGAATCACTGATGCTATTATTCTATTGATTTACAAAGATTGAATTACGGTCCTATTGTTCTATTGATTTACAAAGATTGAATCACTGATGCTATTATTGTCCCATTGATTTACATTGATTGAATTACTGATGCTACTGTTCCATTGATTTACAAAGATTGAATTACTGATGCTATTATTGTCCTACTGATTTACAAAGATTGAATTACTGATGCTATTACTGTTCTATTGATTTACAAAGATTGAATCACTGATGCTATTATTGTCCCATTGATTCACAAAGATTGAATTACTGATGCTATTATTGTCCCATTGATTTACATTGATTGAATTACTTATGCTACTGTTATATTTATTTACAAAGATTGAATCACTGATGCTATTATTGTTCTGTTGATTTACAAAGATTGAATTACTGATGCTATTATTGTCCTACTGATTTACAAAGATTGAATTACTGATGCTATAACTGTTCTATTGATTTATAAAGATTGAATCACTGATGCTATTGTTTTCTTGATTTACAAAGATTGAATCACTGATGCTATTATTGTCCCATTGATTTACATTGATTGAATTACTGATGCTACTGTTATATTGATTAACAAAGATTGAATCAGTGATGCTATTATTGTTCTGTTGATTTACAAAGATTGAATAACTGATGCTATTACTGTTCTATTGATTTACAAAGATTGAATCACTGATGCTATTGTTCTACTGATTTACAAAGATTGAATTACTGATGCTACTGTTCTATTTATTTACAAAGATTGAATCACTGATGCTATTATTGTCCCATTGATTTACAAAGATTGAATCACTGATGCTATTATTGTCCCATTGATTTACAAAGATTAAATTACGATCCTATAGTTCTATTGATTTACAAAGATTGAATAACTGATGCTATTATTGTTCTATTAATTTACAAAGATTGAATTACTGATGCTACTGTTCTATTGATTTACAAAGATTGAATCACTGATGCTACTGTTCTATTGATTTACAAAGATTGAATCACTGATGCTATTATTGTTCTATTGATTTACAAAGATTGAATCACTGATGCTATTATTGTCTCATTGATTTACTTTGATTGAATTACTGATGCTACTGTACTATTTATTTACAAAGATTGAATCACTGATGCTATTATTGTTTTGTTGGTTTACAAGGATTGAATTACTGATGCTATTATTGTCCTACTGATTTACAAAGATTGAATTACTGAGGCTATGACTTTTCTATTGATTCACAAAGATTGAATCACTAATGCTATTATTGTCCTATTGATTTACAAAGATTGAATCACTGATGCTACTGTTCTATTTATTTACAAAGATTGAATCACTGATGCTATTATTGTTCTGTTGATTTACAAAGATTGAATTCCTGATGCTATTATTGTCCTAATGATTTACAAAGATTGAATTACTAATGCTACTGTTCTATTTATTTACAAAGATTGAATCACCGATGCTATTATTGTTCTGTTGATTTACAAAGATTGAATCACTGATGCTATTATTGTCCTACTGATTTACAAAGATTGAATTACTGATGCTATTACGGTTCTACTGATTTACAAAGATTGAATCACTGATGCTATTGTTCTATTGATTTACAAAGATTGAATCACTGATGCTATTATTGTTCTATTGATTCACTAAGATTGAATCACTGATGCTATTATTGTCCCATTGATTTACAAAGATTGAATTACTAATGCTACTGTTCTATTTATTTACAAAGATTGAATCACTGATGCTATTATTGTTCTGTTGATTTACAAAGATTGAATCACTGATGCTATTATTGTCCTACTGATTTACAAAGATTGAATCACTGATGCTATTATTGTCCCATTGATTTACATTGATTGAATTAGTGATGCTACTGTTATATTGATTAACAAAGATTGAATCACTGATGCTATTATTGTTCTGTTGATTTACAAAGATTGAATTACGATCCTATTGTTCTATTGATTTACAAAGATTGAATTACGATCCTATTATTCTATTGATTTACAAACATTGAATCACTGATACTATTGTTGTATTGATTTACAAAGATTGAACCACTGATGCTATTATTGTTGTATTGATTTACAAAGATTGAATCACTGATGCTATTGTTCTATTGATTTACAAAGATTGAATTACGATCCTATTGTTCTATTGATTCACAAAGATTGAATTACTGATGCTATTGTTCTATTGATTTACAAAGATTAAATCACTGATACTATTGTTGTATTGATTTACAAAGATTGAATCACTGATGCTATTATTGTTCTATTGATTCACAAAGATTGAATCACTGATGCTATTATTGTCCCATTGATTTACAAAGATTAAATCACTAATGCTATTATTGTTCCATTGATTTACATTGATTGAATTACTGATGCTACTGTTCTATTTATTTACAAAGATTGAATCACTGATGCTTTTATTGCTTTGTTGATTTACAAAGATTGAATTACTGATGCTATTATTGTCCTACTGATTTACAAACATTGAATTACTGATGCTATGACTTTTCTATTGATTCACAAAGATTGAATCACTGATGCTATTATTGTCCCATTGATTTACATTGATTGAATTACTAATGCTACTGTTCTATTTATTTACAAAGATTGAATCACTGATGCTATTATTGTTCTGTTGATTTACAAAGATTGAATTACTGATGCTATTATTGTCCTACTGATTTACATAGATTGAATTACTGATGTTGTTACTGTTCTATTGATTTACAAAGATTGAATCACTGATGCTATTATTGTCCCATTGATTTACAAAGATTGAATTACTGATGCTATTATTGTTCCATTGATTTACATTGATTGAATTACTGATGATACTGTTATATTGATTAACAAAGATTGAATCACTGATGCTAATATTGTTCTGTTGATTTACAAAGATTAAATCACTGATGCTATTGTTCTATTGATTTACAAAGATTGAATTACTGATGCTACTGTTCTATTTATTTACAAAGATTGAATCACTGATGCTATTATTGTCCCATTGATTTACAAAGATTGAATCACTGATGCTATTGTTTTCTTGATTTACAAAGATTAAATTACGATCCTATTGTTCTATTGATTTACAAAGATTGAATAACTGATGCTATTATTGTTCTATTGATTTACAAAGATTGAATTACTGATGCTACTGTTGTATTGATTTACAAAGATTGAATCACTGATGCTACTGTTCTATTGATTTACAAAGATTGAATTACGATCCTATTGTTCTATTGATTTACAAAGATTGAATTGCTGATGCTACTGTTCTATTGATTTACAAAGATTGAATCACTGATGCTACTGCTCTATTGATTTACAAACATTGAATCACTGATACTATTGTTGTATTGATTTACAAAGATTGAACCACTGATGCTATTATTGTCCCATTGATTTACAAAGATTGAATCACTGATGCTATTATTGTCCTATTGATTTACATTGATTGAATTACTGATGCTACTGTTATATTGATTAACAAAGATTTAATCACTGATGCTATTATTGTTCTGTTGATTTACAAAGATTGAATTACGATCCTATTGTTCTATTGATTTACAAAGATTGAATAACTGATGTTATTATTGTTCTATTGATTTACAAAGATTGAATCACTGATGCTATTATTGTTCTATGGTTGACAAAGACTGAATCACTGATGCTCTTATTTTCCCATTGATTTACATTGATTGAATTACTGATGATACTCTTATATTGATTAACATAGATTGAATCACTGATGCTATTATTGTCCCATTGATTTACAAAGATTGAATAACTGATGCTATTATTGTTCTGTTGATTTACAAAGATTGAATTACTGATGCTATTATTGTCCTACTGATTTACAAAGATTGAATTACTGATGCTATTACTGTTCTATTGATTTACAAAGATTGAATCACTGATGCTACTGTTCTATTGATTAACAAAGATTGAATCACTGATGGTATTACTGTTCTATTGATTTACAAAGATTGAATCACTGATACTATTGTTGTATTGATTTACACAGATTGAACCACTGATGCTATTATTGTTCTATTGATTTACAAAGATTGAATCACTGATACTATTGATTTGCAAAGATTGAATCACTGATGCTATTATTGTTCTATTGATTCACAAAGATTGAATCACTGATGCTACTGTTCTATTGATTTACAAAGATTGAATCACTGATGGTATTACTGTTCTATTGATTTACAAAGATTGAATTACGATCCTATTGTTCTATTGATTTACAAAGATTGAATCACTGATACTATTGTTGTATTGATTTACAAAGATTGAACCACTGATGCTATTATTGTTCTATTGATTTACAAAAATTGAATCACTGATGCTATTATTCTATTGATTTACAAAGATTGAATTACGGTCCTATTGTTCTATTGATTTACAAAGATTGAATCACTGATGCTATTATTGTCCCATTGATTTACATTGATTGAATTACTGATGCTACTGTTCTATTGATTTACAAAGATTGAATTACTGATGCTATTATTGTCCTACTGATTTACAAAGATTGAATTACTGACGCTATTACTGTTCTATTGATTTACAAAGATTGAATCACTGATGCTATTATTGTCCCATTGATTCACAAAGATTGAATTACTGATGCTATTATTGTCCCATTGATTTACATTGATTGAATTACTTATGCTACTGTTATATTTATTTACAAAGATTGAATCACTGATGCTATTATTGTTCTGTTGATTTACAAAGATTGAATTACTGATGCTATTATTGTCCTACTGATTTACAAAGATTGAATTACTGATACTATAACTGTTCTATTGATTTATAAAGATTGAATCACTGATGCTATTGTTTTCTTGATTTACAAAGATTGAATCACTGATGCTATTATTGTCCCATTGATTTACATTGATTGAATTACGGATGCTACTGTTATATTGATTAACAAAGATTGAATCAGTGATGCTATTATTGTTCTGTTGATTTACAAAGATTGAATAACTGATGCTATTACTGTTCTATTGATTTACAAAGATTGAATCACTGATGCTATTGTTCTACTGATTTACAAAGATTGAATTACTGATGCTACTGTTCTATTTATTTACAAAGATTGAATCACTGATGCTATTATTGTCCCATTGATTTACAAAGATTGAATCACTGATGCTATTGTTTTCTTGATTTACAAGGATTAAATTACGATCCTATAGTTCTATTGATTTACAAAGATTGAATAACTGATGCTATTATTGTTCTATTAATTTACAAAGATTGAATTACTGATGCTACGGTTCTATTGATTTACAAAGATTGAATCACTGATGCTACTGTTCTATTGATTTACAAAGATTGAATCACTGATGCTACTGTTCTATTGATTTACAAAGATTGAATCACTGATGCTATTATTGTTCTATTTATTTACAAAGATTGAATCACTGATGCTATTATTGTTTTGTTGGTTTACAAGGATTGAATTACTGATGCTATTATTGTCCTACTGATTTACAAAAATTGAATTACTGAGGCTATGACTTTTCTATTGATTCACAAAGATTGAATCACTAATGCTATTATTGTCCTATTGATTTACAAAGATTGAATCACTGATGCTACTGTTCTATTTATTTACAAAGATTGAATCACTGATGCTATTATTGTTCTGTTGATTTACAAAGATTGAATTCCTGATGCTATTATTGTCCTAATGATTTACAAAGATTGAATTACTAATGCTACTGTTCTATTTATTTACAAAGATTGAATCACCGATGCTATTATTATTCTGTTGATTTACAAAGATTGAATCACTGATGCTATTATTGTCCTACTGATTTACAAAGATTGAATTACTGATGCTATTACTGTTCTACTGATTTACAAAGATTGAATCACTGATGCTATTGTTTTATTGATTTACAAAGATTGAATCACTGATGCTATTATTGTTCTATTGATTCACTAAGATTGAATCACTGATGCTATTATTGTCCCATTGATTTACAAAGATTGAATTACTAATGCTACTGTTCTATTTATTTACAAAGATTGAATCACTGATGCTATTATTGTTCTGTTGATTTACAAAGATTGAATCACTGATGCTATTATTGTCCTACTGATTTACAAAGATTGAATCACTGATGCTATTATTGTCCCATTGATTTACATTGATTGAATTAGTGATGCTACTGTTATATTGATTAACAAAGATTGAATCACTGATGCTATTATTGTTCTGTTGATTTACAAAGATTGAATTACGATCCTATTGTTCTATTGATTTACAAAGATTGAATTACGATCCTATTATTCTATTGATTTACAAACATTGAATCACTGATACTATTGTTGTATTGATTTACAAAGATTGAACCACTGATGCTATTATTGTTGTATTGATTTACAAAGATTGAATCACTGATGCTATTGTTCTATTGATTTACAAAGATTGAATTACGATCCTATTGTTCTATTGATTCACAAAGATTGAATTACTGATGCTATTGTTCTATTGATTTACAAAGATTGAATCACTGATACTATTGTTGTATTGATTTACAAGGATTGAATCACTGATGCTATTATTGTTCTATTGATTCACAAAGATTGAATCACTGATGCTATTATTGTCCCATTGATTTACAAAGATTAAATCACTAATGCTATTATTGTTCCATTGATTTACATTGATTGAATTACTAATGCTACTGTTCTATTTATTTACAAAGATTGAATCACTGATGCTATTATTGTTTTGTTGGTTTACAAGGATTGAATTACTGATGCTATTATTGTCCTACTGATTTACAAAAATTGAATTACTGAGGCTATGACTTTTCTATTGATTCACAAAGATTGAATCACTAATGCTATTATTGTCCTATTGATTTACAAAGATTGAATCACTGATGCTACTGTTCTATTTATTTACAAAGATTGAATCACTGATGCTATTATTGTTCTGTTGATTTACAAAGATTGAATTCCTGATGCTATTATTGTCCTAATGATTTACAAAGATTGAATTACTAATGCTACTGTTCTATTTATTTACAAAGATTGAATCACCGATGCTATTATTATTCTGTTGATTTACAAAGATTGAATCACTGATGCTATTATTGTCCTACTGATTTACAAAGATTGAATTACTGATGCTATTACTGTTCTACTGATTTACAAAGATTGAATCACTGATGCTATTGTTCTATTGATTTACAAAGATTGAATCACTGATGCTATTATTGTTCTATTGATTCACTAAGATTGAATCACTGATGCTATTATTGTCCCATTGATTTACAAAGATTGAATTACTAATGCTACTGTTCTATTTATTTACAAAGATTGAATCACTGATGCTATTATTGTTCTGTTGATTTACAAAGATTGAATCACTGATGCTATTATTGTCCTACTGATTTACAAAGATTGAATCACTGATGCTATTATTGTCCCATTGATTTACATTGATTGAATTAGTGATGCTACTGTTATATTGATTAACAAAGATTGAATCACTGATGCTATTATTGTTCTGTTGATTTACAAAGATTGAATTACGATCCTATTGTTCTATTGATTTACAAAGATTGAATTACGATCCTATTATTCTATTGATTTACAAACATTGAATCACTGATACTATTGTTGTATTGATTTACAAAGATTGAACCACTGATGCTATTATTGTTGTATTGATTTACAAAGATTGAATCACTGATGCTATTGTTCTATTGATTTACAAAGATTGAATTACGATCCTATTGTTCTATTGATTTACAAAGATTGAATTACTGATGCTATTGTTCTATTGATTTACAAAGATTGAATCACTGATACTATTGTTGTATTGATTTACAAGGATTGAATCACTGATGCTATTATTGTTCTATTGATTCACAAAGATTGAATCACTGATGCTATTATTGTCCCATTGATTTACAAAGATTAAATCACTAATGCTATTATTGTTCCATTGATTTACATTGATTGAATTACTGATGCTACTGTTCTATTTATTTACAAAGATTGAATCACTGATGCTTTTATTGTTTTGTTGATTTACAAAGATTGAATTACTGATGCTATTATTGTCCTACTGATTTACAAACATTGAATTACTGATGCTATGACTTTTCTATTGATTCACAAAGATTGAATCACTGATGCTATTATTGTCCCATTGATTTACATTGATTGAATTACTAATGCTACTGTTCTATTTATTTACAAAGATTGAATCACTGATGCTATTATTGTTCTGTTGATTTACAAAGATTGAATTACTGATGCTATTATTGTCCTACTGATTTACATAGATTGAATTACTGATGTTGTTACTGTTCTATTGATTTACAAAGATTGAATCACTGATGCTATTATTGTCCCATTGATTTACAAAGATTGAATTACTGATGCTATTATTGTTCCATTGATTTACATTGATTGAATTACTGATGATACTGTTATATTGATTAACAAAGATTGAATCACTGATGCTAATATTGTTCTGTTGATTTACAAAGATTAAATCACTGATGCTATTGTTCTATTGATTTACAAAGATTGAATTACTGATGCTACTGTTCTATTTATTTACAAAGATTGAATCACTGATGCTATTATTGTCCCATTGATTTACAAAGATTGAATCACTGATGCTATTATTGTCCCATTGATTTACAAAGATTGAATAACTGATGCTATTATTGTTCTATTGATTTACAAAGATTAAATTACTGATGCTACTGTTGTATTGATTTACAAAGATTGAATCACTGATGCTACTGTTCTATTGATTTACAAAGATTGAATTACGATCCTATTGTTCTATTGATTTACAAAGATTGAATTACTGATGCTACTGTTCTATTGATTTACAAAGATTGAATCACTGATGCTACTGCTCTATTGATTTACAAACATTGAATCACTGATACTATTGTTGTATTGATTTACAAAGATTGAACCACTGATGCTATTATTGTCCCATTGATTTACAAAGATTGAATCACTGATGCTATTATTGTTCTATTGATTCACAAAGATTGAATCACTGATGCTATTATTGTCCCATTGATTTACATTGATTGAATTACTAATGCTACTGTTCTATTTATTTACAAAGATTGAATCACTGATGCTATTATTGTTCTGTTGATTTACAAAGATTGAATTACTGATGCTATTATTGTCCTACTGATTTACATAGATTGAATTACTGATGTTGTTACTGTTCTATTGATTTACAAAGATTGAATCACTGATGCTATTATTGTCCCATTGATTTACAAAGATTGAATTACTGATGCTATTATTGTTCCATTGATTTACATTGATTGAATTACTGATGATACTGTTATATTGATTAACAAAGATTGAATCACTGATGCTAATATTGTTCTGTTGATTTACAAAGATTAAATCACTGATGCTATTGTTCTATTGATTTACAAAGATTGAATTACTGATGCTACTGTTCTATTTATTTACAAAGATTGAATCACTGATGCTATTATTATCTCATTGATTTACAAAGATTGAATCACTGATGCTATTGTTTTCTTGATTTACAAAGATTAAATTACGATCCTATTTTTCTATTGATTTACAAAGATTGAATAACTGATGCTATTATTGTTCTATTGATTTACAAAGATTGAATTACTGATGCTACTGTTGTATTGATTTACAAAGATTGAATCACTGATGCTACTGTTCTATTGATTTACAAAGATTGAATTACGATCCTATTGTTCTATTGATTTACAAAGATTGAATTACTGATGCTACTGTTCTATTGATTTACAAAGATTGAATCACTGATGCTACTGCTCTATTGATTTACAAACATTGAATCACTGATACTATTGTTGTATTGATTTACAAAGATTGAACCACTGATGCTATTATTGTCCCATTGATTTACAAAGATTGAATCACTGATGCTATTATTGTTCTATTGATTCACAAAGATTGAATCACTGATGCTATTATTGTTCCATTGATTTACATTGATTGAATTACTGATGCTACTGTTCTATTTATTTACAAAGATTGAATCACTGATGCTTTTATTGTTTTGTTGATTTTCAAAGATTGAATTACTGATGCTATTATTGTCCTACTGATTTACAAACATTGAATTACTGATGCTATGACTTTTCTATTGATTCACTAAGATTGAATCACTGATCCTATTATTGTCCCATTGATTTACATTGATTGAATTACTAATGCTACTGTTCTATTTATTTACAAAGATTGAATCACTGATGCTATTATTGTTCTGTTGATTCACAAAGATTGAATCACTGATGCTATTGTTTTATTGATTTACAAAGATTGAATTACTGATGTTATTCCTTTTCTATTGATTTACAAAGATTGAATCACTGATGCTATTATTGTCCCATTGATTTACAAAGATTGAATCACTGATGCTATTATTGTTCCATTGATTTACATTGATTGAATTACTGATGATACTGTTATATTGATTAACAAAGATTGAATCCGTGATGCTATTATTGTCCCATTGATTTACAAAGATTGAATAACTGATGCTATTACTGTTCTATTGATTTACAAAGATTGAATCACTGATGCTATTGTTCTATTGATTTACAAAGATTGAATTACTGATGCTACTGTTCTATTTATTTACAAAGATTGAATCACTGATGCTATTATTGTCCCATTGATTTACAAAGATTGAATCACTGATGCTATTGTTTTCTTGATTTACAAAGATTGAATTACGATCCTATTGTACTATTGATTTACAAAGATTGAATAACTGATGCTATTATTGTTCTATTGATTTACAAAGATTGAATTACTGATGCTACTGTTCTATTGATTTACAAAGATTGAATCACTGATGCTACTGTTCTATTGATTTTCAAAGATTGAATCACTGATGCTTTTATTGTTCTATTGATTCACAAAGATTGAATCACTGATGCTATTATTGTCCCATTGATTTACATTGATTGAATTACTAATGCTACTGTTCTATTGATTTACAAAGATTGAATCAATGATGCTATTATTGTTTTGTTGATTTACAAGGATTGAATTACTGATGCTATTATTGTCCTACTGATTTACAAAGATTGAATTACTGATGCTATGACTTTTCTATTGATTCACAAAGATTGAATCACTGATGCTATTATTGTCCCATTGATTTACATTGATTGAATTACTAATGCTACTGTTCTATTTCTTTACAAAGATTGAATCACTGATGCTATTATTGTTCTGTTGATTTACAAAGATTGAATTACTGATGCTATTACTGTTCTATTGATTTACAAAGATTGAATCACTGATGCTATTATTGTCCCATTGATTTACAAAGATTGAATCACTGATGCTATTATTGTCCCATTGATTTACATTGATTGAATTACTGATGCTACTGTTATATTGATTAACAAAGATGGAATCACTGATGCTATTATTGTTCTGTTGATTTACAAAGATTGAATTACGATCCTATTGTTCTATTGATTTACAAAGATTGAATAACTGATGTTATTATTGTTCTATTGATTTACAAAGATTGAATCACTGATGCTATTATTGTTCTATGGTTGACAAAGATTGAATCACTGATGCTATTATTTTCCCATTGATTTACATTGATTGAATTACTGATGATACTCTTATATTGATTAACAAAGATTGAATCACTGATGCTATTATTGTCCCATTGATTTACAAAGATTGAATAACTGATGCTATTATTGTTCTGTTGATTTACAAAGATTGAATTACTGATGCTATTATTGTCCTACTGATTTACAAAGATTGAATTACTGATGCTATTACTGTTCTATTGATTTACAAAGATTGAATCACTGATGCTACTGTTCTATTGATTTACAAAGATTGAATCACTGATGGTATTACTGTTCTATTGATTTACAAAGATTGAATCAATGATACTATTGTTGTATTGATTTACAAAGATTGAACCACTGATGCTATTATTGTTCTATTGATTTACAAAGATTGAATCACTGATACTATTGATTTGCAAAGATTGAATCACTGATGCTATTATTGTTCTATTGATTCACAAAGATTGAATCACTGATGCTACTGTTCTATTGATTTACAAAGATTGAATCACTGATGGTATTACTGTTCTATTGATTTACAAAGATTGAATTACGATCCTATTGTTCTATTGATTTACAAAGATTGAATCACTGATACTATTGTTGTATTGATTTACAAAGATAGAACCACTGATGCTATTATTGTTCTATTGATTTACAAAAATTGAATCACTGATGCTATTATTCTATTGATTTACAAAGATTGAATTACGATCCTATTGTTCTATTGATTTACAAAGATTGAATCACTGATGCTATTATTGTCCCATTGATTTACATTGATTGAATTACTGATGCTACTGTTCTATTGATTTACAAAGATTGAATTACTGATGCTATTATTGTCCTACTGATTTACAAAGATTGAATTACTGATGCTATTACTGTTCTATTGATTTACAAAGATTGAATCACTGATGCAATTATTGTCCCATTGATTCACAAAGATTGAATTACTGATGCTATTATTGTCCCATTGATTTACATTGATTGAATTACTTATGCTACTGTTATATTTATTTACAAAGATTGAATCACTGATGCTATTAAAGTTCTGTTGATTTACAAAGATTGAATTACTGATGCTATTATTGTCCTACTGATTTACAAAGATTGAATTACTGATGCTTTAACTGTTCTATTGATTTATAAAGATTGAATCACTGATGCTATTGTTTTCTTGATTTACAAAGATTGAATCACTGATGCTATTATTGTCCCATTGATTTACATTGATTGAATTACTGATGCTACTGTTATATTGATTAACAAAGATTGAATCAGTGATGCTATTATTGTTCTGTTGATTTACAAAGATTGAATAACTGATGCTATTACTGTTCTATTGATTTACAAAGATTGAATCACTGATGCTATTGTTCTACTGATTTACAAAGATTGAATTACTGATGCTACTGTTCTATTTATTTACAAAGATTGAATCACTGATGCTATTATTGTCCCATTGATTTACAAAGATTGAATCACTGATGCTATTGTTTTCTTGATTTACAAAGATTAAATTACGATCCTATAGTTCTATTGATTTACAAAGATTGAATAACTGATGCTATTATTGTTCTATTAATTTACAAAGATTGAATTACTGATGCTACTGTTCTATTGATTTACAAAGATTGAATCACTGATGCTACTGTTCTATTGATTTACAAAGATTGAATCACTGATGCTATTATTGTTCTATTGATTTACAAAGATTGAATCACTGATGCTATTATTGTCTCATTGATTTACTTTGATTGAATTACTGATGCTACTGTACTATTTATTTACAAAGATTGAATCACTGATGCTATTATTGTTTTGTTGGTTTACAAGGATTGAATTACTGATGCTATTATTGTCCTACTGATTTACAAAGATTGAATTACTGAGGCTATGACTTTTCTATTGATTCACAAAGATTGAATCACTAATGCTATTACTGTTCTACTGATTTACAACGATTGAATCACTGATGCTATTGTTCTATTGATTTACAAAGATTGAATCACTGATGCTATTATTGTTCTATTGATTCACTGAGATTGAATCACTGATGCTATTATTGTCCCATTGATTTACAAAGATTGAATTACTAATGCTACTGTTCTATTTATTTACAAAAATTGAATCACTGATGCTATTATTGTTCTGTTGATTTACAAAGATTGAATCACTGATGCTATTATTGTCCTACTGATTTACAAAGATTGAATCACTGATGCTATTATTGTCCCATTGATTTACATTGATTGAATTAGTGATGCTACTGTTATATTGATTAACAAAGATTGAATCACTGATGCTATTATTGTTCTGTTGATTTACAAAGATTGAATTACGATCCTATTGTTCTATTGATTTACAAAGATTGAATTACGATCCTATTATTCTATTGATTTACAAACATTGAATCACTGATACTATTGTTGTATTGATTTACAAAGATTGAACCACTGATGCTATTATTGTTGTATTGATTTACAAAGATTGAATCACTTATGCTATTGTTCTATTGATTTACAAAGATTGAATTACGATCCTATTGTTCTATTGATTCACAAAGATTGAATAACTGATGCTATTGTTCTATTGATTTACAAAGATTGAATCACTGATACTATTCTTGTATTGATTTACAAAGATTGAATCACTGATGCTATTATTGTTCTATTGATTCACAATGATTGAATCACTGATGCTATTATTGTCCCATTGATTTACAAAGATTAAATCACTAATGCTATTATTGTTCCATTGATTTACATTGATTGAATTACTGATGCTACTGTTCTATTTATTTACAAAGATTGAATCACTGATGCTTTTATTGTTTTGTTGATTTACAAAGATTGAATTACTGATGCTATTATTGTCCTACTGATTTACAAACATTGAATTACTGATGCTATGACTTTTCTATTGATTCACAAAGATTGAATCACTGATGCTATTATTGTCCCATTGATTTACATTGATTGAATTACTAATGCTACTGTTCTATTTATTTACAAAGATTGAATCACTGATGCTATTATTGTTCTGTTGATTTACAAAGATTGAATTACTGATGCTATTATTGTCCTACTGATTTACAAAGATTGAATTACTGATGTTATTACTGTTCTATTGATTTACAAAGATTGAATCTCTGATGCTATTATTGTCCCATTGATTTACAAAGATTGAATCACTGATGCTATTATTGTTCCATTGATTTACATTGATTGAATTACTGATGATACTGTTATATTGATTAACAAAGATTGAATCACTGATGCTAATATTGTTCTGTTGATTTACAAAGATTGAATCACTGATGCTATTGTTCTATTGATTTACAAAGATTGAATTACTGATGCTACTGTTCTATTTATTTACAAAGATTGAATCACTGATGCTATTATTGTCCCATTGATTTACAAAGATTGAATCACTGATGCTATTGTTTTCTTGATTTACAAAGATTAAATTACGATCCTATTGTTCTATTGATTTACAAAGATTGAATAACTGATGCTATTATTGTTCTATTGATTTACAAAGATTGAATTACTGATGCTACTGTTCTATTGATTTACAAAGATTGAATCACTGATGCTACTGTTCTATTGATTTACAAAGATTGAATTACGATCCTATTGTTCTATTGATTTACAAAGATTGAATTACTGATGCTACTGTTCTATTGATTTACAAAGATTGAATCACTGATGCTACTGCTCTATTGATTTACAAACATTGAATCACTGATACTATTGTTGTATTGATTTACAAAGATTGAACCACTGATGCTATTATTGTCCCATTGATTTACAAAGATTGAATCACTGATGCTATTATTGTTCTATTGATTCACAAAGATTGAATCACTGATGCTATTATTGTTCCATTGATTTACATTGATTGAATTACTGATGCTACTGTTCTATTTATTTACAAAGATTGAATCACTGATGCTTTTATTGTTTTGTTGATTTACAAAGATTGAATTACTGATGCTATTATTGTCCTACTGATTTACAAACATTGAATTACTGATGCTATGACTTTTCTATTGATTCACTCAGATTAAATCACTGATGCTATTATTGTCCCGTTGATTTACATTGATTGAATTACTAATGCTACTGTTCTATTTATTTACAAAGATTGAATCACTGATGCTATTATTGTTCTGTTGATTCACAAAGATTGAATCACTGATGCTATTGTTTTATTGATTTACAAAGATTGAATTACTGATGTTATTACTGTTCTATTGATTTACAAAGATTGAATCACTGATGCTATTATTGTCCCATTGATTTACAAAGATTGAATCACTGATGCTATTATTGTTCCATTGATTTACATTGATTGAATTACTGATGATACTGTTATATTGATTAACAAAGATTGAATCAGTGATGCTATTATTGTCCCATTGATTTACAAAGATTGAATAACTGATGCTATTACTGTTCTATTGATTTACAAAGATTGAATCACTGATGCTATTGTTCTATTGATTTACAAAGATTGAATTACTGATGCTACTGTTCTATTTATTTACAAAGATTGAATCACTGATGATATTATTGTCCCATTGATTTACAAAGATTGAATCACTGATGCTATTGTTTTCTTGATTTACAAAGATTGAATTACGATCCTATTGTACTATTGATTTACAAAGATTGAATAACTGATGCTATTATTGTTCTATTGATTTACAAAGATTGAATTACTGATGCTACTTTTCTATTGATTTACAAAGATTGAATCACTGATGCTACTGTTCTATTTATTTTCAAAGATTGAATCACTGATGCTATTATTGTTCTATTGATTCACAAAGATTGAATCACTGATGCTATTATTGTCCCATTGATTTACATTGATTGAATTACTAATGCTACTGTTCTATTGATTTACAAAGATTGAATCAATGATGCTATTATTGTTTTGTTGATTTACAAGGATTGAATTACTGATGCTATTATTGTCCTACTGATTTACAAAGATTGAATTACTGATACTACGACTTTTCTATTGATTCACAAAGATTGAATCACTGATGCTATTATTGTCCCATTGATTTACATTGATTGAATTACTAATGCTACTGTTCTATTAATTTAAAAGGATTGAATCACTGATGCTATTATTGTTCTGTTGATTTACAAAGATTGAATTACTGATGCTATTACTGTTCTATTGATTTACAAAGATTGAATCACTGATGCTATTATTGTCCCATTGATTTACAAAGATTGAATCACTGATGCTATTATTGTCCCATTGATTTACATTGATTGAATTACTGATGCTACTGTTATATTGATTAACAAAGATTTAATCACTGATGCTATTATTGTTCTTTGATTTACAAAGATTGAATTACTGATGCTATTATTGTCCTACTGATTTACAAAGATTGAATTACTGATGTTATTACTGTTCTATTGATTTACAAAGATTGAATCTCTGATGCTATTATTGTCCCATTGATTTACAAAGATTGAATCACTGATGCTATTATTGTCCTACTGATTTACAAAGATTGAATTACTGATGCTATTATTGTTCTATTGATTTACAAAGATTGAATCACTGATGCTATTGTTCTATTGATTTACAAAGATTGAATTACGATCCTATTGTTCTATTGATTTACAAAGATTGAATAACTGATGTTATTATTGTTCTATGGTTGACAAAGATTGAATAACTGATGCTATTATTTTCCCATTGATTTACAAAGATTGAATCACTGATGCTATTATTGTTCTATTGATTCACAAAGATTGAATCACTGATGCTATTATTGTTCCATTGATTTACATTGATTGAATTACTGATGCTACTGTTCTATTTATTTACAAAGATTGAATCACTGATGCTTTTATTGTTTTGTTGATTTACAAAGATTGAATTACTGATGCTATTATTGTCCTACTGATTTACAAACATTGAATTACTGATGCTATGACTTTTCTATTGATTCACTAAGATTGAATCACTGATGCTATTATTGTCCCGTTGATTTACATTGATTGAATTACTAATGCTACTGTTCTATTTATTTGCAAAGATTGAATCACTGATGCTATTATTGTTCTGTTGATTCACAAAGATTGAATCACTGATGCTATTGTTTTATTGATTTACAAAGATTGAATTACTGATGTTATTACTGTTCTATTGATTTACAAAGATTGAATCACTGATGCTATTATTGTCCCATTGATTTACAAAGATTGAATCACTGATGCTATTATTGTTCCATTGATTGACATTGATTGAATTACTGATGATACTGTTATATTGATTAACAAAGATTGAATCAGTGATGCTATTATTGTCCCATTGATTTACAAAGATTGAATAACTGATGCTATTACTGTTCTATTGATTTACAAAGATTGAATCACTGATGCTATTGTTCTATTGATTTACAAAGATTGAATTACTGATGCTACTGTTCTATTTATTTACAAAGATTGAATCACTGATGATATTATTGTCCCATTGATTTACAAAGATTGAATCACTGATGCTATTGTTTTCTTGATTAACAAAGATTGAATTACGATCCTATTGTACTATTGATTTACAAAGATTGAATAACTGATGCTATTATTGTTCTATTGATTTACAAAGATTGAATTACTGATGCTACTGTTCTATTGATTTACAAAGATTGAATCACTGATGCTACTGTTCTATTTATTTTCAAAGATTGAATCACTGATGCTATTATTGTTCTATTGATTCACAAAGATTGAATCACTGATGCTATTATTGTCCCATTGATTTACATTGATTGAATTACTAATGCTACTGTTCTATTGATTTACAAAGATTGAATCAATGATGCTATTATTGTTTTGTTGATTTGCAAGGATTGAATTACTGATGCTATTATTGTCCTACTGATTTACAAAGATTGAATTACTGATACTATGACTTTTCTATTGATTCACAAAGATTGAATCACTGATGCTATTATTGTCCCATTGATTTACATTGATTGAATTACTAATGCTACTGTTCTATTTATTTAAAAAGATTGAATCACTGATGCTATTATTGTTCTGTTGATTTACAAAGATTGAATTACTGATGCTATTACTGTTCTATTGATTTACAAAGATTGAATCACTGATGCTATTATTGTCCCATTGATTTACAAAGATTGAATCACTGATGCTATTATTGTCCCATTGATTTACATTGATTGAATTACTGATGCTACTGTTATATTGATTAACAAAGATTTAATCACTGATGCTATTATTGTTCTTTGATTTACAAAGATTGAATTACTGATGCTATTATTGTCCTACTGATTTACAAAGATTGAATTACTGATGTTATTACTGTTCTATTGATTTACAAAGATTGAATCTCTGATGCTATTATTGTCCCATTGATTTACAAAGATTGAATCACTGATGCTATTATTGTCCTACTGATTTACAAAGATTGAATTACTGATGCTATTATTGTTCTATTGATTTACAAAGATTGAATCACTGATGCTATTGTTCTATTGATTTACAAAGATTGAATTACGATCCTATTGTTCTATTGATTTACAAAGATTGAATAACTGATGTTATTATTGTTCTATGGTTGACAAAGATTGAATCACTGATGCTATTATTTTCCCATTGATTTACATTGATTGAATTACTGATGATACTCTTATATTGATTAACAAAGATTGAATCACTGATGCTATTATTGTCCCATTGATTTACAAAGATTGAATAACTGATGCTATTATTGTTCTGTTGATTTACAAAGATTGAATTACTGATGCTATTATTGTCCTACTGATTTACAAAGATTGAATTACTGATGCTATTACTGTTCTATTGATTTACAAAGATTGAATCACTGATGCTACTGTTCTATTGATTTACAAAGATTGAATCACTGATGGTATTACTGTTCTATTGATTTACAAAGATTGAACCACTGATGCTATTATTGTTCTATTGATTTACAAAGATTGAATCACTGATACTATTGATTTGCAAAGATTGAATCACTGATGCTATTATTGTTGTATTCATTCACAAAGATTGAATCACTGATGCTACTGTTCTATTGATTTACAAAGATTGAATCACTGATGGTATTACTGTTCTATTGATTTACAAAGATTGAATTACGATCTTATTGTTCTATTGATTTACAAAGATTCAATCACTGATACTATTGTTGTATTGATTTACAAATATTGAACCACTGATGCTATTATTGTTCTATTGATTTACAAAAATTGAATCACTGATGCTATTATTCTATTGATTTACAAAGATTGAATTACGATCCTATTGTTCTATTGATTTACAAAGATTGAATTACTGATGGTACTGTTCTATTGACTTACAAAGATTGAATAACTGATGCTACTGCTCTATTGATTTACAAAGATTGAATCACTGATGCTATTATTGTTCTATTGATTCACAAAGATTGAATCACTGATGCTATTATTGTCCCATTGATTTACATTGATTGAATTACTGATGCTACTGTTCTATTGATTTACAAAGATTGAATTACTGATGCTATTATTGTCCTACTGATTTACAAAGATTGAATTACTGATGCTATTACTGTTCTATTGATTTACAAAGATTGAATCACTGATGCTATTATTGTCCCATTGATTCACAAAGATTGAATTACTGATGCTATTATTGTCCCATTGATTTACATTGATTGAATTACTTATGCTACTGTTATATTTATTTACAAAGATTGAATCACTGATGCTATTATTGTTCTGTTGATTTACAAAGATTGAATTACTGATGCTATTATTGTCCTACTGATTTACAAAGATTGAATTACTGATGCTATAACTGTTCTATTGATTTATAAAGATTGAATCACTGATGCTATTGTTTTCTTGATTTACAAAGATTGAATCACTGATGCTATTATTGTCCCATTGATTTACATTGATTGAATTACTGATGCTACTGTTATATTGATTAACAAAGATTGAATCAGTGATGCTATTATTGTTCTGTTGATTTACAAAGATTGAATAACTGATGCTATTACTGTTCTATTGATTTACAAAGATTGAATCACTGATGCTATTGTTCTACTGATTTACAAAGATTGAATTACTGATGCTACTGTTCTATTTATTTACAAAGATTGAATCACTGATGCTATTATTGTCCCATTGATTTACAAAGATTGAATCACTGATGCTATTGTTTTCTTGATTTACAAAGATTAAATTACGATCCTATAGTTCTATTGATTTACAAAGATTGAATAACTGATGCTATTATTGTTCTATTGATTTACAAAGATTGAATTACTGATGCTACTGTTCTATTGATTTACAAAGATTGAATCACTGATGCTACTGTTCTATTGATTTACAAAGATTGAATCACTGATGCTATTATTGTTCTATTGATTTACAAAGATTGAATCACTGATGCTATTATTGTTCTATTGATTTACAAAGATTGAATCACTGATGCTATTATTGTCTCATTGATTTACTTTGATTGAATTACTGATGCTACTGTACTATTTATTTACAAAGATTGAATCACTGATGCTATTATTGTTTTGTTGATTTACAAGGATTGAATTACTGATGCTTTAATTGTCCTACTGATTTACAAAGATTGAATTACTGAGGCTATCACTTTTCTATTGATTCACAAAGATTGAATCACTAATGCTATTATTGTCCTATTGATTTACAAATATTGAATCACTGATGCTACTGTTCTATTTATTAACAAAGATTGAATCACTGATGCTATTATTGTTCTGTTGATTTACAAAGATTGAATTCCTGATGCTATTATTGTCCTAATGATTTACAAAGATTGAATTACTAATGCTACTGTTCTATTTATTTACAAAGATTGAATCACTGATGCTATTATTGTTCTGTTGATTTACAAAGATTGAATTACTGATGCTATTATTGTCCTACTGATTTACAAAGATTGAATTACTGATGCTATTACTGTTCTACTGATTTACAAAGATTGAATCACTAATGCTATTGTTCTATTGATTTACAAAGATTGAATCACTGATGCTATTATTGTTCTATTGATTCACTAAGATTGAATCACTGATGCTATTATTGTCCCATTGATTTACAAAGGTTGAATTACTAATGCTTCTGTTCTATTTATTTACAAAGATTGAATCACTGATGCTATTATTGTTCTGTTGATTTACAAAGATTGAATCACTGATGCTATTATTGTCCTACTGATTTACAAAGATTGAATCACTGATGCTATTATTGTCCCATTGATTTACATTGATTGAATTAGTGATGCTACTGTTATATTGATTAACAAAGATTGAATCACTGATGCTATTATTGTTCTGTTGATTAACAAAGATTGAATTACGATCCTATTGTTCTATTGATTTACAAAGATTGAATTACGATCCTATTATTCTATTGATTTACAAACATTGAATCACTGATACTATTGTTGTATTGATTTACAAAGATTGAACCACTGATGCTATTATTGTTGTATTGATTTACAAAGATTGAATCACTGATGCTATTGTTCTATTGATTTACAAAGATTGAATTACGATCCTATTGTTCTATTGATTCACAAAGATTGAATTACTGATGCTATTGTTCTATTGATTTACAAAGATTGAATCACTGATACTATTGTTGTATTGATTTACAAAGATTGAATCACTGATGCTATTATTGTTCTATTGATTCACAAAGATTGAATCACTGATGCTATTATTGTCCCATTGATTTACAAAGATTAAATCACTAATGCTATTATTGTTCCATTGATTTACATTGATTGAATTACTGATGCTACTGTTCTATTAATTTACAAAGATTGAATCACTGATGCTTTTATTGTTTTGTTGATTTACAAAGATTGAATTACTGATGCTATTATTGTCCTACTGATTTACAAACATTGAATTACTGATGCTATGACTTTTCTTTTGATTCACAAAGATTGAATCACTGATGCTATTATTGTCCCATTGATTTACATTGATTGAATTACTAATGCTACTGTTCTATTTATTTACAAAGATTGAATCACTGATGCTATTATTGTTCTGTTGATTTACAAAGATTGAATTACTGATGCTATTATTGTCCTACTGATTTACAAAGATTGAATTACTGATGTTATTACTGTTCTATTGATTTACAAAGATTGAATCACTGATGCTATTATTGTCCCATTGATTTACAAAGATTGAATCACTGATGCTATTATTGTTCCATTGATTTACATTGATTGAATTACTGATGATACTGTTATATTGATTAACAAAGATTGAATCACTGATGCTAATATTGTTCTGTTGATTTACAAAGATTGAATCACTGATGCTATTGTTCTATTGATTTACAAAGATTGAATTACTGATGCTACTGTTCTATTTATTTACAAAGATTGAATCACTGATGCTATTATTGTCCCATTGATTTACAAAGATTGAATCACTGATGCTATTGTTATCTTGATTTACAAAGATTAAATTACGATCCTATTGTTCTATTGATTTACAAAGATTGAATAACTGATGCTATTATTGTTCTATTGATTTACAAAGATTGAATTACTGATGCTACTGTTCTATTGATTACAAAGATTGAATCACTGATGCTACTGTTCTATTGATTTACAAAGATTGAATCACTGATGCTATTATTGTTGTATTGATTTACAAAGATTGAACCACTGATGCTATTATTGTCCCATTGATTTACAAAGATTGTATCACTGATGCTATTATTGTTCTATTGATTCACAAAGATTGAATAACTGATGCTATTATTGTTCTATTGATTTACAAAGATTGAATTACTGATGCTACTGTTCTATTGATTTACAAAGATTGAATTACTGATGCTATTATTGTTCTATTGATTTACATTGATTGAATTACTGATCATACTCTTATATTGATTAACAAAGATTGAATCACTGATGCTATTATTGTCCCATTGTTTTACAAAGATTGAATAACTGATGCTATTATTGTTCTGTTGATTTACAAAGATTGAATTACTGATGCTATTATTGTCCTACTGATTTACAAAGATTGAATTACTGATGCTATTACTGTTCTATTGATTTACAAAGATTGAATCACTGATGCTATTATTGTTCTATTGATTCACAAAGATTGAATCACTGATGCTACTGTTCTATTGATTTACAAAGATTGAATCACTGATGGTATTACTGTTCTATTGATTTACAAAGATTGAATTACGATCCTATTGTTCTATTGATTTACAAAGATTGAATCACTGATGCTATTATTGTTCTATTGATTTACAAAAATTGAATCACTGATGCTATTATTCTATTGATTTACAAAGATTGAATACGATCCTATTGTTCTATTGATTTACAAAGATTGAATTACTGATGCTACTGTTCTATTTATTTACAAAGATTTAATCACTGATGCTATTATTGTCCCATTGATTTACAAAGATTGAATCACTGATGCTATTGTTATCTTGATTTACAAAGATTAAATTACTGATGCTATTACTGTTCTATTGATTTACAAAGATTGAATCACTGATGCTATTATTGTCCCATTGATTTACAAACATTGAATCACTAATGCTATTATTGTCTCATTGATTTACAAAGATTGAATCACTGATGCTATTATTGTTCTGTTGATTTACAAAGATTGAATTACTGATGCTATTATTTTCCTACTGATTTACAAAGATTGAATAACTGATGCTATTACTGTTCTATTGATTTACAAAGATTGAATCACTGATGCTATTGTTCTATTGATTTACATTGATTGAATTACTAATGCTACTGTTCTATTTATTTACAAAGATTGAATCACTGATGCTATTATTGTTCTGTTGATTTACAAAGATTGAATTACTGATGCTATTACTGTTCTATTGATTTACAAAGATTGAATCACTGACGTATTATTGTCCCATTGATTTACAAAGATTGAATCACTGATGCTACTGTTCTATTTATTTACAAAGATTGAATCACTGATGCTATTATTGTTCTATTGATTTACAAAAATTGAATCACTGATGCTATTATTCTATTGATTTACAAAGATTGAATTACGATCCTATTGTTTTATTGATTTACAAAGATTGAATTACTGATGTTATTACTGTTCTATTGATTTACAAAGATTGAATCACTGATGCTATTATTGTCCCATTGATTTACAAAGATTGAATCACTGATGCTATTATTGTTCCATTGATTTACATTGATTGAATTACTGATGATACTGTTATATTGATTAACAAAGATTGAATCAGTGATGCTATTATTGTCCCATTGATTTACAAAGATTGAATAACTGATGCTATTACTGTTCTATTGATTTACAAAGATTGAATCACTGATGCTATTGTTCTATTGATTTACAAAGATTGAATTACTGATGCTACTATTCTATTTATTTACAAAGATTGAATCACTGATGCTATTATTGTCCCATTGATTTACAAAGATTGAATCACTGATGCTATTGTTTTCTTGATTTACAAAGATTGAATTACGATCCTATTGTACTATTGATTTACAAAGATTGAATAACTGATGCTATTATTGTTCTATTGATTTACAAAGATTGAATTACTGATGCTACTGTTCTATTGATTTACAAAGATTGAATCACTGATGCTACTGTTCTATTTATTTTCAAAGATTGAATCACTGATGCTATTATTGTTCTATTGATTCACAAAGATTGAATCACTGATGCTATTATTGTCCCATTGATTTACATTGATTGAATTACTAATGCTACTGTTCTATTGCTTTACAAAGATTGAATCAATGATGCTATTATTGTTTTGTTGATTTACAAGGATTGAATTACTGATGCTATTATTGTCCTACTGATTTACAAAGATTGAATTACGATCCTATTATTCTATTGATTTACAAACATTGAATCACTGATACTATTGTTGTATTGATTTACAAAGATTGAACCACTGATGCTATTATTGTTGTATTGATTTACAAAGATTGAATCACTGATGCTATTGTTCTATTGATTTACAAAGATTGAATTACGATCCTATTGTTCTATTGATTCACAAAGATTGAATTACTGATGCTATTGTTCTATTGATTTACAAAGATTGAATCACTGATACTATTGTTGTATTGATTTACAAAGATTGAATCACTGATGCTATTATTGTCCCATTGATTTACATTGATGAATTACTAATGCTACTGTTCTATTTATTTACAAAGATTGAATCACTGATGCTATTATTGTTCTGTTGATTTACAAAGATTGAATTACTGATGCTATTATTGTCCTACTGATTTACAAAGATTGAATTACTGATGTTATTACTGTTCTATTGATTTACAAAGATTGAATCTCTGATGCTATTATTGTCCCATTGATTTACAAAGATTGAATCACTGATGCTATTATTGTTCCATTGATTTACATTGATTGAATTACTGATGATACTGTTATATTGATTAACAAAGATTGAATCACTGATGCTAATATTGTTCTGTTGATTTACAAAGATTGAATCACTGATGCTATTGTTCTATTGATTTACAAAGATTGAATTACTGATGCTACTGTTCTATTTATTTACAAAGATTGAATCACTGATGCTATTATTGTCCCATTGATTTACAAAGATTGAATCACTGATGCTATTGTTTTCTTGATTTACAAAGATTAAATTACGATCCTATTGTTCTATTGATTTACAAAGATTGAATAACTGATGCTATTATTGTTCTATTGATTTACAAAGATTGAATTACTGATGCTACTGTTCTATTGATTTACAAAGATTGAATCACTGATGCTACTGTTCTATTGATTTACAAAGATTGAATTACGATCCTATTGTTCTATTGATTTACAAAGATTGAATTACTGATGCTACTGTTCTATTGATTTACAAAGATTGAATCACTGATGCTACTGCTCTATTGATTTACAAACATTGAATCACTGATACTATTGTTGTATTGATTTACAAAGATTGAACCACTGATGCTATTATTGTCCCATTGATTTACAAAGATTGAATCACTGATGCTATTATTGTTCTATTGATTCACAAAGATTGAATCACTGATGCTATTATTGTTCCATTGATTTACATTGATTGAATTACTGATGCTACTGTTCTATTTATTTACAAAGATTGAATCACTGATGCTTTTATTGTTTTGTTGATTTACAAAGATTGAATTACTGATGCTATTATTGTCCTACTGATTTACAAACATTGAATTACTGATGCTATGACTTTTCTATTGATTCACTCAGATTAAATCACTGATGCTATTATTGTCCCGTTGATTTACATTGATTGAATTACTAATGCTACTGTTCTATTTATTTACAAAGATTGAATCACTGATGCTATTATTGTTCTGTTGATTCACAAAGATTGAATCACTGATGCTATTGTTTTATTGATTTACAAAGATTGAATTACTGATGTTATTACTGTTCTATTGATTTACAAAGATTGAATCACTGATGCTATTATTGTCCCATTGATTTACAAAGATTGAATCACTGATGCTATTATTGTTCCATTGATTTACATTGATTGAATTACTGATGATACTGTTATATTGATTAACAAAGATTGAATCAGTGATGCTATTATTGTCCCATTGATTTACAAAGATTGAATAACTGATGCTATTACTGTTCTATTGATTTACAAAGATTGAATCACTGATGCTATTGTTCTATTGATTTACAAAGATTGAATTACTGATGCTACTGTTCTATTTATTTACAAAGATTGAATCACTGATGATATTATTGTCCCATTGATTTACAAAGATTGAATCACTGATGCTATTGTTTTCTTGATTTACAAAGATTGAATTACGATCCTATTGTACTATTGATTTACAAAGATTGAATAACTGATGCTATTATTGTTCTATTGATTTACAAAGATTGAATTACTGATGCTACTGTTCTATTGATTTACAAAGATTGAATCACTGATGCTACTGTTCTATTTATTTTCAAAGATTGAATCACTGATGCTATTATTGTTCTATTGATTCACAAAGATTGAATCACTGATGCTATTATTGTCCCATTGATTTACATTGATTGAATTACTAATGCTACTGTTCTATTGATTTACAAAGATTGAATCAATGATGCTATTATTGTTTTGTTGATTTACAAGGATTGAATTACTGATGCTATTATTGTCCTACTGATTTACAAAGATTGAATTACTGATACTACGACTTTTCTATTGATTCACAAAGATTGAATCACTGATGCTATTATTGTCCCATTGATTTACATTGATTGAATTACTAATGCTACTGTTCTATTTATTTAAAAAGATTGAATCACTGATGCTATTATTGTTCTGTTGATTTACAAAGATTGAATTACTGATGCTATTACTGTTCTATTGATTTACAAAGATTGAATCACTGATGCTATTATTGTCCCATTGATTTACAAAGATTGAATCACTGATGCTATTATTGTCCCATTGATTTACATTGATTGAATTACTGATGCTACTGTTATATTGATTAACAAAGATTTAATCACTGATGCTATTATTGTTCTTTGATTTACAAAGATTGAATTACTGATGCTATTATTGTCCTACTGATTTACAAAGATTGAATTACTGATGTTATTACTGTTCTATTGATTTACAAAGATTGAATCTCTGATGCTATTATTGTCCCATTGATTTACAAAGATTGAATCACTGATGCTATTATTGTCCTACTGATTTACAAAGATTGAATTACTGATGCTATTATTGTTCTATTGATTTACAAAGATTGAATCACTGATGCTATTGTTCTATTGATTTACAAAGATTGAATTACGATCCTATTGTTCTATTGATTACAAAGATTGAATAACTGATGTTATTATTGTTCTATGGTTGACAAAGATTGAATAACTGATGCTATTATTTTCCCATTGATTTACAAAGATTGAATCACTGATGCTATTATTGTTCTATTGATTCACAAAGATTGAATCACTGATGCTATTATTGTTCCATTGATTTACATTGATTGAATTACTGATGCTACTGTTCTATTTATTTACAAAGATTGAATCACTGATGATATTATTGTCCCATTGATTTACAAAGATTGAATTACTGATGCTATTATTGTCCTACTGATTTACAAACATTGAATTACTGATGCTATGACTTTTCTATTGATTCACTAAGATTGAATCACTGATGCTATTATTGTCCCGTTGATTTACATTGATTGAATTACTAATGCTACTGTTCTATTTATTTACAAAGATTGAATCACTGATGCTATTATTGTTCTGTTGATTCACAAAGATTGAATCACTGATGCTATTGTTTTATTGATTTACAAAGATTGAATTACTGATGTTATTACTGTTCTATTGATTTACAAAGATTGAATCACTGATGCTATTATTGTCCCATTGATTTACAAAGATTGAATCACTGATGCTATTATTGTTCCATTGATTGACATTGATTGAATTACTGATGATACTGTTATATTGATTAACAAAGATTGAATCAGTGATGCTATTATTGTCCCATTGATTTACAAGATTGAATAACTGATGCTATTACTGTTCTATTGATTTACAAAGATTGAATCACTGATGCTATTGTTCTATTGATTTACAAAGATTGAATTACTGATGCTACTGTTCTATTTATTTACAAAGATTGAATCACTGATGATATTATTGTCCCATTGATTTACAAAGATTGAATCACTGATGCTATTGTTTTCTTGATTAACAAAGATTGAATTACGATCCTATTGTACTATTGATTTACAAAGATTGAATAACTGATGCTATTATTGTTCTATTGATTTACAAAGATTGAATTACTGATGCTACTGTTCTATTGATTTACAAAGATTGAATCACTGATGCTACTGTTCTATTTATTTTCAAAGATTGAATCACTGATGCTATTATTGTTCTATTGATTCACAAAGATTGAATCACTGATGCTATTATTGTCCCATTGATTTACATTGATTGAATTACTAATGCTACTGTTCTATTGATTTACAAAGATTGAATCAATGATGCTATTATTGTTTTGTTGATTTACAAGGATTGAATTACTGATGCTATTATTGTCCTACTGATTACAAAGATTGAATTACTGATACTATGACTTTTCTATTGATTCACAAAGATTGAATCACTGATGCTATTATTGTCCCATTGATTTACATTGATTGAATTACTAATGCTACTGTTCTATTTATTTAAAAAGATTGAATCACTGATGCTATTATTGTTCTGTTGATTTACAAAGATTGAATTACTGATGCTATTACTGTTCTATTGATTTACAAAGATTGAATCACTGATGCTATTATTGTCCCATTGATTTACAAAGATTGAATCACTGATGCTATTATTGTCCCATTGATTTACATTGATTGAATTACTGATGCTACTGTTATATTGATTAACAAAGATTTAATCACTGATGCTATTATTGTTCTTTGATTTACAAAGATTGAATTACTGATGCTATTATTGTCCTACTGATTTACAAAGATTGAATTACTGATGTTATTACTGTTCTATTGATTTACAAAGATTGAATCTCTGATGCTATTATTGTCCCATTGATTTACAAAGATTGAATCACTGATGCTATTATTGTCCTACTGATTTACAAAGATTGAATTACTGATGCTATTATTGTTCTATTGATTTACAAAGATTGAATCACTGATGCTATTGTTCTATTGATTTACAAAGATTGAATTACGATCCTATTGTTCTATTGATTTACAAAGATTGAATAACTGATGTTATTATTGTTCTATGGTTGACAAAGATTGAATCACTGATGCTATTATTTCCCATTGATTTACATTGATTGAATTACTGATGATACTCTTATATTGATTAACAAAGATTGAATCACTGATGCTATTATTGTCCCATTGATTTACAAAGATTGAATAACTGATGCTATTATTGTTCTGTTGATTTACAAAGATTGAATTACTGATGCTATTATTGTCCTACTGATTTACAAAGATTGAATTACTGATGCTATTACTGTTCTATTGATTTACAAAGATTGAATCACTGATGCTACTGTTCTATTGATTTACAAAGATTGAATCACTGATGGTATTACTGTTCTATTGATTTACAAAGATTGAACCACTGATGCTATTATTGTTCTATTGATTTACAAAGATTGAATCACTGATACTATTGATTTGCAAAGATTGAATCACTGATGCTATTATTGTTGTATTCATTCACAAAGATTGAATCACTGATGCTACTGTTCTATTGATTTACAAAGATTGAATCACTGATGGTATTACTGTTCTATTGATTTACAAAGATTGAATTACGATCTTATTGTTCTATTGATTTACAAAGATTCAATCACTGATACTATTGTTGTATTGATTTACAAATATTGAACCACTGATGCTATTATTGTTCTATTGATTTACAAAAATTGAATCACTGATGCTATTATTCTATTGATTTACAAAGATTGAATTACGATCCTATTGTTCTATTGATTTACAAAGATTGAATTACTGATGGTACTGTTCTATTGACTTACAAAGATTGAATAACTGATGCTACTGCTCTATTGATTTACAAAGATTGAATCACTGATGCTATTATTGTTCTATTGATTCACAAAGATTGAATCACTGATGCTATTATTGTCCCATTGATTTACATTGATTGAATTACTGATGCTACTGTTCTATTGATTTACAAAGATTGAATTACTGATGCTATTATTGTCCTACTGATTTACAAAGATTGAATTACTGATGCTATTACTGTTCTATTGATTTACAAAGATTGAATCACTGATGCTATTATTGTCCCATTGATTCACAAAGATTGAATTACTGATGCTATTATTGTCCCATTGATTTACATTGATTGAATTACTTATGCTACTGTTATATTTATTTACAAAGATTGAATCACTGATGCTATTATTGTTCTGTTGATTTACAAAGATTGAATTACTGATGCTATTATTGTCCTACTGATTTACAAAGATTGAATTACTGATGCTATAACTGTTCTATTGATTTATAAAGATTGAATCACTGATGCTATTGTTTTCTTGATTTACAAAGATTGAATCACTGATGCTATTATTGTCCCATTGATTTACATTGATTGAATTACTGATGCTACTGTTATATTGATTAACAAAGATTGAATCAGTGATGCTATTATTGTTCTGTTGATTTACAAAGATTGAATAACTGATGCTATTACTGTTCTATTGATTTACAAAGATTGAATCACTGATGCTATTGTTCTACTGATTTACAAAGATTGAATTACTGATGCTACTGTTCTATTTATTTACAAAGATTGAATCACTGATGCTATTATTGTCCCATTGATTTACAAAGATTGAATCACTGATGCTATTGTTTTCTTGATTTACAAAGATTAAATTACGATCCTATAGTTCTATTGATTTACAAAGATTGAATAACTGATGCTATTATTGTTCTATTGATTTACAAAGATTGAATTACTGATGCTACTGTTCTATTGATTTACAAAGATTGAATCACTGATGCTACTGTTCTATTGATTTACAAAGATTGAATCACTGATGCTATTATTGTTCTATTGATTTACAAAGATTGAATCACTGATGCTATTATTGTTCTATTGATTTACAAAGATTGAATCACTGATGCTATTATTGTCTCATTGATTTACTTTGATTGAATTACTGATGCTACTGTACTATTTATTTACAAAGATTGAATCACTGATGCTATTATTGTTTTGTTGATTTACAAGGATTGAATTACTGATGCTTTAATTGTCCTACTGATTTACAAAGATTGAATTACTGAGGCTATCACTTTTCTATTGATTCACAAAGATTGAATCACTAATGCTATTATTGTCCTATTGATTTACAAATATTGAATCACTGATGCTACTGTTCTATTTATTAACAAAGATTGAATCACTGATGCTATTATTGTTCTGTTGATTTACAAAGATTGAATTCCTGATGCTATTATTGTCCTAATGATTTACAAAGATTGAATTACTAATGCTACTGTTCTATTTATTTACAAAGATTGAATCACTGATGCTATTATTGTTCTGTTGATTTACAAAGATTGAATTACTGATGCTATTATTGTCCTACTGATTTACAAAGATTGAATTACTGATGCTATTACTGTTCTACTGATTTACAAAGATTGAATCACTAATGCTATTGTTCTATTGATTTACAAAGATTGAATCACTGATGCTATTATTGTTCTATTGATTCACTAAGATTGAATCACTGATGCTATTATTGTCCCATTGATTTACAAAGGTTGAATTACTAATGCTTCTGTTCTATTTATTTACAAAGATTGAATCACTGATGCTATTATTGTTCTGTTGATTTACAAAGATTGAATCACTGATGCTATTATTGTCCTACTGATTTACAAAGATTGAATCACTGATGCTATTATTGTCCCATTGATTTACATTGATTGAATTAGTGATGCTACTGTTATATTGATTAACAAAGATTGAATCACTGATGCTATTATTGTTCTGTTGATTAACAAAGATTGAATTACGATCCTATTGTTCTATTGATTTACAAAGATTGAATTACGATCCTATTATTCTATTGATTTACAAACATTGAATCACTGATACTATTGTTGTATTGATTTACAAAGATTGAACCACTGATGCTATTATTGTTGTATTGATTTACAAAGATTGAATCACTGATGCTATTGTTCTATTGATTTACAAGATTGAATTACGATCCTATTGTTCTATTGATTCACAAAGATTGAATTACTGATGCTATTGTTCTATTGATTTACAAAGATTGAATCACTGATACTATTGTTGTATTGATTTACAAAGATTGAATCACTGATGCTATTATTGTTCTATTGATTCACAAAGATTGAATCACTGATGCTATTATTGTCCCATTGATTTACAAAGATTAAATCACTAATGCTATTATTGTTCCATTGATTTACATTGATTGAATTACTGATGCTACTGTTCTATTAATTTACAAAGATTGAATCACTGATGCTTTTATTGTTTTGTTGATTTACAAAGATTGAATTACTGATGCTATTATTGTCCTACTGATTTACAAACATTGAATTACTGATGCTATGACTTTTCTTTTGATTCACAAAGATTGAATCACTGATGCTATTATTGTCCCATTGATTTACATTGATTGAATTACTAATGCTACTGTTCTATTTATTTACAAAGATTGAATCACTGATGCTATTATTGTTCTGTTGATTTACAAAGATTGAATTACTGATGCTATTATTGTCCTACTGATTTACAAAGATTGAATTACTGATGTTATTACTGTTCTATTGATTTACAAAGATTGAATCACTGATGCTATTATTGTCCCATTGATTTACAAAGATTGAATCACTGATGCTATTATTGTTCCATTGATTTACATTGATTGAATTACTGATGATACTGTTATATTGATTAACAAAGATTGAATCACTGATGCTAATATTGTTCTGTTGATTTACAAAGATTGAATCACTGATGCTATTGTTCTATTGATTTACAAAGATTGAATTACTGATGCTACTGTTCTATTTATTACAAAGATTGAATCACTGATGCTATTATTGTCCCATTGATTTACAAAGATTGAATCACTGATGCTATTGTTATCTTGATTTACAAAGATTAAATTACGATCCTATTGTTCTATTGATTTACAAAGATTGAATAACTGATGCTATTATTGTTCTATTGATTTACAAAGATTGAATTACTGATGCTACTGTTCTATTGATTTACAAAGATTGAATCACTGATGCTACTGTTCTATTGATTTACAAAGATTGAATCACTGATGCTATTATTGTTGTATTGATTTACAAAGATTGAACCACTGATGCTATTATTGTCCCATTGATTTACAAAGATTGTATCACTGATGCTATTATTGTTCTATTGATTCACAAAGATTGAATAACTGATGCTATTATTGTTCTATTGATTTACAAAGATTGAATTACTGATGCTACTGTTCTATTGATTTACAAAGATTGAATTACTGATGCTATTATTGTTCTATTGATTTACATTGATTGAATTACTGATCATACTCTTATATTGATTAACAAAGATTGAATCACTGATGCTATTATTGTCCCATTGTTTTACAAAGATTGAATAACTGATGCTATTATTGTTCTGTTGATTTACAAAGATTGAATTACTGATGCTATTATTGTCCTACTGATTTACAAAGATTGAATTACTGATGCTATTACTGTTCTATTGATTTACAAAGATTGAATCACTGATGCTATTATTGTTCTATTGATTCACAAAGATTGAATCACTGATGCTACTGTTCTATTGATTTACAAAGATTGAATCACTGATGGTATTACTGTTCTATTGATTTACAAAGATTGAATTACGATCCTATTGTTCTATTGATTTACAAAGATTGAATCACTGATGCTATTATTGTTCTATTGATTTACAAAAATTGAATCACTGATGCTATTATTCTATTGATTTACAAAGATTGAATACGATCCTATTGTTCTATTGATTTACAAAGATTGAATTACTGATGCTACTGTTCTATTTATTTACAAAGATTTAATCACTGATGCTATTATTGTCCCATTGATTTACAAAGATTGAATCACTGATGCTATTGTTATCTTGATTTACAAAGATTAAATTACTGATGCTATTACTGTTCTATTGATTTACAAAGATTGAATCACTGATGCTATTATTGTCCCATTGATTTACAAACATTGAATCACTAATGCTATTATTGTCTCATTGATTTACAAAGATTGAATCACTGATGCTATTATTGTTCTGTTGATTTACAAAGATTGAATTACTGATGCTATTATTTTCCTACTGATTTACAAAGATTGAATAACTGATGCTATTACTGTTCTATTGATTTACAAAGATTGAATCACTGATGCTATTGTTCTATTGATTTACATTGATTGAATTACTAATGCTACTGTTCTATTTATTTACAAAGATTGAATCACTGATGCTATTATTGTTCTGTTGATTTACAAAGATTGAATTACTGATGCTATTACTGTTCTATTGATTTACAAAGATTGAATCACTGACGTATTATTGTCCCATTGATTTACAAAGATTGAATCACTGATGCTACTGTTCTATTTATTTACAAAGATTGAATCACTGATGCTATTATTGTTCTATTGATTTACAAAAATTGAATCACTGATGCTATTATTCTATTGATTTACAAAGATTGAATTACGATCCTATTGTTTTATTGATTTACAAAGATTGAATTACTGATGTTATTACTGTTCTATTGATTTACAAAGATTGAATCACTGATGCTATTATTGTCCCATTGATTTACAAAGATTGAATCACTGATGCTATTATTGTTCCATTGATTTACATTGATTGAATTACTGATGATACTGTTATATTGATTAACAAAGATTGAATCAGTGATGCTATTATTGTCCCATTGATTTACAAAGATTGAATAACTGATGCTATTACTGTTCTATTGATTTACAAAGATTGAATCACTGATGCTATTGTTCTATTGATTTACAAAGATTGAATTACTGATGCTACTATTCTATTTATTTACAAAGATTGAATCACTGATGCTATTATTGTCCCATTGATTTACAAAGATTGAATCACTGATGCTATTGTTTTCTTGATTTACAAAGATTGAATTACGATCCTATTGTACTATTGATTTACAAAGATTGAATAACTGATGCTATTATTGTTCTATTGATTTACAAAGATTGAATTACTGATGCTACTGTTCTATTGATTTACAAAGATTGAATCACTGATGCTACTGTTCTATTTATTTTCAAAGATTGAATCACTGATGCTATTATTGTTCTATTGATTCACAAAGATTGAATCACTGATGCTATTATTGTCCCATTGATTTACATTGATTGAATTACTAATGCTACTGTTCTATTGCTTTACAAAGATTGAATCAATGATGCTATTATTGTTTTGTTGATTTACAAGGATTGAATTACTGATGCTATTATTGTCCTACTGATTTACAAAGATTGAATTACGATCCTATTATTCTATTGATTTACAAACATTGAATCACTGATACTATTGTTGTATTGATTTACAAAGATTGAACCACTGATGCTATTATTGTTGTATTGATTTACAAAGATTGAATCACTGATGCTATTGTTCTATTGATTTACAAAGATTGAATTACGATCCTATTGTTCTATTGATTCACAAAGATTGAATTACTGATGCTATTGTTCTATTGATTTACAAAGATTGAATCACTGATACTATTGTTGTATTGATTTACAAAGATTGAATCACTGATGCTATTATTGTCCCATTGATTTACATTGATTGAATTACTAATGCTACTGTTCTATTTATTTACAAAGATTGAATCACTGATGCTATTATTGTTCTGTTGATTTACAAAGATTGAATTACTGATGCTATTATTGTCCTACTGATTTACAAAGATTGAATTACTGATGTTATTACTGTTCTATTGATTTACAAAGATTGAATCTCTGATGCTATTATTGTCCCATTGATTTACAAAGATTGAATCACTGATGCTATTATTGTTCCATTGATTTACATTGATTGAATTACTGATGATACTGTTATATTGATTAACAAAGATTGAATCACTGATGCTAATATTGTTCTGTTGATTTACAAAGATTGAATCACTGATGCTATTGTTCTATTGATTTACAAAGATTGAATTACTGATGCTACTGTTCTATTTATTTACAAAGATTGAATCACTGATGCTATTATTGTCCCATTGATTTACAAAGATTGAATCACTGATGCTATTGTTTTCTTGATTTACAAAGATTAAATTACGATCCTATTGTTCTATTGATTTACAAAGATTGAATAACTGATGCTATTATTGTTCTATTGATTTACAAAGATTGAATTACTGATGCTACTGTTCTATTGATTTACAAAGATTGAATCACTGATGCTACTGTTCTATTGATTTACAAAGATTGAATTACGATCCTATTGTTCTATTGATTTACAAAGATTGAATTACTGATGCTACTGTTCTATTGATTTACAAAGATTGAATCACTGATGCTACTGCTCTATTGATTTACAAACATTGAATCACTGATACTATTGTTGTATTGATTTACAAAGATTGAACCACTGATGCTATTATTGTCCCATTGATTTACAAAGATTGAATCACTGATGCTATTATTGTTCTATTGATTCACAAAGATTGAATCACTGATGCTATTATTGTTCCATTGATTTACATTGATTGAATTACTGATGCTACTGTTCTATTTATTTACAAAGATTGAATCACTGATGCTTTTATTGTTTTGTTGATTTACAAAGATTGAATTACTGATGCTATTATTGTCCTACTGATTTACAAACATTGAATTACTGATGCTATGACTTTTCTATTGATTCACTCAGATTAAATCACTGATGCTATTATTGTCCCGTTGATTTACATTGATTGAATTACTAATGCTACTGTTCTATTTATTTACAAAGATTGAATCACTGATGCTATTATTGTTCTGTTGATTCACAAAGATTGAATCACTGATGCTATTGTTTTATTGATTTACAAAGATTGAATTACTGATGTTATTACTGTTCTATTGATTTACAAAGATTGAATCACTGATGCTATTATTGTCCCATTGATTTACAAAGATTGAATCACTGATGCTATTATTGTTCCATTGATTTACATTGATTGAATTACTGATGATACTGTTATATTGATTAACAAAGATTGAATCAGTGATGCTATTATTGTCCCATTGATTTACAAAGATTGAATAACTGATGCTATTACTGTTCTATTGATTTACAAAGATTGAATCACTGATGCTATTGTTCTATTGATTTACAAAGATTGAATTACTGATGCTACTGTTCTATTTATTTACAAAGATTGAATCACTGATGATATTATTGTCCCATTGATTTACAAAGATTGAATCACTGATGCTATTGTTTTCTTGATTTACAAAGATTGAATTACGATCCTATTGTACTATTGATTTACAAAGATTGAATAACTGATGCTATTATTGTTCTATTGATTTACAAAGATTGAATTACTGATGCTACTGTTCTATTGATTTACAAAGATTGAATCACTGATGCTACTGTTCTATTTATTTTCAAAGATTGAATCACTGATGCTATTATTGTTCTATTGATTCACAAAGATTGAATCACTGATGCTATTATTGTCCCATTGATTTACATTGATTGAATTACTAATGCTACTGTTCTATTGATTTACAAAGATTGAATCAATGATGCTATTATTGTTTTGTTGATTTACAAGGATTGAATTACTGATGCTATTATTGTCCTACTGATTTACAAAGATTGAATTACTGATACTACGACTTTTCTATTGATTCACAAAGATTGAATCACTGATGCTATTATTGTCCCATTGATTTACATTGATTGAATTACTAATGCTACTGTTCTATTTATTTAAAAAGATTGAATCACTGATGCTATTATTGTTCTGTTGATTTACAAAGATTGAATTACTGATGCTATTACTGTTCTATTGATTTACAAAGATTGAATCACTGATGCTATTATTGTCCCATTGATTTACAAAGATTGAATCACTGATGCTATTATTGTCCCATTGATTTACATTGATTGAATTACTGATGCTACTGTTATATTGATTAACAAAGATTTAATCACTGATGCTATTATTGTTCTTTGATTTACAAAGATTGAATTACTGATGCTATTATTGTCCTACTGATTTACAAAGATTGAATTACTGATGTTATTACTGTTCTATTGATTTACAAAGATTGAATCTCTGATGCTATTATTGTCCCATTGATTTACAAAGATTGAATCACTGATGCTATTATTGTCCTACTGATTTACAAAGATTGAATTACTGATGCTATTATTGTTCTATTGATTTACAAAGATTGAATCACTGATGCTATTGTTCTATTGATTTACAAAGATTGAATTACGATCCTATTGTTCTATTGATTTACAAAGATTGAATAACTGATGTTATTATTGTTCTATGGTTGACAAAGATTGAATAACTGATGCTATTATTTTCCCATTGATTTACAAAGATTGAATCACTGATGCTATTATTGTTCTATTGATTCACAAAGATTGAATCACTGATGCTATTATTGTTCCATTGATTTACATTGATTGAATTACTGATGCTACTGTTCTATTTATTTACAAAGATTGAATCACTGATGATATTATTGTCCCATTGATTTACAAAGATTGAATTACTGATGCTATTATTGTCCTACTGATTTACAAACATTGAATTACTGATGCTATGACTTTTCTATTGATTCACTAAGATTGAATCACTGATGCTATTATTGTCCCGTTGATTTACATTGATTGAATTACTAATGCTACTGTTCTATTTATTTACAAAGATTGAATCACTGATGCTATTATTGTTCTGTTGATTCACAAAGATTGAATCACTGATGCTATTGTTTTATTGATTTACAAAGATTGAATTACTGATGTTATTACTGTTCTATTGATTTACAAAGATTGAATCACTGATGCTATTATTGTCCCATTGATTTACAAAGATTGAATCACTGATGCTATTATTGTTCCATTGATTGACATTGATTGAATTACTGATGATACTGTTATATTGATTAACAAAGATTGAATCAGTGATGCTATTATTGTCCCATTGATTTACAAAGATTGAATAACTGATGCTATTACTGTTCTATTGATTTACAAAGATTGAATCACTGATGCTATTGTTCTATTGATTTACAAAGATTGAATTACTGATGCTACTGTTCTATTTATTTACAAAGATTGAATCACTGATGATATTATTGTCCCATTGATTTACAAAGATTGAATCACTGATGCTATTGTTTTCTTGATTAACAAAGATTGAATTACGATCCTATTGTACTATTGATTTACAAAGATTGAATAACTGATGCTATTATTGTTCTATTGATTTACAAAGATTGAATTACTGATGCTACTGTTCTATTGATTTACAAAGATTGAATCACTGATGCTACTGTTCTATTTATTTTCAAAGATTGAATCACTGATGCTATTATTGTTCTATTGATTCACAAAGATTGAATCACTGATGCTATTATTGTCCCATTGATTTACATTGATTGAATTACTAATGCTACTGTTCTATTGATTTACAAAGATTGAATCAATGATGCTATTATTGTTTTGTTGATTTACAAGGATTGAATTACTGATGCTATTATTGTCCTACTGATTTACAAAGATTGAATTACTGATACTATGACTTTTCTATTGATTCACAAAGATTGAATCACTGATGCTATTATTGTCCCATTGATTTACATTGATTGAATTACTAATGCTACTGTTCTATTTATTTAAAAAGATTGAATCACTGATGCTATTATTGTTCTGTTGATTTACAAAGATTGAATTACTGATGCTATTACTGTTCTATTGATTTACAAAGATTGAATCACTGATGCTATTATTGTCCCATTGATTTACAAAGATTGAATCACTGATGCTATTATTGTCCCATTGATTTACATTGATTGAATTACTGATGCTACTGTTATATTGATTAACAAAGATTTAATCACTGATGCTATTATTGTTCTTTGATTTACAAAGATTGAATTACTGATGCTATTATTGTCCTACTGATTTACAAAGATTGAATTACTGATGTTATTACTGTTCTATTGATTTACAAAGATTGAATCTCTGATGCTATTATTGTCCCATTGATTTACAAAGATTGAATCACTGATGCTATTATTGTCCTACTGATTTACAAAGATTGAATTACTGATGCTATTATTGTTCTATTGATTTACAAAGATTGAATCACTGATGCTATTGTTCTATTGATTTACAAAGATTGAATTACGATCCTATTGTTCTATTGATTTACAAAGATTGAATAACTGATGTTATTATTGTTCTATGGTTGACAAAGATTGAATCACTGATGCTATTATTTTCCCATTGATTTACATTGATTGAATTACTGATGATACTCTTATATTGATTAACAAAGATTGAATCACTGATGCTATTATTGTCCCATTGATTTACAAAGATTGAATAACTGATGCTATTATTGTTCTGTTGATTTACAAAGATTGAATTACTGATGCTATTATTGTCCTACTGATTTACAAAGATTGAATTACTGATGCTATTACTGTTCTATTGATTTACAAAGATTGAATCACTGATGCTACTGTTCTATTGATTTACAAAGATTGAATCACTGATGGTATTACTGTTCTATTGATTTACAAAGATTGAACCACTGATGCTATTATTGTTCTATTGATTTACAAAGATTGAATCACTGATACTATTGATTTGCAAAGATTGAATCACTGATGCTATTATTGTTGTATTCATTCACAAAGATTGAATCACTGATGCTACTGTTCTATTGATTTACAAAGATTGAATCACTGATGGTATTACTGTTCTATTGATTTACAAAGATTGAATTACGATCTTATTGTTCTATTGATTTACAAAGATTCAATCACTGATACTATTGTTGTATTGATTTACAAATATTGAACCACTGATGCTATTATTGTTCTATTGATTTACAAAAATTGAATCACTGATGCTATTATTCTATTGATTTACAAAGATTGAATTACGATCCTATTGTTCTATTGATTTACAAAGATTGAATTACTGATGGTACTGTTCTATTGACTTACAAAGATTGAATAACTGATGCTACTGCTCTATTGATTTACAAAGATTGAATCACTGATGCTATTATTGTTCTATTGATTCACAAAGATTGAATCACTGATGCTATTATTGTCCCATTGATTTACATTGATTGAATTACTGATGCTACTGTTCTATTGATTTACAAAGATTGAATTACTGATGCTATTATTGTCCTACTGATTTACAAAGATTGAATTACTGATGCTATTACTGTTCTATTGATTTACAAAGATTGAATCACTGATGCTATTATTGTCCCATTGATTCACAAAGATTGAATTACTGATGCTATTATTGTCCCATTGATTTACATTGATTGAATTACTTATGCTACTGTTATATTTATTTACAAAGATTGAATCACTGATGCTATTATTGTTCTGTTGATTTACAAAGATTGAATTACTGATGCTATTATTGTCCTACTGATTTACAAAGATTGAATTACTGATGCTATAACTGTTCTATTGATTTATAAAGATTGAATCACTGATGCTATTGTTTTCTTGATTTACAAAGATTGAATCACTGATGCTATTATTGTCCCATTGATTTACATTGATTGAATTACTGATGCTACTGTTATATTGATTAACAAAGATTGAATCAGTGATGCTATTATTGTTCTGTTGATTTACAAAGATTGAATAACTGATGCTATTACTGTTCTATTGATTTACAAAGATTGAATCACTGATGCTATTGTTCTACTGATTTACAAAGATTGAATTACTGATGCTACTGTTCTATTTATTTACAAAGATTGAATCACTGATGCTATTATTGTCCCATTGATTTACAAAGATTGAATCACTGATGCTATTGTTTTCTTGATTTACAAAGATTAAATTACGATCCTATAGTTCTATTGATTTACAAAGATTGAATAACTGATGCTATTATTGTTCTATTGATTTACAAAGATTGAATTACTGATGCTACTGTTCTATTGATTTACAAAGATTGAATCACTGATGCTACTGTTCTATTGATTTACAAAGATTGAATCACTGATGCTATTATTGTTCTATTGATTTACAAAGATTGAATCACTGATGCTATTATTGTTCTATTGATTTACAAAGATTGAATCACTGATGCTATTATTGTCTCATTGATTTACTTTGATTGAATTACTGATGCTACTGTACTATTTATTTACAAAGATTGAATCACTGATGCTATTATTGTTTTGTTGGTTTACAAGGATTGAATTACTGATGCTTTAATTGTCCTACTGATTTACAAAGATTGAATTACTGAGGCTATCACTTTTCTATTGATTCACAAAGATTGAATCACTAATGCTATTATTGTCCTATTGATTTACAAATATTGAATCACTGATGCTACTGTTCTATTTATTAACAAAGATTGAATCACTGATGCTATTATTGTTCTGTTGATTTACAAAGATTGAATTCCTGATGCTATTATTGTCCTAATGATTTACAAAGATTGAATTACTAATGCTACTGTTCTATTTATTTACAAAGATTGAATCACTGATGCTATTATTGTTCTGTTGATTTACAAAGATTGAATTACTGATGCTATTATTGTCCTACTGATTTACAAAGATTGAATTACTGATGCTATTACTGTTCTACTGATTTACAAAGATTGAATCACTAATGCTATTGTTCTATTGATTTACAAAGATTGAATCACTGATGCTATTATTGTTCTATTGATTCACTAAGATTGAATCACTGATGCTATTATTGTCCCATTGATTTACAAAGGTTGAATTACTAATGCTTCTGTTCTATTTATTTACAAAGATTGAATCACTGATGCTATTATTGTTCTGTTGATTTACAAAGATTGAATCACTGATGCTATTATTGTCCTACTGATTTACAAAGATTGAATCACTGATGCTATTATTGTCCCATTGATTTACATTGATTGAATTAGTGATGCTACTGTTATATTGATTAACAAAGATTGAATCACTGATGCTATTATTGTTCTGTTGATTAACAAAGATTGAATTACGATCCTATTGTTCTATTGATTTACAAAGATTGAATTACGATCCTATTATTCTATTGATTTACAAACATTGAATCACTGATACTATTGTTGTATTGATTTACAAAGATTGAACCACTGATGCTATTATTGTTGTATTGATTTACAAAGATTGAATCACTGATGCTATTGTTCTATTGATTTACAAAGATTGAATTACGATCCTATTGTTCTATTGATTCACAAAGATTGAATTACTGATGCTATTGTTCTATTGATTTACAAAGATTGAATCACTGATACTATTGTTGTATTGATTTACAAAGATTGAATCACTGATGCTATTATTGTTCTATTGATTCACAAAGATTGAATCACTGATGCTATTATTGTCCCATTGATTTACAAAGATTAAATCACTAATGCTATTATTGTTCCATTGATTTACATTGATTGAATTACTGATGCTACTGTTCTATTAATTTACAAAGATTGAATCACTGATGCTTTTATTGTTTTGTTGATTTACAAAGATTGAATTACTGATGCTATTATTGTCCTACTGATTTACAAACATTGAATTACTGATGCTATGACTTTTCTTTTGATTCACAAAGATTGAATCACTGATGCTATTATTGTCCCATTGATTTACATTGATTGAATTACTAATGCTACTGTTCTATTTATTTACAAAGATTGAATCACTGATGCTATTATTGTTCTGTTGATTTACAAAGATTGAATTACTGATGCTATTATTGTCCTACTGATTTACAAAGATTGAATTACTGATGTTATTACTGTTCTATTGATTTACAAAGATTGAATCACTGATGCTATTATTGTCCCATTGATTTACAAAGATTGAATCACTGATGCTATTATTGTTCCATTGATTTACATTGATTGAATTACTGATGATACTGTTATATTGATTAACAAAGATTGAATCACTGATGCTAATATTGTTCTGTTGATTTACAAAGATTGAATCACTGATGCTATTGTTCTATTGATTTACAAAGATTGAATTACTGATGCTACTGTTCTATTTATTTACAAAGATTGAATCACTGATGCTATTATTGTCCCATTGATTTACAAAGATTGAATCACTGATGCTATTGTTATCTTGATTTACAAAGATTAAATTACGATCCTATTGTTCTATTGATTTACAAAGATTGAATAACTGATGCTATTATTGTTCTATTGATTTACAAAGATTGAATTACTGATGCTACTGTTCTATTGATTTACAAAGATTGAATCACTGATGCTACTGTTCTATTGATTTACAAAGATTGAATCACTGATGCTATTATTGTTGTATTGATTTACAAAGATTGAACCACTGATGCTATTATTGTCCCATTGATTTACAAAGATTGTATCACTGATGCTATTATTGTTCTATTGATTCACAAAGATTGAATAACTGATGCTATTATTGTTCTATTGATTTACAAAGATTGAATTACTGATGCTACTGTTCTATTGATTTACAAAGATTGAATTACTGATGCTATTATTGTTCTATTGATTTACATTGATTGAATTACTGATCATACTCTTATATTGATTAACAAAGATTGAATCACTGATGCTATTATTGTCCCATTGTTTTACAAAGATTGAATAACTGATGCTATTATTGTTCTGTTGATTTACAAAGATTGAATTACTGATGCTATTATTGTCCTACTGATTTACAAAGATTGAATTACTGATGCTATTACTGTTCTATTGATTTACAAAGATTGAATCACTGATGCTATTATTGTTCTATTGATTCACAAAGATTGAATCACTGATGCTACTGTTCTATTGATTTACAAAGATTGAATCACTGATGGTATTACTGTTCTATTGATTTACAAAGATTGAATTACGATCCTATTGTTCTATTGATTTACAAAGATTGAATCACTGATGCTATTATTGTTCTATTGATTTACAAAAATTGAATCACTGATGCTATTATTCTATTGATTTACAAAGATTGAATACGATCCTATTGTTCTATTGATTTACAAAGATTGAATTACTGATGCTACTGTTCTATTTATTTACAAAGATTTAATCACTGATGCTATTATTGTCCCATTGATTTACAAAGATTGAATCACTGATGCTATTGTTATCTTGATTTACAAAGATTAAATTACTGATGCTATTACTGTTCTATTGATTTACAAAGATTGAATCACTGATGCTATTATTGTCCCATTGATTTACAAACATTGAATCACTAATGCTATTATTGTCTCATTGATTTACAAAGATTGAATCACTGATGCTATTATTGTTCTGTTGATTTACAAAGATTGAATTACTGATGCTATTATTTTCCTACTGATTTACAAAGATTGAATAACTGATGCTATTACTGTTCTATTGATTTACAAAGATTGAATCACTGATGCTATTGTTCTATTGATTTACATTGATTGAATTACTAATGCTACTGTTCTATTTATTTACAAAGATTGAATCACTGATGCTATTATTGTTCTGTTGATTTACAAAGATTGAATTACTGATGCTATTACTGTTCTATTGATTTACAAAGATTGAATCACTGACGTATTATTGTCCCATTGATTTACAAAGATTGAATCACTGATGCTACTGTTCTATTTATTTACAAAGATTGAATCACTGATGCTATTATTGTTCTATTGATTTACAAAAATTGAATCACTGATGCTATTATTCTATTGATTTACAAAGATTGAATTACGATCCTATTGTTTTATTGATTTACAAAGATTGAATTACTGATGTTATTACTGTTCTATTGATTTACAAAGATTGAATCACTGATGCTATTATTGTCCCATTGATTTACAAAGATTGAATCACTGATGCTATTATTGTTCCATTGATTTACATTGATTGAATTACTGATGATACTGTTATATTGATTAACAAAGATTGAATCAGTGATGCTATTATTGTCCCATTGATTTACAAAGATTGAATAACTGATGCTATTACTGTTCTATTGATTTACAAAGATTGAATCACTGATGCTATTGTTCTATTGATTTACAAAGATTGAATTACTGATGCTACTGTTCTATTTATTTACAAAGATTGAATCACTGATGCTATTATTGTCCCATTGATTTACAAAGATTGAATCACTGATGCTATTGTTTTCTTGATTTACAAAGATTGAATTACGATCCTATTGTACTATTGATTTACAAAGATTGAATAACTGATGCTATTATTGTTCTATTGATTTACAAAGATTGAATTACTGATGCTACTGTTCTATTGATTTACAAAGATTGAATCACTGATGCTACTGTTCTATTTATTTTCAAAGATTGAATCACTGATGCTATTATTGTTCTATTGATTCACAAAGATTGAATCACTGATGCTATTATTGTCCCATTGATTTACATTGATTGAATTACTAATGCTACTGTTCTATTGCTTTACAAAGATTGAATCAATGATGCTATTATTGTTTTGTTGATTTACAAGGATTGAATTACTGATGCTATTATTGTCCTACTGATTTACAAAGATTGAATTACTGATACTATGACTTTTCTATTGATTCACAAAGATTGAATCACTGATGCTATTATTGTCCCATTGATTTACATTGATTGAATTACTAATGCTACTGTTCTATTTATTTACAAAGATTGAATCACTGATGCTATTATTGTTCTGTTGATTTACAAAGATTGAATTACTGATGCTATTACTGTTCTATTGATTTACAAAGATTGAATCACTGATGCTATTATTGTCCCATTGATTTACAAAGATTGAATCACTGATGCTATTATTGTCCCATTGATTTACATTGATTGAATTACTGATGCTACTGTTATATTGATTAACAAAGATTTAATCACTGATGCTATTATTGTTCTGTTGATTTACAAAGATTGAATTACGATCCTATTGTTCTATTGATTTACAAAGATTGAATAACTGATGTTATTATTGTTCTATTGATTTACAAAGATTGAATCACTGATGCTATTATTGTTCTATGGTTGACAAAGATTGAATCACTGATGCTATTATTTTCCCATTGATTTACATTGATTGAATTACTGATGATACTCTTATATTGATTAACAAAGATTGAATCACTGATGCTATTATTGTCCCATTGATTTACAAAGATTGAATAACTGATGCTATTATTGTTCTGTTGATTTACAAAGATTGAATTACTGATGCTATTATTGTCCTACTGATTTACAAAGATTGAATTACTGATGCTATTGCTGTTCTATTGATTTACAAAGATTGAATCACTGATGCTACTGTTCTATTGATTTACAAAGATTGAATCACTGATGGTATTACTGTTCTATTGATTTACAAAGATTGAACCACTGATGCTATTATTGTTCTATTGATTTACAAAGATTGAATCACTGATACTTTTGATTTGCAAAGATTGAATCACTGATGCTATTATTGTTGTATTCATTCACAAAGATTGAATCACTGATGCTACTGTTCTATTGATTTACAAAGATTGAATCACTGATGGTATTACTGTTCTATTGATTTACAAAGATTGAATTACGATCTTATTGTTCTATTGATTTACAAAGATTCAATCACTGATACTATTGTTGTATTGATTTACAAAAATTGAATCACTGATGCTATTATTCTATTGATTTACAAAGATTGAATTACGATCCTATTGTTCTATTGATTTACAAAGATTGAATTACTGATGGTACTGTTCTATTGATTTACAAAGATTGAATCACTGATGCTACTGCTCTATTGATTTACAAAGATTGAATCACTGATGCTATTATTGTTCTATTGATTCACAAAGATTGAATCACTGATGCTATTATTGTCCCATTGATTTACATTGATTGAATTACTGATGCTACTGTTCTATTGATTTACAAAGATTGAATTACTGATGCTATTATTGTTCTATTGATTTACATTGATTGAATTACTGATCATACTCTTATATTGATTAACAAAGATTGAATCACTGATGCTATTATTGTCCCATTGTTTTACAAAGATTGAATAACTGATGCTATTATTGTTCTGTTGATTTACAAAGATTGAATTACTGATGCTATTATTGTCCTACTGATTTACAAAGATTGAATTACTGATGCTATTACTGTTCTATTGATTTACAAAGATTGAATCACTGATGCTATTATTGTTCTATTGATTCACAAAGATTGAATCACTGATGCTACTGTTCTATTGATTTACAAAGATTGAATCACTGATGGTATTACTGTTCTATTGATTTACAAAGATTGAATTACGATCCTATTGTTCTATTGATTTACAAAGATTGAATCACTGATGCTATTATTGTTCTATTGATTTACAAAAATTGAATCACTGATGCTATTATTCTATTGATTTACAAAGATTGAATACGATCCTATTGTTCTATTGATTTACAAAGATTGAATTACTGATGCTACTGTTCTATTTATTTACAAAGATTTAATCACTGATGCTATTATTGTCCCATTGATTTACAAAGATTGAATCACTGATGCTATTGTTATCTTGATTTACAAAGATTAAATTACTGATGCTATTACTGTTCTATTGATTTACAAAGATTGAATCACTGATGCTATTATTGTCCCATTGATTTACAAACATTGAATCACTAATGCTATTATTGTATCATTGATTTACAAAGATTGAATCACTGATGCTATTATTGTTCTGTTGATTTACAAAGATTGAATTACTGATGCTATTATTTTCCTACTGATTTACAAAGATTGAATAACTGATGCTATTACTGTTCTATTGATTTACAAAGATTGAATCACTGATGCTATTGTTCTATTGATTTACATTGATTGAATTACTAATGCTACTGTTCTATTTATTTACAAAGATTGAATCACTGATGCTATTATTGTTCTGTTGATTTACAAAGATTGAATTACTGATGCTATTACTGTTCTATTGATTTACAAAGATTGAATCACTGACGTATTATTGTCCCATTGATTTACAAAGATTGAATCACTGATGCTACTGTTCTATTTATTTACAAAGATTGAATCACTGATGCTATTATTGTTCTATTGATTTACAAAAATTGAATCACTGATGCTATTATTCTATTGATTTACAAAGATTGAATTACGATCCTATTGTTTTATTGATTTACAAAGATTGAATTACTGATGTTATTACTGTTCTATTGATTTACAAAGATTGAATCACTGATGCTATTATTGTCCCATTGATTTACAAAGATTGAATCACTGATGCTATTATTGTTCCATTGATTTACATTGATTGAATTACTGATGATACTGTTATATTGATTAACAAAGATTGAATCAGTGATGCTATTATTGTCCCATTGATTTACAAAGATTGAATAACTGATGCTATTACTGTTCTATTGATTTACAAAGATTGAATCACTGATGCTATTGTTCTATTGATTTACAAAGATTGAATTACTGATGCTACTATTCTATTTATTTACAAAGATTGAATCACTGATGCTATTATTGTCCCATTGATTTACAAAGATTGAATCACTGATGCTATTGTTTTCTTGATTTACAAAGATTGAATTACGATCCTATTGTACTATTGATTTACAAAGATTGAATAACTGATGCTATTATTGTTCTATTGATTTACAAAGATTGAATTACTGATGCTACTGTTCTATTGATTTACAAAGATTGAATCACTGATGCTACTGTTCTATTTATTTTCAAAGATTGAATCACTGATGCTATTATTGTTCTATTGATTCACAAAGATTGAATCACTGATGCTATTATTGTCCCATTGATTTACATTGATTGAATTACTAATGCTACTGTTCTATTGCTTTACAAAGATTGAATCAATGATGCTATTATTGTTTTGTTGATTTACAAGGATTGAATTACTGATGCTATTATTGTCCTACTGATTTACAAAGATTGAATTACTGATACTATGACTTTTCTATTGATTCACAAAGATTGAATCACTGATGCTATTATTGTCCCATTGATTTACATTGATTGAATTACTAATGCTACTGTTCTATTTATTTACAAAGATTGAATCACTGATGCTATTATTGTTCTGTTGATTTACAAAGATTGAATTACTGATGCTATTACTGTTCTATTGATTTACAAAGATTGAATCACTGATGCTATTATTGTCCCATTGATTTACAAAGATTGAATCACTGATGCTATTATTGTCCCATTGATTTACATTGATTGAATTACTGATGCTACTGTTATATTGATTAACAAAGATTTAATCACTGATGCTATTATTGTTCTGTTGATTTACAAAGATTGAATTACGATCCTATTGTTCTATTGATTTACAAAGATTGAATAACTGATGTTATTATTGTTCTATTGATTTACAAAGATTGAATCACTGATGCTATTATTGTTCTATGGTTGACAAAGATTGAATCACTGATGCTATTATTTTCCCATTGATTTACATTGATTGAATTACTGATGATACTCTTATATTGATTAACAAAGATTGAATCACTGATGCTATTATTGTCCCATTGATTTACAAAGATTGAATAACTGATGCTATTATTGTTCTGTTGATTTACAAAGATTGAATTACTGATGCTATTATTGTCCTACTGATTTACAAAGATTGAATTACTGATGCTATTGCTGTTCTATTGATTTACAAAGATTGAATCACTGATGCTACTGTTCTATTGATTTACAAAGATTGAATCACTGATGGTATTACTGTTCTATTGATTTACAAAGATTGAACCACTGATGCTATTATTGTTCTATTGATTTACAAAGATTGAATCACTGATACTATTGATTTGCAAAGATTGAATCACTGATGCTATTATTGTTGTATTCATTCACAAAGATTGAATCACTGATGCTACTGTTCTATTGATTTACAAAGATTGAATCACTGATGGTATTACTGTTCTATTGATTTACAAAGATTGAATTACGATCTTATTGTTCTATTGATTTACAAAGATTCAATCACTGATACTATTGTTGTATTGATTTACAAAAATTGAATCACTGATGCTATTATTCTATTGATTTACAAAGATTGAATTACGATCCTATTGTTCTATTGATTTACAAAGATTGAATTACTGATGGTACTGTTCTATTGATTTACAAAGATTGAATCACTGATGCTACTGCTCTATTGATTTACAAAGATTGAATCACTGATGCTATTATTGTTCTATTGATTCACAAAGATTGAATCACTGATGCTATTATTGTCCCATTGATTTACATTGATTGAATTACTGATGCTACTGTTCTATTGATTTACAAAGATTGAATTACTGATGCTATTATTGTCCTACTGATTTACAAAGATTGAATAACTGATGCTATTATTGTTCTATTGATTCACAAAGATTGAATCACTGATGCTACTGTTCTATTGATTTACAAAGATTGAATCACTGATGGTATTACTGTTCTATTGATTTACAAAGATTGAATTACGATCCTATTGTTCTATTGATTTACAAAGATTGAATCACTGATGCTATTATTGTTCTATTGATTTACAAAAATTGAATCACTGATGCTATTATTCTATTGATTTACAAAGATTGAATACGATCCTATTGTTCTATTGATTTACAAAGATTGAATTACTGATGCTACTGTTCTATTTATTTACAAAGATTGAATCACTGATGCTATTATTGTCCCATTGATTTACAAAGATTGAATCACTGATGCTATTGTTATCTTGATTTACAAAGATTAAATTACTGATGCTATTACTGTTCTATTGATTTACAAAGATTGAATCACTGATGCTATTATTGTCCCATTGATTTACAAACATTGAATCACTAATGCTATTATTGTCTCATTGATTTACAAAGATTGAATCACTGATGCTATTATTGTTCTGTTGATTTACAAAGATTGAATTACTGATGCTATTATTGTCCTACTGATTTACAAAGATTGAATAACTGATGCTATTACTGTTCTATTGATTTACAAAGATTGAATCACTGATGCTATTGTTCTATTGATTTACATTGATTGAATTACTAATGCTACTGTTCTATTTATTTACAAAGATTGAATCACTGATGCTATTATTGTTCTGTTGATTTACAAAGATTGAATTACTGATGCTATTACTGTTCTATTGATTACAAAGATTGAATCACTGACGTATTATTGTCCCATTGATTTACAAAGATTGAATCACTGATGCTACTGTTCTATTTATTTACAAAGATTGAATCACTGATGCTATTATTGTTCTATTGATTTACAAAAATTGAATCACTGATGCTATTATTCTATTGATTTACAAAGATTGAATTACGATCCTATTGTTTTATTGATTTACAAAGATTGAATTACTGATGTTATTACTGTTCTATTGATTTACAAAGATTGAATCACTGATGCTATTATTGTCCCATTGATTTACAAAGATTGAATCACTGATGCTATTATTGTTCCATTGATTTACATTGATTGAATTACTGATGATACTGTTATATTGATTAACAAAGATTGAATCAGTGATGCTATTATTGTCCCATTGATTTACAAAGATTGAATAACTGATGCTATTACTGTTCTATTGATTTACAAAGATTGAATCACTGATGCTATTGTTCTATTGATTTACAAAGATTGAATTACTGATGCTACTATTCTATTTATTTACAAAGATTGAATCACTGATGCTATTATTGTCCCATTGATTTACAAAGATTGAATCACTGATGCTATTGTTTTCTTGATTTACAAAGATTGAATTACGATCCTATTGTACTATTGATTTACAAAGATTGAATAACTGATGCTATTATTGTTCTATTGATTTACAAAGATTGAATTACTGATGCTACTGTTCTATTGATTTACAAAGATTGAATCACTGATGCTACTGTTCTATTTATTTTCAAAGATTGAATCACTGATGCTATTATTGTTCTATTGATTCACAAAGATTGAATCACTGATGCTATTATTGTCCCATTGATTTACATTGATTGAATTACTAATGCTACTGTTCTATTGCTTTACAAAGATTGAATCAATGATGCTATTATTGTTTTGTTGATTTACAAGGATTGAATTACTGATGCTATTATTGTCCTACTGATTTACAAAGATTGAATTACTGATACTATGACTTTTCTATTGATTCACAAAGATTGAATCACTGATGCTATTATTGTCCCATTGATTTACATTGATTGAATTACTAATGCTACTGTTCTATTTATTTACAAAGATTGAATCACTGATGCTATTATTGTTCTGTTGATTTACAAAGATTGAATTACTGATGCTATTACTGTTCTATTGATTTACAAAGATTGAATCACTGATGCTATTATTGTCCCATTGATTTACAAAGATTGAATCACTGATGCTATTATTGTCCCATTGATTTACATTGATTGAATTACTGATGCTACTGTTATATTGATTAACAAAGATTTAATCACTGATGCTATTATTGTTCTGTTGATTTACAAAGATTGAATTACGATCCTATTGTTCTATTGATTTACAAAGATTGAATAACTGATGTTATTATTGTTCTATTGATTTACAAAGATTGAATCACTGATGCTATTATTGTTCTATGGTTGACAAAGATTGAATCACTGATGCTATTATTTTCCCATTGATTTACATTGATTGAATTACTGATGATACTCTTATATTGATTAACAAAGATTGAATCACTGATGCTATTATTGTCCCATTGATTTACAAAGATTGAATAACTGATGCTATTATTGTTCTGTTGATTTACAAAGATTGAATTACTGATGCTATTATTGTCCTACTGATTTACAAAGATTGAATTACTGATGCTATTACTGTTCTATTGATTTACAAAGATTGAATCACTGATGCTACTGTTCTATTGATTTACAAAGATTGAATCACTGATGGTATTACTGTTCTATTGATTTACAAAGATTGAACCACTGATGCTATTATTGTTCTATTGATTTACAAAGATTGAATCACTGATACTATTGATTTGCAAAGATTGAATCACTGATGCTATTATTGTTGTATTCATTCACAAAGATTGAATCACTGATGCTACTGTTCTATTGATTTACAAAGATTGAATCACTGATGGTATTACTGTTCTATTGATTTACAAAGATTGAATTACGATCTTATTGTTCTATTGATTTACAAAGATTCAATCACTGATACTATTGTTGTATTGATTTACAAAAATTGAATCACTGATGCTATTATTCTATTGATTTACAAAGATTGAATTACGATCCTATTGTTCTATTGATTTACAAAGATTGAATTACTGATGGTACTGTTCTATTGATTTACAAAGATTGAATCACTGATGCTACTGCTCTATTGATTTACAAAGATTGAATCACTGATGCTATTATTGTTCTATTGATTCACAAAGATTGAATCACTGATGCTATTATTGTCCCATTGATTTACATTGATTGAATTACTGATGCTACTGTTCTATTGATTTACAAAGATTGAATTACTGATGCTATTATTGTCCTACTGATTTACAAAGATTGAATTACTGATGCTATTACTGTTCTATTGATTTACAAAGATTGAATCACTGATGCTATTATTGTCCCATTGATTCACAAAGATTGAATTACTGATGCTATTATTGTCCCATTGATTTACATTGATTGAATTACTTATGCTACTGTTCTATTTATTTACAAAGATTGAATCACTGATGCTATTATTGTTCTGTTGATTTACAAAGATTGAATTACTGATGCTATTATTGTCCTACTGATTTACAAAGATTGAATTACTGATGCTATAACTGTTCTATTGATTTATAAAGATTGAATCACTGATGCTATTGTTTTCTTGATTTACAAAGATTGAATCACTGATGCTACTATTCTATTTATTTACAAAGATTGAATCACTGATGCTATTATTGTCCCATTGATTTACAAAGATTGAATCACTGATGCTATTGTTTTCTTGATTTACAAAGATTGAATTACGATCCTATTGTACTATTGATTTACAAAGATTGAATAACTGATGCTATTATTGTTCTATTGATTTACAAAGATTGAATTACTGATGCTACTGTTCTATTGATTTACAAAGATTGAATCACTGATGCTACTGTTCTATTTATTTTCAAAGATTGAATCACTGATGCTATTATTGTTCTATTGATTCACAAAGATTGAATCACTGATGCTATTATTGTCCCATTGATTTACATTGATTGAATTACTAATGCTACTGTTCTATTGCTTTACAAAGATTGAATCAATGATGCTATTATTGTTTTGTTGATTTACAAGGATTGAATTACTGATGCTATTATTGTCCTACTGATTTACAAAGATTGAATTACTGATACTATGACTTTTCTATTGATTCACAAAGATTGAATCACTGATGCTATTATTGTCCCATTGATTTACATTGATTGAATTACTAATGCTACTGTTCTATTTATTTACAAAGATTGAATCACTGATGCTATTATTGTTCTGTTGATTTACAAAGATTGAATTACTGATGCTATTACTGTTCTATTGATTTACAAAGATTGAATCACTGATGCTATTATTGTCCCATTGATTTACAAAGATTGAATCACTGATCCTATTATTGTCCCATTGATTTACATTGATTGAATTACTGATGCTACTGTTATATTGATTAACAAAGATTTAATCACTGATGCTATTATTGTTCTGTTGATTTACAAAGATTGAATTACGATCCTATTGTTCTATTGATTTACAAAGATTGAATAACTGATGTTATTATTGTTCTATTGATTTACAAAGATTGAATCACTGATGCTATTATTGTTCTATGGTTGACAAAGATTGAATCACTGATGCTATTATTTTCCCCTTGATTTACATTGATTGAATTACTGATGATACTCTTATATTGATTAACAAAGATTGAATCACTGATGCTATTATTGTCCCATTGATTTACAAAGATTGAATAACTGATGCTATTATTGTTCTGTTGATTTACAAAGATTGAATTACTGATGCTATTATTGTCCTACTGATTTACAAAGATTGAATTACTGATGCTATTACTGTTCTATTGATTTACAAAGATTGAATCACTGATGCTACTGTTCTATTGATTTACAAAGATTGAATCACTGATGGTATTACTGTTCTATTGATTTACAAAGATTGAACCACTGATGCTATTATTGTTCTATTGATTTACAAAGATTGAATCACTGATACTATTGATTTGCAAAGATTGAATCACTGATGCTATTATTGTTGTATTCATTCACAAAGATTGAATCACTGATGCTACTGTTCTATTGATTTACAAAGATTGAATCACTGATGGTATTACTGTTCTATTGATTTACAAAGATTGAATTACGATCTTATTGTTCTATTGATTTACAAAGATTCAATCACTGATACTATTGTTGTATTGATTTACAAAAATTGAATCACGGATGCTATTATTCTATTGATTTACAAAGATTGAATTACGATCCTATTGTTCTATTGATTTACAAAGATTGAATTACTGATGGTACTGTTCTATTGATTTACAAAGATTGAATCACTGATGCTACTGCTCTATTGATTTACAAAGATTGAATCACTGATGCTATTATTGTTCTATTGATTCACAAAGATTGAATCACTGATGCTATTATTGTCCCATTGATTTACATTGATTGAATTACTGATGCTACTGTTCTATTGATTTACAAAGATTGAATTACTGATGCTATTATTGTCCTACTGATTTACAAAGATTGAATTACTGATGCTATTACTGTTCTATTGATTTACAAAGATTGAATCACTGATGCTATTATTGTCCCATTGATTCACAAAGATTGAATTACTGATGCTATTATTGTCCCATTGATTTACATTGATTGAATTACTTATGCTACTGTTCTATTTATTTACAAAGATTGAATCACTGATGCTATTATTGTTCTGTTGATTTACAAAGATTGAATTACTGATGCTATTATTGTCCTACTGATTTACAAAGATTGAATTACTGATGCTATAACTGTTCTATTGATTTATAAAGATTGAATCACTGATGCTATTGTTTTCTTGATTTACAAAGATTGAATCACTGATGCTATTATTGTCCCATTGATTTACATTGATTGAATTACTGATGCTACTGTTATATTGATTAACAAAGATTGAATCAGTGATGCTATTATTGTTCTGTTGATTTACAAAGACTGAATAACTGATGCTATTACTGTTCTATTGATTTACAAAGATTGAATCACTGATGCTATTGTTCTACTGATTTACAAAGATTGAATCACTGATGCTATTATTGTCCCATTGATTTACATTGATTGAATTACTGATGCTACTGTTATATTGATTAACAAAGATTGAATCAGTGATGCTATTATTGTTCTGTTGATTTACAAAGATTGAATAACTGATGCTATTACTGTTCTATTGATTTACAAAGATTGAATCACTGATGCTATTGTTCTACTGATTTACAAAGATTGAATTACTGATGCTACTGTTCTATTTATTTACAAAGATTGAATCACTGATGCTATTATTGTCCCATTGATTTACAAAGATTGAATCACTGATGCTATTGTTTTCTTGATTTACAAAGATTAAATTACGATCCTATAGTTCTATTGATTTACAAAGATTGAATAACTGATGCTATTATTGTTCTATTGATTTACAAAGATTGAATTACTGATGCTACTGTTCTATTGATTTACAAAGATTGAATCACTGATGCTACTGTTCTATTGATTTACAAAGATTGAATCACTGATGCTATTATTGTTCTATTGATTTACAAAGATTGAATCACTGATGCTATTATTGTTCTATTGATTTACAAAGATTGAATCACTGATGCTATTATTGTCTCATTGATTTACTTTGATTGAATTACTGATGCTACTGTACTATTTATTTACAAAGATTGAATCACTGATGCTATTATTGTTTTGTTGGTTTACAAGGATTGAATTACTGATGCTTTTATTGTCCTACTGATTTACAAAGATTGAATTACTGAGGCTATGACTTTTTTATTGATTCACAAAGATTGAATCACTAATGCTATTATTGTCCTATTGATTTACAAATATTGAATCACTGATGCTACTGTTCTATTTATTTACAAAGATTGAATCACTGATGCTATTATTGTTCTGTTGATTTACAAAGATTGAATTCCTGATGCTATTATTGTCCTAATGATTTACAAAGATTGAATTACTAATGCTACTGTTCTATTTATTTACAAAGATTGAATCACTGATGCTATTATTGTTCTGTTGATTTACAAAGATTGAATTACTGATGCTATTATTGTCCTACTGATTTACAAAGATTGAATTACTGATGCTATTACTGTTCTACTGATTTACAAAGATTGAATCACTGATGCTATTGTTCTATTGATTTACAAAGATTGAATCACTGATGCTATTATTGTTCTATTGATTCACTAAGATTGAATCACTGATGCTATTATTGTCCCATTGATTTACAAAGATTGAATTACTAATGCTTCCGTTCTATTTATTTACAAAGATTGAATCACTGATGCTATTATTGTTCTGTTGATTTACAAAAATTGAATCACTGATGCTATTATTGTCCTACTGATTTACAAAGATTGAATCACTGATGCTATTATTGTCCCATTGATTTACATTGATTGAATTAGTGATGCTACTGTTATATTGATTAACAAAGATAGAATCACTGATGCTATTATTGTTCTGTTGATTTACAAAGATTGAATTACGATCCTATTGTTCTATTGATTTACAAAGATTGAATTACGATCCTATTATTCTATTGATTTACAAACTTTGAATCACTGATGCTATTATTGTTGTATTGATTTACAAAGATTGAATCACTGATGCTATTGTTCTATTGATTTACAAAGATTGAATTACGATCCTATTGTTCTATTGATTCACAAAGATTGAATTACTGATGCTATTGTTCTATTGATTTACAAAGATTGAATCACTGATACTATTGTTGTATTGATTTACAAAGATTGAATCACTGATGCTATTATTGTTCTATTGATTCACAAAGATTGAATCACTGATGCTATTATTGTCCCATTGATTTACAAAGATTAAATCACTAATGCTATTATTGTTCCATTGATTTACATTGATTGAATTACTGATGCTACTGTTCTATTAATTTACAAAGATTGAATCACTGATGCTTTTATTGTTTTGTTGATTTACAAAGATTGAATTACTGATGCTATTATTGTCCTACTGATTTACAAACATTGAATTACTGATGCTATGACTTTTCTTTTGATTCACAAAGATTGAATCACTGATGCTGTTATTGTCCCATTGATTTACATTGATTGAATTACTAATGCTACTGTTCTATTTATTTACAAAGATTGAATCACTGATGCTACTGTTCTATTGATTTACAAAGATTGAATCACTGATGCTACTGTTCTGTTGATTTACAAAGATTGAATTACTGATGCTATTATTGTCCTACTGATTTACAAAGATTGAATTACTGATGCTATAACTGTTCTATTGATTTATAAAGATTGAATCACTGATGCTATTGTTTTCTTGATTTACAAAGATTGAATCACTGATGCTATTATTGTCCCATTGATTTACATTGATTGAATTACTGATGCTACTGTTATATTGATTAACAAAGATTGAATCAGTGATGCTATTATTGTTCTGTTGATTTACAAAGATTGAATAACTGATGCTATTACTGTTCTATTGATTTACAAAGATTGAATCACTGATGCTATTGTTCTACTGATTTACAAAGATTGAATCACTGATGCTATTATTGTTCTGTTGATTTACATTGATTGAATTACTGATGCTACTGTTATATTGATTAACAAAGATTGAATCAGTGATGCTATTATTGTTCTGTTGATTTACAAAGATTGAATAACTGATGCTATTACTGTTCTATTGATTTACAAAGATTGAATCACTGATGCTATTGTTCTACTGATTTACAAAGATTGAATTACTGATGCTACTGTTCTATTTATTTACAAAGATTGAATCACTGATGCTATTATTGTCCCATTGATTTACAAAGATTGAATCACTGATGCTATTGTTTTCTTGATTTACAAAGATTAAATTACGATCCTATAGGTCTTTTGATTTACAAAGATTGAATAACTGATGCTATTATTGTTCTATTGATTTACAAAGATTGAATTACTGATGCTACTGTTCTATTGATTTACAAAGATTGAATCACTGATGCTACTGTTCTATTGATTTACAAAGATTGAATCACTGATGCTATTATTGTTCTATTGATTTACAAAGATTGAATCACTGATGCTATTATTGTTCTATTGATTTACAAAGATTGAATCACTGATGCTATTATTGTCTCATTGATTTACTTTGATTGAATTACTGATGCTACTGTACTATTTATTTACAAAGATTGAATCACTGATGCTATTATTGTTTTGTTGGTTTACAAGGATTGAATTACTGATGCTTTTATTGTCCTACTGATTTACAAAGATTGAATTACTGAGGCTATGACTTTTCTATTGATTCACAAAGATTGAATCACTAATGCTATTATTGTCCTATTGATTTACAAATATTGAATCACTGATGCTACTGTTCTATTTATTTACAAAGATTGAATCACTGATGCTATTATTGTTCTGTTGATTTACAAAGATTGAATTCCTGATGCTATTATTGTCCTAATGATTTACAAAGATTGAATTACTAATGCTACTGTTCTATTTATTTACAAAGATTGAATCACTGATGCTATTATTGTTCTGTTGATTTACAAAGATTGAATTACTGATGCTATTATTGTCCTACTGATTTACAAAGATTGAATTACTGATGCTATTACTGTTCTACTGATTTACAAAGATTGAATCACTGATGCTATTGTTCTATTGATTTACAAAGATTGAATCACTGATGCTATTATTGTTCTATTGATTCACTAAGATTGAATCACTGATGCTATTATTGTCCCATTGATTTACAAAGATTGAATTACTAATGCTTCTGTTCTATTTATTACAAAGATTGAATCACTGATGCTATTATTGTTCTGTTGATTTACAAAAATTGAATCACTGATGCTATTATTGTCCTACTGATTTACAAAGATTGAATCACTGATGCTATTATTGTCCCATTGATTTACATTGATTGAATTAGTGATGCTACTGTTATATTGATTAACAAAGATAGAATCACTGATGCTATTATTGTTCTGTTGATTTACAAAGATTGAATTACGATCCTATTGTTCTATTGATTTACAAAGATTGAATTACGATCCTATTATTCTATTGATTTACAAACTTTGAATCACTGATGCTATTATTGTTGTATTGATTTACAAAGATTGAATCACTGATGCTATTGTTCTATTGATTTACAAAGATTGAATTACGATCCTATTGTTCTATTGATTCACAAAGATTGAATTACTGATGCTATTGTTCTATTGATTTACAAAGATTGAATCACTGATACTATTGTTGTATTGATTTACAAAGATTGAATCACTGATGCTATTATTGTTCTATTGATTCACAAAGATTGAATCACTGATGCTATTATTGTCCCATTGATTTACAAAGATTAAATCACTAATGCTATTATTGTTCCATTGATTTACATTGATTGAATTACTGATGCTACTGTTCTATTAATTTACAAAGATTGAATCACTGATGCTTTTATTGTTTTGTTGATTTACAAAGATTGAATTACTGATGCTATTATTGTCCTACTGATTTACAAACATTGAATTACTGATGCTATGACTTTTCTTTTGATTCACAAAGATTGAATCACTGATGCTATTATTGTCCCATTGATTTACATTGATTGAATTACTAATGCTACTGTTCTATTTATTTACAAAGATTGAATCACTGATGCTACTGTTCTATTGATTTACAAAGATTGAATCACTGATGGTATTACTGTTCTATTGATTTACAAAGATTGAATTACGATCCTATTGTTCTATTGATTTACAAAGATTGAATCACTGATGCTATTATTGTTCTATTGATTTACAAAAATTGAATCACTGATGCTATTATTCTATTGATTTACAAAGATTGAATACGATCCTATTGTTCTATTGATTTACAAAGATTGAATTACTGATGCTACTGTTCTATTTATTTACAAAGATTGAATCACTGATGCTATTATTGTCCCATTGATTTACAAAGATTGAATCACTGATGCTATTGTTATCTTGATTTACAAAGATTAAATTACTGATGCTATTACTGTTCTATTGATTTACAAAGATTGAATCACTGATGCTATTATTGTCCCATTGATTTACAAACATTGAATCACTGATGCTATTATTGTCTCATTGATTTACAAAGATTGAATCACTGATGCTATTATTGTTCTGTTGATTTACAAAGATTGAATTACTGATGCTATTATTGTCCTACTGATTTACAAAGATTGAATAACTGATGCTATTACTGTTCTATTGATTTACAAAGATTGAATCACTGATGCTATTGTTCTATTGATTTACATTGATTGAATTACTAATGCTACTGTTCTATTTATTTACAAAGATTGAATCACTGATGCTATTATTGTTCTGTTGATTTACAAAGATTGAATTACTGATGCTATTACTGTTCTATTGATTTACAAAGATTGAATCACTGACGTATTATTGTCCCATTGATTTACAAAGATTGAATCACTGATGCTACTGTTCTATTTATTTACAAAGATTGAATCACTGATGCTATTATTGTTCTATTGATTTACAAAAATTGAATCACTGATGCTATTATTCTATTGATTTACAAAGATTGAATTACGATCCTATTGTTTTATTGATTTACAAAGATTGAATTACTGATGTTATTACTGTTCTATTGATTTACAAAGATTGAATCACTGATGCTATTATTGTCCCATTGATTTACAAAGATTTAATCACTGATGCTATTATTGTTCCATTGATTTACATTGATTGAATTACTGATGATACTGTTATATTGATTAACAAAGATTGAATCAGTGATGCTATTATTGTCCCATTGATTTACAAAGATTGAATAACTGATGCTATTACTGTTCTATTGATTTACAAAGTTTGAATCACTGATGCTATTGTTCTATTGATTTACAAAGATTGAATTACTGATGCTACTATTCTATTTATTTACAAAGATTGAATCACTGATGCTACTGTTCTATTTATTTTCAAAGATTGAATCACTGATGCTATTATTGTTCTATTGATTCACAAAGATTGAATCACTGATGCTATTATTGTCCCATTGATTTACATTGATTGAATTACTAATGCTACTGTTCTATTGCTTTACAAAGATTGAATCAATGATGCTATTATTGTTTTGTTGATTTACAAGGATTGAATTACTGATGCTATTATTGTCCTACTGATTTACAAAGATTGAATAACTGATACTATGACTTTTCTATTGATTCACAAAGATTGAATCACTGATGCTATTATTGTCCCATTGATTTACATTGATTGAATTACTAATGCTACTGTTCTATTTATTTACAAAGATTGAATCACTGATGCTATTATTGTTCTGTTGATTTACAAAGATTGAATTACTGATGCTATTACTGTTCTATTGATTTACAAAGATTGAATCACTGATGCTATTATTGTCCCATTGATTTACAAAGATTGAATCACTGATGCTATTATTGTCTCATTGATTTACTTTGATTGAATTACTGATGCTACTGTACTATTTATTTACAAAGATTGAATCACTGATGCTATTATTGTTTTGTTGGTTTACAAGGATTGAATTACTGATGCTTTTATTGTCCTACTGATTTACAAAGATTGAATTACTGAGGCTATGACTTTTCTATTGATTCACAAAGATTGAATCACTAATGCTATTATTGTCCTATTGATTTACAAATATTGAATCACTGATGCTATTACTGTTCTATTTATTTACAAAGATTGAATCACTGATGCTATTATTGTTCTGTTGATTTACAAAGATTGAATTCCTGATGCTATTATTGTCCTAATGATTTACAAAGATTGAATTACTAATGCTACTGTTCTATTTATTTACAAAGATTGAATCACTGATGCTATTATTGTTCTGTTGATTTACAAAGATTGAATTACTGATGCTATTATTGTCCTACTGATTTACAAAGATTGAATTACTGATGCTATTACTGTTCTACTGATTTACAAAGATTGAATCACTGATGCTATTGTTCTATTGATTTACAAAGATTGAATCACTGATGCTATTATTGTTCTATTGATTCACTAAGATTGAATCACTGATGCTATTATTGTCCCATTGATTTACAAAGATTGAATTACTAATGCTTCTGTTCTATTTATTTACAAAGATTGAATCACTGATGCTATTATTGTTCTGTTGATTTACAAAAATTGAATCACTGATGCTATTATTGTCCTACTGATTTACAAAGATTGAATCACTGATGCTATTATTGTCCCATTGATTTACATTGATTGAATTAGTGATGCTACTGTTATATTGATTAACAAAGATAGAATCACTGATGCTATTATTGTTCTGTTGATTTACAAAGATTGAATTACGATCCTATTGTTCTATTGATTTACAAAGATTGAATTACGATCCTATTATTCTATTGATTTACAAACTTTGAATCACTGATGCTATTATTGTTGTATTGATTTACAAAGATTGAATCACTGATGCTATTGTTCTATTGATTTACAAAGATTGAATTACGATCCTATTGTTCTATTGATTCACAAAGATTGAATTACTGATGCTATTGTTCTATTGATTTACAAAGATTGAATCACTGATACTATTGTTGTATTGATTTACAAAGATTGAATCACTGATGCTATTATTGTTCTATTGATTCACAAAGATTGAATCACTGATGCTATTATTGTCCCATTGATTTACAAAGATTAAATCACTAATGCTATTATTGTTCCATTGATTTACATTGATTGAATTACTGATGCTACTGTTCTATTAATTTACAAAGATTGAATCACTGATGCTTTTATTGTTTTGTTGATTTACAAAGATTGAATTACTGATGCTATTATTGTCCTACTGATTTACAAACATTGAATTACTGATGCTATGACTTTTCTTTTGATTCACAAAGATTGAATCACTGATGCTATTATTGTCCCATTGATTTACATTGATTGAATTACTAATGCTACTGTTCTATTTATTTACAAAGATTGAATCACTGATGCTACTGTTCTATTGATTTACAAAGATTGAATCACTGATGGTATTACTGTTCTATTGATTTACAAAGATTGAATTACGATCCTATTGTTCTATTGATTTACAAAGATTGAATCACTGATGCTATTATTGTTCTATTGATTTACAAAAATTGAATCACTGATGCTATTATTCTATTGATTTACAAAGATTGAATACGATCCTATTGTTCTATTGATTTACAAAGATTGAATTACTGATGCTACTGTTCTATTTATTTACAAAGATTGAATCACTGATGCTATTATTGTCCCATTGATTTACAAAGATTGAATCACTGATGCTATTGTTATCTTGATTTACAAAGATTAAATTACTGATGCTATTACTGTTCTATTGATTTACAAAGATTGAATCACTGATGCTATTATTGTCCCATTGATTTACAAACATTGAATCACTGATGCTATTATTGTCTCATTGATTTACAAAGATTGAATCACTGATGCTATTATTGTTCTGTTGATTTACAAAGATTGAATTACTGATGCTATTATTGTCCTACTGATTTACAAAGATTGAATAACTGATGCTATTACTGTTCTATTGATTTACAAAGATTGAATCACTGATGCTATTGTTCTATTGATTTACATTGATTGAATTACTAATGCTACTGTTCTGTTGATTTACAAAGATTGAATCACTGATGCTATTATTGTTCTGTTTGATTTACAAAGATTGAATTACTGATGCTATTACTGTTCTATTGATTTACAAAGATTGAATCACTGACGTATTATTGTCCCATTGATTTACAAAGATTGAATCACTGATGCTACTGTTCTATTTATTTACAAAGATTGAATCACTGATGCTATTATTGTTCTATTGATTTACAAAAATTGAATCACTGATGCTATTATTCTATTGATTTACAAAGATTGAATTACGATCCTATTGTTTTATTGATTTACAAAGATTGAATTACTGATGTTATTACTGTTCTATTGATTTACAAAGATTGAATCACTGATGCTATTATTGTCCCATTGATTTACAAAGATTGAATCACTGATGCTATTATTGTTCCATTGATTTACATTGATTGAATTACTGATGATACTGTTATATTGATTAACAAAGATTGAATCAGTGATGCTATTATTGTCCCATTGATTTACAAAGATTGAATAACTGATGCTATTACTGTTCTATTGATTTACAAAGTTTGAATCACTGATGCTATTGTTCTATTGATTTACAAAGATTGAATTACTGATGCTACTATTCTATTTATTTACAAAGATTGAATCACTGATGCTACTGTTCTATTTATTTTCAAAGATTGAATCACTGATGCTATTATTGTTCTATTGATTCACAAAGATTGAATCACTGATGCTATTATTGTCCCATTGATTTACATTGATTGAATTACTAATGCTACTGTTCTATTGCTTTACAAAGATTGAATCAATGATGCTATTATTGTTTTGTTGATTTACAAGGATTGAATTACTGATGCTATTATTGTCCTACTGATTTACAAAGATTGAATAACTGATACTATGACTTTTCTATTGATTCACAAAGATTGAATCACTGATGCTATTATTGTCCCATTGATTTACATTGATTGAATTACTAATGCTACTGTTCTATTTATTTACAAAGATTGAATCACTGATGCTATTATTGTTCTGTTGATTTACAAAGATTGAATTACTGATGCTATTACTGTTCTATTGATTTACAAAGATTGAATCACTGATGCTATTATTGTCCCATTGATTTACAAAGATTGAATCACTGATGCTATTATTGTCCCATTGATTACATTGATTGAATTACTGATGCTACTGTTATATTGATTAACAAAGATTTAATCACTGATGCTATTATTGTTCTGTTGATTTACAAAGATTGAATTACGATCCTATTGTTCTATTGATTTACAAAGATTGAATAACTGATGTTATTATTGTTCTATTGATTTACAAAGATTGAATCACTGATGCTATTATTGTTTCTATGGTTGACAAAGATTGAATCACTGATGCTATTATTTTCCCATTGATTTACATTGATTGAATTACTGATGATACTCTTATATTGATTAACAAAGATTGAATCACTGATGCTATTATTGTCCCATTGATTTACAAAGATTGAATAACTGATGCTATTATTGTTCTGTTGATTTACAAAGATTGAATTACTGATGCTATTATTGTCCTACTGATTTACAAAGATTGAATTACTGATGCTATTACTGTTCTATTGATTTACAAAGATTGAATCACTGATGCTACTGTTCTATTGATTTACAAAGATTGAATCACTGATGGTATTACTGTTCTATTGATTTACAAAGATTGAACCACTGATGCTATTATTGTTCTATTGATTTACAAAGATTGAATCACTGATACTATTGATTTGCAAAGATTGAATCACTGATGCTATTATTGTTGTATTCATTCACAAAGATTGAATCACTGATGCTACTGTTCTATTGATTTACAAAGATTGAATCACTGATGGTATTACTGTTCTATTGATTTACAAAGATTGAATTACGATCTTATTGTTCTATTGATTTACAAAGATTCAATCACTGATACTATTGTTGTATTGATTTACAAAAATTGAATCACTGATGCTATTATTCTATTGATTTACAAAGATTGAATTACGATCCTATTGTTCTATTGATTTACAAAGATTGAATTACTGATGGTACTGTTCTATTGATTTACAAAGATTGAATCACTGATGCTACTGCTCTATTGATTTACAAAGATTGAATCACTGATGCTATTATTGTTCTATTGATTCACAAAGATTGAATCACTGATGCTATTATTGTCCCATTGATTTACATTGATTGAATTACTGATGCTACTGTTCTATTGATTTACAAAGATTGAATTACTGATGCTATTATTGTCCTACTGATTTACAAAGATTGAATTACTGATGCTATTACTGTTCTATTGATTTACAAAGATTGAATCACTGATGCTATTATTGTCCCATTGATTCACAAAGATTGAATTACTGATGCTATTATTGTCCCATTGATTTACATTGATTGAATTACTTATGCTACTGTTCTATTTATTTACAAAGATTGAATCACTGATGCTATTATTGTTCTGTTGATTTACAAAGATTGAATTACTGATGCTATTATTGTCCTACTGATTTACAAAGATTGAATTACTGATGCTATAACTGTTCTATTGATTTATAAAGATTGAATCACTGATGCTATTGTTTTCTTGATTTACAAAGATTGAATCACTGATGCTATTATTGTCCCATTGATTTACATTGATTGAATTACTGATGCTACTGTTATATTGATTAACAAAGATTGAATCAGTGATGCTATTATTGTTCTGTTGATTTACAAAGATTGAATAACTGATGCTATTACTGTTCTATTGATTTACAAAGATTGAATCACTGATGCTATTGTTCTACTGATTTACAAAGATTGAATTACTCATGCTACTGTTCTATTTATTTACAAAGATTGAATCACTGATGCTATTATTGTCCCATTGATTTACAAAGATTGAATCACTGATGCTATTGTTTTCTTGATTTACAAAGATTAAATTACGATCCTATAGTTCTATTGATTTACAAAGATTGAATAACTGATGCTATTATTGTTCTATTGATTTACAAAGATTGAATTACTGATGCTACTGTTCTATTGATTTACAAAGATTGAATCACTGATGCTACTGTTCTATTGATTTACAAAGATTGAATCACTGATGCTATTATTGTTCTATTGATTTACAAAGATTGAATCACTGATGCTATTATTGTTCTATTGATTTACAAAGATTGAATCACTGATGCTATTATTGTCTCATTGATTTACTTTGATTGAATTACTGATGCTACTGTACTATTTATTTACAAAGATTGAATCACTGATGCTATTATTGTTTTGTTGGTTTACAAGGATTGAATTACTGATGCTTTTATTGTCCTACTGATTTACAAAGATTGAATTACTGAGGCTATGACTTTTCTATTGATTCACAAAGATTGAATCACTAATGCTATTATTGTCCTATTGATTTACAAATATTGAATCACTGATGCTACTGTTCTATTTATTTACAAAGATTGAATCACTGATGCTATTATTGTTCTGTTGATTTACAAAGATTGAATTCCTGATGCTATTATTGTCCTAATGATTTACAAAGATTGAATTACTAATGCTACTGTTCTATTTATTTACAAAGATTGAATCACTGATGCTATTATTGTTCTGTTGATTTACAAAGATTGAATTACTGATGCTATTATTGTCCTACTGATTTACAAAGATTGAATTACTGATGCTATTACTGTTCTACTGATTTACAAAGATTGAATCACTGATGCTATTGTTCTATTGATTTACAAAGATTGAATCACTGATGCTATTATTGTTCTATTGATTCACTAAGATTGAATCACTGATGCTATTATTGTCCCATTGATTTACAAAGATTGAATTACTAATGCTTCTGTTCTATTTATTTACAAAGATTGAATCACTGATGCTATTATTGTTCTGTTGATTTACAAAAATTGAATCACTGATGCTATTATTGTCCTACTGATTTACAAAGATTGAATCACTGATGCTATTATTGTCCCATTGATTTACATTGATTGAATTAGTGATGCTACTGTTATATTGATTAACAAAGATAGATCACTGATGCTATTATTGTTCTGTTGATTTACAAAGATTGAATTACGATCCTATTGTTCTATTGATTTACAAAGATTGAATTACGATCCTATTATTCTATTGATTTACAAACTTTGAATCACTGATGCTATTATTGTTGTATTGATTTACAAAGATTGAATCACTGATGCTATTGTTCTATTGATTTACAAAGATTGAATTACGATCCTATTGTTCTATTGATTCACAAAGATTGAATTACTGATGCTATTGTTCTATTGATTTACAAAGATTGAATCACTGATACTATTGTTGTATTGATTTACAAAGATTGAATCACTGATGCTATTATTGTTCTATTGATTCACAAAGATTGAATCACTGATGCTATTATTGTCCCATTGATTTACAAAGATTAAATCACTAATGCTATTATTGTTCCATTGATTTACATTGATTGAATTACTGATGCTACTGTTCTATTAATTTACAAAGATTGAATCACTGATGCTTTTATTGTTTTGTTGATTTACAAAGATTGAATTACTGATGCTATTATTGTCCTACTGATTTACAAACATTGAATTACTGATGCTATGACTTTTCTTTTGATTCACAAAGATTGAATCACTGATGCTATTATTGTCCCATTGATTTACATTGATTGAATTACTAATGCTACTGTTCTATTTATTTACAAAGATTGAATCACTGATGCTACTGTTCTATTGATTTACAAAGATTGAATCACTGATGGTATTACTGTTCTATTGATTTACAAAGATTGAATTACGATCCTATTGTTCTATTGATTTACAAAGATTGAATCACTGATGCTATTATTGTTCTATTGATTTACAAAAATTGAATCACTGATGCTATTATTCTATTGATTACAAAGATTGAATACGATCCTATTGTTCTATTGATTTACAAAGATTGAATTACTGATGCTACTGTTCTATTTATTTACAAAGATTGAATCACTGATGCTATTATTGTCCCATTGATTTACAAAGATTGAATCACTGATGCTATTGTTATCTTGATTTACAAAGATTAAATTACTGATGCTATTACTGTTCTATTGATTTACAAAGATTGAATCACTGATGCTATTATTGTCCCATTGATTTACAAACATTGAATCACTGATGCTATTATTGTCTCATTGATTTACAAAGATTGAATCACTGATGCTATTATTGTTCTGTTGATTTACAAAGATTGAATTACTGATGCTATTATTGTCCTACTGATTTACAAAGATTGAATAACTGATGCTATTACTGTTCTATTGATTTACAAAGATTGAATCACTGATGCTATTGTTCTATTGATTTACATTGATTGAATTACTAATGCTACTGTTCTGTTGATTTACAAAGATTGAATCACTGATGCTATTATGTTCTGTTGATTTACAAAGATTGAATTACTGATGCTATTACTGTTCTATTGATTTACAAAGATTGAATCACTGACGTATTATTGTCCCATTGATTTACAAAGATTGAATCACTGATGCTACTGTTCTATTTATTTACAAAGATTGAATCACTGATGCTATTATTGTTCTATTGATTTACAAAAATTGAATCACTGATGCTATTATTCTATTGATTTACAAAGATTGAATTACGATCCTATTGTTTTATTGATTTACAAAGATTGAATTACTGATGTTATTACTGTTCTATTGATTTACAAAGATTGAATCACTGATGCTATTATTGTCCCATTGATTTACAAAGATTGAATCACTGATGCTATTATTGTTCCATTGATTTACATTGATTGAATTACTGATGATACTGTTATATTGATTAACAAAGATTGAATCAGTGATGCTATTATTGTCCCATTGATTTACAAAGATTGAATAACTGATGCTATTACTGTTCTATTGATTTACAAAGTTTGAATCACTGATGCTATTGTTCTATTGATTTACAAAGATTGAATTACTGATGCTACTATTCTATTTATTTACAAAGATTGAATCACTGATGCTACTGTTCTATTTATTTTCAAAGATTGAATCACTGATGCTATTATTGTTCTATTGATTCACAAAGATTGAATCACTGATGCTATTATTGTCCCATTGATTTACATTGATTGAATTACTAATGCTACTGTTCTATTGCTTTACAAAGATTGAATCAATGATGCTATTATTGTTTTGTTGATTTACAAGGATTGAATTACTGATGCTATTATTGTCCTACTGATTTACAAAGATTGAATTACTGATACTATGACTTTTCTATTGATTCACAAAGATTGAATCACTGATGCTATTATTGTCCCATTGATTTACATTGATTGAATTACTAATGCTACTGTTCTATTTATTTACAAAGATTGAATCACTGATGCTATTATTGTTCTGTTGATTTACAAAGATTGAATTACTGATGCTATTACTGTTCTATTGATTTACAAGATTGAATCACTGATGCTATTATTGTCCCATTGATTTACAAAGATTGAATCACTGATGCTATTATTGTCCCATTGATTTACATTGATTGAATTACTGATGCTACTGTTATATTGATTAACAAAGATTTAATCACTGATGCTATTATTGTTCTGTTGATTTACAAAGATTGAATTACGATCCTATTGTTCTATTGATTTACAAAGATTGAATAACTGATGTTATTATTGTTCTATTGATTTACAAAGATTGAATCACTGATGCTATTATTGTTCTATGGTTGACAAAGATTGAATCACTGATGCTATTATTTTCCCATTGATTTACATTGATTGAATTACTGATGATACTCTTATATTGATTAACAAAGATTGAATCACTGATGCTATTATTGTCCCATTGATTTACAAAGATTGAATAACTGATGCTATTATTGTTCTGTTGATTTACAAAGATTGAATTACTGATGCTATTATTGTCCTACTGATTTACAAAGATTGAATTACTGATGCTATTACTGTTCTATTGATTTACAAAGATTGAATCACTGATGCTACTGTTCTATTGATTTACAAAGATTGAATCACTGATGGTATTACTGTTCTATTGATTTACAAAGATTGAACCACTGATGCTATTATTGTTCTATTGATTTACAAAGATTGAATCACTGATACTATTGATTTGCAAAGATTGAATCACTGATGCTATTATTGTTGTATTCATTCACAAAGATTGAATCACTGATGCTACTGTTCTATTGATTTACAAAGATTGAATCACTGATGGTATTACTGTTCTATTGATTTACAAAGATTGAATTACGATCTTATTGTTCTATTGATTTACAAAGATTCAATCACTGATACTATTGTTGTATTGATTTACAAAAATTGAATCACTGATGCTATTATTCTATTGATTTACAAAGATTGAATTACGATCCTATTGTTCTATTGATTTACAAAGATTGAATTACTGATGGTACTGTTCTATTGATTTACAAAGATTGAATCACTGAAGCTACTGCTCTATTGATTTACAAAGATTGAATCACTGATGCTATTATTGTTCTATTGATTCACAAAGATTGAATCACTGATGCTATTATTGTCCCATTGATTTACATTGATTGAATTACTGATGCTATTATTGTCCCATTGATTCACAAAGATTGAATTACTGATGCTATTATTGTCCCATTGATTTACATTGATTGAATTACTTATGCTACTGTTCTATTTATTTACAAGATTGAATCACTGATGCTATTATTGTTCTGTTGATTTACAAAGATTGAATTACTGATGCTATTATTGTCCTACTGATTTACAAAGATTGAATTACTGATGCTATAACTGTTCTATTGATTTATAAAGATTGAATCACTGATGCTATTGTTTCTTGATTTACAAAGATTGAATCACTGATGCTATTATTGTCCCATTGATTACATTGATTGAATTACTGATGCTACTGTTATATTGATTAACAAAGATTGAATCAGTGATGCTATTATTGTTCTGTTGATTTACAAAGATTGAATAACTGATGCTATTACTGTTCTATTGATTTACAAAGATTGAATCACTGATGCTATTGTTCTACTGATTTACAAAGATTGAATCACTGATGCTATTATTGTCCCATTGATTTACATTGATTGAATTACTGATGCTACTGTTATATTGATTAACAAAGATTGAATCAGTGATGCTATTATTGTTCTGTTGATTTACAAAGATTGAATAACTGATGCTATTACTGTTCTATTGATTTACAAAGATTGAATCACTGATGCTATTGTTCTACTGATTTACAAAGATTGAATTACTGATGCTACTGTTCTATTTATTTACAAAGATTGAATCACTGATGCTATTATTGTCCCATTGATTTACAAAGATTGAATCACTGATGCTATTGTTTTCTTGATTTACAAAGATTAAATTACGATCCTATAGTTCTATTGATTTACAAAGATTGAATAACTGATGCTATTATTGTTCTATGATTTACAAAGATTGAATTACTGATGCTACTGTTCTATTGATTTACAAAGATTTAATCACTGATGCTACTGTTCTATTGATTTACAAAGATTGAATCACTGATGCTATTATTGTTCTATTGATTTACAAAGATTGAATCACTGATGCTATTATTGTTCTATTGATTTACAAAGATTGAATCACTGATGCTATTATTGTCTCATTGATTTACTTTGATTGAATTACTGATGCTACTGTACTATTTATTTACAAAGATTGAATCACTGATGCTATTATTGTTTTGTTGGTTTACAAGGATTGAATTACTGATGCTTTTATTGTCCTACTGATTTACAAAGATTGAATTACTGAGGCTATGACTTTTCTATTGATTCACAAAGATTGAATCACTATGCTATTATTGTCCTATTGATTTACAAATATTGAATCACTGATGCTACTGTTCTATTTATTTACAAAGATTGAATCACTGATGCTATTATTGTTCTGTTGATTTACAAAAGATGAATTCCTGATGCTATTATTGTCCTAATGATTTACAAAGATTGAATTACTAATGCTACTGTTCTATTTATTTACAAAGATTGAATCACTGATGCTATTATTGTCTGTTGATTTACAAAGATTGAATTACTGATGCTATTATTGTCCTACTGATTTACAAAGATTGAATTACTGATGCTATTACTGTTCTACTGATTTACAAAGATTGAATCACTGATGCTATTGTTCTATTGATTTACAAAGATTGAATCACTGATGCTATTATTGTTCTATTGATTCACTAAGATTGAATCACTGATGCTATTATTGTCCCATTGATTTACAAAGATTGAATTACTAATGCTTCTGTTCTATTTATTTACAAAGATTGAATCACTGATGCTATTATTGTTCTGTTGATTTACAAAAATTGAATCACTGATGCTATTATTGTCCTACTGATTTACAAAGATTGAATCACTGATGCTATTATTGTCCCATTGATTTACATTGATTGAATTAGTGATGCTACTGTTATATTGATTAACAAAGATAGAATCACTGATGCTATTATTGTTCTGTTGATTTACAAAGATTGAATTACGATCCTATTGTTCTATTGATTTACAAAGATTGAATTACGATCCTATTATTCTATTGATTTACAAACTTGAATCACTGATGCTATTATTGTTGTATTGATTTACAAAGATTGAATCACTGATGCTATTGTTCTATTGATTTACAAAGATTGAATTACGATCCTATTGTTCTATTGATTCACAAAGATTGAATTACTGATGCTATTGTTCTATTGATTTACAAAGATTGAATCACTGATACTATTGTTGTATTGATTTACAAAGATTGAATCACTGATGCTATTATTGTTCTATTGATTCACAAAGATTGAATCACTGATGCTATTATTGTCCCATTGATTTACAAAGATTAAATCACTAATGCTATTATTGTTCCATTGATTTACATTGATTGAATTACTGATGCTACTGTTCTATTAATTTACAAAGATTGAATCACTGATGCTTTTATTGTTTTGTTGATTTACAAAGATTGAATTACTGATGCTATTATTGTCCTACTGATTACAAATTGAATTACTGATGCTATGACTTTTCTTTGATTCACAAAGATTGAATCACTGATGCTATTATTGTCCCATTGATTTACATTGATTGAATTACTAATGCTACTGTTCTATTTATTTACAAAGATTGAATCACTGATGCTATGTTCTATTGATTTACAAAGATTGAATCACTGATGCTATTATGTTCTATTGATTTACAAAGATTGAATTACGATCCTACTGTTCTATTGATTTACAAAGATTGAATCACTGATGCTATTATTGTTCTATTGATTTACAAAATTGAATCACTGATGCTATTTTCTATTGATTTCAAAGATTGAATACGATCTATTGTTCTATTGATTTACAAGATTGAATTACTGATGCTACTGTTCTATTTATTTACAAAGATTGAATCACTGATGCTATTATTGTCCCATTGATTTACAAAGATTGAATCACTGATGCTATTGTTATCTGATTTACAAAGATTAAATTACTGATGCTATTACTGTTCTATTGATTTACAAAGATTGAATCACTGATGCTATTATTGTCCCATTGATTTACAAAGATTGAATCACTGATGCTATTATTGTCTATTGATTTACAAAGATTGAATCACTGATGCTATTTTGTTCTATTGATTTACAAAGATTGAATACTGATGCTATTATTGTTCTATTGATTTACAAAGATTGAATAACTGATGCTATTACTGTTCTATTGATTTACAAAGATTGAATCACTGATGCTATTGTTCTATTGATTTACATTGATGAATTACTAATGCTAGTTCTATTATTTACAAGATTGAATCACTGATGCTATTATGTTCTTTGATTTACAAAGATTGAATTACTGATGCTATTACTGTTCTATTGATTTACAAAGATTGAATCACTGACGTATTATTGTCATTGATTTACAAAGATTGAATCACTGATGCTACTGTTCTATTTATTTACAAAGATTGAATCACTGATGCTATTATTGTTCTATTGATTTACAAAATTGAATCACTGATGCTATTATTCTATTGATTACAAAGATTGAATTACGATGCTATTGTTTTATTGATTTACAAAGATTGAATTACTGATGTTATTACTGTTCTATTGATTTACAGATTGAATCACTGATGCTATTATTGTCCCATTGATTTACAAAGATTGAATCACTGATGCTATTATTGTTCCATTGATTTACATTGATTGAATTACTGATGATACTGTTATATTGATTAACAAAGATTGAATCAGTGATGCTATTATTGTCCCATTGATTTACAAAGATTGAATAACTGATGCTATTCTGTTCTATTGATTTACAAAGATTGAATCACTGATGCTATTGTTCTATTGATTTACAAAGATTGAATTACTGATGCTACTTCTATTTATTTACAAGATTGAATCACTGATGCTACTGTTCTATTATTTCAAAGATTGAATCACTGATGCTATTATTGTTCTATTGATTCACAAAGATTGAATCACTGATGTATTATTGTCCCATTGATTTACATTGATTGAATTACTAATGCTACTGTCTATTGATTTACAAAGATTGAATCAATGATGCTATTATTGTTTTGTTGATTTACAAGGATTGAATTACTGATGCTATTATTGTCCTACTGATTTACAAAGATTGATTACTGATACTATGACTTTTCTATTGATTCACAAAGATTGAATCACTGATGCTATTATTGTCCCATTGATTTACATTGATTGAATTACTAATGCTACTGTTCTATTTATTTACAAGATTGAATCACTGATGCTATTATTGTTCTGTTGATTTACAAAGATTGAATTACTGATGCTATTACTGTTCTATTGATTACAAAGATTGAATCACTGATGCTATTATTGTCCCATTGATTTACAAAGATTGGAATCACTGATGCTATTATTGTCCCATTGATTTACATTGATTGAATTACTGATGCTACTGTTATATTGATTACAAAGATTTAATCACTGATGCTTATTATTGTTCTGTTGATTTACAAAGATTGAATTACGATCCTATTGTGTTCTATTGATTTACAAGATTGAATACTGATGTTTTATGTTCTATTGATTTACAAAGATTGAATCACTGATGCTATTTTGTTCTATGGTTGACAAAGATTGAATCACTGATGCTATTATTTTCCCATTGATTTACATTGATTGAATTACTGATGATACTCTTATATTGATTACAAGATTGAATCACTGATGCTCTTATTGTCCCTTGATTTACAAAGATTGAATACTGATGCTATTATTGTTCGTTGATTTACAAAGATTGAATTACTGATGCTATTATTGTCCTACTGCTTTACAAAGATTGATTACTGATGCTATTACTGTTCTATTGTTTACAAAGATTGAATCACTGATGCTACTGTTATTGATTACAAAGATTGAATCACTGATGGTATTACTTTCTATTGATTTACAAAGATTGACCACTGATGCTATTATTGTTCTATTGATTACAAAGATTGAATCACTGATACTCTTGATTTGCAAAGATTGAATCACTGATGCATTATTGTTGTATTCTTCACAAAGATTGAATCACTGATGCTACGTTCTATTGATTTACAAAGATTGAATCACTGATGGTATTACTGTTTATTGATTTACAAGATTGAATTACGATCTTATTGTTCTATTGATTTACAAAGATTCAATCACTGATACTATTGTTGAATTGATTTACAAAAATGAATCACTGATGCTATTATTCTATTGATTTACAAAGATTGAATTACTCCTATTGTTCTATTGATTTACAAAGATTGAATTACTGATGGTACTGTTCTATTGATTTACAAATTGAATCACTGATGCTATGCTCTATTGATTTACAAAAATTGAATCTGATGCTATTATTGTTCTATTGATTCACAAGATTGAATCACTGATGCTATTATTGTCCCATTGATTTACATTGATTGAATTACTGATGCTACTGTTCTATTGATTTACAAAGATTGAATTACTGATGCTATTATTGTCCTACTGATTTACAAAGATTGAATTACTGATGCTATTACTGTTTCTATTGATTACAAAGATTGAATCACTGTGATGCTTTATTGTCCCATTGATTCACAAAGATTGAATTACTGATGCTATATTGTCCCATTGATTTACATTGATTGAATTATGCTACTGTTCTATTTATTTACAAAGATTGAATCACTGATGCTATTATTGTTCTGTTGATTTACAAAGATTGAATTACTGATGCTATTATTGTCCTACTGATTTACAAAGATTGAATTACTGATGCTATAACTGTTCTATTGATTATAAAGATTGAATCACTGATGCTATTGTTTTCTTGATTTACAAAGATTGAATCACTGATGCTATTTGTCCCATTGATTTACATTGATTGAATTACTGATGTACTGTTATATGATGAACAAAGATTGAATCAGTGATGCTATTATTGTTCTGTTGATTTACAAAGATTGAATAACTGATGCTATTACTGTTCTATTGATTTACAAAGATTGAATCACTGATGCTATTGTTCTACTGATTTACAAAGATTGAATCACTGATGCTATTATTGTCCCATTGATTTACATTGATTGAATTACTGATGCTACTGTTATATTGATTAACAAAGATGAATCAGTGATGCTATTATTGTTCTGTTGTTTACAAAGATTGAATAACTGATGCTATTACTGTTCTATTGATTTACAAAGATTGAATCACTGATGCTATTGTTCTACTGATTACAAAGATTGAATTACTGATGCTACTGTTCTATTTATTTACAAAGATTGAATCACTGATGCTATTATTGTCCCATTGATTTACAAAGATTGAATCACTGATGCTATTGTTTTCTTGATTTACAAAGATTAAATTACGATCCTATAGTTCTATTGATTTACAAAGATTGAAACTGATGCTATTATTGTTCTATTGATTTACAAAGATTGAATTACTGATGCTACTGTTCTGTTGATTTACAAGATTGAATCACTGATGCTACTGTTCTATTGATTTACAAAGATTGAATCACTGATGCTATTATTGTTCTATTGATTTGCAAAGATTGAATCACTGATGCTATTATTGTCTCATTGATTTAGATTGAATTACTGATGCTACTGTACTATTTATTTACAAAGATTGAATCACTGATCTATTATTGTTTTGTTGGTTTACAAGGATTGAATTACTGATGCTTTTATTGTCCTACTGATTTACAAAGATTGAATTACTGAGGCTATTACTTTTCTATTGATCACAAAGATTGAATCACTAATGCTATTGTCCTATGATTTACAAATATTGAATCACTGATGCTACTGTTCTATTTATTTACAAAGATTGAATCACTGATGCTATTATTGTTCTGTTGATTTACAAAGATTGAATTCCTGATGCTATTATTGTCCTAATGATTTACAAAGATTGAATTACTAATGCTACTGTTCTATTTATTTACAAAGATTGAATCACTGATGCTATTTGTTCTGTTGATTTACAAGATTGAATTACTGATGCTATTATTGTCCTACTGATTTACAAAGATTGAATTACTGATGCTATTACTGTTCTACTGATTTACAAAGATTGAATCACTGATGCTATTGTTCTATTGATTTACAAAGATTGAATCACTGATGCTATTATTGTTCTATTGATTCACTAAGATTGAATCACTGATGCTATTATTGTCCCATTGATTTACAAAGATTGAATTACTAATGCTTCTGTTCTATTATTTACAAAGATTGATCACTGATGCTATTATTGTTCTGTTGATTTACAAAAATGAATCACTGATGCTATTATTGTCCTACTGATTTACAAAGATTGAATCACTGATGCTATTATTGTCCTATTGATTTACATTGATTGAATTAGTGATGCTACTGATATTGATTAACAAGATAGAATCACTGATGCTATTATTGTTCTGTTGATTTACAAAGATTGAATTACGATCCTATTGTTCTATTGATTTACAAAGATTGAATTACGATCCTATTATTCTATTGTTACAAACTTTGAATCACTGATGCTAATTGTTGTATTGATTTACAAAGATTGAATCACTGATGCTATTGTTCTATTGATTTACAAGATTGAATTACGATCCTATTGTTCTATTGATTCACAAGATTGAATTACTGATGCTATTGTTCTATTGATTTACAAAGATTGAATCACTGATACTATTGTTGTATTGATTTACAAAGATTGAATCACTGATGCTATATTGTTTATGATTCACAAGATTGAATCACTGATGCTATTATGTCCCATTGATTTACAAAGATTAAATCACTAATGCTATTATTGTTCCATTGATTACATTGATTGACTTACTGATGCTACTGTTCTATTAATTTACAAAGATTGAATCACTGATGCTTTTATTGTTTTGTTGATTTACAAAGATTGAATTACTGATGCTATTATTGTCCTACTGATTTACAAACATTGAATTACTGATGCTATGACTTTCTTTTGATTCACAAAGATTGAATCACTGATGCTATTATTGTCCCATTGATTTACATTGATTGAATTACTAATGCTACTGTTCTATTTATTTACAAAGATTGAATCACTGATGCTACTGTTCTATTGATTTACAAAGATTGAATCACTGATGGTATTACTGTTCTATTGATTTACAAAGATTGAATTACGATCCTATTGTTCTATTGATTTACAAAGATTGAATCACTGATGCTATTATTGTTCTATTGATTACAAAAATTGAATCACTGATGCTATTATTCTATTGATTACAAAGATTGAATACGATCCTATTGTTCTATTGATTACAAAGATTGAATTACTGATGCTACTGTTCTATTTATTACAAAGATTGAATCACTGATGCTATTATTGTCCCATTGATTTACAAAGATTGAATCACTGATGCTATTGTTATCTTGATTCAAAGATTAAATTACTGATGCGATTACTGTTCTATTGATTTACAAAGATTGAATCACTGATGCTATTATTGTCCCATTGATTTACAAACATTGATCACTGATGCTATTATTGTCTCATTGATTTACAAAGATTGAATCACTGATGCTATTATTGTTCTGTTGATTTACAAAGATTGAATTACTGATGCTATTATTGTCCTACTGATTTACAAAGATTGAATAACTGATGCTATTACTGTTCTATTGATTTACAAAGATTGAATCACTGATGCATTGTTCTATTGATTTACATTGATTGAATTACTAATGCTACTGTTCTGTTGATTACAAAGATTGAATCACTGATGCTATTATTTTGTTGATTTACAAAGATTGAATTACTGATGCTATTACTGTTCTATTGATTTACAAAGATTGAATCACTGACGTATTATTGTCCATTGATTACAAAGATTGAATCACTGATGCTACTGTTCTATTTATTTACAAAGATTGAATCACTGATGCTATTATTGTTCTATTGATTTACAAAAATTGAATCACTGATGCTATTATTCTATTGATTTACAAATTGAATTACGATCCTATTGTTTTTTGATTACAAGATTGAATTACTGATGTTATTACTGTTCTATGATTTACAAAGATTGAATCACTGATGCTATTATTGTCCCATTGATTTACAAAGATTGAATCACTGATGCTATTATTTTCCATTGATTTACATTGATTGAATTACTGATGATACTGTTATATTGATTAACAAAGATTGAATCAGTGATGCTATTATTGTCCCATTGATTTACAAAGATTGAATAACTGATGCTATTACTGTTCTATTGATTTACAAAGTTTGAATCACTGATGCATTGTTCTATTGATTTACAAGATTGAATTACTGTGCTACCTATCTATTTATTTACAAAGATTGAATCACTGATGCTACTGTTCTATTTATTTTCAAAGATTGATCACTGATGCTATTATTGTTCTATGATTCACAAAGATTGAATCACTGATGCTATTATTGTCCATGATTTACATTGATTGAATTACTAATGCTACTGTTCTATTGCTTTACAAATTGAATCATGATGCTATTATTGTTTGTTGATTTACAAGGATTGAATTACTGATGCTATTATTGTCCTACTGATTTACAAAGATTGATTACGTACTATGACTTTTCTATTGATTCACAAAATTGAATCACTGATGCTATTATTGTCCATTGATTTACATGATTGAATCTAATGCTACTGTTCTATTTATTTACAAAGATTGAATCACTGATGCTATTATTGTTCTGTTGATTTACAAAGATTGAATTACTGATGCTATACTGTTCTATTGATTTACAAAGATTGAATCCTGATGCTATTATTGTCCCATTGATTTACAAAGATTGAATCACTGATGCTATTATTGTCCCATTGATTTACATTGATTGAATTACTGATGCTACTGTTATATTGATTAACAAAGATTTAATCACTGTGCTATTATGTTCTGTTGATTTACAAAGATTGAATTACGATCCTATTGTTCTATTGATTTACAAAGATTGAATAACTGATGTTATATTGTTCTATTGATTTACAAAGATTGAATCACTGATGCTATTATTGTTCTATGGTTGACAAAGATTGAATCACTGATGCATTATTTTCCCATTGATTTACATTGATTGAATTACTGATGATACTCTATTTTGATTAACAAAGATTGAATCACTGATGCTATTATTGTCCCATTGATTTACAAAGATTGAATAACTGATGCTATTATTGTTCTGTTGATTTACAAAGATTGAATTACTGAGCTATTATTGTCCTACGATTTACAAAGATTGAATTACTGATGCTATTACTGTTCTATTGATTTACAAAGATTGAATCACTGATGCTACTGTTCTATTGATTTACAAAGATTGAATCACTGATGGTATTACTGTTCTATTGATTTACAAAGATGAACCACTGATGCTATTATTGTTCTATTGATTTACAAAGATTGAATCACTGATACTATTGATTTGCAAAGATTGAATCACTGATGCTATTATTGTTGTATTCATTCACAAAGATTGAATCACTGATGCTACTGTTCTATTGATTTACAAAGATTGAATCACTGATGGTATTACTGTTCTATTGATTTACAAGATTGAATTACGATCTTATTTCTATTGATTTACAAAGATTCAATCACTGATACTATTGTTGTATTGATTTACAAAAATTGAATCACTGATGCTATTATTCTATTGATTTACAAAGATTGAATTACGATCCTATTGTTCTATTGATTTACAAAGATTGAATTACTGATGGTACTGTTCTATTGATTTACAAAGATTGAATCACTGAAGCTACTGCTCTATTGATTTACAAAGATTGATCACTGATGCTATTATTGTTCTATTTTCACAAAGATGAATCACTGATGCTATTATTGTCCATTGATTTACATTGATTGAATTGATGCTATTATTGTCCCATTGATTCACAAAGATTGAATTACTGATGCTATTATTGTCCCATTGATTTACATTGATTGAATTACTTATGCTACTGTTCTATTTATTTACAAAGATTGAATCACTGATGCTATTATTGTTCTGTTGATTTACAAAGATTGAATTACTGATGCTATTATTGTCCTACTGATTTACAAAGATTGAATTACTGATGCTATAACTGTTCTATTGATTTAAAGATTGAATCACTGATGCTATTGTTTCTTGATTACAAGATTGAATCACTGATGCTATTATTGTCCCATTGATTTACATTGATTGAATTACTGATGCTACTGTTATATTGATTAACAAAGATTGAATCAGTGATGCTATTATTGTTCTTGTTGATTTACAAGATTGAATAACTGATGCTATTACTGTTCTATTTGATTTACAAAGATTGAATCACTGATGCTATTGTTCTACTGATTTACAAAGATTGAATCACTGATGCTATTATTGTCCCCATTGATTTACATTGATTGAATTACTGATGCTACTGTTATATTGATTAACAAAGATTGAATCAGTGATGCTATTATTGTTCTGTTGATTACAAAGATTGAATAACTGATGCTATTACTGTTTCTATTGATTTACAAAGATTGAATCACTGATGCTATTGTTTCTACTGATTTACAAAGATTGAATTACTGATGCTACTGTTCTATTTATTTACAAAGATTGAATCACTGATGCTATTATTGTCCCATTGATTTACAAAGATTGAATCACTGATGCTATTGTTTTCTTGATTTACAAAGATTAAATTACGATCCTATAGTTCTATTGATTTACAAAGATTGAATAACTGATGCTATTATTGTTCTATTGATTACAAAGATTGAATTACTGATGCTACTGTTCTATTGATTTACAAAGATTTAATCACTGATGCTACTGTTCTATTGATTTACAAAGATTGAATCACTGATGCTATTATTGTTCTATTGATTTACAAAGATTGAATCACTGATGCTATTATTGTTCTATTGATTTACAAAGATTGAATCACTGATGCTATTATTGTCTCATTGATTTACTTTGATTGAATTACTGATGCTACTGTACTATTTATTTACAAAGATTGAATCACTGATGCTATTATTGTTTTGTTGGTTTACAAGGATTGAATTACTGATGCTTTTATTGTCCTACTGATTTACAAAGATTGAATTACTGAGGCTATGACTTTTCTATTGATTCACAAAGATTGAATCACTAATGCTATTATTGTCCTATTGATTTACAAATATTGAATCACTGATGCTACTGTTCTATTTATTTACAAAGATTGAATCACTGATGCTATTATTGTTCTGTTGATTTACAAAGATTGAATTCCTGATGCTATTATTGTCCTAATGATTTACAAAGATTGAATTACTAATGCTACTGTTCTATTTATTTACAAAGATTGAATCACTGATGCTATTATTGTCTGTTGATTTACAAAGATTGAATTACTGATGCTATTATTGTCCTACTGATTTACAAAGATTGAATTACTGATGCTATTACTGTTCTACTGATTTACAAAGATTGAATCACTGATGCTATTGTTCTATTGATTTACAAAGATTGAATCACTGATGCTATTATTGTTCTATTGATTCACTAAGATTGAATCACTGATGCTATTATTGTCCCATTGATTTACAAAGATTGAATTACTAATGCTTCTGTTCTATTTATTTACAAAGATTGAATCACTGATGCTATTATTGTTCTGTTGATTTACAAAAATTGAATCACTGATGCTATTATTGTCCTACTGATTTACAAAGATTGAATCACTGATGCTATTATTGTCCCATTGATTTACATTGATTGAATTAGTGATGCTACTGTTATATTGATTAACAAAGATAGAATCACTGATGCTATTATTGTTCTGTTGATTTACAAAGATTGAATTACGATCCTATTGTTCTATTGATTTACAAAGATTGAATTACGATCCTATTATTCTATTGATTTACAAACTTTGAATCACTGATGCTATTATTGTTGTATTGATTTACAAAGATTGAATCACTGATGCTATTGTTCTATTGATTTACAAAGATTGAATTACGATCCTATTGTTCTATTGATTCACAAAGATTGAATTACTGATGCTATTGTTCTATTGATTTACAAAGATTGAATCACTGATACTATTGTTGTATTGATTTACAAAGATTGAATCACTGATGCTATTATTGTTCTATTGATTCACAAAGATTGAATCACTGATGCTATTATTGTCCCATTGATTTACAAAGATTAAATCACTAATGCTATTATTGTTCCATTGATTTACATTGATTGAATTACTGATGCTACTGTTCTATTAATTTACAAAGATTGAATCACTGATGCTTTTATTGTTTTGTTGATTTACAAAGATTGAATTACTGATGCTATTATTGTCCTACTGATTTACAAACATTGAATTACTGATGCTATGACTTTTCTTTTGATTCACAAAGATTGAATCACTGATGCTATTATTGTCCCATTGATTTACATTGATTGAATTACTAATGCTACTGTTCTATTTATTTACAAAGATTGAATCACTGATGCTACTGTTCTATTGATTTACAAAGATTGAATCACTGATGGTATTACTGTTCTATTGATTTACAAAGATTGAATTACGATCCTATTGTTCTATTGATTTACAAAGATTGAATCACTGATGCTATTATTGTTCTATTGATTTACAAAAATTGAATCACTGATGCTATTATTCTATTGATTTACAAAGATTGAATACGATCCTATTGTTCTATTGATTTACAAAGATTGAATTACTGATGCTACTGTTCTATTTATTTACAAAGATTGAATCACTGATGCTATTATTGTCCCATTGATTTACAAAGATTGAATCACTGATGCTATTGTTATCTTGATTTACAAAGATTAAATTACTGATGCTATTACTGTTCTATTGATTTACAAAGATTGAATCACTGATGCTATTATTGTCCCATTGATTTACAAACATTGAATCACTGATGCTATTATTGTCTCATTGATTTACAAAGATTGAATCACTGATGCTATTATTGTTCTGTTGATTTACAAAGATTGAATTACTGATGCTATTATTGTCCTACTGATTTACAAAGATTGAATAACTGATGCTATTACTGTTCTATTGATTTACAAAGATTGAATCACTGATGCTATTGTTCTATTGATTTACATTGATTGAATTACTAATGCTACTGTTCTATTTATTTACAAAGATTGAATCACTGATGCTATTATTGTTCTGTTGATTTACAAAGATTGAATTACTGATGCTATTACTGTTCTATTGATTTACAAAGATTGAATCACTGACGTATTATTGTCCCATTGATTTACAAAGATTGAATCACTGATGCTACTGTTCTATTTATTTACAAAGATTGAATCACTGATGCTATTATTGTTCTATTGATTTACAAAAATTGAATCACTGATGCTATTATTCTATTGATTTACAAAGATTGAATTACGATCCTATTGTTTTATTGATTTACAAAGATTGAATTACTGATGTTATTACTGTTCTATTGATTTACAGAGATTGAATCACTGATGCTATTATTGTCCCATTGATTTACAAAGATTGAATCACTGATGCTATTATTGTTCCATTGATTTACATTGATTGAATTACTGATGATACTGTTATATTGATTAACAAAGATTGAATCAGTGATGCTATTATTGTCCCATTGATTTACAAAGATTGAATAACTGATGCTATTACTGTTCTATTGATTTACAAAGTTTGAATCACTGATGCTATTGTTCTATTGATTTACAAAGATTGAATTACTGATGCTACTATTCTATTTATTTACAAAGATTGAATCACTGATGCTACTGTTCTATTTATTTTCAAAGATTGAATCACTGATGCTATTATTGTTCTATTGATTCACAAAGATTGAATCACTGATGCTATTATTGTCCCATTGATTTACATTGATTGAATTACTAATGCTACTGTTCTATTGCTTTACAAAGATTGAATCAATGATGCTATTATTGTTTTGTTGATTTACAAGGATTGAATTACTGATGCTATTATTGTCCTACTGATTTACAAAGATTGAATTACTGATACTATGACTTTTCTATTGATTCACAAAGATTGAATCACTGATGCTATTATTGTCCCATTGATTTACATTGATTGAATTACTAATGCTACTGTTCTATTTATTTACAAAGATTGAATCACTGATGCTATTATTGTTCTGTTGATTTACAAAGATTGAATTACTGATGCTATTACTGTTCTATTGATTTACAAAGATTGAATCACTGATGCTATTATTGTCCCATTGATTTACAAAGATTGAATCACTGATGCTATTATTGTCCCATTGATTTACATTGATTGAATTACTGATGCTACTGTTATATTGATTAACAAAGATTTAATCACTGATGCTATTATTGTTCTGTTGATTTACAAAGATTGAATTACGATCCTATTGTTCTATTGATTTACAAAGATTGAATAACTGATGTTATTATTGTTCTATTGATTTACAAAGATTGAATCACTGATGCTATTATTGTTCTATGGTTGACAAAGATTGAATCACTGATGCTATTATTTTCCCATTGATTTACATTGATTGAATTACTGATGATACTCTTATATTGATTAACAAAGATTGAATCACTGATGCTATTATTGTCCCATTGATTTACAAAGATTGAATAACTGATGCTATTATTGTTCTGTTGATTTACAAAGATTGAATTACTGATGCTATTATTGTCCTACTGATTTACAAAGATTGAATTACTGATGCTATTACTGTTCTATTGATTTACAAAGATTGAATCACTGATGCTACTGTTCTATTGATTTACAAAGATTGAATCACTGATGGTATTACTGTTCTATTGATTTACAAAGATTGAACCACTGATGCTATTATTGTTCTATTGATTTACAAAGATTGAATCACTGATACTATTGATTTGCAAAGATTGAATCACTGATGCTATTATTGTTGTATTCATTCACAAAGATTGAATCACTGATGCTACTGTTCTATTGATTTACAAAGATTGAATCACTGATGGTATTACTGTTCTATTGATTTACAAAGATTGAATTACGATCTTATTGTTCTATTGATTTACAAAGATTCAATCACTGATACTATTGTTGAATTGATTTACAAAAATTGAATCACTGATGCTATTATTCTATTGATTTACAAAGATTGAATTACGATCCTATTGTTCTATTGATTTACAAAGATTGAATTACTGATGGTACTGTTCTATTGATTTACAAAGATTGAATCACTGATGCTACTGCTCTATTGATTTACAAAAATTGAATCACTGATGCTATTATTGTTCTATTGATTCACAAAGATTGAATCACTGATGCTATTATTGTCCCATTGATTTACATTGATTGAATTACTGATGCTACTGTTCTATTGATTTACAAAGATTGAATTACTGATGCTATTATTGTCCTACTGATTTACAAAGATTGAATTACTGATGCTATTACTGTTCTATTGATTTACAAAGATTGAATCACTGATGCTATTATTGTCCCATTGATTCACAAAGATTGAATTACTGATGCTATTATTGTCCCATTGATTTACATTGATTGAATTACTTATGCTACTGTTCTATTTATTTACAAAGATTGAATCACTGATGCTATTATTGTTCTGTTGATTTACAAAGATTGAATTACTGATGCTATTATTGTCCTACTGATTTACAAAGATTGAATTACTGATGCTATAACTGTTCTATTGATTTATAAAGATTGAATCACTGATGCTATTGTTTTCTTGATTTACAAAGATTGAATCACTGATGCTATTATTGTCCCATTGATTTACATTGATTGAATTACTGATGCTACTGTTATATTGATGAACAAAGATTGAATCAGTGATGCTATTATTGTTCTGTTGATTTACAAAGATTGAATAACTGATGCTATTACTGTTCTATTGATTTACAAAGATTGAATCACTGATGCTATTGTTCTACTGATTTACAAAGATTGAATCACTGATGCTATTATTGTCCCATTGATTTACATTGATTGAATTACTGATGCTACTGTTATATTGATTAACAAAGATTGAATCAGTGATGCTATTATTGTTCTGTTGATTTACAAAGATTGAATAACTGATGCTATTACTGTTCTATTGATTTACAAAGATTGAATCACTGATGCTATTGTTCTACTGATTTACAAAGATTGAATTACTGATGCTACTGTTCTATTTATTTACAAAGATTGAATCACTGATGCTATTATTGTCCCATTGATTTACAAAGATTGAATCACTGATGCTATTGTTTTCTTGATTTACAAAGATTAAATTACGATCCTATAGTTCTATTGATTTACAAAGATTGAATAACTGATGCTATTATTGTTCTATTGATTTACAAAGATTGAATTACTGATGCTACTGTTCTGTTGATTTACAAAGATTGAATCACTGATGCTACTGTTCTATTGATTTACAAAGATTGAATCACTGATGCTATTATTGTTCTATTGATTTGCAAAGATTGAATCACTGATGCTATTATTGTCTCATTGATTTACTTTGATTGAATTACTGATGCTACTGTACTATTTATTTACAAAGATTGAATCACTGATTCTATTATTGTTTTGTTGGTTTACAAGGATTGAATTACTGATGCTTTTATTGTCCTACTGATTTACAAAGATTGAATTACTGAGGCTATGACTTTTCTATTGATTCACAAAGATTGAATCACTAATGCTATTATTGTCCTATTGATTTACAAATATTGAATCACTGATGCTACTGTTCTATTTATTTACAAAGATTGAATCACTGATGCTATTATTGTTCTGTTGATTTACAAAGATTGAATTCCTGATGCTATTATTGTCCTAATGATTTACAAAGATTGAATTACTAATGCTACTGTTCTATTTATTTACAAAGATTGAATCACTGATGCTATTATTGTTCTGTTGATTTACAAAGATTGAATTACTGATGCTATTATTGTCCTACTGATTTACAAAGATTGAATTACTGATGCTATTACTGTTCTACTGATTTACAAAGATTGAATCACTGATGCTATTGTTCTATTGATTTACAAAGATTGAATCACTGATGCTATTATTGTTCTATTGATTCACTAAGATTGAATCACTGATGCTATTATTGTCCCATTGATTTACAAAGATTGAATTACTAATGCTTCTGTTCTATTTATTTACAAAGATTGAATCACTGATGCTATTATTGTTCTGTTGATTTACAAAAATTGAATCACTGATGCTATTATTGTCCTACTGATTTACAAAGATTGAATCACTGATGCTATTATTGTCCTATTGATTTACATTGATTGAATTAGTGATGCTACTGTTATATTGATTAACAAAGATAGAATCACTGATGCTATTATTGTTCTGTTGATTTACAAAGATTGAATTACGATCCTATTGTTCTATTGATTTACAAAGATTGAATTACGATCCTATTATTCTATTGATTTACAAACTTTGAATCACTGATGCTATTATTGTTGTATTGATTTACAAAGATTGAATCACTGATGCTATTGTTCTATTGATTTACAAAGATTGAATTACGATCCTATTGTTCTATTGATTCACAAAGATTGAATTACTGATGCTATTGTTCTATTGATTTACAAAGATTGAATCACTGATACTATTGTTGTATTGATTTACAAAGATTGAATCACTGATGCTATTATTGTTCTATTGATTCACAAAGATTGAATCACTGATGCTATTATTGTCCCATTGATTTACAAAGATTAAATCACTAATGCTATTATTGTTCCATTGATTTACATTGATTGAATTACTGATGCTACTGTTCTATTAATTTACAAAGATTGAATCACTGATGCTATTATTGTCCCATTGATTCACAAAGATTGAATTACTGATGCTATTATTGTCCCATTGATTTACATTGATTGAATTACTTATGCTACTGTTCTATTTATTTACAAAGATTGAATCACTGATGCTATTATTGTTCTGTTGATTTACAAAGATTGAATTACTGATGCTATTATTGTCCTACTGATTTACAAAGATTGAATTACTGATGCTATAACTGTTCTATTGATTTATAAAGATTGAATCACTGATGCTATTGTTTTCTTGATTTACAAAGATTGAATCACTGATGCTATTATTGTCCCATTGATTTACATTGATTGAATTACTGATGCTACTGTTATATTGATGAACAAAGATTGAATCAGTGATGCTATTATTGTTCTGTTGATTTACAAAGATTGAATAACTGATGCTATTACTGTTCTATTGATTTACAAAGATTGAATCACTGATGCTATTGTTCTACTGATTTACAAAGATTGAATCACTGATGCTATTATTGTCCCATTGATTTACATTGATTGATTACTGATGCTACTGTTAAATTGATTAACAAAGATTGAATCAGTGATGCTATTATTGTTCTGTTGATTTACAAAGATTGAATAACTGATGCTATTACTGTTCTATTGATTTACAAAGATTGAATCACTGATGCTATTGTTCTACTGATTTACAAAGATTGAATTACTGATGCTACTGTTCTATTTATTTACAAAGATTGAATCACTGATGCTATTATTGTCCCATTGATTTACAAAGATTGAATCACTGATGCTATTGTTTTCTTGATTTACAAAGATTAAATTACGATCCTATAGTTCTATTGATTTACAAAGATTGAATAACTGATGCTATTATTGTTCTATTGATTTACAAAGATTGAATTACTGATGCTACTGTTCTATTGATTTACAAAGATTGAATCACTGATGCTACTGTTCTATTGATTTACAAAGATTGAATCACTGATGCTATTATTGTTCTATTGATTTACAAAGATTGAATCACTGATGCTATTATTGTTCTATTGATTTACAAAGATTGAATCACTGATGCTATTATTGTCTCATTGATTTACTTTGATTGAATTACTGATGCTACTGTACTATTTATTTACAAAGATTGAATCACTGATGCTATTATTGTTTTGTTGGTTTACAAGGATTGAATTACTGATGCTTTTATTGTCCTACTTATTTACAAAGATTGAATTACTGAGGCTATGACTTTTCTATTGATTCACAAAGATTGAATCACTAATGCTATTATTGTCCTATTGATTTACAAATATTGAATCACTGATGCTACTGTTCTATTTATTTACAAAGATTGAATCACTGATGCTATTATTGTTCTGTTGATTTACAAAGATTGAATTCCTGATGCTATTATTGTCCTAATGATTTACAAAGATTGAATTACTAATGCTACTGTTCTATTTATTTACAAAGATTGAATCACTGATGCTATTATTGTTCTGTTGATTTACAAAGATTGAATTACTGATGCTATTATTGTCCTACTGATTTACAAAGATTGAATTACTGATGCTATTACTGTTCTACTGATTTACAAAGATTGAATCACTGATGCTATTGTTCTATTGATTTACAAAGATTGAATCACTGATGCTATTATTGTTCTATTGATTCACTAAGATTGAATCACTGATGCTATTATTGTCCCATTGATTTACAAAGATTGAATTACTAATGCTTCTGTTCTATTTATTTACAAAGATTGAATCACTGATGCTATTATTGTTCTGTTGATTTACAAAAATTGAATCACTGATGCTATTATTGTCCTACTGATTTACAAAGATTGAATCACTGATGCTATTATTGTCCTATTGATTTACATTGATTGAATTAGTGATGCTACTGTTATATTGATTAACAAAGATAGAATCACTGATGCTATTATTGTTCTGTTGATTTACAAAGATTGAATTACGATCCTATTGTTCTATTGATTTACAAAGATTGAATTACGATCCTATTATTCTATTGATTTACAAACTTTGAATCACTGATGCTATTATTGTTGTATTGATTTACAAAGATTGAATCACTGATGCTATTGTTCTATTGATTTACAAAGATTGAATTACGATCCTATTGTTCTATTGATTCACAAAGATTGAATTACTGATGCTATTGTTCTATTGATTTACAAAGATTGAATCACTGATACTATTGTTGTATTGATTTACAAAGATTGAATCACTGATGCTATTATTGTTCTATTGATTCACAAAGATTGAATCACTGATGCTATTATTGTCCCATTGATTTACAAAGATTAAATCACTAATGCTATTATTGTTCCATTGATTTACATTGATTGAATTACTGATGCTACTGTTCTATTAATTTACAAAGATTGAATCACTGATGCTTTTATTGTTTTGTTGATTTACAAAGATTGAATTACTGATGCTATTATTGTCCTACTGATTTACAAACATTGAATTACTGATGCTATGGCTTTTCTTTTGATTCACAAAGATTGAATCACTGATGCTATTATTGTCCCATTGATTTACATTGATTGAATTACTAATGCTACTGTTCTATTTATTTACAAAGATTGAATCACTGATGCTATTATTGTTCTGTTGATTTACAAAGATTGAATTACTGATGCTATTATTGTCCTACTGATTTACAAAGATTGAATTACTGATGTTATTACTGTTCTATTGATTTACAAAGATTGAATCACTGATGCTATTATTGTCCCATTGATTTACAAAGATTGAATCACTGATGCTATTATTGTTCCATTGATTTACATTGATTGAATTACTGATGATACTGTTATATTGATTAACAAAGATTGAATCACTGATGCTAATATTGTTCTGTTGATTTACAAAGATTGAATCACTGATGCTATTGTTCTATTGATTTACAAAGATTGAATTACTGATGCTACTGTTCTATTTATTTACAAAGATTGAATCACTGATGCTATTATTGTCCCATTGATTTACAAAGATTGAATCACTGATGCTATTGTTATCTTGATTTACAAAGATTAAATTACGATCCTATTGTTCTATTGATTTACAAAGATTGAATAACTGATGCTATTATTGTTCTATTGATTTACAAAGATTGAATTACTGATGCTACTGTTCTATTGATTTACAAAGATTGAATAACTGATGCTATTATTGTTCTATTGATTTACAAAGATTGAATTACTGATGCTACTGTTCTATTGATTTACAAAGATTGAATTACTGATGCTATTATTGTTCTATTGATTTACATTGATTGAATTACTGATCATACTCTTATATTGATTAACAAAGATTGAATCACTGATGCTATTATTGTCCCATTGATTTATAAAGATTGAATAACTGATGCTATTATTGTTCTGTTGATTTACAAAGATTGAATTACTGATGCTATTATTGTCCTACTGATTTACAAAGATTGAATTACTGATGCTATTACTGTTCTATTGATTTACAAAGATTGAATCACTGATGCTATTATTGTTCTATTGATTCACAAAGATTGAATCACTGATGCTACTGTTCTATTGATTTACAAAGATTGAATCACTGATGGTATTACTGTTCTATTGATTTACAAAGATTGAATTACGATCCTATTGTTCTATTGATTTACAAAGATTGAATCACTGATGCTATTATTGTTCTATTGATTTACAAGAATTGAATCACTGATGCTATTATTCTATTGATTTACAAAGATTGAATTACGATCCTATTGTTCTATTGATTTACAAAGATTGAATTACTGATGCTACTGTTCTATTTATTTACAAAGATTGAATCACTGATGCTATTATTGTCCCATTGATTTACAAAGATTGAATCACTGATGCTATTGTTATCTTGATTTACAAAGATTAAATTACTGATGCTATTACTGTTCTATTGATTTACAAAGATTGAATCACTGATGCTATTATTGTCCCATTGATTTACAAACATTGAATCACTGATGCTATTATTGTCCCATTGATTTACAAAGATTGAATCACTGATGCTATTATTGTTCTGTTGATTTACAAAGATTGAATTACTGATGCTATTATTGTCCTACTGATTTACAAAGATTGAATAACTGATGCTATTACTGTTCTATTGATTTACAAAGATTGAATCACTGATGCTATTGTTCTATTGATTTACATTGATTGAATTACTAATGCTACTGTTCTATTTATTTACAAAGATTGAATCACTGATGCTATTATTGTTCTGTTGATTTACAAAGATTGAATTACTGATGCTATTACTGTTCTATTGATTTACAAAGATTGAATCACTGATGCTATTATTGTCCCATTGATTTACAAAGATTGAATCACTGGTGCTATTATTGTCCCATTGATTTACATTGATTGAATTACTGATGCTACTGTTATATTGATTAACAAAGATTTAATCACTGATGCTATTATTGTTCTGTTGATTTACAAAGATTGAATTACGATCCTATTGTTCTATTGATTTACAAAGATTGAATAACTGATGTTATTATTGTTCTATTGATTTACAAAGATTGAATCACTGATGCTATTATTGTTCTATGGTTGACAAAGATTGAATCACTGATGCTATTATTTTCCCATTGATTTACATTGATTGAATTACTGATGATACTCTTATATTGATTAACAAAGATTGAATCACTGATGCTATTATTGTCCCATTGATTTACAAAGATTGAATAACTGATGCTATTATTGTTCTGTTGATTTACAAAGATTGAATTACTGATGCTATTATTGTCCTACTGATTTACAAAGATTGAATTACTGATGCTATTACTGTTCTATTGATTTACAAAGATTGAATCACTGATGCTACTGTTCTATTGATTTACAAAGATTGAATCACTGATGGTATTACTGTTCTATTGATTTACAAAGATTGAACCACTGATGCTATTATTGTTCTATTGATTTACAAAGATTGAATCACTGATACTATTGATTTGCAAAGATTGAATCACTGATGCTATTATTGTTGTATTGATTCACAAAGATTGAATCACTGATGCTACTGTTCTATTGATTTACAAAGATTGAATCACTGATGGTATTACTGTTCTATTGATTTACAAAGATTGAATTACGATCCTATTGTTCTATTGATTTACAAAGATTCAATCACTGATACTATTGTTGTATTGATTTACAAAGATTGAACCACTGATGCTATTATTGTTCTATTGATTTACAAAAATTGAATCACTGATGCTATTATTCTATTGATTTACAAAGATTGAATTACGATCCTATTGTTCTATTGATTTACAAAGATTGAATTACTGATGGTACTGTTCTATTGATTTACAAAGATTGAATCACTGATGCTACTGCTCTATTGATTTACAAAGATTGAATCACTGATGCTATTATTGTTCTATTGATTCACAAAGATTGAATCACTGATGCTATTATTGTCCCATTGATTTACATTGATTGAATTACTGATGCTACTGTTCTATTGATTTACAAAGATTGAATTACTGATGCTATTATTGTCCTACTGATTTACAAAGATTGAATTACTGATGCTATTACTGTTCTATTGATTTACAAAGATTGAATCACTGATGCTTTTATTGTCCCATTGATTCACAAAGATTGAATTACTGATGCTATTATTGTCCCATTGATTTACATTGATTGAATTACTTATGCTACTGTTATATTTATTTACAAAGATTGAATCACTGATGCTATTATTGTTCTGTTGATTTACAAAGATTGAATTACTGATGCTATTATTGTCCTACTGATTTACAAAGATTGAATTACTGATGCTATAACTGTTCTATTGATTTATAAAGATTGAATCACTGATGCTATTGTTTTCTTGATTTACAAAGATTGAATCACTGATGCTATTATTGTTCCATTGATTTACATTGATTGAATTACTGATGCTACTGTTATATTGATTAACAAAGATTGAATCAGTGATGCTATTATTGTTCTGTTGATTTACAAAGATTGAATAACTGATGCTATTACTGTTCTATTGATTTACAAAGATTGAATCACTGATGCTATTGTTCTACTGATTTACAAAGATTGAATTACTGATGCTACTGTTCTATTTATTTACAAAGATTGAATCACTGATGCTATTATTGTCCCATTGATTTACAAAGATTGAATCACTGATGCTATTGTTTTCTTGATTTACAAAGATTAAATTACGATCCTATAGTTCTATTGATTTACAAAGATTGAATAACTGATGCTATTATTGTTCTATTCATTTACAAAGATTGAATTACTGATGCTACTGTTCTATTGATTTACAAAGATTGAATCACTGATGGTATTACTGTTCTATTGATTTACAAAGATTGAATCACTGATGGTATTACTGTTCTATTGATTTACAAAGATTGAATTACGATCCTATTGTTCTATTGATTTACAAAGATTCAATCACTGATACTATTGTTGTATTGATTTACAAAGATTGAACCACTGATGCTACTGTTCTATTGATTTACAAAGATTGAATCACTGATGCTATTATTGTTCTATTGATTTACAAAGATTGAATCACTGATGCTATTATTGTTCTATTGATTTACAAAGATTGAATCACTGATGCTATTATTGTCTCATTGATTTACTTTGATTGAATTACTGATGCTACTGTACTATTTATTTACAAAGATTGAATCACTGATGCTATTATTGTTTTGTTGGTTTACAAGGATTGAATTACTGATGCTTTTATTGTCCTACTGATTTACAAAGATTGAATTACTGAGGCTATGACTTTTCTATTGATTCACAAAGATTGAATCACTAATGCTATTATTGTCCTATTGATTTACAAATATTGAATCACTGATGCTACTGTTCTATTTATTTACAAAGATTGAATCACTGATGCTATTATTGTTCTGTTGATTTACAAAGATTGAATTCCTGATGCTATTATTGTCCTAATGATTTACAAAGATTGAATTACTAATGCTACTGTTCTATTTATTTACAAAGATTGAATCACTGATGCTATTATTGTTCTGTTGATTTACAAAGATTGAATTACTGATGCTATTATTGTCCTACTGATTTACAAAGATTGAATTACTGATGCTATTACTGTTCTACTGATTTACAAAGATTGAATTACTGATGCTATTGTTCTATTGATTTACAAAGATTGAATCACTGATGCTATTATTGTTCTATTGATTCACTAAGATTGAATCACTGATGCTATTATTGTTCCATTGATTTACAAAGATTGAATTACTAATGCTTCTGTTCTATTTATTTACAAAGATTGAATCACTGATGCTATTATTGTTCTGTTGATTTACAAAAATTGAATCACTGATGCTATTATTGTCCTACTGATTTACAAAGATTGAATCACTGATGCTATTATTGTCCCATTGATTTACATTGATTGAATTAGTGATGCTACTGTTATATTGATTAACAAAGATAGAATCACTGATGCTATTATTGTTCTGTTGATTTACAAAGATTGAATTACGATCCTATTGTTCTATTGATTTACAAAGATTGAATTACGATCCTATTATTCTATTGATTTACAAACTTTGAATCACTGATACTATTGTTGTATTGATTTACAAAGATTGAACCACTGATGCTATTATTGTTGTATTGATTTACAAAGATTGAATCACTGATGCTATTGTTCTATTGATTTACAAAGATTGAATTACGATCCTATTGTTCTATTGATTCACAAAGATTGAATTACTGATGCTATTGTTCTATTGATTTACAAAGATTGAATCACTGATACTATTGTTGTATTGATTTACAAAGATTGAATCACTGATGCTATTATTGTTCTATTGATTCACAAAGATTGAATCACTGATGCTATTATTGTTCCATTGATTTACATTGATTGAATTACTGATGCTACTGTTCTATTAATTTACAAAGATTGAATCACTGATGCTTTTATTGTTTTGTTGATTTACAAAGATTGAATTACTGATGCTATTATTGTCCTACTGATTTACAAACATTGAATTACTGATGCTATGACTTTTCTTTTGATTCACAAAGATTGAATCACTGATGCTATTATTGTCCCATTGATTTACATTGATTGAATTACTAATGCTACTGTTCTATTTATTTACAAAGATTGAATCACTGATGCTATTATTGTTCTGTTGATTTACAAAGATTGAATTACTGATGCTATTATTGTCCTACTGATTTACAAAGATTGAATTACTGATGTTATTACTGTTCTATTGATTTACAAAGATTGAATCACTGATGCTATTATTGTCCCATTGATTTACAAAGATTGAATCACTGATGCTATTATTGTTCCATTGATTTACATTGATTGAATTACTGATGATACTGTTATATTGATTAACAAAGATTGAATCAATGATGCTAATATTGTTCTGTTGATTTACAAAGATTGAATCACTGATGCTATTGTTCTATTGATTTACAAAGATTGAATTACTGATGCTACTGTTCTATTTATTTACAAAGATTGAATCACTGATGCTATTATTGTCCCATTGATTTACAAAGATTGAATCACTGATGCTATTGTTATCTTGATTTACAAAGATTAAATTACGATCCTATTGTTCTATTGATTTACAAAGATTGAATAACTGATGCTATTATTGTTCTATTGATTTACAAAGATTGAATTACTGATGCTACTGTTCTATTGATTTACAAAGATTGAATCACTGATGCTACTGTTCTATTGATTTACAAAGATTGAATCACTGATGCTATTATTGTTGTATTGATTTACAAAGATTGAACCACTGATGCTATTATTGTCCCATTGATTTACAAAGATTGTATCACTGATGCTATTATTGTTCTATTGATTCACAAAGATTGAATAACTGATGCTATTATTGTTCTATTGATTTACAAAGATTGAATTACTGATGCTACTGTTCTATTGATTTACAAAGATTGAATTACTGATGCTATTATTGTTCTATTGATTTACATTGATTGAATTACTGATCATACTCTTATATTGATTAACAAAGATTGAATCACTGATGCTATTATTGTCCCATTGATTTACAAAGATTGAATAACTGATGCTATTATTGTTCTGTTGATTTACAAAGATTGAATTACTGATGCTATTATTGTCCTACTGATTTACAAAGATTGAATTACTGATGCTATTACTGTTCTATTGATTTACAAAGATTGAATCACTGATGCTATTATTGTTCTATTGATTCACAAAGATTGAATCACTGATGCTACTGTTCTATTGATTTACAAAGATTGAATCACTGATGGTAGTACTGTTCTATTGATTTACAAAGATTGAATTACGATCCTATTGTTCTATTGATTTACAAAGATTGAATCACTGATGCTATTATTGTTCTATTGATTTACAAAAATTGAATCACTGATGCTATTATTCTATTGATTTACAAAGATTGAATTACGATCCTATTGTTCTATTGATTTACAAAGATTGAATTACTGATGCTACTGTTCTATTTATTTACAAAGATTGAATCACTGATGCTATTATTGTCCCATTGATTTACAAAGATTGAATCACTGATGCTATTGTTATCTTGATTTACAAAGATTAAATTACTGATGCTATTACTGTTCTATTGATTTACAAAGATTGAATCACTGATGCTATTATTGTCCCATTGATTTACAAACATTGAATCACTGATGCTATTATTGTCCCATTGATTTACAAAGATTGAATCACTGATGCTATTATTGTTCTGTTGATTTACAAAGATTGAATTACTGATGCTATTATTGTCCTACTGATTTACAAAGATTGAATAACTGATGCTATTACTGTTCTATTGATTTACAAAGATTGAATCACTGATGCTATTGTTCTATTGATTTACATTGATTGAATTACTAATGCTACTGTTCTATTTATTTACAAAGATTGAATCACTGATGCTATTATTGTTCTGTTGATTTACAAAGATTGAATTACTGATGCTATTACTGTTCTATTGATTTACAAAGATTGAATCACTGATGCTATTATTGTCCCATTGATTTACAAAGATTGAATCACTGGTGCTATTATTGTCCCATTGATTTACATTGATTGAATTACTGATGCTACTGTTATATTGATTAACAAAGATTTAATCACTGATGCTATTATTGTTCTGTTGATTTACAAAGATTGAATTACGATCCTATTGTTCTATTGATTTACAAAGATTGAATAACTGATGTTATTATTGTTCTATTGATTTACAAAGATTGAATCACTGATGCTATTATTGTTCTATGGTTGACAAAGATTGAATCACTGATGCTATTATTTTCCCATTGATTTACATTGATTGAATTACTGATGATACTCTTATATTGATTAACAAAGATTGAATCACTGATGCTATTATTGTCCCATTGATTTACAAAGATTGAATAACTGATGCTATTATTGTTCTGTTGATTTACAAAGATTGAATTACTGATGCTATTATTGTCCTACTGATTTACAAAGATTGAATTACTGATGCTATTACTGTTCTATTGATTTACAAAGATTGAATCACTGATGCTACTGTTCTATTGATTTACAAAGATTGAATCACTGATGGTATTACTGTTCTATTGATTTACAAAGATTGAACCACTGATGCTATTATTGTTCTATTGATTTACAAAGATTGAATCACTGATACTATTGATTTGCAAAGATTGAATCACTGATGCTATTATTGTTGTATTGATTCACAAAGATTGAATCACTGATGCTACTGTTCTATTGATTTACAAAGATTGAATCACTGATGGTATTACTGTTCTATTGATTTACAAAGATTGAATTACGATCCTATTGTTCTATTGATTTACAAAGATTCAATCACTGATACTATTGTTGTATTGATTTACAAAGATTGAACCACTGATGCTATTATTGTTCTATTGATTTACAAAAATTGAATCACTGATGCTATTATTCTATTGATTTACAAAGATTGAATTACGATCCTATTGTTCTATTGATTTACAAAGATTGAATTACTGATGGTACTGTTCTATTGATTTACAAAGATTGAATCACTGATGCTACTGCTCTATTGATTTACAAAGATTGAATCACTGATGCTATTATTGTTCTATTGATTCACAAAGATTGAATCACTGATGCTATTATTGTCCCATTGATTTACATTGATTGAATTACTGATGCTACTGTTCTATTGATTTACAAAGATTGAATCACTGATGCTATTATTGTCCCATTGATTCACAAAGATTGAATTACTGATGCTATTATTGTCCCATTGATTTACATTGATTGAATTACTTATGCTACTGTTATATTTATTTACAAAGATTGAATCACTGATGCTATTATTGTTCTGTTGATTTACAAAGATTGAATTACTGATGCTATTATTGTCCTACTGATTTACAAAGATTGAATTACTGATGCTATAACTGTTCTATTGATTTATAAAGATTGAATCACTGATGCTATTGTTTTCTTGATTTACAAAGATTGAATCACTGATGCTATTATTGTCCCATTGATTTACATTGATTGAATTACTGATGCTACTGTTATATTGATTAACAAAGATTGAATCAGTGATGCTATTATTGTTCTGTTGATTTACAAAGATTGAATAACTGATGCTATTACTGTTCTATTGATTTACAAAGATTGAATCACTGATGCTATTGTTTTTCTGATTTACAAAGATTGAATTACTGATGCTACTGTTCTATTTATTTACAAAGATTGAATCACTGATGCTATTATTGTCCCATTGATTTACAAAGATTGAATCACTGATGCTATTGTTTTCTTGATTTACAAAGATTAAATTACGATCCTATAGTTCTATTGATTTACAAAGATTGAATAACTGATGCTATTATTGTTCTATTGATTTACAAAGATTGAATTACTGATGCTACTGTTCTATTGATTTACAAAGATTGAATCACTGATGGTATTACTGTTCTATTGATTTACAAAGATTGAATCACTGATGGTATTACTGTTCTATTGATTTACAAAGATTGAATTACGATCCTATTGTTCTATTGATTTACAAAGATTCAATCACTGATACTATTGTTGTATTGATTTACAAAGATTGAACCACTGATGCTATTATTGTTCTATTGATTTACAAAAATTGAATCACTGATGCTATTATTCTATTGATTTACAAAGATTGAATTACGATCCTATTGTTCTATTGATTTACAAAGATTGAATTACTGATGGTACTGTTCTATTGATTTACAAAGATTGAATCACTGATGCTACTGCTCTATTGATTTACAAAGATTGAATCACTGATGCTATTATTGTTCTATTGATTCACAAAGATTGAATCACTGATGCTATTATTGTCCCATTGATTTACATTGATTGAATTATTGATGCTACTGTTCTATTGATTTACAAAGATTGAATCACTGATGCTATTATTGTCCCATTGATTTACAAAGATTGAATCACTGATGCTATTATTGTTCTGTTGATTTACAAAGATTGAATTACTGATGCTATTATTGTCCTACTGATTTACAAAGATTGAATAACTGATGCTATTACTGTTCTATTGATTTACAAAGATTGAATCACTGATGCTATTGTTCTATTGATTTACATTGATTGAATTACTAATGCTACTGTTCTATTTATTTACAAAGATTGAATCACTGATGCTATTATTGTTCTGTTGATTTACAAAGATTGAATTACTGATGCTATTACTGTTCTATTGATTTACAAAGATTGAATCACTGATGCTATTATTGTCCCATTGATTTACAAAGATTGAATCACTGGTGCTATTATTGTCCCATTGATTTACATTGATTGAATTACTGATGCTACTGTTATATTGATTAACAAAGATTTAATCACTGATGCTATTATTGTTCTGTTGATTTACAAAGATTGAATTACGATCCTATTGTTCTATTGATTTACAAAGATTGAATAACTGATGTTATTATTGTTCTATTGATTTACAAAGATTGAATCACTGATGCTATTATTGTTCTATGGTTGACAAAGATTGAATCACTGATGCTATTATTTTCCCATTGATTTACATTGATTGAATTACTGATGATACTCTTATATTGATTAACAAAGATTGAATCACTGATGCTATTATTGTCCCATTGATTTACAAAGATTGAATAACTGATGCTATTTTTGTTCTGTTGATTTACAAAGATTGAATTACTGATGCTATTATTGTCCTACTGATTTACAAAGATTGAATTACTGATGCTATTACTGTTCTATTGATTTACAAAGATTGAATCACTGATGCTACTGTTCTATTGATTTACAAAGATTGAATCACTGATGGTATTACTGTTCTATTGATTTACAAAGATTGAACCACTGATGCTATTATTGTTCTATTGATTTACAAAGATTGAATCACTGATACTATTGATTTGCAAAGATTGAATCACTGATGCTATTATTGTTGTATTGATTCACAAAGATTGAATCACTGATGCTACTGTTCTATTGATTTACAAAGATTGAATCACTGATGGTATTACTGTTCTATTGATTTACAAAGATTGAATTACGATCCTATTGTTCTATTGATTTACAAAGATTCAATCACTGATACTATTGTTGTATTGATTTACAAAGATTGAACCACTGATGCTATTATTGTTCTATTGATTTACAAAAATTGAATCACTGATGCTATTATTCTATTGATTTACAAAGATTGAATTACGATCCTATTGTTCTATTGATTTACAAAGATTGAATTACTGATGGTACTGTTCTATTGATTTACAAAGATTGAATCACTGATGCTACTGCTCTATTGATTTACAAAGATTGAATCACTGATGCTATTATTGTTCTATTGATTCACAAAGATTGAATCACTGATGCTATTATTGTCCCATTGATTTACATTGATTGAATTACTGATGCTACTGTTCTATTGATTTACAAAGATTGAATCACTGATGCTATTATTGTCCCATTGATTCACAAAGATTGAATTACTGATGCTATTATTGTCCCATTGATTTACATTGATTGAATTACTTATGCTACTGTTATATTTATTTACAAAGATTGAATCACTGATGCTATTATTGTTCTGTTGATTTACAAAGATTGAATTACTGATGCTATTATTGTCCTACTGATTTACAAAGATTGAATTACTGATGCTATAACTGTTCTATTGATTTATAAAGATTGAATCACTGATGCTATTGTTTTCTTGATTTACAAAGATTGAATCACTGATGCTATTATTGTCCCATTGATTTACATTGATTGAATTACTGATGCTACTGTTATATTGATTAACAAAGATTGAATCAGTGATGCTATTATTGTTCTGTTGATTTACAAAGATTGAATAACTGATGCTATTACTGTTCTATTGATTTACAAAGATTGAATCACTGATGCTATTGTTTTTCTGATTTACAAAGATTGAATTACTGATGCTACTGTTCTATTTATTTACAAAGATTGAATCACTGATGCTATTATTGTCCCATTGATTTACAAAGATTGAATCACTGATGCTATTGTTTTCTTGATTTACAAAGATTAAATTACGATCCTATAGTTCTATTGATTTACAAAGATTGAATAACTGATGCTATTATTGTTCTATTGATTTACAAAGATTGAATTACTGATGCTACTGTTCTATTGATTTACAAAGATTGAATCACTGATGGTATTACTGTTCTATTGATTTACAAAGATTGAATCACTGATGGTATTACTGTTCTATTGATTTACAAAGATTGAATTACGATCCTATTGTTCTATTGATTTACAAAGATTCAATCACTGATACTATTGTTGTATTGATTTACAAAGATTGAACCACTGATGCTATTATTGTTCTATTGATTTACAAAAATTGAATCACTGATGCTATTATTCTATTGATTTACAAAGATTGAATTACGATCCTATTGTTCTATTGATTTACAAAGATTGAATTACTGATGGTACTGTTCTATTGATTTACAAAGATTGAATCACTGATGCTACTGCTCTATTGATTTACAAAGATTGAATCACTGATGCTATTATTGTTCTATTGATTCACAAAGATTGAATCACTGATGCTATTATTGTCCCATTGATTTACATTGATTGAATTATTGATGCTACTGTTCTATTGATTTACAAAGATTGAATTACTGATGCTATTATTGTCCTACTGATTTACAAAGATTGAATTACTGATGCTATTACTGTTCTATTGATTTACAAAGATTGAATCACTGATGCTATTATTGTCCCATTGATTCACAAAGATTGAATTACTGATGCTATTATTGTCCCATTGATTTACATTGATTGAATTACTTATGCTACTGTTATATTTATTTACAAAGATTGAATCACTGATGCTATTATTGTTCTGTTGATTTACAAAGATTGAATTACTGATGCTATTATTGTCCTACTGATTTACAAAGATTGAATTACTGATGCTATAACTGTTCTATTGATTTATAAAGATTGAATCACTGATGCTATTGTTTTCTTGATTTACAAAGATTGAATCACTGATGCTATTATTGTCCCATTGATTTACATTGATTGAATTACTGATGCTACTGTTATATTGATTAACAAAGATTGAATCAGTAATGCTATTATTGTTCTGTTGATTGACAAAGATTGAATAACTGATGCTATTACTGTTCTATTGATTTACAAAGATTGAATCACTGATGCTATTGTTTTCTAGATTAACAAAGATTAAATTACGATCCTATAGTTCTATTGATTTACAAAGATTGAATAACTGATGCTATTATTGTTCTATTGATTTACAAAGATTGAATTACTGATGCTACTGTTCTATTGATTTACAAAGATTGAATCACTGATGCTACTGTTCTATTGATTTACAAAGATTGAATCACTGATGCTATTATTGTTCTATTGATTTACAAAGATTGAATCACTGATGCTATTATTGTTCTATTGATTTACAAAGATTGAATCACTGATGCTATTATTGTCTCATTGATTTACTTTGATTGAATTACTGATGCTACTGTACTATTTATTTACAAAGATTGAATCACTGATGCTATTATTGTTTTGTTGGTTTACAAGGATTGAATTACTGATGCTATTATTGTCCTACTGATTTACAAAGATTGAATTACTGAGGCTATGACTTTTCTATTGATTCACAAAGATTGAATCACTAATGCTATTATTGTCCTATTGATTTACAAATATTGAATCACTGATGCTACTGTTCTATTTATTTACAAAGATTGAATCACTGATGCTATTATTGTTCTGTTGATTTACAAAGATTGAATTCCTGATGCTATTATTGTCCTAATGATTTACAAAGATTGAATTACTAATGCTACTGTTCTATTTATTTACAAAGATTGAATCACTGATGCTATTATTGTCCTACTGATTTACAAAGATTGAATTACTGATGCTATTACTGTTCTACTGATTTACAAAGATTGAATCACTGATGCTATTGTTCTATTGATTTACAAAGATTGAATCACTGATGCTATTATTGTTCTATTGATTCACTAAGATTGAATCACTGATGCTATTATTGTCCCATTGATTTACAAAGATTGAATTACTAATGCTACTGTTCTATTTATTTACAAAGATTGAATCACTGATGCTATTATTGTTCTGTTGATTTACAAAGATTGAATCACTGATGCTATTATTGTCCTACTGATTTACAAAGATTGAATCACTGATGCTATTATTGTCCCATTGATTTACATTGATTGAATTAGTGATGCTACTGTTATATTGATTAACAAAGATTGAATCACTGATGCTATTATTGTTCTGTTGATTTACAAAGATTGAATTACGATCCTATTGTTCTATTGATTTACAAAGATTGAATTACGATCCTATTATTCTATTGATTTACAAACATTGAATCACTGATACTATTGTTGTATTGATTTACAAAGATTGAACCACTGATGCTATTATTGTTGTATTGATTTACAAAGATTGAATCACTGATGCTATTGTTCTATTGATTTACAAAGATTGAATTACGATCCTATTGTTCTATTGATTCACAAAGATTGAATTACTGATGCTATTGTTCTATTGATTTACAAAGATTGAATCACTGATACTATTGTTGTATTGATTTACAAAGATTGAATCACTGATGCTATTATTGTTCTATTGATTCACAAAGATTGAATCACTGATGCTATTATTGTCCCATTGATTTACAAAGATTAAATCACTAATGCTATTATTGTTCCATTGATTTACATTGATTGAATTACTGATGCTACTGTTCTATTAATTTACAAAGATTGAATCACTGATGCTTTTATTGTTTTGTTGATTTACAAAGATTGAATTACTGATGCTATTATTGTCCTACTGATTTACAAACATTGAGTTACTGATGCTATGACTTTTCTTTTGATTCACAAAGATTGAATCACTGATGCTATTATTGTCCCATTAATTTACATTGATTGAATTACTAATGCTACTGTTCTATTTATTTACAAAGATTGAATCACTGATGCTATTATTGTTCTGTTGATTTACAAAGATTGAATTACTGGTGCTATTATTGTCCTACTGATTTACAAAGATTGAATTACTGATGTTATTACTGTTCTATTGATTTACAAAGATTGAATCACTGATGCTATTATTGTCCCATTGATTTACAAAGATTGAATCACTGATGCTATTATTGTTCCATTGATTTACATTGATTGAATTACTGATGATACTGTTATATTGATTAACAAAGATTGAATCACTGATGCTAATATTGTTCTGTTGATTTACAAAGATTGAATCACTGATGCTTTTGTTCTATTGATTTACAAAGATTGAATTACTGATGCTACTGTTCTATTTATTTACAAAGATTGAATCACTGATGCTATTATTGTCCCATTGATTTACAAAGACTGAATCACTGATGCTATTGTTATCTTGATTTACAAAGATTAAATTACGATCCTATTGTTCTATTGATTTACAAAGATTGAATAACTGATGCTATTATTGTTCTATTGATTTACAAAGATTGAATTACTGATGCTACTGTTCTATTGATTTACAAAGATTGAATCACTGATGCTACTGTTCTATTGATTTACAAAGATTGAATCACTGATGCTATTATTGTTGTATTGATTTACAAAAATTGAACCACTGATGCTATTATTGTCCCATTGATTTACAAAGATTGTATCACTGATGCTATTATTGTTCTATTGATTCACAAAGATTGAATAACTGATGCTATTATTGTTCTATTGATTTACAAAGATTGAATTACTGATGCTACTGTTCTATTGATTTACAAAGATTGAATTACTGATGCTGTTATTGTTCTATTGATTTACATTGATTGAATTACTGATCATACTCTTATATTGATTAACAAAGATTGAATCACTGATGCTATTATTGTCCCATTGATTTACAAAGATTGAATAACTGATGCTATTATTGTTCTGTTGATTTACAAAGATTGAATTACTGATGCTATTATTGTCCTACTGATTTACAAAGATTGAATTACTGATGCTATTACTGTTCTATTGATTTACAAAGATTGAATTACTGATGCTATTATTGTCCCATTGATTTACATTGATTGAATTACTTATGCTACTGTTATATTTATTTACAAAGATTGAATCACTGATGCTATTATTGTTCTGTTGATTTACAAAGATTGAATTACTGATGCTATTATTGTCCTACTGATTACAAAGATTGAATTACTGATGCTATAACTGTTCTATTGATTTATAAAGATTGAATCACTGATGCTATTGTTTTCTTGATTTACAAAGATTGAATCACTGATGCTATTATTGTCCCATTGATTTACATTGATTGAATTACTGATGCTACTGTTATATTGATTAACAAAGATTGAATCAGTGATGTTATTATTGTTCTGTTGATTTACAAAGATTGAATAACTGATGCTATTACTGTTCTATTGATTTACAAAGATTGAATCACTGATGCTATTGTTCTACTGATTTACAAAGATTGAATTACTGATGCTACTGTTCTATTTATTTACAAAGATTGAATCACTGATGCTATTATTGTCCCATTGATTTACAAAGATTAAATCACTGATGCTATTGTTTTCTTGATTTACAAAGATTAAATTACGATCCTATAGTTCTATTGATTTACAAAGATTGAATAACTGATGCTATTATTGTTCTATTGATTCACAAAGATTGAATTACTGATGCTATTGTTCTATTGATTTACAAAGATTGAATCACTGATGCTACTGTTCTATTGATTTACAAAGATTGAATCACTGATGCTATTATTGTTCTATTGATTTACAAAGATTGAATCACTGATGCTATTATTGTTCTATTGATTTACAAAGATTGAATCACTGATGCTATTATTGTCTCATTGATTTACTTTGATTCAAATTACTGATGCTACTGTACTATTTATTTACAAAGATTGAATCACTGATGCTATTATTGTTTTGTTGGTTTACAAGGATTGAATTACTGATGCTATTATTGTCCTACTGATTTACAAAGATTGAATTACTGAGGCTATGACTTTTCTATTGATTCACAAAGATTGAATCACTAATGCTATTATTGTCCTATTGATTTACAAATATTGAATCACTGATGCTACTGTTCTATTTATTTACAAAGATTGAATCACTGATGCTATTATTGTTCTGTTGATTTACAAAGATTGAATTCCTGATGCTATTATTGTCCTAATGATTTACAAAGATTGAATTACTAATGCTACTGTTCTATTTATTTACAAAGATTGAATCACTGATGCTATTATTGTTCTGTTGATTTACAAAGATTGAATCACTGATGCTATTATTGTCCTACTGATTTACAAAGATTGAATTACTGATGCTATTACTGTTCTACTGATTTACAAAGATTGAATCACTGATGCTATTGTTCTATTGATTTACAAAGATTGAATCACTGATGCTATTATTGTTCTATTGATTCACTAAGATTGAATCACTGATGCTATTATTGTCCCATTGATTTACAAAGATTGAATTACTAATGCTACTGTTCTATTTATTTACAAAGATTGAATCACTGATGCTATTATTGTTCTGTTGATTTACAAAGATTGAATCACTGATGCTATTATTGTCCTACTGATTTACAAGGATTGAATCACTGATGCTATTATTGTCCCATTGATTTACATTGATTGAATTAGTGATGCTACTGTTATATTGATTAACAAAGATTGAATCACTGATGCTATTATTGTTCTGTTGATTTACAAAGATTGAATTACGATCCTATTGTTCTATTGATTTACAAAGATTGAATTACGATCCTATTATTCTATTGATTTACAAACATTGAATCACTGATACTATTGTTGTATTGATTTACAAAGATTGAACCACTGATGCTATTATTTTTGTATTGATTTACAAAGATTGAATCACTGATGCTATTGTTCTATTGATTTACAAAGATTGAATTACGATCCTATTGTTCTATTGATTCACAAAGATTGAATTACTGATGCTATTGTTCTATTGATTTACAAAGATTGAATCACTGATACTATTGTTGTATTGATTTACAAAGATTGAATCACTGATGCTATTATTGTTCTATTGATTCACAAAGATTAAATCACTGATGCTATTATAGTCCCATTGATTTACAAAGATTAAATCACTAATGCTATTATTGTTCCATTGATTTACATTGATTGAATTACTGATGCTACTGTTCTATTAATTTACAAAGATTGAATCACTGATGCTTTTATTGTTTTGTTGATTTACAAAGATTGAATTACTGATGCTATTATTGTCCTACTGATTTACAAACATTGAATTACTGATGCTATGACTTTTCTTTTGATTCACAAAGATTGAATCACTGATGCTATTATTGTCCCATTGATTTACATTGATTGAATTACTAATGCTACTGTTCTATTTATTTACAAAGATTGAATCACTGATGCTATTATTGTTCTGTTGATTTACAAAGATTGAATTACTGATGCTATTAGTGTTCTTCTGATTTACAAAGATTGAATTACTAATGTTATTACTGTTCTATTGATTTACAAAGATTGAATCACTGATGCTATTATTGTCCCATTGATTTACAAAGATTGAATCACTGATGCTATTATTGTTCCATTGATTTACATTGATTGAATTACTGATGATACTGTTATATTGATTAACAAAGATTGAATCACTGATGCTAATATTGTTCTGTTGATTTACAAAGATTGAATCACTGATGCTATTGTTCTATTGATTTACAAAGATTGAATTACTGATGCTACTGTTCTATTTATTTACAAAGATTGAATCACTGATGCTATTATTGGTCCCATTGATTTACAAAGATTGAATCACTGATGCTATTGTTATCTTGATTTACAAAGATTAAATTACGATCCTATTGTTCTATTGATTTACAAAGATTGAATAAACTGCTGCTATTATTGTTCTATTGATTTACAAGATTGAATTACTGCTGCTACTGTTCTATTGATTTACAAAGATTGAATCACTGATGCTACTGTTCTATTGATTTACAAAGATTGAATCACTGATGCTATTATTGTGTATTGATTACAAAGATTGAACCCCTGATGCTATTATTGTCCATTGATTTACAAAGATGTATCACTGATGCTATATTGTTCTATTGATTCACAAGATTGAATAACTGATGCTATTATTGTTCTATTGATTTACAAAGAATTGAATTACTGATGCTACGTCTATTGATTTACAAAGATTGAATTACTGATGCTATTATTGTTCTATTGATTTACATTGATGAATACTGATCATACTCTTATATTGATTAACAAAGATTGAATCACTGATGCTATTATTGTCC